>CM072984.1:5422500-6622500 GCA_037013635.1 Plagiodera versicolora | reverse complement strand
GACTTCTGCCTCTATTTAAACAAGTGTTCTTCGAATTGAGTTGAAATCATGATCAAGGACACCATTGTCAGTAACATTTCCCGGAAAAGTGACTCGTCCGTCCTTTTCCTCTGCTTTTTCAGTGCCAACGAATAGATTGATAACGTCGTGTAAATATTTGCGCAGCGTATGAAAAGCTCTTTGCACTCATTGATCAATACACGATATCCCTTTGTTTGGAATATTTTCTGTATTTCCTTTTAATATGTAAAGCAAACAAACGGAGATAATATCGGTGCTAGTTTCATAAATTATATTCGCTAGAGCAAACATTTGGAGACTGGCCAAGTCAATAAACGTGGAAAAACAAAAATAATTGAGTCGTTTGCGGCTAATCTGAAGACGAATCAATGTTCAAGGGGAAAAATTGTTTTTGTTGTTAACGCTGCTAAGATCGTTTGTAACAGTTCCAGGTCGTCAATCATTCAGAGCAGAGCTTCCCAAACTTTTTTCAATCACGACCCCTTTTATGACGGCGAATTTTCTGCATGGCGTTCTCATGTGGATATAAAAAAAGATGAATGAATATTCTTGATGATTTATTTATTAGGTAACAATATACGCGGTGTCCAGAAACTCTTCTGCCAAACAGAAACTAGAGATACTAAATGTTATTTTATGTCTATTTAGCTCAAATTCTCTCAATCCTAAAATGCTTCCTAATGGAGCTAAAGACCTTTGAAGAAGACATCGTTATACGAGTATTATTCGAATTATTCAAAAATGCCGTTAATTTGAATTCTCAATCTTTGCATAATCAAAAAACAGTTACAAAACCGTCATTCGCTGTTTTCAATTTATTTTACAATCGTCACAAGAGTATCTGTAGGGGGTGACTCTAACCAAAATGTTTTATTTTTTTATATCTAACACCTAATTTGAGAAATTCAAGATTATTTTCATGAAAATGACCTCTTTTTCGAGAAAAATGAATATGAACTTTTTGTGTTTCCTTACAAGTTTGAAATTTATTCGTAATGGCATTTTTGTATAATTCAGTGTAAAATTAGGCGGTTTTTTGAAAGAACTATTTAGAATGTTCTGAAGTTTCTTTTTGGACACGATAAGGTATATTTTCAGCTATTTTTTCATTAAGAATGTCGAAAAATAACAAAATGGCGTAATTATAAAAAAGCTGTTTTTTCTGTGACGGGAAATAAGTTTGACATTTTATCACTGTTGATAGGTAAAAAAATATCATTCTTTGAAATTACTTTTTTCCCGAAAAAAAAAGTGAGTACCGGGAAAAAGTGAGTACACGAGAAAAATATTAGATGTAAGCTAAAATCTAATACTTTTTTTCCTTGCATAATGAATAACTATGTTATTTTTTGGGTGAAAAAAGTTTCGTTTTTATAATGCCAATTTGACAAGTTTCAACCAATCGAAAAGATCGTAGGTAATTGTCAAATTCAAAGTCGATTTCTCTTTGAGTTATGATGTCAACAGTTTTGAGAAATATCGTATCGAGAAAAACATGGTCGCTCTTTGAAACGCTGCCATTCAAAAACTATTCAGGATACGACCCTGTCTCTTTCTCTAAATATTTTCAAAAGTATAAACTATCGAATAGGCAAAAAAAAAACGATTTTTCGTAAGTATCGCACTGGTATAACCCTCCTGTACATATACACATAAAAATATATCGTATTTGAATTTGTTTATAATCATAGAAAAATCTGAAAACAAAAATTGCATTAGAAGTTGTGTCTATTCGATATTAAACTTTCAAAAAAAAAATGAGAGTTCATCCAAAAAGTATAATAAAACCTTGTACTTTCCTATCAGTCTAATACAAGCCGACAATGGAGATGTTTTTCGACTAATCCGACCCTGTTAGTAGAAGAAAAGTCGATTTTAAAACTCGTGACAATACTAAGTTTCCCGAGAACGGAATTTCACAAAACTCCTCTCTCTCTCTTTCTCTTTCGCTACCCCCTTTATTCGCCCCCTGTTCCATCCCCGCTAAACCAGCCATAACTCAGGCTTAATTAAATTAAGAAAACTGCGCTGCCGCTCGTGGAAGTCCTTGCAAATATTTTTTTCCAGTTAACGAGCTCTCTTTTGTCTTCGCACAAGCCAGATGGGTTTGTAAGGGCTGTTTCGAGGATCTCGAGAGCAATTTCGAGCTGTCGCTTTTCATCCCCCCTCTTCCCCCGTCTCGCCCCTCTCGTGCCACCCTTACGGAGAGTTGTTCACACTCTTCGAGTAATTATCGTGGAATTCGGTACGAGCTTTCGCGTGCTAATTCGTCCTTCAGGGTCGCCCTTTGCGGACTGGAAACGTAAATACTTATCGAATGAGTCGGGAGGGATGGGGGTGAAAGGGGAGGCAAACACTCATGATGATCACGTTGACAATTGGTGGTTTGTTCGGGGCGATCTGTGAGGGTGACGAATGTTGATTTCGCTGTACCGAGTGTCCCCACGTTTAAGCGTGATATAGTTATTAAATATCAACCTTCACTTAATCCCAATATTATAATATACCGTGTAACAGGATCATGGTATGCCCCACTTTTCTCCTTTGGATTTCAAACCGAAAATTCAAAATTTAGGGTATTCTTCACTCATGATAAACAACAACATTTGACATTCAAATGATTTTTGTCCACTTCCGGACACCCTGTATTTTATCACGTCAATATTTTTTTTAAATGGAATGAAATTGTATTATTTCAGATTTTTTAAGCTTTAAGTTTCATTGTATTTATCGCACAACGTAGATTTTTCTAGCACTACACGTGTTATTTTTAATAAATCGGAACTATCATTAGAATGAAAAATAAAAAAATATATTGACATTCGTATCGTTGAATTCAGAAAACTGTACAGATTCCAAAAATGTGATGAAATACAGAGTGTCCTATTCAAAAATCGAAAGAAACAGGTACTTCCGGTGAAACTGGAAGTGGAAAAAAAATTATTTCGATGTCAAAAGTTGCTGTTTATTATTTATATAGGATACCCCAAATTTGAAATTTTTTGTTCGAAAAATAAACGAAAAAGCTGGGTATTCCATGATCTTGTTACACCCGATATATAGGCTTCTGCGGATATTTCATTCAGTTTAATCCACGAAAATTATAGGTATTGTGCAAGCATGCACTGAAACGAAAACCTCATATTTCAGGGGCTATGAATTAAAGCTTGGCAACGCTGTAAAATATAATTCTATCGCTAGCAACTGACGGCAAGTCCAACGCGTATAAGTACTTGTGACGTATGAAGGCTGTGCGTTCTCCACTTGATTTCTAAACGCACCCCAACTTTGGGAGTTCATTCTGGTGAAACTATTACGAGAAGGAAAAAAACAGAGTACATTTTCCAACGTTCTGGATGTCGTGGTATATTTTCAAAAAAATTGTGATCTCGTGCATTATTGCTTTTTTCATTAAAATTTTGGTGAAGTCCAGTAGAAATATTATTAAATTATATCTACTATATTTTTACTTTTGTAAAATGAAATAATTCTTGAGCGAAAAAAATATGCGATTTTCGAGAAAGTTTTCAAAAGAAAGTACTAGAATGTTTTGAAGTTCCTTGTTGGACATGATAAAGTATATTTTCAGCTATTTTTTTTTCACCAAGAATATCGAAGAATAACAAAATGGCGTAATTCAGAAAAAGTGTTGGTTTTTTGGGTAAAAAGATTGTCTTTTTCATAATGCCAATTTGACAAGTTTCAACCAATCAAAAAGATCGCTCGAAAAAACAGTTTTTACGTCTCTGATTACCCCCCAAAAAAGTTATAAAGCAAATAAGAACTTGGCAACTTTGGCAACACCAACCCCACATCTCAACATTCCACTCGACATCAACAGAAACACATTCGCACCCCCAACCCTCCGGAATTATTCACCCCGCAATTAGTACGCGTTAACTGCAAATCCCGGCATTTCCTCCCACTCCCGAGCACCGCAACCGTCTCGCGTTAGTGGAGTCGGTGAAACTCCTAGTGAGTTAGAATTAGCTCCGAAAGCGCGCTACCGCTTCCATAATTCACAGAACGATTACCTTGTGAGATACGTTGGAAGCACGAAGGGTTGGAAAAGGGAGTATGGGGAGAATGACACCTCAAAGCTCCGGAACATGAGGTGCAGTCGTGGGGTGAGTTTGAAGGAGGTGTGCCTCGAGGATGCGTTCTGGGGCTCATGCTGATTTTTATTTATGGGCTACAAGAATATAGTGTCGTGTACAGGGGGTGTTTTTGGGGGTCACCCCTGTCGCTTGGGTCGTACTCAGGAAATATAAATATAATAAAGCCGGTTACAGGATGGAATAAAAACAGAATATATGGTACATTCTTCAAGAGAGATTGAATGATACAAACAAAAATAGAATTGCTTACTCTAAAATACACGAAAATGCTGAGAACCCAGTCTTCAGGAATAGTGAGGGGCAATCAAGAAGATTTGTAGCATAGGCGTCAGAACTACCCCCCTTTGTTTATGAAGTTTAGCCCATCGTAGTGGATACAAAATGTACTGAGGTACTGCTGCACTTTACACCAATAAATTGTCTATATCATAGTGATTTCAAAAAGGTATCCCACAAGTCATTTGTTATCCAAAGAAAAACGATATGGCTGTTTCTATCCAACAGGATACGTTTCTGATTTGACGTTTATTATTCAGGGTAGGCACCCCTCGGTGTGACGTGGTCTTTATGGAACACCCTGTATGTATTTTACATAATATAATTTGTACTGACCTCCTTCCAGCATGGATAAAACATACAGTGCTTCCTAAAAGTTCCCTCCATCTTTTATTCTTGGAACGACTATACATGAACGAAATCGTCAAAGATGACGTCACCAGGCCGTAGAGACCAATAATTTTAAATGAAACCCTACAGCAAGCGACACCTCTTTTGAAAGGTATCAAGAAAACATATTCAATGACAGTTTTGATGGCTCCTTGTGAAACATTGTTTTATAACGTCAATATTGTCAGGTTCAGTGGCGTAAACCTTCTTTTGAGGTACCCCCACAGAAAAAAAAATCCAAAGATGTTAGATTTGCTAATCGAAGTGGCCATTTAGTTGAACCTCGTCGTCCCATCCATCTACCACGATATTCTTCATCCCAAAATCGTCTTATTGCCCCGTAATATCGTGGAGGAGTACTATCCAGAGGTGAAGCTTCAATTCTGATCTCAGTATTTCAGTATTAACTGATTTAATTCATGGCAGCTTTGCGTTTTTCACGAGCGGGTTGCCCCTGTCGTAAACACAAACAAATTTGGTATCATTGAGTAGTTTTTCATATTTTGTGTGCATATGAATCAAAGATTTTTTATGGAAGTGTTGCCGTAATCATCGATGCTTAAATATTCCCAGCTATATCTCAACCAATTGAAAGTTTAGTAGTTAGCTAGATACTTTTCATTTCGCACTAATGGTATTAAAAAATAACTAGATCTGTCATAACTATCTTACTGAAATAAATTCTAGTCCATTATTTTCAATAACTTTGTATTCCTTTCCAGTAATTAGAAAAAATTACAACGTGTTCCTTTCAATAAGTAGCGCATTATGGATTCCTGAAATGTATATACATACGAATTAAAAAAATAGAATAATAATGTCCTGCAACAGAAAATTACAGGGAATTACACATCATGTTCTACTCAATTAGAACAGTGGTATCAAAACGAATCAAATTACACTACAATAAACCTTTTGCCTTTAATTATAGTAGCAACGATACACGCGAGAAAATCGACCGTGTGTTTCATTTTAATTATTAATGTTTGTCAATATAAATTATCCAAATGCAATAATTTATTCTCTATGTCCTCCAAATGGAATATTGCTGGTGGCGATTGATTTTTATTGAATAATAATTGCCAAGAACGAATGAACGACAAGGGAAACTGAAAATAAATTACATATTCCAGCTGCTATTAGCATTAAGCTGGAATTCATTATCAACACCAAATAAAAAAAATCGGTTCATATTCATCAAACAAAAAAATGAACAAACAATGATGAAGGAGCTCAAAAGCATAGATTGGTTTAAGGATAAAAGGAATAAATGATTATCTCATTGGTGTTTCAAACCTCCACTTTCTACACTAGTAGGATAAGTTGACATTTTTGTACTAGTGCGATAAGACTCCAATTTCTTCTTCAGTACAATAAGCTGACATTTTCGCTTTGGTTTTCAAAATCTCCACTTTCCTCTCTAGTACGATTAGCTAACATTTTCTCACTAGTGCGTTGAGGTTTCGCTGTCCTGATTGGTATATTAACCTCCACTTCTTTCACTGGAACGAAATAATGACATTTCTTCACTAGTGCGATGAAGCATCACTTCCCTCTCTAGTCGATAAACATTACATATTCATACTTGTACGATAAGTTGACATTTTCATACTAGTGCGATAAAGCTTCACTGTTCTATTTAGTACAATAAGCTGACATTTTCGCATTCCTGGTTAAAATCTCCACTTTCCCATTGAAAATGATGAGGCGACATTTTTTTACTAATGCTTCAAACCTGCACTATCCACACAGGTGCAATGAGTTGACATTTCTGTATTAGTGCGATAAAGCTTCACTTTCTCCTCTCGTACAATACTAACATTTTCTCACCTGTGTTCAAAACCTCCACTTTCCACACTAGTAGGATGAAGTGACATTTTCTCACTAGTGCGATAAGGCTAGTACAATAAGCTGATATTTTCTCATTAGTGTTCAAAACCTCCAGTTTCCCATTGAAAATGATGAAGTGACATTTCGTCACTAATGCTTCAAACCTCCAGTATCCACACTAGTGCAATAACTTGATATTTTTGTAGTAGTGCGATAAAGCTTCACTTTCTCCTCTACTACACTGCTGAAATTTTTTCACCAGTGTTTGAAACACTAGTAGGATGAACTGTTATTTTTTCACTAGTGTTTTGAAACTCCACTTTCCACACTAGTAGGATAAGTTGACATTTTCGTACTAGTGCGATAAAGCTTCACTTTCCCCTCTAGTACGATGCCAACATTTTCCCACTAGTGTTTCAAACATCCACTTTCCACACTAGTAGAATAAATTGACATTTTCGCACTAGTGCTTTAAAACTTCGCTTCACACCTTAATCCTTAAATTCGCCCAACAAAAGTATTCGTTTCGCAGTGAATCAACGCATTCGCTTCGGTGACATAACATACGTTTTACCACCCACTCATGTGTCGAGCAGATAATTATTATAATCCGGCCATCGCGATGTAATTAGCTGCGTGTGGGATTCAACAAGTGCTAGTCGGGCGAGGAGTCAGTGTCTCGATAATTGCTCATGCTAATTAGGAAGATTAACAAGGTTGTTCTCCGTTCGATAGCTCGCTCGAAGGCTTGTTGGGACGGGATACTGGAGGATTTTTTTGTGACAAAGCAGGGCCCAAGAGGGTGGAGAATAATGTGATTGTATTGGATTGGACTATCGTAGACCCTTTCTTTTTGATGGTTCTTAGTGTATACTCGATGAGGATTTATTATTTTTTTATGAATCGATTTCTTTAGTCCGGAAGATGTGATTGTGTTTTGGATCAAAATTGATGGGAAGCATTCAGTATTGAAGCTTTGGTTTATTTTTATCAATGACTTCATTTTATGTACAGGGTGGACAAATTTCGATGTGTGAGGTGTGAGGAGAAAATAACGTTTACATTTTCTGAGCACTTTTTCTGTTCAATTCAGTGGCGTGGAGAAAATATAGAAAAAAAAAACTTATCAATTTCGAGTTATGACCTGAAATTTTCCTAAATAGTAATGATAGTTGGGCATGGTTTTTTCGAAAAAAAAAATCGATTCTCGTATTGAACATGTCGAAAAACTTAGGAATTCTGTAATTCAAGTTTTCATTCCGAAATTTTCATATTGTGCAGATTTCGCAGAACTGATTACAATTATGGTTGGTTATTTACGATATCTCTGACCGTTTCCTAGATAAACACGTTTGAAATTGCAAGTTTTAGATTTCGAAAAAAAAAACATGTTTTTCCGCCAATTTCTCATACAGGCTGGCCCAACGAAAACGTACCGGAGGGTATAATTACTAGGAAGAGATTTTATCGAGAAAAACCTGAAACACGTCAACTTTGTATATGAGGGGGACAACTTTTGACACAAAAAGTATAGCCCATACTTTACCCTCCTAAGCGGGGGTAGCATCCCCTAAATTTTTTCAAATGGGAATGGGAGTCTAAAGGTACCTCGTTGAAAAGCCCTTTTGATTCCCTATACATTGCTTTTTCATTTTTGAATTCCGTCTACTCGTTGCAAAGATATGGACCTTTGCAATGTTGCTAGTGCATTTTTCAAAAAATACAAAAAGTAAATCGATTTCGCTGAAAAACTTACCGTTTTGTTCCGCTTTTTTCTGTTTCTGTTGATTCCAGCTAGTTTCTCGATAAAATCTCTTCTTGGTAGATATACATTCCGTCATGTTTTCGTTGGGCCACCCTGTATAACTCTGGGACTATCAAAAATATCGATATGAAATTTGGACCACATGTGTCAATATCGATGCTTTCCAAATTTCAATTCGAATTTTTCCTAATTGGAGAAGCTTTCTTTTCAATTTTAGTCAATGTTCCGTAAAATTCTCTACAATGAAAAATTCACTTTTGGTTTACAAAAACACGTGTAACTCGGAGATAAGTGAACCTTTTGACAGGTGAAAGATGCTTGCGAAATGTTCTAGACAGTCTTACCACCCTAGGAAAAAAAGAAACTGCCTTGCTAATACCCAGTTTTAAATGATAACTTCACCTTATTACATTGTTACTTCTCTGGAACACCGTAGAAGGGTTGGCGATCTATCTCTATTCTATAGATATTTTCATGGGCGGTGCTTTTCTGAGATATCAACAATCGTTCCTCCTTTGGCGGTCTCTTCGAGGTTAACCCGTCAAGTCCAGTCTTCACACCCCTTCGTGGTTAATTTGGAGACCTGCAGAACATCTCTTTTCAAAGAGTCGTTCATCCAACGAACAGCGAGGCTCTGGAACACATTGCCCAGGGAGGTGTTCCCCGAGGCATATGACCTTCAGAAATTTAAGAAGAACACCAATTCCTATCTCCTTTCCCTTGGTTCTCACGATGTTCTCTGAAGATTACAGGATGTCTCCTTTCGTGAGAAGTTTTATATAAAAAAAAACCCTGACAAAAGTCGCGACCGCTTGTAATAGCAAGAACTGTGAAAACTGGAAGCATAAAAAGCCCAATTTCCCGAATCGACGCCGCTGGCCTACAAAAGCGAAAACATTAATCGATTTTCGCACTCCAACGTGCCATCACAACTAGACCGTACGTGTCATACAGTGTCGGTGAACTACCAGCAATCAGCATTAATTGCCTGGTCGCGTTTACACTGCAAATAGTCCGGGTGCTCGCTCCGAGCACTTTTAGTACGGGTGGTGCGACGAAATACCGAAAGTTTCCAAGAAGTTCCTCCTCGTTTATTTTGTCGTTCGTAGCCGGGCATGAATCTCCCGATGGAAATTATGCAGTACCGGTGCGCGAATGGATTCGCCGAAAACGAAATGATAGCTGAAGATATCGAAATGTTTACTTTGTGCTCAGGTAGAGATTGGATAAGGCGAATTTGATTCAAGATTGACAGGATCAGTTCGTTGTATTTCATTGTCACCCTGTATGAGAGGTCAATAGCTTCGATATATTAGAATTTTGTGTCGAAAATTAACATTGTTCAAATATTTTTCGTTCAGTTGTTTCTGTTTGAGGTCATGATCAGACTATTTCGGACTTCTAGAAATTATCACAGACTCAAAAATATCTAGAAACTATCAGTGACTATCAGCTAATACCAGAAACTGTCATTGATTGTCACAGACAACTAGGAATCGCTAGTTAGGCATTTCTAAAAACTTTCGAAGTTTTTCAGAGAGTATTACAGACTTCTAGAGGCTACCAGGGGTTAGTAATAGTTTCCAGAAACTCTCAGAAACTTCTAGAGTCTCTCAATGACTATAAGAGTCTATTAGAGACCGTCAGATAGTATCAGAGAACTCCAAAGACTATAACGAATAGATAGACTATCATTGACTATTTGACTATGGCTTTCGGAAAGTAGGATTCACTTTCAAAAACTCACCAAGAATCACTAGAGACCGTCTTCCAAATATTTCTATTCACTATTTACTATTCAGTGACTATCACAGACACCAGGAATCGCTAGATTCAGGTAGTATCAGAGACTTCTAGAGGCTACCAGGGGTAGTAATAGTTTCCAGAAACTCTCAGAAACTTCTAGAGACTGTCAGTGACTATAAGAGACTATAAGAGACCATCACATACCATCAGAGGAATCCAAAGACTGCCAGAAACTGCCATTGACTATCAGGGAGGGACAAACAGGATTCGCTAGATTCTACCATTCACTATCGGAGACCTCTAGATATTTCTTACACCGCAAATAGTCCGGGTGCTCGCTCCGAAACTTTTAGTACGGGTGGTGCGAGGAAATACCGAAAGCTTCCAAGAAGTTCCTCCTCGTTTATTTTGTCGTTCGTAGCCGGGCATGAATCTTCCGATGGAAATTATGCAGTACCGGTGCGCCACCACAGAAACAATTCCACGTTTGAATATTCATAACGGTGGGTTACCACGCGATTCCGTTTATTCTGCTAGATAAATAAAGGCTGGAAAAAATTAAACGGATTCGTGGACAAGTCTTCGATATGGCCGCAGCAAGTGGAAAAGCTTGTCATCACGCGACGGCCGTTCCTTTTTATCACAAAAAATCCCCCTCGTATCGCATTAATTCCCACTCATTTGCAAGCTGACGGTGCGTGATTGTGTTATCTTTGGAACTGGTTCGATGTAAATGGGTCTGTAAAAAGCGACGTAAAAACAGGAATTTTGTAACGGAATAGTAATTGTTAGTTTTTATGTCTTCATAAACAACGGTTATTACACGAACTCGTTAATAAACGCGACGCGACAACAACACAGTAAATGGAGCGACACGAAAAGGGTCCTTGTGGAATACCTGCATTGGCACTAAAACCGTGGATTGTTACGATTCTTCCACTCTAAGCCAGTTTTTAAGTCAACTAATTTACACACTTATGCACTCAATTAGATTTGGTGGACAAAAGTGTGAAAGCGAGTGAATATTTGTACAGAATGATTTCTCAAAAAATGGCAGATTCAAAAATGTTTTCTATCCCTCAGAAACTTTCACACACTAATGGGCCACCCTGTATTCATCTCATTACTGAAGGGGTCCAAAGGATGCATTGCAGCGAGTAATTAGTCCCTTTGAATATTCTAGATCCCTACGTTTTAATGACTCAGAATTGCACAATATGTCTTCGAAAGTCTTTGGCTCCAAGCTACACAATCTACAAGTTTGGTCACCTTGTTAAATTCTTTATATTTCATTAATGTGATCTCACAGGCGCATGGCATCTCTACTTTACATAAGTATCTTGTCAGATCGTTTTTTACATAATAACTGAATAACAAGTGTATTATATTCTGCAAGAGCTCTAAGGTCAGCCTGATTATCCGAATGAATATGGAATCCCTTTTTCCTGAGGTCCTTTCCTTTACATATCCTGCACCAGGACCTTGCTCGGTCTTTGATCCGTTTGTATTCGAGATCAGTCTACTTTCCAATGAAGTCTTCGTGTCACTCCTTTCGATCGGGGATTTCGATAACTAATTGAATATATAGTCATCGAAAACTGTGTGGATTGGAAATTGAGAATTGGAGGATGAAGAATGAAAGAAATTGGAAGCATATTTCATCCCAAAAATACGTCGAGTCATCATAAAATCAAACATCTACAGTTTATAGAGGAAAACCCTATACCTATAATTGATGAAACGATTAATTATTTCAAACGTATCTCGTTTTCTACCACCCCACATCGACGAACACGCATATCTCCCCATTATCCGCTACCCCAATTTTTCCTCAATTCCCCCCTCGGAATCGTGTCTAATGGATGCTCCCCACTGAGATAATAAATAACCATCACAGGCTAACGAAATGACTGACGAGAGCAACTGGAATCTGTACTCCGGCAGCGTATCCTCCCGGATTAAAATCTCACCTTTTTATCCCGACGATCAGGGGTGGGTTCCTTTTTTTGTTGAGAAGGGTGGGATCAATAGGGAATCATGATTTGGTTCTTAGATATCCAGCTTTCTAGGGGTGTTCAAGTGGTTTTATGGTATTTCGAAAGGTCTCAGGACAAATGAATAATTACTACGTTTTTCTGGACTATAATGAATCCGTCAGTGACTATTGGAGGCTAGTCCATCGAAGAGAGTATATATAATAAACAAACTGGATTCTTTTGAGAAGTTTTCGAGTGATTTTTCGAAATCACTGACATCAAAACTCATCATTCACAATCAGAGATATAGAAAAATTCCTATTGACTATCACAGATTACTAAGTAGGGACTATCAAATATCTCCAGATTCTGTGAGATCTCCAGAGATCAATTGGGACTTCCAAAGGCAATTACAAAATATCAAATACCTCAAAAAGCTACAAGAGATTCTTAAAAACAATCGGAAACTTGCAGAGACTGTCAGTGACTATTAGAGACTATCAAAGTCTTCCACTGACTACCAATAATGAGCAATATTTTACATTCCAAATGATGTAAAAATCCTTCACAACAAATTCTAATTTTCATATTCAAAACTTGTCTTTGACACTGAATGTCTTTATTTTCATCGTCGCAATTAACCTGACGAGTCACCTATGCAGGAGACTCTCGCAATATTTTCTCGTTTCTCTCCGCCCCTATCTGATCCATTTCATCCCCCTCCCCCACCCCATTTGAATCCCTCACGGATGTCGGAAGAGCTTAATGTCCCCTTTTATTTTCGATGCACGCAACCGCTGCGTATTTAATAATAAAAAAAAAGATGTACCGTCCCAGATAAGCTCGCAAATGGATTCGCCGAAAACGAAATGATAGCTGAAGATATCGAAATGTTTACTTTGTGCTCAGGTAGAGATTGGATAAGACGACGTTGATTTAGAATTGACAGAATCAATTCGTTGTATTTCATTGTCACCCTGTATGAGAGGTAAATAGCTTCGATATATTAGAATTTTGTGTCGAAAATTAACATTGTTCAAATATTTTTCGTTCAGTTGTTTCTGTTTGAGGTCACGACCAGACTATTTCGGACTTCTAGAAATTATCACAGACTCAAACATATCCAGAAACTATCAGTGACTATTAGCTAATTCCAGAAACTGTCATTGATTGTCACAGACAACTAGGAATCGCTAGTTAGGTATTTCTAGAAACTTTCGAAAGTTTACAGAGAGTATTAGATACTTCTAGAGGCTACCAGGGGTTAGTAATAGTTTCCAGAAACTCTCAGAAACTTCTAGAGTCTCTCAATGACTATAAGAGTCTATAAGAGACCGTCAGATATTATCAGAGAACTCCAAAGACTATAACAAATCGATAGACTATCATTGACTATTTGACTATGGCTTTCGGAAAGTAGGATTCACTTTCAAAAACTCACCAAGAATCACTAGAGACTGTCTTCCTAATATTTCTACTTACTATTTACTATTCAGTGACTATCACAGACAACCAGGAATCGTTAGATTCAGGTAGTATCAGAGACTTCTAGAGGCTACCAGAGGTTACTATAGCTTTCCACAAATTCTCAGAAACTTCTAGAGACTGTCATTGACTATAAGAGACCATCACATACCATCAGAGAAATCCAAAGACTGCTAGAAACTGTCATTGACTATCAGGGAGGGACAACCAGGATTCGCTAGATTCTACCATTGACCTCTAGATATTTCTTAAAACTATCAAAAGTTATCAGAGAGTATTAGAGACTTCTAGAGGCTACCAGGGAATACTGAAGCATTTTAGGACCTCACAATCACATATATATGACCTCTAAGAGACCATCAGATAGTATCAGAGAAATCCAAAGACTATCATTAACTATTAATATCTTTCGGAAAGTGTGATTCACCATCAGACACTACGAAGAATCACTATAAAGTGTAGATGACTATTACTGACTATCGGAGACTATTCAAGAAACTATTAGTGACTAACAGGTCATCTTATTTTCAGTGTTGATGATTTTTGGCTCGAAGAATTCTTATGAGAGCACAATGTATATTTTTCATGAGCTAGACCATGTATTTGGTCTCTCCATAATGTCCAAACAACTTTTATTATTGCTTCTGAAATGACGTGTGTCCAAGGGTGACGAAAGGGCCCATTAAACGACATATTGCGCCCATTTATAGCGTATATAACATCGACATCATAAAGGAATGATTCACAGCCTCTCATAACTGTTTCGAAGCCCTAGAAAGACCCTTCTTATTTATCCCCTCGTAATTCGAAAACATCCTGTGTGCCAATAATTGACAAAGGACAAACACAATACGGTCTATAGAAATGAAGTTGAAATAATGTACTAGATGCGGCATTGGAAGAAGGAATTGATAAATTTGTTTGTTTTTAGTATTGCTACTTCAAATTCAAATCAGCGTCAAGTCAATTATTTCTTCAAACATTCACACGATCTCGATTGATGTATAAGAAGTACTTGAGTATTTATCAAGTAGCCACTTGAACCTATAAACAATTGTATGACTAGATAGTTTTGGAATCGAGAAACCTTTTGAAGAGTTTGTATACTCACACGAAAAAAAAAAGTGCATTTACAAAAATACACAAAAAAACAAACAATGAAATATGATGACAGTATGTGTGGTTTCAAACGTAGAATAATTCAATATATTTTGTTTTCGAACTGAATGAGGTAGAACACTGGATGATAACTAGTTTCCGGTTTAACCGTCGCTCTCGACATTTTGTTCGCCTGAAATTTCCTGCGAGCACTTCAGCGAGAACGTGATAGGAGAGTTAAACGTGTACATCTTTTTCAAATCATCGTATGTTACTCGCGAGCTTCGTGTAACATTCGAGTGTCTTTTATATTTCGAGAACTATAAATACCTCACAATTCACTGGTGAATGTCACACGAACGCTTTGGACTGTGAATCATGTCGGTGGGCCCCTATTATCCGTTTTATATGCGCTTTCAGACGAACACGATGGAACTCTTAGTAAAAACATCTCAGCTTGTTTGTATTCACTTTGGGATTCTAGGAATTTTTGCACCAAAACACATTCGTTTTAATTTAACACTTCTAGAGACTGACAGTGACTATCAGACACGTTCGAAAAATATCTGTGACTATCAGGAACTTCCAGAAACCGTCAGTGACTACAAATATTATAGTATCTGAAAGACTCCTGGAGACAGTGACTATTACATACTCTTGAAGTCTATCAAGGATTACTGACAACAGCAAACTCTCGGAGGTGACTATCAAACACTACAACTTAGTCTGAAAGACTTCCATAAATTGTCAGTAACCATCAGAAACTTTAACAAACTTTCCATGTAGCCCAAAGTTTTCTGGGGACTATCAGAGACTTTCAAAGTTCGTCTGTGACTAACAAATATTAAAACAGACTCTTGGAAGCTTTCGGTAACTGTCAGTGACTATCAAAACCTGCAACAGACTCTGGAAGACTTCCATGAATTGTCAGTGCTATCAGAAACTTTCAAAACCTCTCCATGCTGCCAAAAGTTTTCTAGAGACTACCAGAGACTTTCAAAGTTCGTCAGTGACTAACAAATATTAAAACAGACTCTTTGAAGCTTTCGGTAACTGTCAGTGACTATCAAAACCTACAACAGACTTCCATAAATTGTCAGTAACCATCAGAAACTTTAAAAAACTCCATGCTGCAAAAAGTTTTCTAGAGACTACCAGAGACTTCCAAAGTGACAGATATAACAACAGGCTATTGGAGGCTTTCAGAAACTGTCAGTGACTATCAAAACCTCCAAAACACTTTCAAAGTTCGTCAGTGACTAACAAATATTAAAACAGACTCTTTGAAGCTTTCGGTAACTGTCAGTGACTATCAAAACCTACAACAGACTTCCATAAATTGTCAGTAACCATCAGAAACTTTAAAAAACTCCATGCTGCAAAAAGTTTTCTAGAGACTACCAGAGACTTCCAAAGTGACAGATAACAACAGGCTATTGGAGGCTTTCAGAAACTGTCAGTGACTATCAAAACCTCCAAAACACTCTAAAAGACTTCCATAAATTGTCAGTGGCCATCTGAAACTTTCAAAAACTCTCCATGCTGCCCAAAGTTTTCTAGTGACTATCAGAGACTTCCAGAATTCGTCAGTGACTAACAAATATTACAACAGGCTCATGGAGGCTTTCAGAAATTGTCAGGGACTATCAAAACCTACAATAGACTCTGAAAGACTTCCATAAATTGTCAGTGACCATCTGAAACTCTCAAAAACTCTCCACGCTGCCTAAAGTTTTCTAGGGATTACCAGAGACTTCCAAAGTTCGTCAGTGACTAACAAATATTAAAACAGACTCTTTGACGCTTTCGGTAGTACATTGTAGTACATTCACAACATTCTGATTCTCCCTGTACAAATAAAGCTCACGACCTCTTTTGAAAGCGGAAAAACTCTGTTCGTCGGAAGAGAAAACAGCCGCAAACCACCTCCCACTACCCATCCTATCCCTGGGGTCTTCCCCGACAGCTTTATTGTTTGTAGAGCCTTCTCTGTGGGGGTCCCTCGGGAATATAAAACCGCCACAAATCTCCTTTTGGCGGCGGGATGAAGAGGTTCATTTCCTTTTTCAGCGCTGCCTCGGCATTATCGCGTTGTATAACGACCGAAACAACTGCTATTTTATTTAGGAAAAAAGTTCCGGGAAAACTCGACCGATGCTCCTAGGGGGCTCCCCAGGGACGCGGGATATGAGGTGTAGACGATGAAAAGTAGGCTATGACATCGTGAGGAGTCTCTGTGTAGTTGGAATACGTATTCACCGTCTTATACACGGAGTATAGATATAAGGAGTCCGAACGTAATGTTAATAATAATAATAATAATAATTTATTGCACTTATAGCATTAAAAAAAAAAATGTACAAGCCAGTCACAAAAAGTATACAATGAATTAACTAAGTATCTATGTCTAGTTATACTGCAGTGCCAAATAATCCTCAATTGAGTATGGCTCAAGCTCACAAAGTAGTTTAATGAGTGGTTTCTTTACTGTACAGAAGTCAGGGGACAATTTCAAATAGGGAGGTAAATGGTTGAAAAATTTAATGCATGCAAAAAGTGCACCTCTTTCGACAAACGATAGTCTGTGTGTTGGCACACTATAGTTTATATTGTGTCTTGTGTTATGGGAGTGCTGTATTCTGTATTCGGTGAAGTAATGCCTATTTCGGAAGGCAAACTTAATACATTCAAATATATATAATGCAGGAATGGTGAATAACCCAAGTGGTTTGAAATGGTTTCTGCATGAGTCTGAGTATTTAAGACCTGTCATGATACGGAGGGCCCTTTTTTGAATTTTGAATACTCTGTCCGCTTCGCTACAGCCTCCCCAGAGAATAATACCAAAGCGAGCATGAGAGTAAAAGTTGGAATAGTAGAATGTTTTAACTATATTGCTGTTTGCGTGTTTAGCTAAAACCCGGATGCCGTAGCAAGTCTGACTCAACTTTGAGCATAGATAATCAGTATGGAAGTTAAACTTTAATGTTTCGTCAATGATAATTCCCAACAATTTTACATGGTCAGATAATTTTATTATATGTTGATTAAGCATAGTGTAGTCTGGTGTAGCCCAGGCTTGATTAACTTTAAACAAGACCATATTAGTTTTGTCGGGATTTATGACTAGCCTAGAGTTTGCGAACCAATTTTCAGTTGAAGATATTAAAGTGTTTGCGTTAGATATAAGCTCGGGGAAATTAGAGGCACTTAGAAGTAGTGTACTATCATCAGCATAGTTTATGATAGTATTATCTTGATCCGCAAGTAATGCAAAATCGTTCAAGAAAATAATAAAAATTAATGGACCAAGGACACTGCCCTGTGGAACTCCCAAGGACACGTCCAGAGCACTCGACTGTATGTAGTTACCTTTTTCATCTCTTATTTTCACTGAATGTTTTCTTCCTTCCAAGAAGGATTGAAACCAGTTTAGAGCAGTGCCACGAATACCATAGTGTGCAAGTTTAATCAAGAGTATTTTGGAGTCAATGCAATCGAACGCCCTGGACAAGTCCAAGAAAATTCCACAGGCCATGTTTCCCTTATCGAGAGAGTTGTAAATAAAGTGAGTAAGTTCAAAGAGTGCAGTTTCAATGCTCTTGCCTCTGAGAAACCCATGTTGGCTCCTACTAAGGAGATTGTGGTTTTGGAAAAATCTCACAACCTGTCCAGAGACGGCCAACTCAAAGAGTTTTGAAAAGGCACTCAGTAGACTGATGGGCCTATAATTATCAAGGGATTCAGGGTCACCTTTCTTTAAACATGGTTTGATTAACGCAAACTTCAGATTTTCTGGAAAAACTCCAGTCTGGAGAGATACATTAATGAGATGACAAAGCGGCTCAGCAATACATACAAAGCATCTTTTTAATAAGAATGTAGAGACTTCATCATAACCAGAGCTTTTTTTGGCCTCCATTTCATTCATCATTTCATGAAGTTCCTGTACGGTTATTGGCGCAAAAGAGAAGCTGATGTCATTGTAAGGTATGTCACATTTAAACTCATGCTGCTTTGGTAATTTATCTGCAATCAGGTTGGCAGCTTTTTTATTGAAGAGGTCATTGAATGAGTTTGCACCCTCGAGAGGGTGATCAAAAGATGGTTGATTGTTTTTCTTATTTTTACGATCTGTAAGTTCACTGATAATTTGCCAGGATGTTTTGGATTTGTTTTTTGTAGAAGCCAGTCTTTGTTCATAGTATAAATTTCTTTCCTTTTTCAGTAATTCGTTGTATTTGTTTTGTGCCAACTTAAAATAACTTTTATACTGTGGACAATCCAAAGATAGCATTTGATAAATTACCATTTCATTTTTAACAGCCAACAGATCTGGACTTTGAAAGATAGATTCAATTTTTCTCTTGGCGACTTTCTTCACAGGAAAGTGTTTATTGAAGTATTGCAAAAAGGTGTTAATGAATATATTATACTTAGAGTCAACCGAAGCCGCATTATATAAACTTTCAAAATTTTCATCAATCAAGTCAGTACAGAAACCATCAATAGCCTCATTTGAGAAAAACCTTATCTTATTACAGGGTGCCCTGACTTTGCACAGAGTACTGAATGTCAATACCTGTGCATTATGATCAGATATGCAAGTATGGAAATTATCTATTGAAAATTTGCTCACAGAATTGGTTAAAATGTTATCGAGACAAGTTTTGCTAACTGGGCGGGTCACTTCCTTGAGAGTGGGAAATACATTGTAGGATTCCAGTATGTCTGTAAATTCTTTTGAGGATTTGGATGGTACTAGCAAATCAATATTGAAGTCTCCAACTATATAGAATTCTAGTTTATCCTTAGATAAGATGTCAAGAATTTTTGTTAATTTGAGAAAAAATATTTCAACATCACTATCGGGCGACCGGTACAAACAGACAATACGGAATTTATGCTTATTTAACGAGAGTTCTGCAGCACAACACTCAAAAGTTCTGCATTCAGAGATGTTGTTTAGTTCGCTAAGTGCTTTAAATTTGAAGTTCACATCACAGTGAATGCTCACCCCCCCACCTTGCAGATCCGGATGTCGGCAGTAACAGGATACAAGTGTTAGATTTGAGATACCAAGGGAAGTAAGTTGGTCGTGGGTTTGCCAGTGTTCAGAGATGCACAATATTCTTTTGCCATGAAGATTCTCAAGAAACGCACATAGTTCGTTAGTACAATTTCCTAGGCTCCGGACATTGTGATGAGCTACTGAGATGTCAGGAGAATTTTGGTTAGCTTGTTCAACGTGGGATTTGGAGGACTTAGGTGAAGGTTTATTCAAAAATCCGCACTGCGTCTTTGATACCCATGATATTTGCTGAAGTCAAAACGTTTATATGCAACACTTCTGGGCCAGGTTGACGGTTTATATATTTCGTCTTTAAGGTTGAAATTAATTCCAAACATAAAACAATTACTTTGGGTTTCCTCAGTGGGAAGTTCTTTGATTACCAAGTCCGCATTCTTGAATGCATCTTGTTCTCTTATGTAATTAGAAATTTTATCCTCAGTAATGTGACGTTTTACACGATATAGATAAAGCCATGCTTTTCTCTCAACGCCAAAGTCTTCGTTTGTTTCTTTTTCTCCTAGGGATGTTTTCACGGGTTTTCTTTCTTTTTTTCTGCGAGGCGCAATTTTCTTAAATCCATCGTCTGGTGTAGGAGTGTCATCGCTGTTAAAGATTGGTTGGTTCATCATTTCCAGTTGTGCAGTTGCAAGATTATCAGTGCCAGATGTCTGTGGTTGTGTTGGTTTTCTCGGATTAAATTGAGGAGTTGGCAACCCTGTATTCATTTGGGTTCCCTCGCTAGCTGCGATGTGTAGTGGATCGCCTCCGGTTTGTTTTTGTAAAGTGTGACTGTACAGTTTTTTGTGAGCGGCCTTATCGGGCTCCTTTTTGTTAGAATCACTAGTTAATTGATCAATTTTTTGCTGGAGAAGCTCATTATTTTGTTTTAGAAGCCTGTTATTTTCGAGGAGAAGGTTATATTTTTCATCTTTTTCACGAAGTAAATTCTTCAATAGCTGGTTTTCTAAGTTATAATTCACGGTGGTGATAATTTCAGAGGTTTGCATACCATTTGTTTCCTGGATATTTGCATTATTTGTGCATTCCCAGCACTTAATTCGTGTGTCACATATTTTCACACACTGAAGTTTCCTACTTGCTGCACATGAGTGGTGAAATAAGTTTCCACACACCACACAACACAGTATTTTGGATACCTTCTTTGGGCAACACTTGAATATTTTTTCTTTAAAAGTATCTTCACTTATAACACAGAGTGCATCCTCTGACCTGATGCCCGAGGACGCCATTTTAGAATATGTTAATGTTAATTAAATGGTATCATTTTATGGGACAAAATGTTTTGCCGGTAGAGCGCGCCACTTTTGAAGAAGTACTCGTTTAAATCCTTACGCGGGTAATGTTGTTGATATACTGACAGCTCGAAAAATATTATTTCGAAAAATGTGAAATGAAATTTAAGTTTCAGGAAATTTTTAGGAACTTCAAGCACTTTCATTCCAACGTTACCGATAGTGTGAAGGGATAATCTGCAAAGTTAAAAATGTGTGATGTTAGGAAATGAATAAGTACAATTAATCAGCAGCAAACATTTTCCTAGATTTATCGAAGGCATATGACTCGTTGAATCAAGAATATCTGTTGGAAAAACTTGAAACTTATGGAATCCGAGGAAAAGCACACAACTGGATTTTTAGTACCGACAGGTGTAGAAAAGAGAAACCATTGAGTATAAGCTGGCAGGGCGATGAAATAAAAATTGATGAATACACAAAATTTTTAGAAGTATATATAGATAATTTCCTGAAATGGAATAGGCAGACTGATTCCGTTTATCAAAAACTGAACAAATTCATTTATGCAATCAGAATGACATCAAAATACATGAATGAAAAAACTGTAAAAATTCTGTACCATGCAAATTTTGAGTCAGTGTTGAAATACGGAATTATGTTCTGGGGAACAGAACCTAATCTACAAAAAACATTCATTGCACAAAAAAGAGTTTTGAGAACTATCTACAAAATGCCCTTCAGACAATCCTGTGGAGGTGTATTCAAAGAAAAACAAATTTTAACAGTGGCTGCACTATATTTATTCCAATGTCTAACATTTTTACATAAGCACAAGGAGGTTTTCACAGAAAATTACATGAATCCCAACTATAATACACAAACACTTAATATTAACTTCCCTATACACAGATAAAGTGAAACAACTTCTGTTGAATCTGGAACCATATGATTTGAAAGAATATTTTGAAGAAAATTTCTCAGGCTCACTCGTTGCTTCAGGCTCACTCATTGCTTCAGGCTCACTCTTTGTCTCAGTCTCATTGATTGTTTCAGACTCACTCGTTGTCTCAGTCTCATTGATTGTCCCAGGCCCAATTACTTCATTTGATAATTCATTAACAATACTTGTCTCCATAGCATGTAAGCTACAGTCACTAACTTCATCTTCATTAATCATATCAGAAGTATTCAGAGACATATCATCTGATAGCAAGCTGTTATTATTAGTTCTGTTAATCTTCAGGGGTTCAGCTTATTCTTTTCGTAAATGAATTTTCTCATACTCATACACGTATATACCATCCCTTAAAATCTCCCGATTACTTTTAATCACATCTGCAGGATTGAAATGCAATTCGCATATGTAACTAGTAGTTTTTAAAATCTTTATCCACAGCAATGCTCCATTTCTTACGTGTTCCATCATCCTAAAAAAAATACCTTTAACTTCACAAGAAACATAAAATAATAATATTTTTTCAATTATATTTTAATGCAACGCAAATTTATAAATACAATATTTATTACAATTACATTAATATTCGAGCCAGCGCGTATTTACGTGTCATAATAATAATAACATCGGTACGTCCTGAACATTTGCGCAGCTTGTGGCAGAAAAGAGAACTATGATCTTGGGTTAATTTTGTATACCACGAATTCTGCAGAAAAGCCTATACCGTTCGGACTCCTTATATCTATACTCCGTGGTCTTATACTTCGCTATAAAAATTTCTAACCTCACTTTTTACGAATATGAAAATTGCATTTGAAAATCATGTTTTTGAAGTTTGTTCTGATGAATTTCCATGTATTTCTTCAATAAAAGCTCTCTTGAAATCCTTTAGTTTTATGAAACTAAAATGAGGTTTTTCGTGACGTCACAAGTACTAAGTTAGAGCCTATTCCAGTGTTGCCGGTTCAACAATTTTTCGGCACTTCTGAGAAAACGTTATGTAGTGATAAAAAACAAATGTTCAATGCCAAATGCATTATTGAAAATTGTTTTTTACCCCTGATTAGTCAACATGGCAACATGAATTACGCCTGGCAACGCTGTAAAATATTATTCTGATGCTGATGGCAGGTGACAACTCATACTTCTTGCAGCAAAATCATGATCGAATGAATGAATCGAAGAAGGTTCTCTCTTGCAAAATGTTCTTCATCGATTTCTTTGATTCATCAGCACTGACTGATAATTTGTTGGTCCAATAGTAAAATGGAGCCGTGTGGTGTTCTGACGAGGTTGCCAGACTCCAAACAAAAAAGTAAACCTGCGAAAAATGAATGTTCAACCAAAACTAATTTGGAAACAAAACAATCGACATAACAAAGCGTAAGAACGCCACCATTTTACCCACCGTTTCCGGAAATTATCGCAACCCCTTGGGCTAGACGATTCCCCCCCCCCCCTTCCCGTTCCCCAAAGTATATTTATAATTCGACCCAAAGTCGTCGGACGATTCGAATCCCTCCGAATTAATTTCTCAGCGAGTTTTATTAATTGGTTTTCGTAGAGACGGCGACGTCGGGGACAAAGGGAGAGCGGGCGTCGAATTCCCCGTGCTGATGCCTCTCAATACCAATTTAAAATCCCTCCAGATTTCTGCCTCTCGAACGAACATCGTATATACCAAATTAGAGGGTGGGGAAGGGGGGTATAGCTTGCATCCCGAAGCGTCTGGTGGTAATCGAGTCATTTTGAAAAATTGCTAGGGGTTTTGATGTGCTTATAATATACAGGGGAGGTCAATGTTTCATAGACAATCAGCACTAAATTGATATTAACTCGCTCGATGACAATGTTTTATTCTTATAATAATTATTATTATTTCCATTATTATAATTATTGATAAGGATTTTATTCTTTAAAAACGCAGTTTTTATGTAAAAAATTACCATCATTTAATTTTGTCCTTTACTTTCTTTACTAAGGTCACGTGATTTAGTCCCACCTCTAGTGGCAATTCCATCTTTTGCCGAATTATTTGCTCCACGTTTAAAAAACAAAAAGAGTTACTGAAGGCACGATTTTTGATTCGTCAATGCATTCACATGATTTTGACTGTCAAAAACTGAATTTTGTAATTCAATAGAATAGTTAAATTTTCTAATAGTAATTTGATCTCAGAAATCAACTTCGAGTAATTGCAAGTGAAAAAATTGACAATGTTTTTAGAATGAAATGAGGTCTTGAACCGATCAATAGTTCACAGTTTAATACTACAGATACAGAACACATAACCTGTCAATCATTGTTACAGCGCCTTTTCTACCATTCATAGGGTGTTCATACACCAAAAACCTGCCCTTCCCAGAGACCAATTTTTAATTAAAGCCTAATTTGAATTCGCTAACCTCACATCTTTTTCGGAAATATGTTACTGGTGTTTTTTATATGATAATTATATGAAAATAATATATGTTTATTCACTGACTGTTATGTTATGTATGCCATACAATTGAATTTTGCAGACATGGTTCTTTAATTGAACTTGTTCATTTCCACAAAAACTGATGAAAACCAACACTCCAGGGAACATGAACATATCAAACTAGATATAATTGAAAATCGATATAAAGTCGATATATAGAAATATCAAAATTCAAAACTTCACAAATATTAATTATAACGTTGAAAATCTTAGAATGTAGAAAATATAATAAATATAAATATATAAATATAAAAATATAAATACATAAATGAATATGAAAATATAAAAGAATATAAAAAAGTTAAAATGTACAAATGCAAATATAATACCATGTGAAGAGTTTAAAAAATATAAAAAAATATAAAAATGTAAAAACATAAAAAAAAAGTACTGGTCAGAATGTGAATAATTAAAAATACTGAAATCTGGAATATAAAAATGTACAAATGTAAAAATAATAAAATGTAAAGAGTATAAAAATATATGAGGATGTTCCTCGGTTCTATAGATTTCGAAATTAGTTCTAGTGCAATAAAATTATCAGAAAACTTCTGCGAATTTTGAAATTCTGAATATAAATTGGGAGAAATATATTGCCAATATCCAAATTGGGAATTTCTCAGAAATGGAACAACCTCTTTTTGAAATAACACTCTAATATCGTTCGAGTACTAGGTATCTAGGAACCCATCGTCTAATAACTATTAATTAAACAAACTTTTCACTAAAAAACATTATTATGATCCCAAATCTTCAAAATTGTATCTAGAGAACTCAAACTCAAAAATTGAAATTCAACAGAAGGATTATTTAGTGATTATTTCACGAGTGAAAATTTGCAAGATTAATGACAAAACTGTATCTGTAGTATTGAACTGTGATATCTATTTTCTATAAAAATCTGAATAATAATCCCCCCTCTACGCCCATGGTTAAGTTTCCAGTTAGTTGCGGTTAACTCCGGTTCAGCTAATAGAGCTGTTGGAAAAGCGTCTACCGGAATGATGAATGCTCATTTGGATTTCTATTAATCCGGGGCTGGCGGCCGGGGAATCCAAACGAGATTTAGCAGATACTGGGTTGCTTGTAAGGCAATTATTCCGTACACAACGGCCGCGATATAACTCTCACTTCGGGGCCGGGATTATTATTAATATATTGTTGTGTTTTGCGGCGAGGTGCGTACATAGTTGCGGCGCGAATCCCACAAGTTTATGATGTTCCGTGTCCGTGATAAATGGAACGGGAGATTTATTCATGAAATGGGATGTGGAATCTCTAGAGGAACGTCCTCCACATCGACTGGACCAGTTTGGAATTCTCGACATGTTACATGTAAATGGTGAATTAAATTGAAAACAGTTTTTTCTGACTGTTTTTCATTTCATATTCAGAGAATTTCCTGAAATGGGACTAGTAAATTGAAAAAATATGAAATAACAAGATTCTAAAATCGATTCTCAAAGTGTTTTTTTTTCGTCCTACTATAGAATAATTATAATAGCATACTCAAATTTTTCAAAAAATTCTCGCAAAAAATGGCGATTGGGTAGAATGAAAGTCTTAAAAGAGTCTTCAATTATGGTATGATCAGCTCTTATGATTCTTCATGCTTCAGGCTAGTTCAAAGATTAGGCTCGCAGAACCAATGATTTTTCTCATACAGGGTGACAATACGAAAATTATCCTTTCATGGAATAAATCCATAGCGACTTCTTGAAATGTAGCAACATTTATCACCATTGTAAAGAACTTTTGAAGAGCTTTAATTTGAGCTATAAAAAAGGAGGGTTGTCATTCAAGATAGCTGGAAGTAAAAAGGAAAGTGGGGGAAGGTAATTAAATACAAAGATTTGGTTCCCCCTACATATTGTAAAAAATTTTTGAAGGTTTTTTTTTTCATCTTCCAGCATTTTGTGAGTTATGCCCATCAATAATTTTCAAATTATCCTCCAGTAAAACAAAACAATGAATTCGGCAATGGGGTAATAAATTAGCCTTAAATTAGCCTCGAATTATGGCCTAAGAAAATTTTGGAAATTCGAAAATGGTTCTGCTAACTTAATGTAGGTGACTACCATTGTGTTTGGCATCTCCAACGGATTCTGTCTCCTTGAATTTTGCAATTTATCTCTTCACAATTGACGAATTCAAAATACTATCCTGACTATATTTCTTACGAAATTTTTGAACTGTGGCTACCAAGCTTCCATTATTTTTGAAATATATTTCAATAAGGAAGACTCGTTGTTCTATCGTGTAACGCTCCATTTTTTCTAACTCTAAAATGTCAGCTGTCGATTCGTTTTTTTTTGGAAGCTGCCTACACTTCACCGCGTAATTGGCGGCAAATTCGAATGTTGTTTTGATTTTGGGACACCTTTTAGAAATGCAAAGAAATATGATCACGCTTTGTCAAGCTCTAGATAGAAACAAGTCCGTCAGAATCCTCGCTTCGTGTTTCAACCCTGTTTTTCCTTCGACATCCCCAAAAATCTCGGCACCCTACTTCCCACCCGATAATCCCGCCTTTTTTATTTTTCCTTTCAACACAAATTGCGGCCGTCGACATGCCGGCATGCGGTAACCTCTAAAGTATTCCGCAGGATATTGCTCTTTTATTTTTTTCGAGAGACGAGGGTAGAGAGAGGATTGAGATGTTCCCGTGACAAAATACGTGTCTCGCTTCCAGAACGAGCGAGTCGCAGTCGCGCATATCCCCTCTTGGGGAAATAAAAGCTCCATCCAGTCGGATAGAGCGGGGAAATTGGTCGAAACGCGCTCGACGACGATCGAGAAATTCCCAGGGCTTTTCCGAAGCCCTAGGTAGGTGGGGGAGGATTCTTTTCTGTTGTCGGGGAAAATATTTTCGATACGTACAACATATCTACTTGTTGTTATATAAATACAATTTCTAATTCACTGTAAATCAGCCGAGCATTACGAGTAACAGCAGCAGGAACATGAGACGTATCGTGTTCATACTCTGCGCTACCAAATGGGCGAGATCACTAATTTTTTCAAAATATACCAAGCTAGAATTGGGGTTCGTTTGGTTCGTTTAGTCACGTGGAGAACGCACAGCATTGATACGTCACAAGTACTTCACTAATTTCACTACAAATTTGCACAATACTTGAATAATTTTCGTGAATTGAACTGAATGGAATATCCGCATCTTCAAAAGTACTTAGTACATCTGGCAACTCTGACAGGCGTCGAGTATTAGTACAGCTGCCCGCTTCACCTTGAAGTGCAAGGGGAGGCTAGATTGGGGCTCCTCAGATTGCCTGTAGCGTCAAAAGATAGTGGGAAAAATACACCACTACAATTCGTTGGGGACAATATCTTGCAGATGCCAAGAGATAATATGATCCCTAAATACATCTTCGAAAAACCCTTCGAGGTGGTAATCCCGGATCGAAGGGAGTGGCACGAAGTTCACACCAGAGAAGAGCAAAACAGAATGATCTGGTGCACAGACGGATCAAATACTGAACAAAGATTGGGTGCGGGAATTTATTCCCCTACCCTGAAGGAGAAACACTCCTATGCACTTGGTGAAAACATATCGGGGTTCCAAGCAGAAATATTTGCAATTATACGATGTGCAAAAATATGCAATGAGAAGGCCTTCAAGAGAAAAGGAATCCATATTTATTCGGATAGTCAGGCCGGCCTGAAAGCTCTTGCAGGTTATAAGGTAAAATCCAGACTCATCTGGGAATGTATCAACGAACTTCTGACGCTGGCAAGGTCAAACAGAGTTAAATTGATCTGGGTACCTGGGCACAGTGGAATAGAAGGCAAGGCAGGAAAATAGCTGACGAACTAGGGAGGGAGGGGTCAGCTACACCCTACTTTGCCCCGGAACCAGTACTTGGAGTGCCCAAGAAACTACTTGGTAACTCTATTGAGAGACGAGTCAAAGAATTACAAAGAATGGCCTGGGATAACACACCAGGACAAGAATATAGTAAACTTGTTAATCAGATAACAGGTGAAAAACGAACTGATGAGATACTTATATTAAGTAGAGATCAGATAAGACTAGTGACAGGTCTCCTTACAGAACATGCTCCTGTTAGAACACACCTACAAAAGATGGGGCTATATCAAGGTGATCAGACTTGTAGATTGTGCGGCTCAGAACCTGAGACTATCGAACACATTTTGTGCTATTGTGAGGCACTAAACTATAGAAAAATAGTACAACTAGGGGAACCTGATTTAAACCTAGAAAATGTGGGAACCCTGAAACCTAGTGACCTTTGCAAAATAGTAAAAGGGACCAATATCTTTTAGGGTATCGGAATGATAGGAGAAATACAATAAGCTTCCGGCTCCAGTATATCCTTTGGACCCCTGTACAGTTGACGTAACGAGGAGCGTTGTTTTTGAAGTCTCTTTAAAAAATACTGGCTTGAACTGAAGTTTTTACCCAACATTTTCCAAAAAAAAATCATATAAACTATTCCTTATCATTATATTCGATCATGAAGCAAGTCTCGCCAACTGGACTGAGTGCAAACCCAACATTAGCTTGATAGTTACATCATATAAGCAATAGATGCAATGTTGCCGAATCATCCATTAATCATTGAACAGGAAGAGATTATTTTGAAATATAAGGATGAACTTTTCTGTCTTGGGTTCATTGTAATATTGGTTGTATATTGTTATATAGATACTTTCTAATTTATATTTGATATAAGACCTTGTATGAAATATGCTACGAAACTGAAACATTGTTCCTTAGGAGGAAGTAAACTACTGAGTTTTTTCTTTTCCAGCGGAATTCGATATCACCTGCTGAGAAATACAGACCAAGGACTCCACATCAGGAGCCCGAAATGAAAAAGCCTAAAAAGGAAGAGAAGGACATGGGTCATGTAAGTATCATAGTACCCTACTATATCTGTCACCAAACTTTCAGAACTATCTTCCTTGAATAACTAAAATATACATATCTCCATATTGGACACGAAGCTGTCCTGATCTGACCTCCATTGATCAGAACACGTTCGAATTTGCGCTTTCACCGACAACGATCCGTAAACGAAATAAAAAACGGACAACCCGTTTCCGAGCGTGTAATATATCTGAATGTGCACGTACATGACAAGACATCGCCCCAACATGCAACTGATTTGCGATGGAGAGATAAAACGTCGGCGTGGCTTCTCGGCAACCGGCTCGAGAGCGAAGTCTGTGTGCTCTGTCTGGCGTTCGTGAGGTGATTCGATATCTTGAAATCACGCGAACCGCAGTTGTGGACCTTATTGAGTTTGGCCTCTTCGTGACTATGTTAGCTGATTGGTGCAGGAGCCGTAGAATTCCAACGAAAAACAGCTTTGTTTGATAGTCTGTGATAGTCAATAGTCTCCAATTGGCTCTAATCTTTGATAGTCTCCAATTGTCTCTAATCTTCGATAGTCTCCAATTGTCCTCAATCTTTGATAGTCTCTGAAATTGTAACTTCTAGTCCTTGAGAGTCTCTTATAAACCATGATATACATTGATAGTCTGATACAATTTTCAATAGTCACTGCCAGTCTCTTATAAACCATGATATACATTGATAGTCTGATACAATTTTCAATAGTCAATTTCAGTGACCCTTATTAGTATCCCGAAGTTCGAGATGATTTTCAGAGTATCTGACAGTCTTCAGAAGTCTGTGATAGTCTCTGAAAATCTCTAATAATCCCTGGTAGCCTCTGAAAGCTACTGACAGTTTCTAGAAATCTTAAATAGTCATTTCTCATAATCCCTAGACATCCCTAGACATTTGTGATAGTCCTTTAGACCCAATGAAGTATCTGGGAGTTTTTAAAAGAGAAGCCTTGTAGTCTCTGGAAATTTCATATTAACCTCAATCGTTCTCGTAGTTCTTAAGTGGTTTTTAATAGTCTCTTATAGTCACTGGAAGTTCCGGTCGTCTTCCATAATCTCTAAAGATCTGAGAAGTCTCAATTGTTTTTGGAAGTTTGAGGTAGTCTTCATTAGTCCCTGATAGTCCTAAAAAGACTCTTTTATTATCTAGTAGTGTCTTATAGTTTCTATTGGTCTCGATAGTCTTTGATAGTATCTTATTCTCCCTGAGAACTTATAATCATCTCTAATAATCAATATCTGCAGTAAATCCTGATAGTCAAAAATTTGGAATAGTCTCGTATAGTTCCTTATAGCTGCTGACAGTTTTTGGGATAGTTTCTGAGAATCACAGAACGTTTGTGATAGTCTATGGATGCCACAGATGATATATTTTGCTACTACAATTCTTTCCAGAGTACTTTGGAACTCGGAGCAATATTCGTATGTCTGCTCTTTAACAACTCAAAGACTTTTTTCACGTGCCCAATTTTTCAGTACGCTCCCTCTAACAAACCTCAATTTCCTTTCACAGCACTCCGACGGAGAAAAGAGCGACCAAGACCTAGTGGTGGACGACGCCTCCGAGGATCCCGTCTCCCCACCCAACGGCACGTCGTCGCCGCGCGAAAACGGCCTCGACAAACTTTCAGGAGGCAAGGGCGGCAAAGAGCATTCTGGCGGCGGTTCGGCCGTGGGCGGGCCGCACAGCCCGCGCTCCGGCACCTCCAGCAACGCCTCCACGCCCTCCGCCAAGAAAATGGAGGAGAAACCGTCGACGCCCATCTCCAAACCGGTCACGCCCACGTCGGCGGCGGGCGGATCCGGGGCGATCGGGGCGGGCATGAAGCCGGTCAAGCAGGCCGGCATGGGGCAGTACCCGCCCTACATGGCCATGGCCAATGGTGAGTGGGTTTTGGTGCGGCAGGAGCAGATTTTTTCATGTTATTTTTGGCAGGTGGTGCTCCTCACGAGCTTCAGGCCGCCGCGGCGGCGTCGGGCAACTACGGCGGGCTGCACAACAACATACCCCCGGCGGCGTTGAACAACTACCCGCGACCACCCCTCCAAGTCGGGTACGATCCCCACACGCAGATGAGGGCGCCAGTGGTGCCCGGTCTCGGAGGCATACCCGGTGGCAAACCGTAAGTTTTCTACCTCCATTGACTCAACAGAACGACTTTGGATTCTCGAATTTTTCTGTCATAATTTGAGGCTAATTCGTTGGCTCAATGTGAAATTTATTGTTCTCGTTTTATAGCTTAATTGGTTCGTCTATCCGAGTATAATATATTCCACTATTTTTTCAATTTCAGATTATGTATACGACCGATTAAGTGTCAGCGCAATTTTTGGTACATTCCTAATTTTCTCGATTTTGTTTTTGAAAAAAATATAGTTCTGACGAAAAAAAGTGAGCAGTGCTTTTTTCAGAAACTGCTTGTTTTCATACTGATAAAATTAATACTAATGACGACGAATTTTTTTTCTTTATCTTACACGTCAAGCTGTCGATCACTTTTGATTTTTGGATTTTTTTTTTACTTTTTCTCATTACACTGTGCGATTTTTTGCGGCTCGAAAAAGTGAATACTAATGACGACAAATTTTTTCTTCATCTTACACTTCAAGCTGTCGACCACTTTGGATTTTTTTTCACCCGGAAAGACAGATTTTAGGAAAATTCACCAAGGGTACTTTTTCGTTGATCCGACCTTTCACTACACTGTGCGATATTTTGCGGCTCGAAAAAATTAATACTAATGACAGCAAATTTTTTTCTCTATCTTACACGTCAAGCTGTCGACCACTTTGGATTTTTTTTCACCCGGAAAGACAGATTATAGGAAAATTCACCAAGAGTACTTTTTCGTCGATCCGATCTTTCACTACACTGTGCGATTTTTTGCGGCTCGAAAGAATGAATGCTAATGACAGCACATTTTTTTCTCTATCTTACACGTCAAGCTGTCGATCACTTTGGATTTTTTTTTCACCCGGAAAGACAGATTTTAGGAAAATTCACCAAGGGTACTTTTTTGTTGATCCGATCTTTTACTACACGGTACGAATTTTTGCGGCTAAAAAAATTAATACTAATGACGACGAATTTTTTTCTCTATCTTACACGTCAAGCTGTCGATCACTTTGCATTTTTTTTTACCCTGAAAGACAGATTATAGGAAAATTCACCAAGAGTAATTTTTCGTTGATCCGATCTTTTACTACACGGTACGATTTTTTGCGGCTAAAAAAATTAATACTAATGACGACAAATTTTTTTCTCTATCTTACACGTCAAGCTGTCGATCACTTTTTTTTCACCCAGAAAGACAGATTATAGGAAAATTTACTAAGAGTACTTTTTCGTTGATCCGACCTTTCACTACACTGTGCGATTTTTTACGGCTCGAAAAAATGAATACTAATGACGACAATTTTTTTTCTATCTTACACGTCAAGCTGTCGATCACTTTGGATTTTTTCTTTCACTCAGAAAGACAGATTATAGGAAAATTCACCAAGAGTACTTTTTCGTTGATCCGATTTTTTACTACACTATTAGATTTTTTGCGGCTCGAAAAAATGAATACTAATACCGACAATTTTTTTCTCTATCTTACACGTCAAGCTGTCGATCACTTTGCATTTTTTTTACCCAGACAGGCAGATTTTAGGAAAATTCACCAAGAGTACTTTTACGTTTATCCGATCTTTCACTACACTATTAAATTTTTTACGGCTCGAAAAAATGAATACTAATGACGACAAAATTTTTTATGACAAGTCAATCTATCGATAACTTTTTTTTTCACGATTTTTTTTTACCACTGAAGATAGATTTCAGGAAAATTCACCAAGAGTACTTGGAGTTGATCCGATCTTTTACTATACTCTACAATTTTTCGCGACTCAAAAAAATCTATAAATAGCTCGAAACGAATTTTTTTACTGAACCGTTAAGAAAACCGAATTTTCAACCCACTCTAAATGAGTTTCCGTACGTTTACGAGACGAATTTTAGTTTCATATACCCGATCAGTTTCGTCTGCTGATGACGATTCTCAAAAAATAATTGCAAGCTAGATGGCGCTCTATACCTCATTATTTGGCAATTCTATGTTTTACCCCTGAAAACGCCAAAAATTATGTGGAAAAAAAATTACATAAATTTCTTTCCAAACCGCAGGTCAGTAAGTGCCGTAGTTTTGAAGATAGTTCGGTAAAATTTTCGAAAAAAAAAAAACAGTGGCGGAGTGGGGTTCAAAATTATTTTTTTTTCGCGTAGATTACGTTGGTGTTGAAATAAAATCGATCGAAAGTCATTTCAGTGTAGTTTTTCCGAACACCTTCGAATTTCTTCTCGGTACGCCCATGCGATTCTCCTCGAAAAGTTGTTGGATTATTTTTTTGTTTTCCGATATCTGTCTCCGTTCGAAAGTTATCACGAATCATTTCCCAGGATCGTTCTCATAAAACAAAGATTTTCCTTCGAAATATCCAGAAAAAAACTGACTAATCCATGCCCGTTTCCAGAGCGTACTCTTTTCACGTGAGCGCCGACGGCCAGATGCAGCCGGTGCCGTTCCCGCCCGACGCTTTGGTAGGGCCGGGAATACCGCGCCACGCCAGACAAATCAACACGCTGAGCCACGGGGAGGTGGTGTGCGCCGTCACCATTTCCAATCCCACCAAGTACGTCTACACGGGCGGTAAGGGATGCGTCAAGGTGTGGGATATCAGCCAGCCCGGCTCCAAGAGTCCCGTCTCGCAGCTCGACTGTCTGGTGAGTGACATCATTGACAAGTGATATGTGACGTTGACAAGTGACCGATGACATTGATATATGACTATAACATATGACGTTGACAAGTGACCGATGACATTAATATATGACTATAACATATGACGTTGACAAGTGACCGATGACATTGATATATGACTATAACATATGACGTTGACAAGTGACCGATGACTAGGTTTGTTGAAAAAATGTCGATATATCGATTCCATTTTCTTGTTTTATCGATACTTTTAAGTAACATTCAAATTTTCAAGCATCAAAAAAGGTATGAAAATTTATATTTTTCATGATTGAAAATCCTAAAAAGAAATGATTTTTTTTTAGTAATAATATTCAACAAATCAACTACATTTCAGTATTGTTTTTTGTTGATCAGTTCCAACTGTTCGTCCGTATTTTTATTTTTTTATTATTCGTTATAAATAATGTCTATCGATTAGTATTGTTATTTATGATTAATTGAATCGAATTGAGTTCAATAATTTATCAATAAATTAATTTATTTCAAGAGCGTCAATACTCTTTGATGATATATCAATAGTTTTCAATAAAAATATCGATATATGATATTGAAATGTGACGTTGACAAGTGACCGATGATATTACATACAAGACTAGGTTTGTTGAAAAAATGTCGATATATTGATTCTATATTTTTTGTTTCATGGATACTTCAAAGTAACATTTAATTTTTCCAAGTATCAAAAAAGTTATGAAAATTGACATTTTTTATGATTGGAAATCCTAAAAAGAATTACTGTTTTGTTTATTATTAACAATTAACATATTTCATTTCATTATTTTCTTGTTTGTCAATTTTTCTTGTTGATCAATTTTTTCTGTCCGTCCGTATTTTTATTATTATTATTCATCAAAATTAATGTCTATCGATCAATTTTTCCATTTTTGATTGATTGAGCTCAATAATATATCAATTTATTTATTCCAAGAACACCAATATTCTTCGATGATATATCAATAGTTTTCAATAAAAATATCAATATATGACATTAAAATGTGACGTTGACAAGTGATCGATAACATTACATACCAGACTAGGTTTGTTGAAAAAATATCGATATATCGATTCTACTTTTTTGTTTTATCGATACTTATCAGTGACATTTAATGTTTCCAAGTATGAAAATTGATATTTCTTATGGTTGGAAATCCTAAAAATAAATACTAATTTTTTGTATTAACATTCAATAAATTACCTACATTTCATTATTTTTTCATTATTATTCGTTAAAAATAAAGTCTATCGATTAGTTTTTTCATTTATAATTGATTGAATCGAATTGAGCTCAATAATTTATATATGAATTGATTTATTTCAAGAGCGCCAATATTCTTTGATGATATATCAATAGTTTTCAATAAAGATATCGATATCGATCCTATATATGACATTGATATATAATACTTCGTGTAAAATTTATTAAATAATATTATTTAATAATATTATTATTATAATATATTAATATTATATATATTATATATATAATATATTATTATTATTATTATATATTATTATAATATATTAATATTAATAAATTTTACACGAAGTGTCTTGACTATCCAGTAACGTGTACACACCTTCAAGAAATTTCACCATTAATATATGACATTAACATGTGACGTTGACAAGTGACCGATGACTTTACATACAAGACTAGATTTGTTGAAAAAAATTCATCGATACTTTCAAGTAATATTCAATTTTTTCAAGTATCAAAAAAGGTATGAATAACTATTTTAGTCATGATTGAAACTCCTAAAAAAGAATATTGTTTTTTTGTTGATCAATTTTAACTGTTCGTCCGTATTATTATTATTATTATTATCATTATTCGTTGAAGATAATGTTCATGGATCAGTTTCTTTATTTATGATTGATTGAATTGAATTAAGCTCAATAATTTATCAATAAATTAATTCACTTCAAGAGTGCCAAAATTCTTTGATGATATATCAATAATATTCAATAAAAATCTTGATATCGACCCTACATATGACATTGATATATGACGTTGACGATTGACATATGACGTCGACAAGTAACAGATGACTTATTAGTGACGGTGATTAATCGGATAATTTTGGTAATTTTAGCAACGCGACAACTACATAAGGTCGGTGAAGTTGTTGCCCGATGGGCGAACGCTCATCGTGGGCGGGGAGGCGAGTAACTTGTCCATTTGGGATTTGGCAAGCCCAACGCCGAGAATCAAGGCGGAGTTGACGTCCAGCGCGCCAGCTTGCTACGCTTTGGCCATCAGCCCCGATTCGAAAGTGTGCTTCAGTTGTTGCTCGGACGGTGGGTATTTTTTGAATTTTGTACAAATTGAATATCCAAAAACTTTCCTTCTCCTTAGTACTGAAAAAATTTCTTTGCAAGTCTCTTTAACAAAATTATCAATGGGTATTGAATCAGGAGATTTGGGTGGCCAGTCGAAAGCTCGTAAGCTTCTCTTTTACCAGTTCATTTGATTTAGTTTGTTTAGTATCCTCTTAACGATGATAGTACAAATTTAATTCTCCAGAACAGTGGTGGATCTAGGCTTTGGCAAGGAGGGTCTATAACTCAAGATTTTCATTCATAAAGTACACATTAATGGAAAAATATTATGGGCATCTCTACCTTATACAATATGGTAACATAAACTAAACGCAAAGGTACAAAATAGTGAATATATACCGGGTGTAACAGGATGATGGTATAGGTACCCTACTTTTCTCGTTTATTTATGGAACAAAAAATTTCAAATTTGGGGTATCCTAAACAGCAACTTTTGACATCCGAATGATTTTTTTACCACTTCCAGTTTCGCCGGAAGTACCTGTTACTTTCGATTTTTATATGATACACCTTGTATTTTATTACATTTTTGGATTCTGTACAATTTTCTTAATTCAACGATACCAAATGAGTGACATTTTTCGAAATGAATTTTTAATTCTAAGTGTACCTTAATGATTCCGATTTATTACAAATTATACGTGTAGTGCTAGAAAAATCTGAATATTATCGAAAATACTGGATTTATATATTGAACGGACAAGCCAATTATACCATTACAAACAGAACAATATACAGAGGATAAAACTGAGAACTAAGTAAAAAAAAAGAGTAACATGTGTTCACATGACAGCAGTCATGGTAAAAAAAATAAACGAAAAATTATAACTCTTTTACAGCCCTTCTAAAAGATGCTAAAGATGAATTAAACAGTTCAAGTTTGTTGTTGTGAGTGTTTGCTGATCTCATTATTTTATTGAGTGACACATTTGAACCATAATTAGTTCAATTAATTACATGATTTATGATGTTAACAATGTTATATAAATAGTTTTTGGACCAAAACTCAGTTTTCTTCAAATGGAACCATATTGGTACCGTGGTACCATTTATTAGTACCCCCAAAAACGTGTTTATAAATATGTGTTCTAATTAATCAGAACTTAGAATGAAAAATAAAAAAATATAAAAAAAAAACATTGACTTTCAAAATGTCACTTGCTTGGTATCGTTGGATTCAGAAAATTGTACAGCATCCGATAATTAACAGTATTTCCGGCGAACCGGAAGTGAAAAAAAAATCATTTGGATGTCAAGAGTTGCTGTTCACCATGTATATGGCTTACCCCAAATTTGGGAATTTTTGTTCGAATAATAAACAAGTAAAGTGAGGGTATACCATGATTCTGTTACAACCGGTATACAATAAAATGTAACAATTACAATATTTTAGTTATAAGAATATAAACAGGCAAATATATTTCAAAGATTAATTCACCACGTTAACCTGCGCATTTTCCAGGCAACATCGCCGTATGGGACCTGCACAACCAGACGCTGGTCCGTCAGTTCCAAGGTCACACCGACGGTGCCTCCTGCATCGACATCTCCTCCGAGGGCACCAAGTTATGGACCGGAGGACTGGACAACACCGTTCGGTCGTGGGACCTTCGCGAAGGAAGGCAACTCCAGCAGCACGATTTCAGTTCCCAGATTTTCTCTTTGGGTGAGTCTCGCAAATTCATCATCTATTTATATGCAGGGTGTTCCTGAAGTCGAACGTCCAAGATGGAGTCAGGCAATAGCCCAAGGTGTATTAGTTATCAGTTAAATATTTGAAAGAATGTAAGTTGCGCTTTTTTTAAATTTTTGATCGTCGAAATTTGCACCCTGTGACAGTTTTTCACTCCTGTTGATACAAATTCTAACGTTTCCAAAGAAACCCAATTTTAACATAGTATAAGTGGAAAATCGCGCGCGTTCTAAAAACCAGATCCACGAATTCTTTACGCTATTTTTTTCAAATTGGTGCCCCATTTTACGTTTGTCAGTTATATTTTTTTTATTGGTGCCACATTTTACCCATGTCAAGCATGCCACAGCTACTTTAAAAAACGCGCGTTTTTTAAAGTTACCATGGCAATATCAACGAAGGAACAAGAAACGTGAAGTCCAAATGACAAATTTTTGATTATTGATCTGACAGGAGTACCTTGTAAACGTCAAATAAAATATAACTGACAGATGCAAAACTTTATTCAAACGTGAAATGTGGCACCAATAAAAAAAAAATTGCGTTAAGTATTCGTGGATCTGGTCTTTAAAACACTTGCTAAAAAACTCGCGCGTGTTTTAAAGACCTTTTTATCCACTTATACTTCAATATACTAATTTGAAGTTCGATTTAAACACGCTCAGGCGTGCTTGACATGGGTAAAATGTGGCACCAATAAAAAAATCCTTAAGGCTCTAACTTCATGAGATGGAGAGAATAACTGTATGAAGTGTGAAGGTAATTTGACCAGTTGTAACTGAAAAAACTGTTACTAATTTAATCTGATATTTAATTTCATAAAATTAATTGAAGCGTTAGCCTATCTGTCTCGCTCACACTTCTTATTCTTAAGTACTCTCCCCAACTCTCTCAATGGAGTGTGGAGGCAATTTGAAATTTGAACATCTGTTGTCATTATTATTTAATTACTGTTACTAAATAATGTGATATTTAATTCAATGAAATTAATTAAACCTTTAGCGTTACTATCCATCTCGCTCTCACATCATTAAACTACTCCCCATCTCACTCTATAAAATGATTGCTACAAATGAGGCTTTGAGTACATGATTTTTGAGTAAATAATTGGGTTTTTGTGCAAGGGAAAAAAAGTTCTACAAGTTAAGAAATATTATAGTAACTGTCATACATTTTGGAATCCTTTAAATGCGCCAAACTTTTATTGTTACTTGTTAAACTAGTATAGAAAATTTTTTCTCAGTTTCAAAGTTGGGCGGAATGTTATTTCTAAATATTTGATTCGGAAAAAAGTGTTATTTTTATTAAGGTGGACCAGTAAACTAGACATTTTCAGCGTTTACAGACACATTATTCAGCATAACACAAAAAAAATTATTGAAAGTACTGTGATTTCTAGTACCGTGATATATCTAGTCAACATACATCTAATTAACGATTTAATTATGTTATGTCATTGATTTTAGCCTAATATGGATATCTACAATTCATTTTATACATTTCAGTAATATATTCATCTGTAGATGTAGTTACTTTTGACAAAGAATGAAATAGGTATTTCGTGCATTCTTTTTAATCGCTGAGCGCTTTCGACCTAAAAGTTCATCTTCAGTGCTTGCCTGAAATGCAGGTGTAAGTTTTAGTAAGGAAATGTTTTTTGAAAACTTAGATTACCACCTACTAGTCAAGAAAGCACTTTTGACATGCCCACAAAGGGCTAAACTGTATCCCAAATATTTTTTTGTTAGTTATAGAGGTGTCCTATGTAACACTTCATTTTTGGATGGAATAATAAAATTAGAAAGTTAAGATTTCACTTTTTGTACAAGATTTTACTGCTTCTTGGCTAATATCTTCAATAACATGATACATTATACATATATTAGGAAAGGGCTTATCTTGTCTTCATCCCAAGGAAACATTGATGATGCAGTATTATTCAGATTCGACAGCATGTAAGCATAATTATTTCGTCAACTATCTAACTGTCAACTGTCTAGCCATAGTGAATGTGGGATGAAGTTGAAGTGCAGTTTATAATACAAAAAACTGAATTTTTTATGTTTATTCGAGAATGAAAGCATGGTGGATCCTTTCTCAATATACAAGGTGTCTCGTTGTTGAAGAAATTTGCCAGGAAACTACAATCTCATTCGAAAACGTTCGAGAAAAGTAGGTAAAAGATCAGTCTTCTTTCACTGGGATATCTCGAAAAGTATAATTTTCCCCACGATAATATTGTGAAATTCGTGTTGTTTTGTCCAAAATATGTAAGTTAAAAAAAACTACCGGATTTATTAAATATTTTATTTATTCTATCAGTCAAGTACACTACAGGATCGTAATAAAATCCCAAATGGTACAACAAGGCAGCATCCACAAAAAAAACATGAAACATTGTAAAAAACAAGCAAACACTAGGAGTGCCTTATAAAACAAAACATAAGTAGACTACATAGTTAAATCATAACCTGAAAATAAATAAATGTTTTCATTTTCATTAGTCAATAAATAAAATACGTAATTGTAATAAAATCACAAATGTTAAACCAATAAAGTTCAATTTAAAAGAAACATTCAAATACCAGGACTAAAATGTAAACATAGAATCAATCAAATAATCATGAGTCTAGCGAACAATGGTAGGATTAAGTTGTCTAATTGCCTCTCAATCTGAATCTCCAGTGTGACAAATGAAAAATTGCATATCATAACTTGGCCTATTGCCTGATCCCATCTTAAAGTCGACTTCTAGAAAACCCTGTATCTAATAGAAATTGCACGCCCAGTCAAAACTAGTGGTCTAGTGAATCTCGTGCTAAGAACGTTTTTTTTTTTCGAATTTTCGTAGGTTATTGCCCCATGGGCGAGTGGCTGGCCGTCGGCATGGAGAACTCCAACGTGGAAGTGTTGCACGCCAACAAACCTGACAAATACCAACTGCATCTGCACGAGAGCTGCGTGTTGAGTTTGCGATTCGCTGCGTGTGGAAAGTGGTTCGTCTCCACAGGCAAGGATAATTTGTTGAATGCCTGGAGGACTCCCTATGGAGCCAGCATATTCCAGGTGAGTGGGGTTTATCGAACTCGACATTCGTTGTGATGATTATTGTTACTCCGTGGGGTATCTGATACTGTCTGATAATGTTCAGTAGTCTCTGGTTCTTTTTGGAAATATCTTGTAATTGTTGGAGGTCAGTGATGGTTGCTTGCAGTTGAGATATCTGATTGATAGTCTTTGGAATTTTCTCTACTTTTCATCTGTATTATGTGAAGGTCACTAACCATTTCTGGTAGCCTTTGGAATTTTCTCTACTTATCTTTAGTGATATTTGATAGTCACTTGTCTATATTTCTTCTATTTCTAGCACTTTCGGTAAGTCTTTGGTAACTTCTGGTAGTCATTTTCAGTGCTATTCGATAGTCTTCAAATTATTGGAAATCAGTGACGATTTTTGAGAGTTCTTAATAATCTTTGGAATTCTCTCTACTTCTCTATCTGACATTTCCACATAATTCTGACACTCTTTGGTAGTCCTAGAATGTTCTCTACTTTAGTGATATTTGATAGTCACTTGTCTATATTAGTTGCGAACTATTTCTAGCACTTTCGGTAAGTCTCTCTACTTCTCTACTTAAGATTTCCAACTAATTCTAACATTCTTTGGTAGTCTTTGTAAGTATCTATACTTATCTCAAGTGATATGTGATAGTCACTTCGAAAGTGTCTGGTAGTGTTTGATTTTAGTGTCTATATTGGTCTCTTACTATTTCCAGCAGTTTTTGTAAGGTTCTGGTAACATTTGATAATCATTTTCACTGCTATTTTGTAGTTCTAAACTGTTTTTAACTCCTTCTGAAAGTCTCTTCTATTTTTTGTAAAACTTTGACTATATCTTGTGATCTCTGGTAGTCTCTCTACTTATCATCAATAATATCTGATAGTATAATCACTTGTGACTCCTCAAAATCTCTGATAGTATTCAATACTTAGTATTTTATGGTAGGCTCCGATAGTCGCTTCTTATTTTTGCCACTCTCTGATAATTCCTCACACTCTCTAATGACCTTCAGAAGTCATTAATAGTTTGTAGATTCGTCTAATAGTTTCTTAAATACTTCATTCGTTTCTGGTACTTTTTTACAGGACAATTTTAGAAAGCGATAGTCTTTGAAACTCTCATAGTCTTTTAAAAGATTTGATAATCTTTGAAACTTTATCTGAAAGTATCTGATAGTCTGCAGAGAAATCTGTAGAAGTCTCTGCTAGTGTTTCTTATTGTCAAATAGTCACTGATAGTCTCCAATAGTATCTATCCAGTACTCTTTGATAGTCTCTGAGGGTCTCTTAAAGGCCTCTAATGGCAGATTTGTTGAACTCTGTTAATTTCTGATAGGGTTTGTTAATGTTCAAGGAAACATTTAGCACACAGTGAAATTTGCTAATATCTAACGTTTGTTAGTCTCTAGACGAGCCCTCAAAATTTCACAGAAGTTTTCAAGGGTCTTGATAATCTCTGATAGTTTTTGAAGGACTCTTATAGTATCTGATATCATCTGATAGTCTGGTATAGTATTTAGCCATGTCTACTGCAGTTTAAAGGACTTTTTAGTAGTCCCTGATGATGTCCCTTTAATGATCCATGTAGTAGCCAATAGTCTTTGAACGTCTGTCGTTGTCTCTGGTAGTTTCGAATACCTACCAGAGTTCCATTTTTAATGGAAAATCAATTTTTCTTCTTCAACTGGTATTGGTGGGACTGGGATCAATATCATTAAAGAAAAACTATTGTTTCTTTGCCAACGTTTCGAATTTTAATAAATTCATCATCAGGGCTCTGTAACAATGGGTATTACGTCAATAGCTTTGAATATAACTGAAAATGAGGTACGAGAATGCCAACAACAATTTTGGAACATATCAAGTGAATCAAAACCCTAACAAAATTAATAAAAATATAGACTTACCAAAAATCAGTTTTTCCGAGTAAAAATATTAAAATACAACATGGAAACAGACATTTTAGATACATGCTTACAGGACAACAATTCAACATCGAGCACGAGACAAATGAATACTGAGATAAATTCATAAAATGGCCATGAATCCGTATGGATATTGTACATATTAATAGAAAAACGATGGTAGTTAAAAACAACGTAAACTGATATGAATCATTTCGACAACTGACTTAACAGGTTGAAGTAGGCCGTATTCAACCCTTCTATATCTCTTCTGGTATTGACACTGTCTTGTTGATAAATATGTATCATTTCACTGAAAAGTCTTTTAGACAGAAAAGACTTCTGATCAAGAATGATGGGTCTTTTAAAATCGAAAGTATGTCCATTTTCTCTAGTGTGTTCCACTAAGGCTGTGGGGTTGTTAACATTCAACTTTTTTGCGTCCTTTTCATGTTCTGAGATTCGTTTTTTTAAATATCTTCCTGTTTGACCAACATAGCATTTAGTGCAGTTATTACAATTGATCTTGTAAACTACGTTAGACTGTAGGTCAGTGGGAGTTTTTACTTTTTGAAGTGAAAAAAACCTTTGTCCAATGGTGTTATTATTGGAAAATGCAATTTTTGATTGGTCTTCATTTAAAATCGCTGCAAGTCTTTCAGAAAGATTTCTCACATATGGTATTTTATTGTATATTGTTATTTTTCTTTTCTCGAAAAACGATTTTCTGTTTCTCCATCTAATAGTCAATAGTCTTTGAACGTATGTCGTTGCCTCTGGTAATTTCTGTGAGTTTCTTCGATATTTTCGAATACCTACTAGAGTGCCTTTTTTTAAGTGTAAAATCAATTTTTCTGTTCTCGAAAAACGACTTCCTGATACATATTCCTGTTTTTTTTTCCAGTCCAAGGAATCTTCAAGTGTGCTCAGCTGCGACATTTCCGCCGACGACAAGTACATAGTGACAGGTTCGGGTGACAAGAAGGCCACCGTCTACGAAGTCATCTACTAAGTGCGAGCGCAGCTCTACGGCCGCACGGCTGACGATTTAATGAAAATGTGATACTTATGTGTAATAAAAAATAAACTGTCACACCACACACCACATACGATGATGGGATTTAGTGATCTGAGACCATGACATTCTAGACTTGAATGAACGGTTTTTATTTCGATTATGTACATATTTATATCACGGATTCGCTTCTTCTCTGATTGATTGATTGATTCATTGGACGATTGTTGAAACTCGAAAATTGTTGATGGAAACGTTTTTGCTTTCCTCGTACCCCCACTTGGAATTGTAAATAAAATAATTGTTTCGGTCGCTAGAGGCATCGTCTTTCGTTTTGTTATTTAATATTTAGCTAGCTCGGAATACAAAATCATCTACAGGGTGTCCGCTGGCTTGGTTTTTCACGTGTGGGACAAACTTTCCCATTTTCAGGGGCAATTTTCGAAATTTAACCAGCAAGCCGCTTGTACAGAGTGATTTTTTTCTCATTCAAAAAACGTTTCCCACCTGTGTAGAACTTTGGTGAACACGCTGTATGAAAGATCGCAAATGTATATTATCTATATATTTGTAATTTATGCTAGTATTGATTGGAGAAAAATCTATCTTTTATCAGTGTTGCCTCCAGGAGTATTCGCCCAACTTGTAGCGCGAATTCAGTAGTAATTTCATGTAAAATAAGTGTTTTCTTTTCACATTTAGGATACCATTCGAATTTATGTTATAAATTTGTAGATATTTGGACAAAATATATCATTGTTTTTATTTTTAAATAAATTGATTTTTCATTTCTTCCCCCATTTTCACCCCAACCCTTTGTAGATATTCAGGAAAAACGATTGAGTAGTCACAAAAACAAGCTGAAAATCCTATGAATTACAAAACTCGCACTAAAATTAAGAGAAAATGTCATCAACCTCTTAGTTTTCCTAAAGTAGGCAACAAACAGTACCTGGAAATGTTTCCTTAGTTGCATACCTTCAAAGCTGTGGTCGTAAGCAGTGTAAAAACGACCATTTCGCATTGTAGACACGAAACACGAATAAATAGTCACTAGAAAACGATTAAACTCCTATGAATCACGAAACTCATACTGAAATTACGGAAAAATGTCATTAGAATCTTACTCGTTTTCCTAAAGTAGGCAATTAGCAATACTTGAAAGTGGTATATTTTTACATGAAATGATTTTTCACTTCCTTTCTCATTTTTCCTCAACCCATTGTAGATGTTTACGAAACACGAAGTCACTGGAGAATGCAAAAAATCCGAATAATAATTACAAATCTCGCACTAGAATAACAGGAAAATGTCAACGTGTTACTTGTTATCTCCAAGAAAACAATCAACAATATTTCAAAGTGATTTATTGGTTGCATACATAGCGAGCAGTAGTCGTAGGTAGTGAAATCGACTATCTCGCATTTCTGTTATCCTGATCATAATTCGAATTACACGTGCGTTCTGGGACTTCATTTATTTTCTCTCATATCTCTCATACTTTGTAGTTGATATTTCCCGAAAATTTCAATTTCTTACTAGGATCACAGAAGCGACTGAGGGTTTATCTATAATATGGTGAATAGAAAGGCGTCACATATAACAAAATTAGCAGACGGCATGGAGAGGACCCTTCAGCATTTCTGCGATCCTGATACCAAATCGAACATTTCTCATATTTTACTCGCCATTTCCTGAAAATTCCGATTTCACAACAGCCGTGTACGGAGTCCTATTCGGTCTAACCTTCCTCATTTCTGCAATCCTGATACAAAATCGGAGTTTTAGAGAAATAACCACAATGGCCGAGAAAACGATTGATGATTTGACATGTAAAATGTTCGATTTCGTATCAGGATCGCAGAAATGCATAAGGGTCAATGACGCGCTCTGCAATTTGTTTTGATTCGTTCCATGACGTTCCTCTGCTTCGGTGCTATGTTTAAGCATGTGTTGGACCTATCCTCACTAGTTTCTGTGATCCTGATACAAAATTGAAATATTCGGGAAATAACGAGAGCGCCTGGAAATATGAGAAAGGTTCGATTGGGTATAAGGAACGCAGAAACGCATGCGGATCGTCTGGATCTGTTTTGAATACACAGTATTTAGCAAGTGATGCCATCTATGATATTCAATCCACACTATTCAGTATGAGTATAACAGAAAACGACACTAAGTGTGCTGATAATAAATGTTTAGCAGAAAGCAGAAATCTGTAAAATTTCGTCTCTCCTTCATTCAGATGACACAGGAACACAGGCAAATGAACATAAGCGATACGCTACCTGGTGGCACTAAAAATAACTAGACGTGAGGAAATATTTCTTGTGGTATTGTGTTTTGTTGATTTTATACTGAATTTGAATATGTGAAAGATTGTGAAACTCTGAATCGGTAAAATCAAAATTCCAATATTTATTCCCATGCTTTTCCTCAAGCTGGTGATATAAATATCGTGAGTAGATAGATAAAATTCTGTTTACATTAACGGTCACAATTGAGCATAGTATTGTTTAGGTATCAACAAAATTGAAACGAGATCTCACATTATCCATTTTATTTAGCACTTCTCACATAAAACATCAGAAAAAACGAAAACTATAAATTCATAATTCATTCCATTACAAAAACAATTTTCTTGTCATCATGATATTATGATGTCCAGCACTCAAAACTTCTTCACCTTCATAAACACTTCTGGAAGTGTTTGTGCCTTCAAAGTATCCCAAACTGAATCTTGCTATTCGAATCTAAAAACAAAACAAATTATCAGAATCCTTTAGAAATATGAAAATACATACACATGGATGCCCTAGCTCACTATAAAAGTCTGAAATGTCTTTATTTTCATTATAAACTCATACTTTATTAACGAAAAATCACATGTAAACAAATACAACTACACCATTCAATGCCCGTTTGTATGGTTCTCTGACTGCTCACTTTGGCGCTGCAATCTTAAATTCATTCGCCTATAGTTGGAACTTTCTCAACGACATTTCTAGTTTGTTCTGCTTCAGTTTTGATGGCAGGTATACGATTATTTTGGATTGACCTTGAAAATATTGTCCTTTATCCTCACAGCTGCAGATTTCAATATTTCTCGCAAAGGCCACATGCAATGTTCTTTGAAGCAACAATAACATTGGCAGGGCATTGATAACACACGTGTGTAGCTTCTTTTCGTAATTTTAAGCCGAATTTCGATCTACCTCTTTGTTAATTCTATACTTTTGACGGAGAAAAGAATTGTTTATTTATACAGGGTGTTATTGGCCAGGTTGCCATGATGTTTTCGTTGTGGAAGAAATTATATTCACAAATTCTATAGCATGAAACAAGAATGCAACCTCTGGGTTTTGGGAAACTAACTAATCGAGACAAATTTTCCACAATTTTCTGAAATTCTGATTAATGCAGAAATACTGTATACAATGCTCAAATTACAATATTGATATACAGTGAGGACCAAAAGCCCGTCACCCCCCTGTAACTTCTTTATTCTACATATTACAAAAAAAATGTTGAATAAATAAGTTGTAGGGTTTCATTCGATCTCCTCAATGGTTTGAGTTTCATTTATACAGAGTGTCTCAAATAAGCACGGTGACTTGGAAGTTAATTTTTTTAAATGGGACACCCTATCTATCTATCTATATTTCATTGCATTTTGACATTTTACGTTGAATTCTGAACAAGTTTGATATGTGGTTTTCTATCAAAAAAGTTAATAGTTTTGGACTTATGAACACTTGTAAATAATTATTTCGACTACTTTTGCGCCAGTTCAATGAGAAAATCGTAACAAATGGATCACAATGTAATCCACTTCCCTATCCTAACTTTTTGAAAGCTATCCAATGTTGCAAACGGCTGATGGCACCATGTGTAACTTACCTCGTCGTACCATTTTACAATTGTTAGAGTTGTTGAATCTCACGAAAAACTAGTAGGTACAAATGAAGTTGAAACATTTTATTAACAAATAAGGTAGGTAGTACATAAATACAGATCAAGAATCGTTAGAAACTGAAGAGATATTTTGATTTATAACTGAAAACGGTGAGTTTTTATCTATTTCTACCTCATTAATTTATTCGAGACACTCTGTATAAATGAAACTCAAACCATTGAGGAGATCGAATGAAACCCTACAACTTATGTATTTAACATTTTTTTGTAATATGTAGAATAAAGAAGTTACAGGGGGGGCGACGGACTTTTGGTCCTCACTGTATGTTTCAGTTATTTGATATCATTGAGACAGTTGTCAATGAAATAAATGCAAAATCATCTACAACGTGATCGATATAAATCCGTCTCCAAATTCACTGATTTCAAAAAAAAAACAATTTCAATTATAAACAGTTCAGTTGAATAAACACCAAGTAATTTGGAGTTTTCAGTTGTACAAAGTCAACTTAAAAAAATAACGGATTGTTCCTAAAACTGTCCGAAATATACAGGTTGATATCTTAGATTTTTTTATCGGCGTTTCCTATCGAACCTGTTCAAAAATCACCCTGTACATCATGCAACGTCACAGTGTAGGTTAAAATAGGCTTAGGTGTAAAGAAAACCCATTCATGCGTTCACAGTTGAAGAAAAATCAGATAACGACAATCAGAAACTATTAACGATATGTCGATTGCTATAAAAGATTCGGTAGGAACCGGTTTCCGATATAAAGATCCATCTAGATGTGTTTATTTATTACTAAATTAGTATGGCAGATGTCGTGAGGCTGAATCCGTCTAAATATACACTCGAACTTAGAGTTGAGTATACAAAATATTTCTTATCTTGTTGCGAGAATCATAGACCTTTATTTTTTTCAACATCCTGTACCGAATTTAGTGAAAGGAAGGTATTGACCTCCCTCTAAAGAACACAACAACATTGATTCGTTTAAAAATATCTTAATTGGATAGACAATAAACCTTCAATAAATTTACATAAAAGGAATTCTTGAATGTCATATCAAAATTATCACATCAAACACAAACACACAAACGTTATTTCGGCTTTTTCGATCTCACCCAGTATGCAGGGTGTTCCTCAGTGTCAAAAGAGGTAGTTTTTGGGATCATTCATGAACAACTCACATACAGTGTGTAAAAGCCAAATGGAATAAATTCATTATTTCGGTTACTGTACATATTTCTAAAAAGTCCCGAAACACGTCAAATTTAAATTATAACTTGACATTCTTTTACGTGAAAATGCAACCCCTACCTTCAACCCCCTTAGAATGACAGGTACAACCCCCAATTTTTTAAATGGGAAGTATAGGCTTGTGATATATCATTTGAAAGGTCTCTTCATTCTCTATTCAAAAATGTTATTGTTTTTAAATTTAATGCAAAAATTAACATAAAAAAAATTAATATCATGTTGTTACCGAAATTCGCTACATACAATCAAAAACTAAAATGTAATGCAAAACGTAATAAAATGTAGAACACGAAAAAGAACTATGAATGTTAATGAAGTAGATGTTCAAAATGTTCTCCGCGAACGTCTTGGCAACATCCTAATCTCAAATAAAACTGTCTTCTAACATTATTTAACATATCAGGCGTGATCGACCTAATCGCAAGCGTTATTCGTTCTTTTAAGTCATTTAAATCAGAAGGTTTAGTTTTGTACACATGGCTCTTCACATATCCCCATAAAAAGAAATCTAATAATGTAAGATCAGGTGATCGCGCTGGCCATTCAATCGATCCTCGCCTCCCTATCCACCGATTGGGAAATATTGTATCGAGGTACTGCCGGACATTAAGTTGGTAATGTGGTGGTGCTCCATCCTGCTGAAACCATATCGTATTCGCTGGAACTTGAGGATTACCTGGATCAGGATATAAATTTGCCAACGTTGGAATGACATCATTTTGAAGTAGTGCCAAATAATTGTTGCCATTCAAGTTGCCCTCAATAAAAAAGGGACCAATTATATTGTTCCCTACAATCCCTGCCCAAACATTAACCTTTTGAGGGTATTGAGTGTGTTCTTCTCTCATCCAGTGAGGATTTTCCGTGGACCAGTAGCGGCAATTTTGCCGATTAGCATGACCGTTAAGTAAAAAAGTACACTCATCAGAAAACATAACGTCTTCTAATTGGATAATATTGTTATCCAACATGTCCATCATTTGCTCACAAAAAAAAGTTCTCCTATCAAAATCGTCTTCCATGAGCTCCTGAGTAGGTATCATCTTATACGGATGCAATTTATTTTCTTTTAATATGTTTGCTATCGATGTATGGCTAGCATTGAATGTAGTGGATGCCTGTCTACTCGATGTATGTGGGTTTTCCTGAAACTCAAGCAACACATCTAATTTGAGTTCATCACTCAGTGCATTAGCAGCTGCTTTTTTTATCTGCCTTACATGACCAAACTCGCGAAATTGCTTTTCTATTTTACTTATTGTTCCTTGGGATATAGGCGGTAAATTAGGAAATTTCTCATGAAATAGGCGAGTTACTTCCTGTTGTGTTCGGATGTTATCTCCGTAACCAATCATTTGTAAAACTGTTATTTTATGCATTTCCGTTAATCTAACCATTTTTCAGAATTGAATTGAACAAACTTTATACTTAAATTACAACAATGACAACTTAAATAAAACAATTTACTACTGCTTGTTAAAATAGCGTTGCCACGGAAATACTTTAAAGTTTTTTAATGGTTACCATCTAAAAACCACATTGCTACGGTTTTTGTTCACTTTCTCATATTATGTTAATTTTTGCATTAAATTTAAAAACAATAACATTTTTGAATAGAGAATGAAGAGACCTTTCAAATGATATATCACAAGCCTATACTTCCCATTTAAAAAATTGGGGGTTGTACCTGTCATTCTAAGGGGGTTGAAGGTAGGGGTTGCATTTTCACGTTAAAGAATGTCAAGTTATAATTCAAATTTGACGTGTTTCGGGACTTTTTATAAATATGTACAGTAACCGAAATAATGAATTTATTCCATTTGGCTTTTACACACTGTATATTTCGTTTCCGATTGTTAACGATTGAATACTCTGCAGGTAGTGCCAAAAAACTTTCGAAACTTTTGGAAAAAGATACATACGAAGCCTTTCAGACCATTTCAAAAATGTATGTTGATAATAATAATAATAATAATAACGTTTATTCAGGATTGTACATACATGTGCCTTTCTTATATATTTATATATGTATAGAAGCCCGAACAAACATTGAAGAAAACCACAAAAGCCGGAGCTGCGCGTGGTGCATTCAATGCTGTAGAAAACTTGAAATTGGTGGAAGGATATAAAGATAAAAAATAAAGATATAAGAAAAAATAATAAAATTGAAATCAATGTAGTAAATGAAGTGAATAATATGAAAAATATAAATGATGACTCGATATGCACAGTGATTTTAAATAATTACGTATGCACACAGTGCACAGTACACAGTATACCCATACATTTCTACCTAGAGTTACATACGTCTAAATAAATCGCCTGGAAAAGAGAAAATTACAAAGGAATCATGTCGAGAGAATATAATATCATGATAATAATTCAAATTGTCTTATCGAAAATAGAAAATTATTTTTTATGTTTGTATCGAGAAATATCGCTTGAGGGGGTATTCTGGTCTGTAAAATTGAAAAAATCGATTTTTTGTGCATATTATCAAAGTTCAGAATTTTAAAAATATGCTCTTGAACGGATTCTTCAAAATTCGAATTATTTTGGGAGATAGAGCGGATTTTGTGACGTGGCATTTAAGCTGGTTGAGTTCAAAAGCGTGTTTCTCAAAACTAATTTTTGAGGTGGTTGACACGATATCTTATATTCTACCTATACCGATTCCTTCGAAATTTTGTGAGAATCTTCTTTAAACAGCTCTTTATCGCCTGTTAGGTTTGAAAAAAAAAATGATTACAAGTATTTTGAAAAAGTTTGTGACGAAAAACAGGGGTTAAAAAATTTTTTTTTCAAGTGGACGCTAAGAATTTCTTTCATTTGTTCGGTTTAAATCACAAAAAGGGTTCGAATCAGTAAATCATCAATAAAGAATCAATAAACATCATATAAAAAATGGATGGTAAAAGTGTTTTTATTTCTTTTTTTTTTTCGTCCCAGCTTGAAAAATACCCAAAAAGTAGGCTTCTAGACCAGAATACCCCCTCAAACGAAAAAAAACAACAAGGAGACTGAAAAAATTCTAAATAAACTTAGGGACACAATTTCTGTTTAGAAATCTCCCAGCGGCGTACCGTGCGAAAGTTTAGGGTTAGAAAAGAGGGATGACTGTTGAAAAAATATCTCCCTGTAAATTCTCACAACCATTCGACATGCCCAATGAAAAACCCCACACTCCCTACAGCATAGCCTACCCAGGATTTGAAAAAATATTCCTGGAACCTGCAGAGGCTATAAGGGAAAAATTAGAAATCAATTAGATTTCAACACCTTGAGATTGGTGACAGGGAATTTGGAACTTTCAGTTATAAAATGATGTTAACAATGGGTAGATCACTGATTTCAAAATTAGGGTGCGTTTTGAAAAAAAAACGCGTAGCGTTGTGACGTCACAACTGCTAATCGACAGCGAATAAAGATAGTCAATTGATATTTTGATGAGAGCAATAGACATAGAAAATTGAGGGAATGTTGTCGTTTCGATCTATTCATAGATATATTCTATTTATTTGTTTATTTTTTCAATGATACGCCGTTATCGAAAACATTCTGAGAAATTTTGGTGCATATAAATTAGCGCCAAATGAAATAATCGATTTCGAATTTGAGAATTTCAAAGCGGAAATTATGATTTTATGACCTCATTTTTAGGAATGCCCTGTATAAGTCGATGTGAAAAAACCGATTTCCAATAGGTACACCTCTGAAATGAGCCGCAGGGGATATTCTAACCCCCAATTATGTGTCGGTGAAACGGCAGATGTAGCTTTGAAAGACATTCTTATTGTTATTTTCGATGGTCCAACCAAACGTATGGGAACCGTTCTGAGAAACTTTTGAACCGTCATTCGACAAAATAAATAATGCAAATGATGAGAATTTGCTGAATTTTGAATATTGATTAGGGTAATGGTAGCTCAACATACATTCGTTGAATTGGATTTGCATAACATTTTCTACTAGTGTGTATTTGAAAAATTCAGAATTTTTTTCCCAGACCTGCCAAGTCACTGATGGACAGTCATTTAAATAAATATAAAACAATCATGAGTGTTTACTGACAACCACAAAAATTCCAGTAAAAAATGATTAAATATACAAAAAAAAATTGGTAAAATAACCGTGATAATCAAGAAATTTCTTGAAAGAAATCGCAGGTATAGAACGATTTTGGTGCCACTTGAAATAAAACTGATTTCAAGTATACAGGGTGTCCAGAAACTCCTCTGCCGAACGGAATCTGCAGTTACTAGAAGTGATTCAAATTCGATTTAGCTCAAAATAACTCAATCTGAAAATGCTTCCGGAGGCAGCAACAGCACTTTGAAGAAGACGTCTTCGAATGAGTTTTCTTCAAATTATTGAGGAATATCGTTAATGAAAAAATTCAAACTTGGTTTATCAATAAACATTCACCAATCCGTCGTTCGCTGTGAATAATTTTATTTTGATCCCTCACAAGCGCAGTTGAGGGAAAAGAGCGGGTATTTTTATAAAATTGAACATATTTTTATGAATTTCATGTATCCAACACCAAATTTGAAAAATTCAAGATGATGGACAGCCTAAGTCTTGAGGTCACAAGCTTAAAAACCTTTCCAAACAAAGCGTTCATTTCACGTTTTCGATTCTCTCAGTTGAAACTAAGAATAAAATTGTTTGTATATGGTGATATTAAGTTCTCATTGACTCATTCTTATAAAAATTCTTATGGAGAAAACAATGCAAATATTTCTTTGTTTGGAAAGGATTTATGGGCTCTGCCCATTTTGACGTCACACTTAGGTAGTCCTTTGTCAAAAAAATTTCTTGTTTCAAAAAGATACCATGAACCGTTTTCTGAATCTGAACTTTTGGTGTTTCTTATATAAAATCATGTTGAATTATAAAATGAATTGTAATTATCAAGTTGACTTTGAAGAATCAACAGAATCTATTTGTATCTGAATGTTGTAAGTAACGGCATTTTGAAATAATTTATAGAAAAACTGTATGACGATGACATATTTCTTACGACTTGACATGACCTGTGTAATTTCATTGGTGCATTATTTGCCGTATAAATTGACCTTAAATTTATTTGATGTTGATTAAAAGCAAATAATGTTGATGAAGTGAGATCCAATACGAGTTCAAATAATATAAAATCTGAATTACATACTTGAAGACGCCAAACAATTGCAAAACACGTACATCGATATGGAGAAAGGGCTCTGTGAACAGAAGAAAGCATATGTACCTTTGCTTAGATCACTGGCCACTAGATGTCACATGTATGTTCGTTCTGTTCAGTTTTCATTCAGTTGTTTATTTGAATTTCAAATTGCTCCACTATTTATTCACTCAATCCTCCAATTTTCCTCTTTTTGGTCTATTTAAGATGTCTATAATTATTGAACATTGTGGTTATGTTCTTTATCTACTTCATCTAATGTCCTTAGTATGATTTGATGCTCATTTGACGAATAAATCCATTGTGCACATGATAATTACTGACAATACCAAATCAGTTTATGATATCTGCAGATAAATTTGGGCTTATGGCAACTAAGTATACGCAAATTTCTTGTTATAAGGTAGAGATTTCAATTAATATTCTTAAAGAAATATCGTATCGTTTGAAAGTTTGAAATTATCAACAAATCACATAAGAACAGTGTCATTTTCGAAATTCCAGAATTTCTTCTGTTTCCACATTTCAATGAGATTCAATTCAATTTCAAATCTTGTCTGATCAGTCTGAAACCAAAAAATGAGTATTGAAATAATCAATTAACTGAAAAATTGTATATCAAAAAGAGAGAGAATACGATCCATGTTCAAGTTCCAAATGAAACACCCTGTATGTAATTGAACTTTCGATATCCACAATCGATTTCTGATCGATACTTGAAATTGGCCTTGTGAGTATGTAATTTTGATTTTCGTTCGATTCTTGATGATAGCACTGATACATTGAAAAATTTATAAATATTGAAGTTTTGGAAAACCAGATTTTTAATCAATATCAACACGTGACCATACATGGAAATTTATGTTGATACGATGGAAATAACCTAATTTCATACAGGATGTTCGAGTGTTTAGTAAGACGTTCTTGAGATGTGAAAAAGTACAGGGTGGTTTTTCTTTTTCTTTTATGGTCTTTCACTTCGTATTCTAGATACTTTGCAATTCTTCTACTCATTATACCTTATAATTGAAAAAAAACATGAGATGAATATTTGGTATCGATTCATATCGAAATAACAAAAAAAAACTATGACTAAGAATGACATATCGAGATCATTTTGTTGATCATTTTCATTTTTATGGAAATTCATAGTGTTACATTTGATTTTCGAGAGTATTTTGCGATGTTTCATAATATCTTAAGATGTCCTCTAGTGATATAACTTGATATCAAACACAACAAAAATAAGATGGATTCGGTAGACTAATCAATACTTTTTCTAAGGAGACTAAGTTTGTTGAAATCCATTGAAGTCATTCAGGAGTTACAGCTGTTTATTTGGAAGAACTTTGAACCACCCCCACTACTTTATTTCAATAAATACGTCAAAAACTGTGCGACAAAAATCACTCCAATAAAGGTAAATTTCAAGATGTATTCCTTAGAAATCACGTTGAAAGTTTCAGATGACGATTACGCCCCCTAGTGGCCATCTATGGAGATTACGAATATATTGTAATTCTCTATTACTATTCGGTTAAAATTGGGAATAAAATTAAATAATATCCACCGAGTAAATCACATATTCCATTAAAGTTATAACAAATACGTAATTTTATTTTATTTCATTCATTCTTGAGTTCACTTTGAGTGTAAACTCTGCTTTATAATTTATATTTGATATAATTCGCTCGGAAATTCGTCCTTTATCCCGCAGTATCCTATGACAGATTTGCTATGTACTAAATATTTTTCTTTTTCGACGATATTACTTGTCCACCCTGTAATATAATTTTCCCGACGAAAAACGAACGCCAAAAAAGCCGGTGGAAACGGTTGAACGTAGAGCACGTGTTACCCTTTGTTTGCAATAAATAATTATTCGGCTAGTCTGCTGCTCGTATTCCCCTCCCCCTCTTCTCCCCTTTCCCCCCACCACTGCTCGATCCTTCTATTCCTCCTTTTCGAAGAGCGAAATCGAACAAGCGACCCAGCCGAGCAGCTGCCGTCCTACGGGGTGATTCGAATTTCGCGGCACGGTAAAGGCGAGGTGTTGCCACGTGTTGCGATTCAACGGAGATATGCGGAAAAATCGTTGGGTCCTGGATATTGGCATCTAGGAGGTTTTTTTCGACGGTTTTTTGATGGAACGTTGTAGGTTTCGTGATGGAGAAGGAAAAATCAATGAAATATACCAGAATTATTTTCATCTCGACTCGTGATTTCCATTTTCTCGACCTGTTTTTCTTTCAAAAATATAAGTTTTCTATATATACAGAGTGTGTTGAATATTTCGGGAATTTCTTCTTTTCATTATCTGTGTATTCATTAAGGCTGCAGGAGGAAATTATTTTGGAGTATACAGGGTGGCTCAAAAAAGTATGACATATCAAAGTTGTGTTTTTTTAATGGAACACCCTGTATTTTGTTACGGTTTTGGATAGCTCAGGGAAAAATATTACGATTCCATAGAAAGTACCATGTACCTAGCTAAAACCGTTTTCGAGTTATTGTTTTCTTTTTGAAACTGCAGGGTACAATTGGAGACTGAATAACATCGGAATGTATAGAAACCATTCCTTCAAATTCTGACCAAGCATAAAAGAGGTTTCAGGCTATTGGTTCCGATAGAACTCGTTTCCCAATATTATACAGGACGTCCAAAATTTATTGTCACTTTTTTATAATTTCAAACGGAGATAACTTTGTTATTTCAAATAGAACACCCTGTATTTTTTCAATCTGAACAATACAAAATTCGATTATCTTTCATTTTATATTAGGGTTTCCTACACCTAGCTCGAATAGTTTTCAAGATATTGGCATTTTCAAATCGAGAGAGCAGTGAAACGACATTTATTTGATTTGGTAACAGAATTCTCATTGACAGTTATTATACTTCACTTCATCAAAGTACATGGTACCTTCTATGAAATCGTATTATTTTTCACGAAACTATCCAAAACTGTAATAAAATACCGGGTGTTCCGATTTATTTTCTGAAATATTCAATGGTTCGGTTTACAGAGACCGTGTCGTATGTGGTGCACCACCCTGTATATAGCTTATGAATTGATATTGTCCATTTATTCAAGCAAGATAGCTTAAGTTAGGCCGAGTTTTCGATTCAAACTGTTTTGAAATATATTTTTTGATCAAGAAAATATGCAAAATTTGGGACACTCTGACTTGGTTGATATTCTTCAAACCGTTTTCAATGTTTCTGTAATGTAATTTTTTTATATTTTTGAGGCACCATTTGCGTGAGAAATATTCATCAACAAGATACCATATCTACTAAATGTTTGAGTCTATAAGATTATTATCGAAATATCAGAATAAATGAAGTTCCCAAACGAACATATTTTCGATATTTGTAAAAAATTCGACTTGAATAAACAATTTTTTCAGTGAATTGAAAATTCATCTCCAAATAAATTTGGCATCGTTGTGAAGGATTGTCATAATTATTGATGCCTGAATGTTCTCAGCTAAGATACTTTTCATTTTGCACTGATGGTAGATATTGAAAGATAACCAAATCTGTCAGAATTATTATCCTTAAATGAATATGTATCTTGCATTGTTTTGCAGCTAATTCTAGTAAGCATAATACATTGTTGAATTATAGAGAAAAACAATATAAGTTGAAATAAAACAAAAGAGGTTATTTCTCGGAAATTGTTAGCGAAGATCCACCCCATCAATATCCCGTAAATAATTGAACATCCATTCCACGCTCGTCCGCCAATTTCCGAGGAGGAAGCGGCAACACTGCGTCCGCGCACGCGCGCCACCGCCATCTTGCGCACATGTACCCGACACGACCCATACAGCGCCGCTAACCTCCTCGAATCCTCAGTTTCAATCTAGCAGGCAGTCGCTTCGCAACCGCCTGACAAACACATACAAACATCTCCAACAAACAAAACAATAAACGCCGAACGATATTTTTGTACCGCCCGCCAATCGTGTTTACGCGTTAGAATCATCTAGTGTGCTTCGTTCGCTCCAGACAATCGAGCGTGCTTCTTGTTTTCGTGCCGTAGTTGAACGCAGAGCAAAACAAATGCCGACGACGAATCTGTTCGCCAACGGCCTGGGGGACGAAAGGGCCCTGCAGCTGGCCCTCGAGCTGTCCATGCTCGGCTTCACCGACAGCCTGTCGTCGGCCTCGGAGCCCGAGAGTCCCGTGGAGTTGGCTCCCATGACGCCGACTTTCGCGCCCCTCGTCGGCGTCGGTCTCGATGAGGCTAGGTCGAAGAAGTCGCAGAACATGACGGAGTGCGTCCCGGTGCCCAGTTCGGAGCACGTCGCCGAAATCGTAGGCAGACAAGGTAGGCTGGGATTTTCCTTTTTTTTGTAGTCGGTTGCCATGGTCGTGGTTGTTGAGGTTAGGAACGTGACTGCACCATTTTTGCAATAATCTTGAACAAATTTCACGGTTAATTGTTTTGCACGTATGTGTCCTACATTACGTAGGGAAAATCAAAACACAGAACATGAAAAATACGAAATGATAAATGGGTGCAAGTTGATTCAAGACAAAAACGTAGATAAATGAAATAGTAACCATTGTGACAAAATGATTCCGATATGAATTACATTGTACTACCTGAGTTGGTAATTTTTGTTGGTGCTCAAGTATTCTGGTCCGAGAATACGAATTTGATAATATTATTGTGGATAAATTAATACTTACTGTTGATGTCAGAAATCTCACCTTTTTTTCTTGGATGATTTCCAACAGCTTTATTGCAAAATTACAAATAACATATTAAGAGAGGTTTGACCATGCATTCATTCTAAGGTCTGTTACACCAATCCGACATTTGTATAAATAGTTCTGTGGTTTGACAGGAAACAACCAACCAATAGTTGACAAAATGATTATGTTTACATGCTGTGGAATCTTAATATTCGAAAAATACTGCTTTTTCAATATTTCACGTGATTGAAAAAATTTGTCAAGAAACTGTACAATCTTAATCATAAATGTTCAAGAAAAAGGAGGTGAAATTTCTGACTTGAAAGTGGAATATCTCGAAAAGTAGTAATTTCTTCACGATAATATAATCAAATTCGTGTTTTTGGGCCTAACTACTTGTGTAACAACAAACATTCTCATTAAAATCCAACTTCTAAATTGCATCTTTGTAAATGAAAAGTGATCACTTTTTCTTACTTACACACCGAAAATAGAAATCTTTTCACAAATTCCATTCAATTATCCATTTTGCACTTCAGGTTTTTGTCCCAAGTTTGACAATATCATCATAGCAAAATCAATACTTTTCTATAAATTCGTGAATTTCTTATGGAACCAAAGATGGCAGTAAATATAAATTGAATTATAGGCAATGAAGTGGTGGTTACTAATATAATTTAACAACCCCTATGATGACATTATCGCTATTCGAATTGAGATTAAGTGAATACGACTTGTATCTGTGTGAATTGCTCTGTTTTCGTGAACCATTTCTGAATGCGTTGCAAAAGTGAACTAGCATACAAGCAGCGAAGCAGGTTGTCAAAACATGAATCGATGAAAGAGTTATTACATACTTGTTGAAAAAAACACAAATAACCCAATCATTTCGCCGTTTGAAAGAAAACAAAGTGCCCACCCGCGAACGATGGACCTCCAACCTATTCGCTCCGGTGTCTTATTTCGCAGTTCCTACAGGGTGCTCCGGGTTGTAATTCTAGATTTTTCTGTCGAGCAACAACACGCATCCGATCGATATTCGATACGCCATCGCTCGGGATGTAGACCTATCGGATTTCGCTTTGTTCATCGGGACACACTAGTGCTAAATTCGTATTTACGTTTTCACTCGCTGTGATCACGTGCATCGCACACATACAGGATGTGAGGGAATTGCTCATCCAGATGGTTGTCCTCGTCCTCTTTGACTGCATATTTTGGATTTCATGCTACATCTAACGTGGATGCGAAAATGTGTATAGTTCTTCCATTATCAATTGCAGAATATAAAAACTCATTCCGAACCCTTGCCGACCATTTTGTTTGATCTGCCATAGGCGGGGATACCTTATTTCATGAATTTAGTATTTTTATAAATACGTTTAACATCATATGCGAGAAAGTTTTCCTTAAAAGGCAATCGAATCATTATTACGCCGTTGTGTAGCACTCAATCATTTATGTATGTTACGCTGGCACGGCCACTTCAACAAAATTCAAAAATTTTTATATCAAGATTTAGTGCTTTTTTGTTGCTAATTTGTTCCCCTTTTCAAAAATTTGTTGCTCGTGCCAATAAAAAAAAAAAGTGACGCAATGCTAGCTTCACGTGAAGCTGGCACAGCAACTTTTTTATTCGGCCACTATATCGAAAAACAAATATACCAAAATGTAGTACTAATTTGTTGCTAATTTGTTCCCCCTTTCAAATTCCTGAATTTTTTTCCTTTACAGAAAAAATCGATTCCATGCCAGCTTCACGTGAAGCTGGCACGACAACTTTTTCATTTCAGAACTATTTCAAGAAATGAATATACCGAAATGTAGTACTAATTTGTTGCTAATTTGTTCCCCTTTCAGAAATTTTGTTGCTCGTTTTTTTTTTTCGAAAAAAAACGCAATGAATAGTCGTTCCATGCCAGCTCAATGTCTCGATAACTCCGTTATCTTTCATCAAAAATAAAAAATGATTTCACCAGAATTTGTTGCTTTGTAGCCGCTAATTTGTTCCCCTTTCAGAAATTTTGTTGCTCGTTTTTTTTTCGAAAAAATCGCAATATTTGATAACGGAGTTATCGAGACATTGAGCTGGCATGGAACGACTATTCATTGCGATTTTTTCGAAAAAAAACGAGCAACAAAATTTCTGAAAGGGGAACAAATCAGCGACTAGAAAGCAAGGAATTCTGGTGAAATCATTTTCAATTTTTGATGAAAGATAACGGAGTTATCGAGACATTGAGCTGGCATGGAACGACTATTCATTGCGATTTTTTCGAAAAAAAAAACGAGCAACAAAATTTCTGAAAGGGGAACAAATTAGCGACTAGAAAGCAACAAATTCTGGTGAAATAATTTTTTATTTTTGATGAAAGATAACGGAGTTATCGAGACATTGAGCTGGCATGGAACGACTATTCATTGCGATTTTTTCGAAAAAAAAAACGAGCAACAAAATTTCTGATAGGGGAACAAATTAGCGACTAGAAAGCAACAAATTCTGGTGAAATAATTTTTTATTTTTGATGAAAGATAACGGAGTTATCGAGACATTGAGCTGGCATGGAACGACTTTTCCTAGCGATTTTTTCAAAAAAAAAAAAAACGAGCAACATAATTTCTAAAAGGGGAACGAATTAGCGACTACAAAGCAACAAATTCTGGTGAAATCATTTTCAATTTTTGATGAAAGATAACGGAGTTATCGAGACATTGAGCTGGCATGGAACGACTATTCATTGCGATTTTTTCGAAAAAAAAAACGAGCAACAAAATTTCTGAAAGGGAAACAAATTAGCGACTACAAAGCAACAAATTCTGGTGGAATCATTTTCAATTTTTGATGAAAGATAACGGAGTTATCGAGACATTGAGCTGGCATGGAACGACTATTCATTGCGATTTTTTCGAAAAAAAAAAACGAGCAACAAAATTTCTGAAAGGGGAACAAATTAGCGACTAGAAAGCAACAAATTCTGGTGAAATCATTTTTAATTTTTCATGAAAGATAACGGAGTTATCGAGACATTGAGCTGGCATGGAACGACTATTCATTGCGATTTTTTCAAAAAAAAAACGAGCAACAAAATTTCTGAAAGGGGAACAAATTAGCGACTAGAAAGCAACAAATTCTGGTGAAATTATTTTTAATTTTTGATGAAAGATAACGGAGTTATCGAGACATTGAGCTGGCATGGAACGACTATTCATTGCGATTTTTTCGAAAAAAAAAAACGAGCAACAAAATTTCTGAAAGGGGAACAAATTAGCGACTAGAAAACAACAAATTCTGGTGAAATAATTTTTTATTTTTGATGAAAGATAACGGAGTTATCGAGACATTGAGCTGGCATGGAACGACTATTCATTGCGATTTTTTCGAAAAAAAAAAACGAGCAACAAAATTTCTGATAGGGGAACAAATTAGCGACTAGAAAGCAACAAATTCTGGTGAAATAATTTTTTATTTTTGATGAAAGATAACGGAGTTATCGAGACATTGAGCTGGCATGGAACGACTTTTCCTAGCGATTTTTTCAAAAAAAAAAACGAGCAACATAATTTCTAAAAGGGGAACGAATTAGCGACTAGAAAGCAACAAATTCTGGTGAAATCATTTTCAATTTTTGATGAAAGATAACGGAGTTATCGAGACATTGAGCTGGCATGGAACGACTATTCATTGCGATTTTTTCGAAAAAAAAAAACGAGCAACAAAATTTCTGAAAGGGGAACAAATTAGCGACTAGAAAGCAACAAATTCTGGTGAAATCATTTTTAATTTTTGATGAAAGATAACGGAGTTATCGAGACATTGAGCTGGCATGGAACGACTATTCATTGCGATTTTTTCGAAAAAAAAAACGAGCAACAAAATTCCTATAAGGGGAACAAATTAGCGGCTACAAAGCAACAAATTCTGGTGAAATCATTTTCAATTTTTGATGAAAGATAACGGAGTTATCGAGACATTGAGCTGGCATGGAACGACTATTCATCGCGATTTTTTCGAAAAAAAAAAACGAGCAACAAAATTTCTGAAAGGGGAACAAATTAGCGACTAGAAAGCAACAAATTCTGGTGAAATCATTTTCAATTTTTGATGAAAGATAACGGAGTTATCGAGACATTGAGCTGGCATGGAACGACTATTCATTGCGATTTTTTCGAAAAAAAAAACGAGCAACAAAATTTCTGAAAGGGGAACAAATTAGCAACAAATTAGTACTACATTTCGGTATATTCATTTCTTGAAATAGTTCTGAAATGAAAAAGTTGTCGTGCCAGCTTCACGTGAAGCTGGCATGGAATCGATTTTTTCTGTAAAGGAAAAAAATTCAGGAATTTGAAAGGGGGAACAAATTAGCAACAAATTAGTACTACATTTTGGTATATTTGTTTTTCGATATAGTGGCCGAATAAAAAAGTTGCTGTGCCAGCTTCACGTGAAGCTAGCATTGCGTCACTTTTTTTTTTTATTGGCACGAGCAACAAATTTTTGAAAAGGGGAACAAATTAGCAACAAAAAAGCACTAAATCTTGATATAAAAATTTTTGAATTTTGTTGAAGTGGCCGTGCCAGCGTAACATACATCAATCATTTTCATTCGCCCATGGTCTCCAAAACGCCAAATTTCGATTTATTTAATGAAATTTCTAAATTCAGCACACCACACTACTCCACTGATATCCAGACAATCCAATCTGTTGAGTAAAAAAGATTATTTATAGCTTCCGAGCGTCCATAACCCTTCGGCCAATAAAGTGCCGATGCATTGCCTGATTCACTGTTTTCATTGGTTGAAAGGGATATAACTCGAATCCACGTTGACCCTGGAGGCTTCTCTGACTTCGTACGAGTACTAATCATTATTTTTGTTTCTCAATTTGGCGTGAGTGCCATGCGTTTATATAGGGCGTATATTAAATATTGATTACTCCTCGCACAACTGTGTTCTGCAATTGATAATGGAAGAACTATACTGTACTGACTGAAACTAACGGACGATTGTGCAGTGCTGCCCAATGTCGACGGAAAGCGTGTGAAGGGGTGCATAGTGGTGTATCGTTTTTTTTTGTGGGAGCTGTAAATACACTGGGCGTTCAAAAAGTACTGCTTGTGTGAAGTGTTTATCTTCAATTTGAAAGCAAATATTTTGTTTGATTATGACGACATGGCATTTGAGGTTAGGTATAGGCAATTTGCAAGAATTGTGGATCAAAACTTTAGTGGCGTTTAATAAAATAATGAAATGAAATTGTTTACATTGCTAATCTACTGATTTTATGGAAAATGTTTGTAAACATTACGACGTATATTATCTATCAAGGAATTTGACAATTCAAATAATAAATTTATCAGAGCATCAACAGGACATTTTAAATTTGATACGTTTTTTACGCGCGAGTGGATTTACAGGGTGATGATTTTTATTCTAACTTTGATAACATAGGCCTAAATTTTTTTCACAGAATCTGCTAAAAATACTGAGGAAATATTTATTGAAACTATATTCAATAGTAATAAGTTAGGCAATCGTTGTTTTTTTTTATAAAATCTTTGTTTTGGAGTTTTGTACTGGATTTTTTTAGAAAATGATTGAGTAATTCAGGAATTATCAATGGGGTTCTAATTTTCTGCAGTACAAAATATCACGTGAGATTTCTTAAATTTCGTGGTAAATTTTGACGTGCCTAAATTCACGTTCAGAATAATCAAAAATCATGTCGGCCTGTCTAATGGCACCTTTGAGAGTTCGAAATCTTCCTAAAAATACCTAAAAGAGAGTTGATAACGATTAATTCTGAAATAATTTAATATAAAATGCCCAACAAGCTCGCAAAAATGTAATAAAAATTCAGGGCATTAGGATGCAAAGAAAATTTGAGTTCCCTGTGCAAAATTTCCACACTTGGTTCCAAAATCCTTGTCTTATCGAACGCATCACCTTGTAGATGGATTTTGGCCAAAATTTTACCTGTCCTTTGTAGACCGAATCTGCCCGATATTGACGCTTATGACCGCCTGGCACTTTTTAATGTGGGGTTACTGCAGTCTGGTCGCTTTTTTTTTGCTTCTTTTTTGTTGGTCTGTTAAAAGGTTGCAGACTGTTAATAGTTTGGGGCCAATCACCAGAGCAGGTCTCAGGTAAACTCGGCGTGAGAAAAGCGGATCGTTAAATAATCATCGCTCATTAGAATGATTTTTTGTAATCATCACCAACGTTTAGAAAAGGTTACTACAAATGAATATTATGGATAAACAATCATGGAGTCGACGTGATTATTTCTGATTTGCAGACATTTCCACCGATTCATTTATTTGTTTAATTAATAACGGACATACCAATTAAAAAAAATATAAATGTTTATGAAACATTACTCACTCTTCATCAATTGTAGGAATCATGGTACGATTCAATTCAGAATTCATGTGGAGAAATTATTTTAATTTCATCATTTTTTGAAGGATATATTTTTGTATTTTGGGCCATAACTTTATTATTCAAACTATACTTTGTTTTCAATGTTCTATCACTCTCAGAAAGATCAGTACCCATTTTTGACTCACCCTGTATACAACAATAAAATGCAACACAAAATCATTGATTTTGGTAAGAAGATTAAAAGTCACTTCACTGTGCCAGTTTACACGCCTTGACCAGAACTTCTTGTGAAGTCTTTACAATGACTTTATCGCCGATTCTTTCAGAACGCCGAATAACATTTGGCAGTGGTAGGTATAGAAGAGCCGACAAAAGTATGTAAATTTTAGTGGAAGGTTCATCACTTTTCATTAACTAGCCAAGCATTAATAGCCACGACTTAATAAGAACAGAAAAAAGTGGTTTCAACACCATAAACATTGGCATTGAAAAACAACTTTCTTTTTTCGTTTCGTAGAAAATTTCTTGAATCATTGGAATTTGTCCAATTTTTTTCGCAACGAATATTTCGAAATTGAATTTTTGGCATCCTTTGCAGTGTTTCTGAAGGTTTTAGATTTCGCCTCTACGTTTTCTGATTTTCTTGAACGAAACATTTCAAGTGATCCTTGATTTTTATCATCTCTTTGATTTGGTGCCCTAATAACTGCTATTATAACATTATAAAAAAATGAAACTCGAAAAATCATGTGTCTAGAGCACGTGTCATGTTTTGATATGATTCTTGTTAGAACTTACGTATTCATGTTATTATAAACGTTCAAAAAGTACAAATTTGGCAAAATTATCATGAAGAAAACAATACTTTTCGACATATTTTACTTCAAAGTTGAAATTTCATGTTCTTTTCAGTGTCACTTTTTGAACAAGGTTGTACAGCTTTTTGGCAAATTTCTTCATCAACGAGACACATAACGTATTGAGAAATGATTCACTATTCATTCATTCTCAAAAAACATTGAACATGTAATAATAATAATGTTTATTTGCCAAAATTTCAAATTCGAATATACAATTTTTATAATACAACAAATGGTAAATAAATTAAAGAAAACTCACAAAAGTAAAACTTGCGTGGGTAGAAAAGTAAAATGTAGAAAGTATAACAATATTTGATATAAATATTATAAATTAATAGTAAAGTAAAGTAGATAATATAATACTTATGATGTAACAATCCATATATAATTCAATATAACAACACCATAAAGTAATCGCAATGAATATCAGCTTCATTGATATACTTTCCATATTTCAAACGTGCACATTTACTGTGGTTTGACAGTTGACAATTCAATAATGGTTGACGAAATGATTATGTTTACATGCTGTTGAATCTGAATATTCGAAAAACACTGCATTTTCAATGTATCCTTAGGATGATTACAAGATGAACCCTTTCCTAATGTATAATTTGTGCAGTGACACAAAAGAAGAAGGTGAAACGTCAACTTTGAAGAGGAATATCTCGAAAAATATTTATTTCCCCACAATGATTTTGGCAGATTCGTGTTTTTTGGCCAAAATACTAAGTTCCAACAAAAATCATATCAAAACATGAAGCGGGCTGTTGACACAAAATCACCGAAAAATAAACACCAGTGCGATAATGAACTCGAGCTTCACAGTGCGTAAAATATTATTCCCTGTTTCATACTTGTCTCATTCTCCACAATTATTATTCATTGTACTTTTCGCGGTTACTCAAGGAAAACTTCATTATCCATATCCGTACCTTTCATACACCACTGCCGATTCTTCGTTATACAGGGTGAATCACTTCAAAACCAACTTCCCAATGTAATCATCGGGATCCCTAATTAAAAAAACACCCTGTGCACTGTGCAGCATAGACATTTGGGTGGTTTCGAAAAAAAAAAAACATTCCAATGCACCCCTCCCAATTTCCCCCCACAGCGGGTATCTCCAGTTCGACCACGTTCATTTGGGCCACCCTGTAAATGGTAGCCATTAAACTCGCGTCCTTGTAACGTACGGGGTCAAGGTGAATGTTACGCTAGGTCTAGCAGTGTTTCTTCTTGGGGAACCGACGAATGGGTACCCCAGTCGCTCCCCTCTACTCCCCCCTGTTCTTGCGTGGAGACGTTTCGTCCGAAACAATGGACTGTCGGATTTGGTGAAGAATCACGCAGGAAATGGATTCGTATAGAATTGTTTGTTGATTTTTTTCCTAAAAACTCGACTTATATCGTTCCGTAACCACCATATTCGCCTGATTTGGCTCCGTGGGACTTCTGGCTATTCAGCAAACTCAAAAGGCCGATGCGGGGATACCTGCATTAAGCTAGCAGAACCACTTTCGAATTTTAAAAATTTTCTTTGGCCATAATTTTAGGCTAAATCATTACCCTATTGGCGAATTTATTGCTCTTCGTTTTATAAGAAAACTGACCATTCGAACAACGTTGAAGGATACCGAATCGAATGACTGGAATTTCAAAGAGGTCCTGTAACTTATCCAGAATCCTTTGGATCTTCTCTCAGCCTTTGAGGATTGTTGAAATCTAGAAGCATCCAACGAACGCTTTTCTACACTGACAAAAATCTGTTCATAATATCAATAAAGGGTGGTTATCAACCTGTTATACGTTAATATTATGAATTTTTTGCCAATACAACGAAATAATCTTTATTAATCGATGAGGCTATTTATTGATATTATAACTAAATCATCTGGTTTCATTATATTGATGAATTTTTACATCGTACTAAAAGTATTCAACAATTTATCAATATAACTTTTTGGTTCAGTGTAGAAATATCAAGAAATTCTTCAGACCCTTGAAAATATCAACAGGCAAGTAGTCAACTTTCAATTTTATTTTAATAAATTATTCTTCGCCTTTAATTCAAACGAGGAATGTAAAATTCAGGCTCCAAGATAAAACCTTCAAACATTCTGCCTGTTTCCCATGCTCTTATCATCACTTCAACAAACAAACGCCTTGATAAAACACGTTCAATCCCAACCAACCAAGGCAAAGAACGTTGTTCTCTCGTGAATTTCTGCGGCAGATGCCCGATTTTGTGAGAATATCCATCAAACCTTCAGGTAGAGAAACTTTTTTTTCTACCTGAGATCGACTAGATTCGGTGGCCGACATCTCTACAGCCGTCTAAACCAATCATTTCATGATTTAACGGAGATTTCGATGCTGAAGTTGTCCGAGATACAACAAAAATTATGCAGAATTAGCGGAGAATAGAATTGGCAATGTCATGTCGAAATTTCTACCTGAACTCACCGAATTTGTCTAGTTTTTCAAGAAGAAGAATCATAGTTGCTAACCTATTTGAAAGAAATTCTTGAAATCGAAATGAAATATCGCCATTGGCGTAGCATTTCCGGTTGAACCGGAAGTTGATTTCAACTCGCTTCACACAAATAGCACACCCTAACGTTTCATTCATTCTTTTCAACCCTGAAAGCTTCTTTTATTTTCTATAAAAAAGTTATGATTAAAATGTAATCATATCCACTTACACCTTGTGTGACTTTCATAAATCACATTCATCATTTCGATTTGAGAATGATAAAAAATTAACAAAGGAAAATGGATATTTGGAAATGGTTGAACTCAGAAAATAATGTACTATATCTAATAATTTTGTTCAGAATTTCGAGCAGAATGGAAATATGGAATAATATATAGAGTGTTCTATTGAAGAAAAAGCGTCTTCATTTTTTCAGGACTTTTCGATTAATCCTGTATATTTAATCCAGTGTGAGAAATCCTAGAAATTCAGGAAATAATCGGCCGTTTCCATACATAGCAGCGACATAGTATATTTCGTCTATAGCATATTTATTCTATTTTTTGAAATATTTCATCGGCTGACAAGAAAAAATACAGTGTCTCCAATTTGAAGAAAAGAAAGGTAAGCTGCTTTGAACTTCAAAAAGTTTTCCACAAACTTTTGCACACCCTGTGGTGACTTGTGTCAATGAAACGATTTTCCTCAGTCGAATTGTCTTTCGTCAAACTACCAAAATGTGGAAAGAAATATATGCCATACCATTTGAATTGATGGATCATTTTGAAGACACCCTGTACATTCGGACAAATTTTCTTTGTATGTGTCTCAGGAGATAAACAAATTCTACAAAATAACAACGTCTGAAGACTGGAGATAAGCTGCTGTATAAGTTTTTATCTTACCTAAGGAAAATAATGAAATTGACAATCACCTTTCATGAGAATTTAAGAACACAAAGATGTAAAGTGGGCAGAAAAAAACATTGACATAATCTCACTGTACAAGAATCTCTTAATCAAACCGACAAAACAGTTTTTGTGCCGCCGAAATCACAAGTTCAGACCTAAAAACATGATTTTCGCTACCTTGCAGGCGAAGAAAGTGAATTTTTAATCAACCCAATCAGCGTAGAATCCGAAAAAAAAAAACTGGAATCAACCTAGTGTTACAGTTATTCTTCGCTAATTAGTCCACTCCGGTCCACTCCATAATAATCATTGACATTTTCCCATTTTGCAACAATAAGGCCGGAGATTTTTTCGAGAAACTTCAACTTAGGTAATCAGAGCTGTCTCCTATAAAATTATTGATAAGAGAAAGTTATGTTCACTAGCTATAAACGAACCGTGTGGGATTTAAAAAATTCACAGCGGCTAACAATGTCTCGTGTTCCTTTAGATTCTGACTAGATCCAATTTTCATCTATTTTATTCACTTTGAAATCGATGAAAGAAGGTGAAATAATAGATACCTTCGTCATTTAATGGCAGGACCAAGTAACTAGGCTCGACATAATGCATTGTAGCACCGCTGAAAGTGTTTCATCGCAGCAGCCTAGTGCATTTTCTGAATATATACAGGGTTCCCAGAAGTCGACATCAAGCTAGAATCGGGCAATAGGCCAAGTTATAATTGTTGTCAGAAGATTTCAAAGAAAATTTCAATTTTGAAGAGTACAACGTTAAAAAATTAAAAAAAAAATGGACACTGTTGCTGCAAATCTTGACTTTTCATTAATTTTTTTGTTGTGGGATGCTGAGTAATGTGTATTTAAACTCTAAATACCAATTTTACTGAAATACTACTTTTTCGCAACCAAATATTTAAAATTAATATTTCACCCAACTTTGACTGACTGTATTATGCTAGCTTGGCAAGTAACATTAACAAATGCCGCATTCATTAAGGATTTCAAAACGATATGATACTTGCTAGAAATTCGTGATAAACTGTCACAGGGTAAACATTTTTCCAATTATTCTGAAATGTCAGTACTTTTCAGACTTTGTAGATTATTTTTTTCATATTATAACTTGGCCAACTGGGACCCTGTATAATAGTCATCAAATGTTTCAAGAGTTTTCACACAGTGAGAACAAAAATCACAGAAAATTGGATGATGCTGTCTTTATTATTAAAATACTAATAAAAAGTGTTGTGTTGCCCTGCTATATTTCTCATATACTATAAAACATTGAGAAGTTATACCAGATCATTATGTGCATTATAAAATCTCTAATTGGTGACTGTGACATCACAGTGATTGAAAAATACACCGAACAATTTTTTACTATGCAGACTTGCAAAGTAAAGGCGCGCAGTGACATCACCCTGTACACGACCAACATCGGTCATACATAAAAACATTCGATGTAAAACGATTTGTTGAATTCCGTTCTGTATCGTCCGGAGTTTGATAAGGACAATGGTTCTTATTGTGCTGGGCTCGCAATATTTCTGCTAAATTAACAAATATACATTTATTCAATTCTCGGTATAAGCACAAGTAATATGACACAAAGATGTCAAGGAATCTTGGATTCGAACTGTACTACTGCGTAGAGTATTTGTTTCAAGTTTATTGTTACGTCACATCTGGAAATAGGTGTTTCCAATTTAATCATTGAATTTCCCATGTCAGGCTGCTTCTAATGTTGGCAACACTTCGCGACGATGCCAAACGTATTTGGCATTTTTTAAATCAATTTCCATTCGATCAGCTGGCTGATCAATGCGAATTGTTTATTTCTTTCGATTCAATCATACCACTATTTTGTCTCATGTTGCACCTTACTTTTCTAGTTTATTTTTCGAATGAAAAATAAAAAATTTGGGGTATACTATATAAATAATAAACAGCAACTTTTGACATTCGAATGATTTCCACTTCCACTTCCAGTTTGGCCGATTTCGATTTTCGAATGGGATACCCTGTATTTTATTGCATTTTCGGATTCTGTAAAAAATTCCTGAATTACATGTTTTATGATCAAAGTAATGTTATATAAATTGCTTTCGGACCAAAACTCAGTTTTTTTAAATGGTACCATTTATTAGTACCCTCAAAAAGATGATCATCAATATGTTATTTCTAATAAATCAGAACTCAGAATGAAAAATAAAAAAAAATATGTAAAAAAAATTGACTTTCGAAATGTCACTTGCTTGGTATCGTTGGATTCAGAAAATTGTAGAGAATCCGAAAATGTAATGAAATACAGGGTGACCCGTTAAGAAATCGAAAGTAACAGGTACTTCCGGCGAAAAAATATTTTAAATGTCAAATGTTGTTCTTTGTGAAGGAAACCCCAAATTTCGAATTTGAAACTAGAGGAGAAAAGTGAGGTATACCATGATCCTGTTACACCCGGTATATTACTGTATGTATTATTGTTTGTCTGTCAATAGAAATATTTAAAACTTATATGAAATTAATGTTGCAATATAACTCGGATGTAAACTCAAGAAATAATAGTCGAATTTTAGTCGCTTTGTAGAACGCTGCCATTAAAAAATTATGAAAGAAATGACCTTGCTGCTTCCACAGGATATTTTCGAAAGTATAAAATATGGGATAAACCAAAACAAAAACGATTTTTTGAAAGTATCGCACTGGTTGAGCCGCTTAAAGTGCCTCTCACGGAATCCTTCGTCAGTTTCAATGAAACCAGGCTCATGGTTGCATAAAATATGGAGTTATTGGTCACACCCTGCTCTCTGTCTAGCCCAAAAACAAACAAAACCTCAATCGCGAATTTCTATTCCATTTTTCACGCATTCGCACGTGTCTCACTCGTTCGCTGCATACGAAAGATCGGTCAACGTCGTTTATTAGATAACGCTAATTGAAATGTACTTTCCCTTCTCTCAATTCTCGCTTTTTCAATAGCAAAAATAACTGAATTATTGTTTTCTTCGACGCGCTTGCGTCACAAAACTGCCGACTACTGGGCTTGCCTTATCGCGATTGGCCTACATTTCCTCATTGTCACTCCCACTTCATTTTCGCGAAAAATATCTACACGGTGTCACCTGTGTTAGATCAGAAGTTGATAGGAAACATAATCGCACCTTTTCCACGCAGCTGAAATGTTTTGGGCGATGCGCTGTTGCCACTTTTGCCGAAAATAAGTAGCAACTTGTATATTTTATGTGATTCTTCAAAAATTTAACAATTTCCCGAAAATTTCTCCTGAAACTTCCCTTTACCTCCTTACCATTATTTTCAAAAATAAAACTACTCATGTGTGTATTTATGTATAAATTTTCAAATGGGACACCCTGTATGTTAGTGATGATTTGGTGACCATTGAAGTTTTTGAGAATGCGTATCATATCCAACTCCTCAAATTGATGCCTTATGAGAGTATATTCGTAGAAAACAATGATAGACAATTTCAGTTAGATAAGCACCAGTAGGAACCAAAAAGGAGCCTGTATTAAAAAATCAGTCAAAAATAATTGTGAATAAACAAAAAAACACTAGTAATCTTTTTTGTTTCGATGAAAGAAATTCCGAAATAATAAATAATCTTTTTCATCGTACAAGCAATAATATACAGCCAGCATACAGAGTCAATGATTTAGACTGCCCATTACTCATTCTCAGTTCAGATTAATTTGGAGTATTTTAATAAGGATGTGGTTGATTAGGGTTTTGTTTTTATTACCACTAGGTACATTAAAACATGATACGGATACGTTAAGTTGATATATCGTCGGAACGAGAGACATTTCATGAACTATTGAGTAAATAAAGAAAGACGTCATGTCATGGTTTCGTTTACCTGTATATTCGGTAATTAGTAGGACTGGCTATTTTTGTGTTTTGTCCCAAATTTTTAAATACTGAAGTGTTCTACTAACATATTTTTTCCAAAAATATAAATCATTTCGACGAGAGTTCCTGAAAAACTAAGCAACATAAAATTATCTTCAATAGGGAAAATTATCTTTGGGTTTTGGATAAACTTTCGAAAAATTTCAATAATTCAGAATGACTTTCTAGAAACCAAGCGATTCCATGATATTTCAGAACGAATTCACTTGAAGAATGTTCAATAGCGATCAATTTGTAAAGCTCCAAATGAAAAACCTTTTTTGGGCTTCAATAAATTTCCTACAATGTTGAAAATTTCTGAAGAATTTCGAAATATAACAAGGAATTCATAAGAATTCCCATGAAATTTCAAGGTTCGTGAAAGTATCGCAAAAAAAGTGAAAAAAAAGGTTGAATATACGGGGTGATTCACAGGTAATGGCATATTGGATTTTCTCGAACAGGCAGTATGAAAAACTTCAAACCTTGTCTACACAACTACAACATTGTATATGTTGCAGTGTTGCCGCATCTATCGGAAAGCTGTAGACACTTTGATGTTTCGAATAATTCAAAATTTGAAAGAAAAAATTAAAGTGGGTATCGAATAGACTTCTGAAAATGTTCAAGGACTTTCCCGAGTCACCTGATTCTGCCGATTTCTGTGGAAGATATTTTTTCACTCGATATCAATTGGAAATACTATTAGATACATATACAAATAATGTATGTATTTACATTTTCAGAGAGTTGTGGTAGAAAAAACGTCGGAACAATAGAAAATCGATAAACTTGGGCATCTGTAAAGATGGCCATTAATCGATATTCCCCATTTAGAAATCAAATATCGCACACTACACAGTAAAAAAATCACACCAACCAACACCTGTCTGGTGTCTCCATAAAATAAGGTATTATTTATATTTTTAGGGCAATATTCACAACAGTTGAACATGTGCGTGGGGAAATTTGCAATTTCATGATATTTCGGTGTCGATTTGAGTCGAATTTGTCGTTGAATCACACGAATCCAAAATACACTGAAATAATTTTTACCGTGTATACGCTTATTTCAATGAATAAATACATTAAAAGCTACCGATGAATGAAAGAAGGTATCCGGTGTATTTCACGGACATTCAGTATAAGTTCAATGTTCTTTTTATTCGTTAATGGGATCTAATCTCAGATTCACTTCCTTGTTCGTGTAATTTTTTGTTTGCGTTTGTCCTTGTACACACCGTCGTATCGATATTTTTGCGGTTTCACAGGAGATTTCAAAACTGTTCCATTTCCTCTGATATTTCAAACCAAAACCTGGGCAAAAGTCGAAGCCGCAACTGAGCTTCAAAGTGATTCTTCCTCAATTCATGGTTAAATTGGTGATAAATAAAATTGAAAATCGCGCAATATACAGGGTGTAACTAAATAAGTTTGAAACATTTGAGGGGGTGATTCCTCATCGAAAAAAAGTGTTTTGTTATTAATAAATTAGTTTTGTTTATTCCCCTTTAATTATTTAATGCCAGTAGTAAAATAATTTTTGGCTGCGAACTGGTTTATTTTGGGCAAAAAACTCAAGGGACATTTCGTGTTCAGAATGAAACATGCCATCGGAAATAAATATTTAAATGTTAAACAAATATTAAGACAAAAAGTTACATTGGAAATAAATTTGAGGGGTTGCGTTTTTCACCCCTTACAACCATGGGGTAAACCAAATAAATTAATGGCTGAGTGTTTTTTTAGTAGTAAAAAATGTTCAGGTTTATTTCAATACTGTAACTTTTTTAGTGCTTGTGAAGAAAAATTGTTGAACAAAATTTATGTACCTCCTTATAGGGGCTGTATCTTAACATGGGATGCTCCAACGAAGTATCTTTATATGTAAGATCCTATCTTTTTTTCGATGAGGAATCACCTCCTCAAATATTTTACACTTATTTAGTTACACCCTGTATACTCAGTACTACATTTATTGCCGCAAAATATATGCATTTTTGATCTACGACAACGAAGTCTTTGTGAGGTTTTCACATGGTTATATCTTGAAAACTAAATGGTGTAACATTCTTCTTTTTTGTCACATTATTCGTAATATCTTATTCTCTAGTCGATACTACGATATTAAAGAAAACCAATCAAATAACGTATTGTTTTTTTGTTTCAGGTATGTATCTGAAGTCTTTCCAACCATGTTTCGGCGAACCATATCAAGTAGTAAGTAAAGAACGGACAACTCAGCTACTTAGAAACTAGTATCTGGAAAAGAAGAGAACGAATTCAAAAATCTTGAATTAGTACCCAATACCAAGCAAAATCTATCGACAGATGACTTAATCGATTTTTTATTCCTTATATTCCTTGTCTTTTGTCAATTTGATTCGGTTAAGCAATGCAAGTAGCAGCGGCAGGAGCATGAGCAGTACCGAGTTTACACTCTCGCGCCACCCACTTTCTTGCCTAATTGGGCAGATTGTAAACTTTGATTTTTAGGCGAAATGAACTTTGAGATTATTTTGGGGAAAGTGTAGTGGGTTATTTCTCGTGTTTTATAACGACCAACTAATTACAAAAGTAACAACTTTGGCAAAAAAACTGCTACTCAGCACGCATACCGAACGGCGTTTTCAATAAATTTACAATTCCGATCGACCATTGTATAGACAGACATCCGGCAAAAAATATCCTCGACCGAATCCTTCACACAAAAAACGCCAAATTTTAGGTTTCGATCTGTCCAGCCTGCGGCCATATTGGCGGTCAAGTGGCTACAAACAAAATGAATGCCGACAGCGGATATCTTTTCGGTCTATATAGCTGATCGGTATTTTTATTTGGTCCTTCGTCTATACCTGAGAAAATGAGGACTACCAATGGTTGGGAGTCTGATATTTCGCTCGTTCTCCAAACAACGCCAAAAAAAAATAGTTCCTAGAAACGCCGGGGGCTCCTAATAACATTGAAATAACGATATCATGTGTATTTGTCGAATGTGCATCAAATCACACTAATGACATTTGATATTGGAGACACAAACTTCATATAATTTCGATTTGGACGGTTTATCTTCAATTCTAGTTCACTATTCATGGCTATAAATCTTCATCATGTACTGTTTATTTTGTTTACCAGCTTATCTCGTTTTTCGAACGAACATTATCAATGAAATTCGGATTGTTTTATTCGTGATAGTGTTTTGTTAACCCACATAGCCCGTTTATACTCACTTTGTTTGCCGAGTGGATATTTTACGGTCGCCAGTGTAGGTAACGATACGTAAGGCGATTATTTGAAAACCTACAAAGGTTAGTTACCCCGTTCAAAACGGATTACGTAATTAAGAACACTCATTATCGATTTTTTCTGAGGCATTTGTAAGCTTTTCATGTATTACACAAATAATATCTATGTTTCTATGTGTGTATTTGAGACAGCTGGCAATTGAAAAAAAAAGCTAGCCACAGACATCGACAAAAAAATGTTTCTGGGTGATTCAAAAATAATTCTAGTGGGTTGAAACAAGTGTTGAGGAAATATCAACTGCAGGACAATGATTGGGAATTTGCGGTGTTGCCAAGATATTTAAGAAACCCTATGTTGGAGACGTTTACTAGAATCTCACATTTCGCAAGATTTGGTGGATATTTACTGAAAATTAATAATTATTCCAATGATATTTATCCTGGATCGAAAAATCATTATATGTATTTTTTGACAAGATAAAAATTTTCATCAACTTAGGCTCGTCTTGAAACCAACTTGGTCACTATACTGAGTGATTTTCTGTTTCATTAAAAATGAGAAAGATCTCGAAACATTTTCTTGGATATTTGTGATCATCTGTAGGAATCGATTTAGATTTCTTGAAATTTGAATGAAAACTTCACGTTTATGCACAAAATTCACTCACGAACAAATTCTATGAAAGATAATTGAAAATTTTCAAGTGTTTTGCCAATCATTATATCGCTGAGATCATCAGTTGTCAAATCAATTCCTGATACACGATATTTGTAATTAATTTAAAAAATTTAAAACATCAGTTATGTTGAAATTTGACAAAAAATTTAACTAAAATGTTTTTGAAGAATTGAATAAATATTAGTGTTTTTTTTTCTAAAATAAAACTATACATATACATGGTGTTCCTTATAGACATACTTATATTTGAATGGGTTATTCTTTGACACATTTTGAGATACAGGGAGATGAAATTATGAAAAAAAAACAGTTTTTTGATAATAACGGAGATAATATTCTAGACATCTTTAGGAAATTTGGTACATCTCTTTTATGCATCAAGGTGCACTGTGATGTACGAAATTTTTCATTTTCTCTCAGTGGCGTCCGTACGGGTTTTGCATTGAATATTTTTGGAGAAAAAAATACTACACCACTGCTTACTGCCATAATAAAAATTACTTTTAAGATCCTCATTCATTATTGAGCAACAATAATCTAATGGATTTCCTTTGTCCGAGGCATGGTTTCCGCTTAAAAAAATAAAAATCGTTTTACTCCAGGGTCTAATCCTCAAAAATCTGTCACCTTGTATCTCAAAAGTTAGGACTTTTAGGACATACATTTCTAGGAAGTTTTTTCTTGAAATGTGTCAAAGAATAACCCCTTCAAATATAAGCATGTCTTCAAGGAACATCCTGTATAAATGATATAAAAGCGATTGTTTAAGAAACTTGAACGAGTCCAAGCTTTTGTATATTTTCGAACTGATGAATGAAGATTGAGTATTGAGAAATAGTAACTGAAACATGCCTACCGAATAACCCTGTATAGTAAACTTATTGCTTATTAGCACTACATTGTTTATAAACTACTTTTACCTACCACGCGTATACATATAGATAATGGCAGTCAAATTTACTGCTGTTGTGCAACATACACTCTGGCGTTGCGGTAATGATAATTTACAATTGTTTGTTTATATGTAGGCACGACGAAAACCAGGCCCTCTTTCCGATTCATACAATTTTTCCTTTTCCTTGTGGAAAAACAGAAAAATTGGGTCGTTGTCTCACGTGACATCGGTATTTCGATAAATGTTTATCGCTCGGATTACCAGTCGTCAGCTTTTTTCATTATTTATAACGCGGCATAATGCATACGTGAACTTTGATAACGAAACTTTTACAGTTTGTTATGTATCTAGCTGTGATATCGTAATAATTCTATCATATATTCTTTCGGTGCACGAAAAAAATGAGATCGTATAACTTTACAGTTCTTATTCGCTGTACAGGGAGGAGATAAAATGGAAAATGGTACGATCATCTGATGTATTTTTTTATTGGTAATTTACTTCACATTCAACCACAACGAATTACCCTGTATATTTCTACTGAATTCTAAAGAGCTAGCTTCAATATTTGTACATATTGGGTTTACAGTAATAAAATTGTAAAAACCAACTTTCAATCAACCATTTTACTGCATTAAGTTGAAGAAACATTCAGATCAATATCATCTGAAGATCACTGTTGTCAATGTTTAAAATTCCTCGTTTTTAATGATTTTTAAACTGCACAAAGTTCGGTACAATCGAATCAGCGAGCATCCTTAAAATCTCCAGAAATGTACAGGGTGTACCATTTGAAATAAGAAGTTGAAGCTTTTTTGGTTAAATAAAGATCTAATGCTCAATTGAATTCTCCTGTAAAACTACAAAGATATTTCCATTAGGTTTACAACACCTTATTATTTTGTTGTCGCAGTGGTATCATATTGTTAAAAGAATAACAAACTGTCAATTCAATAGCATATTTGTCAGAATAACAATTTACCACTGTGAATTCGAGTACAGGATTGTATCAGCTTTTGTTAATTTTTTTGGCTTCATTTCGGCTTCTTTCTGAGCAAACTGTTTTCGGAAAATTTATTCAAACATGCAAATTTCGATGTTCAATCCACAAAACCGTTCAATTTCGAGATATGACCCAGAGTTGTATTTTTCCAAATATAATCATTTTATTTCCTTTTTAACCATGTAGTGCATGTTGGATTGCTGCTCAACCCCATTTTATTTGCGAAAAAAGTGCTCTAGAAAGTTATTTTCTCCCAACTTCACCAAAAACCATCATACTCGTATGTGTCGAAATGTCGAAAAATTTCAACTTGTGTTCAAAACTCGTGAACTAATCTCGATTTGAAAGATCGAGAATGCGACCTCTATTATCTAATACAAACATCGAAATGTGCTCACCCTGTACATTCTGACTTGCACCTAAATGTAGAAATAGCCCCTTTCGATTAATTGGGATAAGAATTACAAAATAGTTTCGAATTTTTGATGCTCTCAGATTCCTCTCAAAGCTTCATCAACAAATCTATAATAAATCAAGGCTGGATAAATTCGCTTACTAAAATAAAATAAGACTGCCCATGGAAGGAAGCTCTCGGCAAAAATACAACCCAATTATAATGTCTCTCACGTTGCTCTCGACTTTTCAAGAATCTCTTCTACCATCCCGACCCGACCAGACTCCGTTCTAGGAATTATGAGCAATAAACCGCTTTTCGATAACAAACCCACCATATGCCCGAACAGCAGCAACCTTGCAGGCGTAGGTATAATATGAACACCACTTCCGCTTCAGTCAGGTTCCCATCATCGAACCGGGACAGGAAACAAATCACATCTGGTCCATTCGATTCCACAGTGCAACACGAAAAAAAACCATATTCGGACACCACTACGTGATAAAAGACTAGAAAAAAAGAGACCCGTGTCTCCCAATTTTACCCAAAGTCATGCACTTTTTTATGGGCCGCCAAAGATTTGGGGCCTCGGTATCATTTTCGCAAAAAAGTGATCATTTTCTCAGGCTCATATCTTGCAAACCGTTCAGAATTTCGATTTACTCTCTGAGGCAGTTGTAGCTCTTGTCATGAAGAACAAAAATTGCGAACATAGCGGGTGTTTCACAGTGGATGGAACATTAGACGTATCTGGAGAACAGAAAGACATATCATTTCGAAAATTTGTGAGCGTGGATAATCAAACATGCTTTATCCGTCTAAAATATTTTCATCATTACAGTGTTGCCGCTTGTGTAAGAAAATAGTAGCTACTTTGTTGTTTCAAATGAAACACCTCGTATATTACATAATTTTTGGAATCCTCACGAGATTCCTTACAACTTTCCTACATAATAAACAATAAAATTATTTTGTCAAATTTGGTCAGGCTTTGCACAAAAATTTTCATCTCGGAAATCGTCACAGAGAAGTATAGGGAATTGTGTGGGAAAGTTGTAAGGAATCTCGTGGGGATTCCAAAAATTATAAATTATACGAGGTTCATTTCAAATAACAAAGTAGCTACTCTTTTCTTATACAAGAGGCAACACTGTATTGATGAAAATATTTTAGACGGATAGAGCATGTTTGCGAAAATGATACCGAGGCCCCAAATCTTTGGCGGCCCATAAAAAAAAGTGCATGACTTTGGAAAAAATTGGGAGACACGGGTCTCTTTTTTTTGTCTTTTATCACGTAGTGGTGTCCGAATATGGTTATTTTGCCATGACTTGAAAAGTTACACACAGTGTTTTCGAATAAACCAGCCGAATTCGTAGGGCAGACGCAAAACTCCGACATTATCGAATTTCGCTCGGTGCTCCGAAGTGGCGGATGATAACCTTCGTCGCCTTCGTTGGTTCCCAGAGAAACTCACACTTATCTGTCCTTCCTGTGTACAGCCAATGACCACGCCACCGGACACGGCTAGTCATTACACTCTGTAGACGACGATCGTGTGTGTCGCTCGTATCTTATTGTTATTCTTGTCGCGCTATCGTAGATGGGTTTTATTGTTTTCATCGCTTCGATATCCCTCGACCGCCCCCTTTCCCCCTCCCCCCTCCTGCTCCCCCAACTCGCAGTGTTCGCGAGTGAATAACGTTTTTATCGTTCAGCGAGAATTCGATAATGTTGGGGGCCCCACGCTCAGTATGAATCAATACTGCGCATTACTACGCTGAGCTTCAACGGTAATGCGCAATTTATCTTCGATATACTGCGCAGAATCTTGAGTTGCTTTGCAATACCATTGTCGTATTTTCAACACCCAGTATTTAGTTCAGGATCTTACAGTACTGCGCATAATCTTGTAACATTGTTGAAATCTTGATATACTGTGCAAAATCCAACAATACTGCACAAATTTTCACAATATTACAATTATTTCACAATACCAATCTGAATTTCAAAATTCTACGCCATACTTAGTTATAATTGCAATACAGAGTACCTGTGATGTATTTACTACCGTTCAGAATATCAAAATACTGCGCATAATCTCACAGTATTGCGCAGAATATCACAATACTACTCTGGTTTTGAAATACTATTCAATACCGTGTTATATTTTCAACACAGAGTACCTGCGATGTATTTATTACTATTCAGAATATCAAAATACTGCCAGGAACCTACAAAATTGTACAAATCCTCACAATACTGCATATAGTCTCACGTAACTCACGATTCTCAATACTAAGCAGCATTTCAAAATAATTATTACACAGTAATTTGTATTATTCTTATTATTCAATGCTCTGCAATAACCAGTAAAAAATCTTTTATATTGAATACACTGCAGTTTCCACAATAACCGACACTAATTCTAGATATATCGCAATTTATTGTGTGATATTGCGCTTGATAACGTTCCTATCTCACCCTGTATACCTATATAAATAAAAGTTATCGAACGACCGTTTGTCAGCCCGATAACATTTGTATTTCCGGTACTACTTAAAGTATCACCTGCGAAATTTAAATTCGTTTTTTATTGCCATATGTGCTTGCTACAAGATAATCGTTATAACTAATATCATTCAATGATCATTAAAAAATAGGGAATCATGGGTATGTGAGCGGTTATTCTTGATTATTAGAATGTACACTCGTTAATTTCGACAATTTCTCATTTGTCGGTGATTGTATTTGTTAAAAACTGTCACGGATTCCTGCTAGATATCGTAGAATCGTCTGTACGAAGTGGCCACGACGTCACCCCGATCTGAACCCAATTAATTTTTTTTGTTGCCACTATGGTTAAAAACGGTCGTCTCCGGACCAGAAAAAAAAACGGCCAGCTAACCCAACAGCTGTTCGACAGACGTGCTTAACCCCAAGCATGCTAGCACATGGCCGTGCTTTTCCTGTCAGCTGTCTGTCGACCCAGACCCGGCCAATGGCTGGCTGATCGTGTGGTGGGCCAGCATAATTTTGACTGATAACTAGATGGTCCAAGGATGATAGACTGATCAGGAGAGTTCAATTCAACTGTTTTGTCGGAGAAAAGGCGTGGATTTCAATGATGCGAATTACGTCAGCAACGGGCCTGAATTCTCTAACTTATTAATTCTATTTAGCCATAAAATGCTCTTGAAATTATTGAATGAGTATCAACAATATTATTATTGAAAAATACGTTTTGTAATTATTGTTTGTGTATAGTATGTGACTTCAGATATTCTTCGTTTTTGTGTCAAAAATACTGTGAATTTTCTTGATCCTCAGAAGTTTCAGAATGTAATACGCACATATCACAATCATTTTCCAAAATTAGAATGAAAAATAAATAAAATATTCAAATAAAATTCACATTCCAAATGTCATTTGCTTGGTATCGTTGAATTCAGAAAATTGTACAGAATCTGAATATGTAATGGAATACAGGGTGTCCCATATAAAAATCGAAAGTAACAGGTACTTCCGGCAAAACAAGAAGTGAGAAGAAAATAATTTGGATGTCAAAAGTTGCTGTTTATAATATGTGAAGGATACCCTGAATTTGAAACTTTTCGTTCTAAAAATAAACGAGAAAAAGTGGGGTTTACTATGATTACACCCGGTATGGATGAAGATCGATGTCATGATAACTTCGTTATCTTTCATCAGAAATTAAACTGACATTGAACTGGCATGGAACGGCTATTCATAGCAATTTTCGCAAAAAAATGAGCAACAAAATATCTGAAAGGTGAACAAATTAGCAACAAAATAGCACTAAATCTTGATATAAAAATGTTTGAATTTTTTTGAAGTGGTCGTGCTAGCGTAACATACATAGTAAAAAGAAAAAATCATGTATTGGTTTATTATTGTGCCATACGTCATTTTAGTACATTTTCTCTCCCCGAAAAAAAATCTTTCGTGCTGCCCATGGAGACGACACAACGTGTCACATTGTCATAAGCATCACACCAATAAAAAATCAATTTTTCAAGTATACTTACTCCATTTAAATAAATATCTACCGCACGCTAAGCTCTCGCACGTGACATGGACGAGTTTTTTTATGAGCCAAGCCAGTCTAAAGCCTATTTATTCTCCATTCATAGATGAACGAACCAACAGTCGCTCATTCATTCATATAGATAAAATTCGTTGCTCTCTCACTCTCTCTTGCTAGTTGAAGTTTATGTAGTTGGTACACAGTGAGAAAAATTATCCAATGTTCAAACATACTTTCGAGATGAGTAATTCAGCAAATAATACCACATGAGAAGACAGACTCGTGTGAAGTTAGCGCTGACTTTTTTTTGTTTGAAAACAATTATTTTTTTCAGGGTTCTAGGTAATGTTGATACAGTTCTGGAGTCCTTTACTGAAATTTTGAATAGTTTCAACAAATTATGGACGGAAATCGAAAAAAAAATTAAATCTGAAAGCTAACTTCACGCAACGCCGCCTTTTTTGAAAATATAGGTTCTTATTATTTTTCCTGTCTATTTGGAATAGTTCTGGAGTTCTTCGATGATTTCGAAAATAGTTCTCATGTAATAAATATACGAGATATATAAAAGTTCTACAAGATATCCTAATAACATTTTTTCGAAAAGTTGATGATTTTTGAGTTATTACCAATTTGAAATTCCCGTTCTGTAAAACACAATTTTTATCAAGTCGTTGGAATTGAAAGAGTTCTAAGAATTCTAGTTTTGAAAAGCGTCCGAAGAGTTCTATAAGATATCCAAAATATAATTTTTTCATAAAGTTGATGATTTTTGAATTATTAGCGATTTTAAATTCCCGTTCAGAAAATCACAATTTCCGTCCGTAATTTCCTGGAATTATTAAAAATTCTAGTAAAGAACTCCAGAACTATTTCGAAACTACCCACTCTAAAACTCTAAAAAAATGTTGTTTTACAAAAGTCGGTGCTAACTTTACATGAGTAGAAGACAGTGCTGTCTGAAAATATGTCACAGAGATACTTTTTCATTGTGCCTATCATAATGCGTTTTTCTGGAGTATAACATTAGACACTTACGGCTCTGTACATCGACAACATACGTGAAAGTATCTCATGACTGATGAGCAGACGTATTTTTGATTTGAGATACGTCAGACGTATAAGTACGGTTTTCTACGTTTACTCAAAACGCGGTATATTATCGTTCCGATGGAAGTCGACCACAGCCTAATTGGAAGCAATTTTGATGTCTCCGTTCTACAGATCATTATTGTAATAAGATTATCAAGAAAAAGGATCGTACGAAATCTTCATCTGAGTAACAAAATGATTAAAATATAATCGATTTTTCATTTTCATTTCATCATAAAGATTGTTAAGGATTACATAAAATTTATGCGTCGTCTAAAATCTGAATCATAACTATGTTGAAAATGATTTGTATTGATTTAATTTTGCATAATTACTGCGAAAAAGGTCAATGTCGAATATCAACTAGGTATATGCTGTAACATTTTCGAACTTATGTTGCCTCAACTCTCGTTCCTTTATCAAAAAAAAACTACAAATACAGAAAAATAAGATTGATGACTAATAATCAAATATTCCCAACAATATATACGGGGTGATTCCTTGACACATTTTGAGAAAAAAAAACTTCCTATAAACGTATGTCCTAAAAGTCTTAACTTTTGAGATACAGGGTGATAACATTTTGAAAAAAAACTGTTCTTTGATAATAACTGAGATAATATTCTAGACATCTTTAGAAAATTTGGTACATGTCTTCTATGCATCAATGAATTCTATGAATCTGATCTCTCAACTTGCTTTCAGTCGATGCACGAATATTTTCACGCCGCATCAGATTTTTGAGGAATGGACCTTGGAGTAAAACGGTTTCAATTTTTTTAAGCGAAAACCATGCGTCGGACAAAGAAAATCCATGGGATTAATTTTGCTCAAAAATGAATGAGGATCTTGAGAGTAATTTTTATTTTGGAAGTAAGTATTTTTATCTTAGAAGCTGCGGATCTGAACAAATCAACAGAGCTACTGTTGTACCACTGCCTTAGGTTGTTCAACCAGGAGATGCGTCTTCTTCCTATACTTCTTTTACCTTGTATTTTTCCTTGTATAATAGTTTGCAACAGTGTATACCTCTCCCCTCTCATCACGTGGCCCAGATATTGCAATTTTCTGATTTTTATTGTGTGTATGTTTCAAATATATTCAATGCAAAACCCGTACGGATGCCACTGGTACAGAAAATGAAAAATTTCGTAAATGCACCTTGATGCATAGAAGACCAAATTTTCTAAAGATGTCTAAAATATCATCTCAGTTATTATCAAAGAACAGTTTTTTTTTCAAAATGTCATTACCCTGTATCTTAAAAGTTAAGACTTTTAAGACATACGTTTATGGGAAGCAATTTTCTCAAAATGTGTCAAAGAATCACCCCTTCAAATATCAGCATGTCTTTTAGGAACACCCTGTATGTTTAATATATTATAATTTTATTTTATATATATAAATTTCAGCAGCGAAGAAATACGTGTTCGTATCTGGATACGTCGCCTAGATACGTTTATGCTTCACCTCAATTGTCTATTAATAATGTCCAATAAAAAATGTTTGACCACAGAATCTCCCAAAAAATATCAAATCGGGATTACGTTATGACGAGCCCGTCGACAATCGGCGGGCTTTTCCTGATCACGTGACATTTCCGAAATAAGTCCCGTCAAATTCACCAAGTTCGCGACCTTGACGCGAAATTTATTTTCAGATTACTCTCGACAAAGGTTTGCGGATATATTAGAGTTGGACGCGATCGTAGTAGGCCAGCCACGCCGGATAAAATTCTTGACCTTTCCCAAACTTTTATTATCTCCAATGAAAATTTTCACGACACAGGCTCGGTCTGGCTTTTGATGATACTCGTTAAAGTTCGACGATCGGTGACAAGGATGTAGTGCACAGAGAAATAACATGGCGACTGGCCTAGTTTTTTTGGTTAATTTTGGATTCCAGAATAATGTTTGATTTTTTTTTGGCAGACTGACGTCACGACTTTATGAGAAGAAATCTGTTGCCCTGAGCCAAAATTCACCGGCCGACTGTTTCTGAGTATTTTTCAATCTGGGATAATAAAATTAAAAACATTTTTTTACTCTCCATTTTTTTGTGTAATGTTTATTGATTCTTTATGTATATAAGAAAAAAATTTGAAAAGTCAAAAATTCGTCAACTGACCCTTGTAGTGATTTAAATCAGACAAATAGAAAAAATTCAGTAAAGATGTCGCTCTCTCCTGAATCTTCACAAAATAGCGTCCACTTGGAAAAAAACTCCTTTTTTTTCGACCTTTACGTATTTTTTTGAAATACTTGAAATAGAAATTTTTTTAAATAAATTAAAACAGTCCATGCGATGAAAAGATGTATGAAGAAGATTCTCACAAAATCTCAAAGGAATCGATCAGATAAAATTTGAGATATCGTCTCAACCACCTCAAAAGAGCGAGTTTTGAGAAAAACGTGTTTAAAATTTGATGCCACGTCACAAAATCTGTATTTCCCAAAATAATTCGAATTTCGAAAAATCTATTCCAGAGCATATTTTTGAAAGTCTGAACTTAGGAAATATGTTCCAAAAATCGATTTCGTCTATTTTTCAGACCAGGCAACCCCCTTAAGGCAACATGTGTTGAAATGTCACTTATATATAAAATAAATAAATAATTATTATAATGAATAACTATTTTTTGCGACAATTATTCAGCAACTATACTGAGCTAAATAAACATCAATATTACACCCCGAGAAAATGCATATAGATTGTCGCAAAAATTATACAATACCGATGATGGTTTCGCCAATCCGAAACGTCGGCGAGCGTAATCGATATTTCTGATTATATCAACAAATCTATTAAAACCTGTGAACTCTACGACGAGAACTCGCGATAATTTATAACGACTAGTCGTATTATTGTGATTATCCCAGACGGTGTGTCAAGAATATCTCGACATTGAAATAGAATCGCTCCGGGCAATCTAATTGACTGCTTATTGGCGATTATGGACGAGATTATTGAACCTACGACTGAGAAAAAAAATGTTGGCCTTGGTTTCATTGAATCACTATGTCTAAAGGTCGGCTCTTAATAAGCATCAACATTGTTCAGTCGTATCCGCATTGAATATTCAAGATTTCTCATTAACTTTTATATCATTCACGTGGAATAATAATTGTTCGTTATTGGCCAAAATTACGCACGACAACGTATAATCGATATTTTATGCGTTCTTTTTTTAGTTCATTGAAATGTCCCAAAAACTTGGTTCCTTCTCACTACCTGAATAATATTCTGTTTGCTTTGGAGATAAGTAGTTTTATCGCGTCGCTTTTTCAATTTCTGACGCCCAAAACATTTTATTACTCTTATCAGTAGCGGTGTTAACTATATCATCGTATTTTGTTTAGCTTGACTTGTACCAGGTACATGTTATCATCGTTTGTTGTTCAGAGAGGTCGTTAGTATTCTAGAGGTGTTGGAAGAGCTTCAGTCATTCCAAGATCGATGACTAGCGTCATTGATTGTTTTGATAAAACCTCAATCTGACACTCGGTATATTCTAACACCATAAACAAGATAAAGTGGGGCTGGATTATCAGTGCTTTGTAAATGGCTGACACCCTGGCAAATTTCTTCAATATAATGTTCGGGGATTTCAAAAAAAAACTATTGCGCCTCCCATGAGTATGATACGAACTGTGAAATCCAATATTTCTAGAAAATTGAAGAACTCGTTTTTTGTGCATATTTTCAGAGTTCATGCCGATTTTTCTAAGCCGGTCAAGCGGAGAAATCAAACTTCAAACGCATTTTTTTCAAAACTTTTTTTTTAGGTGGTATTTTATACATCTTTTTATCGCCTGGACATTGGATTTTGAAAAGTTTTTCTCCCAAGTATTTTGAAAAAGTTTTCAAAGGTCGAAAAACAGGAGTCAAACAATGTTTTTTTTTCAAGTGGACGCCATTTTGTGAATTATTTTTCTGGCCGAGGTCTAAGCATTAGCGATAATTTCACTGATAAGAAATGTTTTCATATGATTGTTTTGAATCTGTAAAAGGGTTGGAATCATATCAACCAGGGAACATCGCAACTGCACCAGGGATCACTGGCAACGTCATTTGACGAATTTTTTACTTTTTCAATTTTTTTTCTATATACATATAGAATCAATGAACATTATGAAAAACATTTTTGGTAAAAATGTTTTTAATTTTTTCGCCAGTTTGAGGAATATCCAAAAAATACGCCTCTAGAATGGAATACCACCTCAAAGGGCTAAACCAGTGTAACATGAAGTATTAGGCGATTTTTAGGATTTTTTTCATAGTAAAGTACTCCATAGAATGTTCAAAGCCATATTTCAAGATTTTTTCATGCAAAAATATTGGGAAATGACGGAGTTATGTGCTTTCTTCGGAGGTGCCATTTTCGGAACTTCTGACAAAAACATTTGAAAAGGTTATTAAAATTGAAGTTATTTTGTAAATAATGACCTACGATTATAATTATTTTTGATAATTATCAAAAATTAACAAAGAGGCGTAGTTCTGAAAAAATATCGTAGTCGATCAGTCAAGTTTTGATATCAGGAGTTTGGAAAAATGTCGTTTCGAGAAAAAAGTTCGGACTATACCTGTGAGTGGTCTTGCTTTAGAACGTTGTCATTCAAAAACTATTCAAGATTCGACCTTGTTGCTTTCACAGGATATTTTTGAAAGTATAAACTATCGATAAGCCAAATAATTCTTCGTGGATTTTCAGTTAACCTACTGATTTTAGCCACTGAATGATTGATGTGAAAATTATATACAGAGTGGAATAAAAGTATGGAAACGCTCAATAATATACCATCGATTAGACTACTGTCAAATTAACAACGGGGCACATTTTGAATATTTGATTTAGTAGTAGACATTATTTTGGTACTGTAGTAATCTTTCAATTGTTACGTTGTAATTCAGTTTGTATTAAAAATTTTATTGATGTAATTAGGCGCATCCAGACTTTTGTTTCATTTATTTAAGATCTTCCTGACTCTATCAAATATTGTGTGTTACATATGATTGGACTCGCACTGAAGGGGACATTCCAATAATGATACAATATACGGGGTGATCTATTTGAAAAACCAAAGTTAGTAATAATATCAGAAAAACGGTAAATCTGGCAACATGAGATAATTGAGCGTGTCCAGACTTTTGTTCCACTCTGTAGATACTTATTCGATTCGAATCATGAATCCCCTAGCTCCGTTTTGGTCCTTCCGACTCCGCAGATGCGCGGTTGAATCTAGAGATTCACGGCTTGACTTGACTTTCAAGCTACTTGACTTGATTTCAAGTCAAGTAGTAGTTTTCGATATCAAGTCAAGTATGTATTTATCAAGTACTTGAAAAATCAAGTACTTCTATCAGGCTACTTGATTTTTAGCAGTTTTATCGTGTTTCAATAAATGATGAAATGAGAATGGAAGTTGCGAAAAAAATTATGTTAACAGAGATATAAACAATTTTAAAATGAATTCAGTCAGCTCAGAAGACGGGGAACTCCCGTATCAAGTCTGAGCGCGCGCGAGCTTGCAGAAATATATGCCGTTCGACACGTCCGTATCAAGATCAAGTAATATCAAGTAGCTTGATTTCAAGTCAAGTAATGAATATCTCAAATCAAGTCAAGTATATAAATTTTCACGAGCTTGATTGTCAAGTAGTTCCTCAGAATATCAAGCTTCTTGACTTGATGAATCTCTAGTTGTATCCTACCTAAAAAAAAACCCAATCCTCTCGCAATGCAATTCATAAAAACGAACGACCTGTCATGAATCTCCGCCGCTTTGGTTGTGCGTAGATATAAACAAATGGCGAAAGGTGAGTGTGTGTGAGTGAGTATGCGTGGGAGTCGAGTAATAGTCATCGAACAGAGTGGCCTAGGTCACGGCTAACCGTCTATCAGCGACATACGTGACGGCCGATAGACAGAGCGTTAGACTGAGACGGGACCCCGTGCGATATCGCGCCGCTTGTGGGTCATTGTCGGGCGGCTATCTAGACCGCCTGAAGAGAATGAAGGCGAAAGGAGAGTTGATGCGGTGTTGCCGGTGTTGAGCTGGTGAAGAGGGTCTCACCACAACAACTGAAAACATGGTGAAACTCGTTCTAAGAATTTTTCTCTAGGTAAAGGAACAAGCGATGTTTTTCTAAATTTGAAGAAATCTGCACATGATTGTTTTTATTTTAGTTTTACAGAAGGGAAACAAGAGATGTAATGCGGCCAAAGGCTTTATTGTACTTTCTTTAATCTGTCTGTATATCAGATCAGTCTGCATTGCTCTTTTCTATTGAAGTCTCCGTGCTAGTGAATCTTCCCATGCACATTGCTTTTCACTCATATGAAGTTAGCGCCGACTTTTTTGAAAACAAACTCTAATCAAAACTACTTTCTTTACAATTCCAACGACAACAAAAATTGTGTTTTTCGGAACTGAAACTTAAAATCGCTGATAACTAAAAAAATATCAACTTTTCGAAAAAATGTTATCAGAACATCTTATAAAACTCTTCGGGCACTATTCAGAACTGTTATCAAAACTCTTCTCTTTTCAATTCCAACGACAATAACGAAAATTGTGTTTTTCAGAACTGAAACTTAAAATCGCTAATAACTGAAAATTCGTCAACTTTTCGAAAAAATGTTATTGGAAAATCTTGTAGAACTCTTCGAACACTACCCAAAACTGCAAAAACATTTTTCATTGTTGATAAAATTTTTATTCGGAGTGAGCAGTGTAACACGCATTGATCACGCATCAAGAACATAACGATGTATAAGTACTCGATATGGTTGTCTTCAACTCAAATAACTCACACAAAAAAACAATATTTCGCAACCCTAATGCATGCATTCAAGTTTTTTCACTCGAGCCTCTTTGAACAATTTTTCTGATATGTACGACTGAAATCGTATACGTGGCAACACCGGTCGGAATGCACTCAACCTGCACATTGGACCGTGTCTCAAGATCCAATGCCATCAAGATAGCCGGTGGATGCGGTTTACCATATTAAGAACTCATTCCGATCGACCATTTATGGTTGTTAGTATTTTCATTATTTTTTGTGGTTGATATTTCACTTTTAATGGGGAATCAATTGGAATCGTTCAATATGTGGGATCCGATCTGTGCAGGGACGTACTCAAAATTATTCGTACAGTTTCATATCGACAGAAATATCACACGATAAGTAAGTTGCATTGTGACTTCACAATGATTCCCAATTTATTTTGAGAGAATTCTTTGGTCAGTGTAACTTTTTTGTTAATTCTAGTTTTTGCCAATATGTATTGAAAAATCCGATCACAGTCGATATACAGGGTGTTAATTAAGTATGTTGACAAACTTTAACCACGAATAGTACTCCGAAAAATAGAAAGAAAATGTCATATGAACATGGGTCCGGAAATGCTTCCGGAAAATTACGAAATTAGGTGGGATGGGTAAACTTTCGACGCTGAATCTGATTCTGAATTCAGAATTCCATAATTTTAATCACAGGCGTATCATACGGAAGGAGTTAAGGGTAAAAATAACCCCATTTTCTAAATGGTAATTTTTTTGACATTTTGATTTTAGAATATGGTAATTCAGAGATTTCTACGTAATAATGGTCTCTTGGTACATCTCCATAGGCCTAACAGTTTTCGAGAAAAATGCAAATTATTGAATCGATGCAGGCTATTGTAAATAAATAAATGTTCGTCTACATACATATTTAGTTAGTGTGCTGTGAAAAACAATTGCAATAATTGATAAACAACTTGAGAACTGTCAGTTTATTTATAATTTTGTTATGAACGGTTTCGATAATATCGAGGGAAAACCGTCTTCAGGGTGCCCCATGCAAAGGAGCGTAGCTTCCTTAGGAAGCATTTCCGGACCCATGTTCATATGACATTTTCTTTCTATTTTTCGGAGTACTATTCGTGATTAAAGTTTGTTAACATACTTAATTAACACCCTGTATAATTTGAATGATAAACCATAACCTAACCTAACTTTAAATTTCGGAGTATCGTTGAAAAAATAGACAATCAGCAACACTGCACTTCCTGTCAAGCTGTCACAACAATCTCGCTCGAATAAATGGGTTAGAGAGTCGAAAAACTTTATCCCACACCTGAAAATTATTTCAAGTGGATATTTCGGCAATAACACGATTCTGCTGGAAATCCATCGAGCTCTTCGCCCCAAAACAAAGGATCTCCACTTCTGTCTCCCCCTGCACATAATAATAATTTCTCCAACCTTCATCGGCTTAGCGAAACCTTCAACCGACGAACGAAGCGAGACGAGAACGCGCGGATATCGACCTAGGTCCGTCTCAAGGTCTCCTCCGAAGGTGCTGCTGGTAAACGACGTTGCCGAAGACTCGCCTCGACTTCTTCGCGCAACGTTTTCGTGTTTGCGGTACAGCTTCCGGTGCGAGGTTAGGGTGTCTATCGACGGCTTCCTATCATCACCAGCGAGGCTTGAACTACCTGACTGAATATAGGACAGGTCTAGACGGACGTGGGGTGGAGACTTTGAGCTAGGGCTTCGTTGGCGATTTTTTGCGATTCAATACATCTAGGTTTTCGTTGGGAATCCGTGATAGTTTCTGACGTCTTTAAGGCGTTCCAGCATATTTCAAACTCGTTAGGAACTAGTCAGAAGAATCTGCGGGTTTCTCGGGGACTCTTCTGTGACGCACAGTTTGTTTCAATTTGTCAGCTTTGATTCTAACCTAAAATGGTTTACAACTCTTCAACTGCTTCTTGGTGAGAAACAATAACGAGTATGGGTGAACATTTTTTTTTATATAAAACTTCTCACGAAAGGAGACATCCTGTAATATTCAGACAACATCCTGAGAAGCAAGGGAAAGGAGGTGGGAATTGGTGTTCTTTTTGAATTTCTGAAGGTCATATGCCTCGGGGAACACCTCCCTGAGCCTCGCTGTTCGTTGGATGAACGAGCCTTTGAAAAGAGATGTTCTGCAGGTCACCAAATCAACCACAAAGGGGTGTGAAGACTGGACTTGACAGGTTAACCTCGAAGAGACCGCCAAAGGACGAACGATTGTTGATATTTCAGAAGAGCACCGCCCATGAAAATATCTATAGAATAGAGATAAATCGCCAACCCTTCTACGGTGTTCCAAAGAAGTGAGCGAGTTGGTAAGCGAAGCATCACCGACGAGACGAATTGCCCTTTTTTGGACAGAATCCAACAGCTTCAGGATATGTGTAGGTGTCGCACTTCAAATATGGGAACAGTATTCCAGGACAGGTCGGATTTGTGCCTTATAGATCGTAAGCAGCTGACTGGAAGTGAAATAGCTCCTGGCACGAAACAGAAAACCAAGTGAAGTCTTCTTGAAATCAACCTAAGATCTCTGACAAATAAGAAACTGTTGAAACTAGTTCCTGCGCATTCATAGAATCACCCCTACTGTGATATTGGTAAGGTTTCTTGAGAACCAAGGAAAATTTGGCGTTGCGGCAACGCTGTATCAAACTACACGGTCAGATAAACAGCTCGTCGATGAGTTTTCACTCATTTCACTTTCGTTGAATCGTCTTCAAATTGTCGTGAGAATACTCGAGTACCAAAGTAAAAATGTTCAGGACGGTGCTGACTATTTTTGGGCCCCATATTCCGCGTACTCAAAATCGAACACCTGGTATACAAAGCTGAATGATTCATCTTCAGAATCAGTAGAATGGAAACATTGTTGAGTGAGATGATCGTCTTTTCTATAGTGAAACACGACTGGTCGAGTCCGGTCGAACACACTGTGTTTATTAATAGACATTCCACTCATTCATCTTGGTATGGAGTTACCTCAACGTATACAAAGTAATATTCTGTTGCAGCAATTGTCAGTAGATCGAATTAACATAATTATTATTGTCGTTTTATTAATATTCACAATGGAGACGAGTTATCAATCAACCAAGGCTGACATCTTCAAAGTAGTTTTTTTAGCAAATTGGTATTCATGCGTTCATTCAGAAGCTAAGAATTATCATCCTTAACGAACCTGTCGCTTGTTCTAATGTACTGACTAGGATTATAACCTCAAACACAGTTGCCCTTCATCCGTTTTTGGATTTGTGTTTTTTTTCAACTCCTGTCTTAGTGGAGTTGTATAACATTTTGGATTCCATAACAACTTTGCCACCTGATTGTATTGGTGAAAATTTCGAATTCATTGACTATCCACGTTATATAACAATCGATTTCATTCAATTTGTTGTAATGGATTACGATGTGTAAAGCATAATTTGACTGACTTTCCATTCGGCGACGACAGTTCGTACGTGCTTTATGGGTTGTGATTTTTTTCATCACCCCTGACCGACTTTTTACAGACAGAGTGGGCCGGCTGTGGAAGTATCCTACCTCTTTGGTTATTTTGAATATGGACTCGATTTTCACCGAGAACCCACGTAGAAGGCAATTCGTTTGGTGTGTAGGTAGTCGCGTTTCATAACATGAATCAGATGAATTCTATTTCCGTTTTTCACTGATATATTGCTTCAAATTACCAATTTGATTTGTCACGATTATTTTGAGTCACACTGTATTCTACTTCAAGGTATTTTTTGTGTTCAACAACTAGGTCTACATTATTATATTAATTTATAACAATTTCGAGGGAAGGCGTAGGATCATCTCAACTGTAACTGAATTTTGAATAATTGTTTTAATTTTTCAACGCTATAAATTTATATATCCTTCTGAACATGGACTCCTGAATAGCAAAATCGACGATTTTATTGTTCATATGCGGAATATTAATTGATTATCAACTGATAAGCGACAATACGAATCGGAAGATAAAATATAACAACAGAAAAACAGTTACATAGGAATAACGATCCGATTTTTAAATAAATACGGGGCATTTTTAATTTTTTCTATTTCTATCCATGATGAATTGATGGAATTATTAAAAAAATCAATCAAGATTTCTCAAAAACCATGTCAAAATCACTTCTGTCTAAAAAACAAGTGAAAAATCCTCTGATGTCAAATCTGGTGACTTGGCAGGCCATTCTCCTGTGTCCAATTGTTTTTTTCACTTCAAATTCTTGATAATGAAGGTCATCTGTGAGATGATACATGATCAAAAAGAAAATCTTCAATGGATAACTGATTAAATGAACATTTTGCATAGTCTTTCGTTTTCGTATTTATTGATTTATTCCAAAAATTAATTATGAAAACTATATTTCGAAGTTTTTTCTGTATTGAAAGAGTTATCATGAAAATATTTCAAGATTTTTCCGATATTTCTTCAATTGACCAGAAGAAAAAAAAACAGAAAATATTTGTGAAAATATACAGCGTGTTTCTTGAAGACATGCTAATATTTAAAGGGGATATTCTTTGACACATTTTAAGAAAAAACTTCCTATCAACGTGTGTCCTGAAAGTCTTAACTTTTGAGATACAGAGTGATATAGATTATTAAACGGTTGGTACTGCGATATGAAGCAATTTTAATTTAGTTATTTCAATCGAGAACAAAGGATCTGACAAGAAAAATATATTTTTTGGATCCTCATTCATTTTGGAACAAATCTGATCTCTTAATTTGCTTTCTGACGATGTACAAACATTTTTACGCCGCATCAGATTTTTGAGGAATATAGACCCTGAAGTAATAAAACGATTTTTATTTTTTTAAGCGAAAGGAAATCCATTAGATTAATTTTGCTCAATAATGAATAAGGATCTTGAAAGTAAATTTTATTTTGGAAAGTTAGCAGTGGCGTAGTATTTTTTCTCCAAAAGTATTCAAGGCAAAACCCGTACGGACGCCACTGTTAGGGAAAATGAATAATTTAGTACATCACAAAATGTACCTTAAGGCATAGAAGACAAAATTTAAAAACAATGTCCAAAATATTATCTCGGTTATCATTTAAAAACTGATTTTTTTTCAAAATTCTATCACCCTGTATCTCTAAAGTCAAGACTTACGATTATAGAAATTTTTTTCTCAAAATGTGTCAAAGAATCACCCCTTCAAATGTCTTTAAGGAACACCCTGTATAATAAGTATTAAATTATAAAATATAAATTATCTATTTCCATACCTAGGTGATGGTTGAAAATAATCACCCTGTACAAAATTTTCGAGCAACGTTATTCACTATTCACCGACAATGTAATAATCGAGACATTTAATGAATTCAAATTTATTTTGATAAGCGCTTCGTAATCACGTTGTTTACCGACCTTGTGAGGCTTACCTGTTCTGGATTTGAAAGGTGACAAGACCGACGGCGCAATATTCATTGCAAAATACACGAATTGCCGCTGATTGATGATGGTCTCGATACGAAAACAAAAAACAAACGAAACGCCGGGCCTGGCCAACACGATGAAACACTAGTCCGGTGGAGATGGACATAAAAATAGCCTTAGGGGCTATTCGGGTGTCACCCATAAAGAATTAGGTGAATTTTGCGATTTTTTTCGAAGAAAGTACTCGATAGAATGTTTTGAAGTTTCTTGGACATAATAAGGTATATTTTCAGCTATATTTTGAGGTAATTTTTCCATAAAAAACATTGAAAAATAACGCAGTCATGTGCTGAGGTGCCAAAAAAAAGTTCCCCAGCTGCTAACATGATTCCGCAAAAAAACTGGTCGTTTTTATTAAATTGATAATTCTCAACTAAATATCATAGATCATTGTATAGTAAATATATCCAAGAATATACAGTTTCAATTTGAATTGGATCGGTGAATTTCCCTTTGAGTTTTGCAATTTTGAAAAATGTCGTTTTGGAGAAAAAAGTTTCAACCGTCGGTTTATATCTGCGAGAGGTCGCTCTTTAGAACGCTGTCATTCAAAATTTATTCAAGATACGACCTTCCCGCTTTCACAGGATATTTTTGTTAGTATGAACTATCGAAAAAGTCGAATAAAAAATGGATTTTTAGAAAGTGACACACTGGTATAGACACTTTAATAGAAATAATTAGGGGGAGCCGTCCTCTTGATTTAAAGTTAATTCTTCTCTTTTTTTTTAAACAACTTGTTAATTTACAGCTTTATAGTAAAAATGGTAGAATCAAAAGTTGTTGGAAATTTGATTTTCCACAAATTTGATAATAATATTTTTTTGCTACGATCAATATTTACGGAGTTATACCATCAAGTGTATCAGAATTTTTTTAAATAATTTCGAAAAAAAAAAAAATTCGAGATCAGACTTTCTAACCCCCCTCCCCCTCCCGAAGATAAAACAACTACTCCTCCCCCTCCTAATTATTTCCATTTGAATGACTATCTTGACTGGACTACACAGCAGACAAATTAAAATGTAAAGAGCTGTTTTTTTTCGCAACGCCCCGAGAATGGGTAAGGAGTGAAGACGTCGGTCGAGAAGAAAAACAAAAACGAATTGAATGAGTAGAGTCGGTGGTCATATTTATGATATGCATATTCCCATGCTTTGAAGTTGAAAAACGAAAACAACACGCCGGGAGACCACATACTAAACTTGTTAGTCATGGTATCGGTGCTGCAAGGTTTTTGACATCGAATAAAATGTCTGTGAACTATAAAATCCGGTCTCAAATAGTTGTAAATGAAGAGCCGACTGCAATCCATTGCAATGTACCAATGCGCGATCGCTGATAATGCACTTGACTCATTTTTATTTTTTTTTATTTTCGTTTCGTTTTCTTTGTGTATTTTCCTGGGACTCATTTCATTGACGTAAAACGAGAAGATTCGATCTGGGATGTCAGAAACAGTGCTCACTTGATTCGATTAATTTCGTCTTTTGTTACAAAGCTATTCAAATATACAGTGTGATACACGTAATCCTATTGTGCCTCACTGATTTCTCCTTTTCAAGAGCTTTCCACTTCTTCTCTAGTAGTTTTTAAGATTAAATTTCCATGAAAATTCAAGACTAAAAATGAGTCCAACGTCGACATAAGTTTTCTTCATACTTGATTCGAAAAAAAAGGCGATTTTCCATTATTTTTATGATTTTGTATGAGTCTCCTGGTCTTAAACATTTTATAACTATTTTTATTTTCTTGTTAAATTGATCATGTTGGCTCAAAATAAATCGAAACGACCAACGTTGACATAAGAATTTTTTCTTTAAATAAGATTTTCCGATATTTGTTGATTTTGGACATCTCTTTCGGTTCTAGCAATTTTATCAGATGCAATCCCATAGAAATGGTGACTCGAAATCAGTTGAAAAAGCCAAAGTTGACCTCACTTTTTTTCAGACTTTTTTTTTATGAATGCGATTTTCCGATACTTTCTTTATTTTGGACACTTCTGGCTCTACCAATTTTATTTGATGAAATTTCATAGAAATCCACCTAATGGTAGCTCGAAATAAATCGAAATACCCAACGACGTTAGCATTACTTTTCTTCAGACTCGTTTTTTTTTAAGAATACGATTCCCTGATATTTTTTTGGTTTTGGACGCTTCTTCTAGACCTAGAAATTTCATTATTATTTTTATTTCCATGGAAATCCTCTCATGTTGGCTTGAAATGAGTCGAAGAGGCTTTACTTTCCTTCAGATTCGATTTTTCTTTGAATAATGCGATTTTCCGATATTTTCTTGATTTTGAACGTCTCTTCTGCCCCTAGCAATTGTATTAGATGAAATTTTCATGAAAATCTGCTCATGATGGCTCAAAATTAGTCGAAATAGCTAACGAAAAATTTTCCGATATTTTCTCGATTCTCGACGTCTTTCCTGGGACTAATTCTTTCACAATATTTTTGAGGTTAGGTTCTTCCTTTACTTAACTATGTTTGCATTCTCGAAATTGTGGTGCCACGTCTGCAATATCAAATATCCTTAGTATGATTTGATGCATGTTTGACGAATGAATCCATCATCAACTTATTAATTTTGCTTTTTTGTTACAGGTTAGTACATCATCACTACAAGTCTACAAGTGAGCCGTAAGTTATCCTAAGTTGAATAACATTAAAAAAACAGAAGATAACCCAATCTCATCTTGATTTCGCAGCTAAGCTTATCATACTGGGAAATTTTAAGAGATAAACTACATGCTTTTTAAACACGAATTCGAACGTATCCATTTCTGTTTGTCAACGTTGCACTTCACAAGAACAAAACAAAGTATTTTTAGAAGTGATCTGCTGTACCATTCGGGAAAAAGTTGAATTGCAGAATTTATCAACGACAGTCTGGCCATGAAAAATTATTACGAGCTATAGATAGCCCTGTGCGTCTAGTACAAAGTTTTATGTAATGTGCGATTAAAAAGTTAAAAGTTAAAGATTGTCATCAGTATCGATTTCTACATGACAAAATGAAGTTTTCCATACAAAAAAGTCACACGGTGACATTTCAGGCGAATACAGTGGGTGGTTGACGATTAAGATCGATTTTTTGTCACAAATTATGTTGCGAGTATCAAACGAAGACCACGGTGCGTTATCGTGAAATTAATTCTCAATCAAAATGCTATAAATCGATGCTGCGGCTATACGAAATTCAAATTATATGTATACGAGGCAAAATTCCCGTGTTTTCTTCGTCCACAGTATGTTTCACGATATTCTATGATGGAGAATCGAACGAAAAGTCCGGAAACTTTCAAATCCCACCTGGTATTCCTGCTGTGTTATTATTCTAATGTTCACGATAAAAATCACTGGAATCAAAACGATAGCTGGTCAGTAATTCTCGCGGAGCGTGTATTTAAGAAATCAGCGTTCACCCAGCGTGTAGTTTGGACCAGTATACGTCTTGTCAATTCGCTAATAATCTGTTAGCGAAGTTTCTAAGCGATTTCCTACAATTATCAACCACAATCCAGCAATTCGTTTGCTAGTCATATTCAGTATTTGTGGAAATTGCTGAACTTGATGATTCCACTATTAACGATGTTCACGATCTTGAATCGGGATTTAGAGCCAACTGAGGAATAAACTGGTCAGCAAACGAAATGGCCACGATATTTTTTTCACGACGAAAAAATCTCACCTCATTGCTCATGATATTTGTTTTTTTTGCTTTTCAACTTTGAAACTCGAATTTAGTACGTTGTTATACTGTTGTCGTGATCTTTCATAAAATTTTATAATTACAAGCTCTCAATAATATTCATGATTTGTTGCTACTTCCGGTTCGATAACAAAATATCATATTTTTTTACAGAGCACTTCTTGAATGAAGAAGCCGAAAGTTATCGAAACTTATGTCGTTCATAAGAAAATCTAAAACTGACTCGTCATCAAAATCAATGATACCTTCAGTCGAAATATTAAATGTGATTAATTTATTTGTGGAAGAATTGCAACAGGATTCAGACTTGATTTTTTTCTTGTCACATTTTGAAAATCATTCAGAATATGGGAAGATTTTTGTTCGAAAAGGAGCCATTTTTTTGATACAACTAACCAATGAGCCTTCATGAAATAATTTATGATTCATAAGTGTAAATTATTAAAATAATCAAATTACTGGACATTGAATGAATGAAATCAATGAAGTCAATTTCACTTTCAATTCAAAAATGCAATAAGGAATGAAATGTTCATGAAGAGGACACAAAGATTTTTTTAAAAACCCTCTCAGATAAAACATCCTGTATATGATAAACCTTTGTGGGACACTCTAGTCTCATTGGAGCTATAGTTTATTTATTTGAGGAAGATAATTTTGACAGATTTGGTTATTTTTCAATACCATTATTACAAAATAAAAAGTATCCAAATAATCACTGAACTGAAAATTTTACAAATATGAAAGAAACGATCCAATATTTAGTGTATATATTTTATAAATCGAGAACATTTTTCAAAACAAATTGAATGGTGAAACCTAACCTAACTTTCTGTTTCGGAGTAACGATGAAAAAAAAACAAGCAACAACACCGGAATTTCTAGCAAGCACACCTGTTTTGCTTGAATAAATAGACAATGTTTTACTATCGAATGAATTGAAGTTTCGTGTAAACTTTATTCAAAGTCGTACCACCACTCCAAGGAAGTAATAAATTCAATTGAGACTTATAAAATATTTCGATCCGAAAGGGTGAATACAAAGAACGGCGCGTGTCGATTATGAACAAGAAAAAACAGAAACGCACGTTATATGCTGATTCTCTAACGCTTATGCAAATCAACGCTGAAAAAACTAAGCTGTTTACCATTCACCCTTCTCCTTTATCAGCTGTTTTGAAAGGCGCAGACCTGAATCGTCGTTAGACCACCATTCCCTTGCAGCTTTTCATAAAAATTCCAGTCTCAGAACTAAACCAGACTCACAATCAAAATTTCCCTTCAGTGTTTCGTCCCTACTGAATCATCCCCGAACAATAACGGCGAAATGTCGTCATGGAAATTAAAGTCCCATATTTGAAATGACGTAATACGTTTTTCGAGCGGGGTCTTTTGAGGGAGGGAGCCCTAAAACCCACAATTCCCGTGGCGTGTAGGGGAAAAAACAACTTTTTGCAGAGGCGAGTCCGGCTTCGATCTGGCATTTGATGTTTACCAGTTTCATAGGAAAAAAAACCTGAAAGGATTCTTCAGTACTTGCACCTGATTTGGCCTGCTTTTATTTTCGTTGTGGAATTTGGATGGCAACTACAGTATACAGGGTGATAACTTTATTGCCTGAAATACTAAGGAAAATATTCTTCCTATCCTGCCATTCCTTGAAATCTCGGTTGAAAACCGCAGTTATATAACTAAGCTGAAAAACCACACTGCAACGATGTAGTTGACAGAAACGTCAAAATTCAGAACAAAATTGGTCATTTCTAAAATATCGTTAACCGGTTACTCGGTATACATTTTTGACTCACCCTGTATATTTATAACCAATATACTTTGAGCCTCACTGTATTTTTCAAATTGATTTTCATCATATCCGATATTTTTTACCAAAAAAATATACCTGGTGTCACTTTCTTTGGGTAGCTTTTTTTTAATCACGTATAGTTCAGGTCTGAATTGCTATAATCAATTGCGAAGGTGTTGAATTAAATGAAATGTCGAATATTAACAACAATTCAAGCATTTCAATACTTTGAGTCATCTTCCACTTCTAGACAACTGACAAAGTCGTTTGAGCCTCATGAATTTCTATTAGCATTTTTTTTCGCAACTTTCAGAAACATCCTGTGCAGATAGATTTACTATATCTTCGGTTATAATGAAAATTCGAGGGCTAATAAATAGAAGCGATTTTGAATCGATAAAAAATATCCGATATAACGCTCAAACACGAAACTATTTCTGAAAATTCAGAATGAATATTGACTCGACGTCAATAACAGATCACACGAATCTTCGATCGAAAATATTTTGCAACGATTTGAACAAAAATAAATGCCTGCAATACTCGCCTAATAACAAGAAAAATATGTTTACCTACATATACTTACTTTGAAAATATTAAAAAAGTTTCTATTTTGTTTGATATCGAATACGCCAAACTGAAAGCAAAGAGAGTTTTGCTATTCCCCTGAAGTTTCAGGAAGTTTTCAGCGCTAAAGAAATAAAAAGTCTGGCTATTCGCATTTGTTTTTCGAGTGGAGATCTTTAACTTTTATCGAGCATAATCGAATAAAGTCGTTTGTTGATACAGTTTCAAACCTTGTTCTAGTATTTGTATCTATTTCTAGAAATAAGTCGCCATTAGCAGACCAATTTTGCTTGTGTCCAATCCTAAATGAGTTTCGGGTCTTTGTGAATCAGTTTTAATGTGACAGACAATTGAAAACTATTTTTTGAACAAAGGATCGAAATATGATATCATAACAGGTCTCAATTCGTGTTTTGTTTCGGAACTAGACACTCCAGGAAATCGCTCAGATATTTCATTAATATACAGAAAAATAAAAACATACATGGGAAATCAGATAACGGGTTCAAGTTCCGCCATATTCGACATTGAAATGGGTAGAGTGAGAGTGTGAACACGATACTTCTCATGCTCCTGTCGCTGTTACTCGCATTGCTCGGTGTTTCCGCAATTTTCAGGTTTTCGTGTGAAAGTTGAAGGGGATAGACATTTTTGAGCAGCAAATCGTCTCAAACTTTTGTTTTTCCAATCGCACCCCATGTGTAATAATGTCCAGCTTACAGTCATTTTCCTTTCTCATTCATTTATGCATCATGGTAGATAGAACGGCATGCAGCATTATGGCGAATAAAAATACAGATCGAAAAATAATTTATAAGCTCATCTGTATTTTGAATGATACATTTTATTATAGAAATTGTTGAAAATGTTGGTCAGGACATGTTCTCCCTGGAAATAACCATGTTCGCAATGTATATCTAATATATACAAAAATGTGTTGCGCCCTGGTAGTCGGCGATGCACATACACTCTCTACGCAGCACGTGACATTCACCCTAAATGAGTGGCATATCGACAACGGAGAAGTTCGTTGGAAGTGAAAATGACTATCGTGAACGCTGGATATCTGCAATTTCCATTTTTGTTCAAAAAATAAGAATTCTAATAGAAAATATTGAAAACTCCGAAATATTTTCAGGAAATAAATGTTTTCTGACTAAAATAGAATCAAATGCTGAAATACGGCGTTTTCAATGTTTTCTCATTAAGTTGGTGTTTTTTCGACCAAAAATGAATAATTACAGAAATACGTTGTTTTCTATGTTTCCTCATGATACTTCAACTGATATATTTGCTGACGTAAAGCACCAGATATAATAACCATACTTTATTAACTACCAAGACAATATTACAAATTGTATAGAAAATTGTCAGAACACAGAAAAGAAAAAAAAACAGGAAATGTAGAAAGGGCGATTCAAAGAACAAGATCCATATCTAGTCTAAATAAAATTCTGTCAACGAATAAAAACATTTTTGCACCTTAAAAGTGTTTAGCGTCTTTTTGAGAAGACCAAGATACTCTGTTATGTGGCCAGGAAGTTTATTGAAAAGTCTTCAGATGTGCCCAGGTGACTTGGAAGTTACTTTTAGTCTAGAATGGTACATGAAATCGATTTCTAATCCTGATGTCATGATGAACATTTTTATTCACTTCAAAAACTGACCTGTGTCCTTAAGTAACGGATGAATTCATTTTTCACGTAATTATGAATGCAAATGAAGGCTCATTTTATAAAAGATTGTATTAATATTTAGTAATGACGAAATAAACGATTTTATAGGGGTAGTTGTTACCCCTAGAGGGTTGTAGGGGCAAGTGAATAATTTAATTCGGAAAGTGTATTTTATATATGAAAAGTGACCTGTTTCAGAATTTTTCATTTGCATTCATAATTACGTGGAAAATGAATGTATCCGTTAATTTATGATCTCACTGTATATACATATATAGATAAAGGGAATGCCACACCCTTGATCGACCCTTTGCCACGTGTATGCCTACTTTTACACCACCGGAGTTTCCGGAAGACGTGGAAATGAAAGTAGTTCGAATGCCAATGACTCTTATCGAACGTGAACCGACCCGACCCCGGAAGAAAAACCCTCCGGCGCTGTTGCCGCATCCACCACCTCCCCTCCTCACCCATAAAACAAAAACTACCCGAGGAAAGATCAATCGGAGATTCGCGGATCGGAAAAAGAAAAACTACGCGACCTACAACGCTTCTAGGACGTTCCCTCTAATCCCGTTAACCCCGACCGACCTCGACCGGCAGGCAGGATATCGAATTTTCGCAGGCGAAGCGCGGCAACGTCGCGCCGTCCTCGCGCTTTTGGCGGTCACGCGGCTGCACCGTCGTCGTCGTCGTGTCACGTGACGTCTGCAGCAAGCCGTACAACGCGCATTGCAGCAGTTACTATGGATACGACGGACGACCGGCCCTTCTTCCTCGTGCCTCAATCCGCTAGCGATCGCTGATGGACACTCGTGTGAAGTTAGCGCCGTCTTTTTTGAAAACAATTGTTTTTTTCAGAGTTCTGGGTAGTTTCGATATAGTTCTGGAGTTCTATACTAAAATTTTGAATAGTTCCAGCAAATTACGGAAACTTGAAATTTAGGCGCTAACTTCACGCAGCGCCACAAATTTCATGATGGAAAGTTCTATCTCCGTTTACGCACATATGAAAGAGTCTCCTATCAGGTATCATTAACAGTGTTCCAAAATATTCAACAGGGTGTTCGAAATTTTGGTTCACTTTGAAAATTTTAATTGTTATCAACTTCTTCATCTCAAATGGAAATACCATGAAGATTTTACACCTATAATAATGATTATAATAAATGTGATTTATTTCATTAAAACTCATGTATTATGAAATATAGAAAATGATAATAAATCGGAGATGTCCCACGAAGAAAACTTGTGGGATTTCCTAATTTAAATCCAAGTGAAATATAAAGGTATTAATGTAACAATCTAAAATTAAAAAATAGAGAAAAGTGATAATGTAAAAATGTAGACATCTTGAAATGTAAAAAATGTTGCAATGAAAAAAAAAGTTGAATGTAAAAATAAGAATAAAATATAAAAAATATCAAAATATCAAAAGTATAAATATATAATAAATTCATAGAACTATCTATTACAATAATAAAGGAAATTCGATAAGGTACCTACACTTGATATAATAAAAAAACAATAAAATGCAGTAAAATATGTACATATGGAGAAACATGAAAAATAAGCTACGTTAGGATTAGTACCAATATAACTGATTTCGGCTATGATGAATAATAATGAATAACCTGAAATAATGACTTATTTTCACCATGTCTATCGACGCAAAGTTTCATTATCAATCGTTTTGTACCAAAAATGTGGAAATACGCTATTGACTGTGACTAAAGAAACACAAAAATTTATAAATATCGCGAGAAGCAAATTTTGGTTGTCCACAAACTATAGAAACCTTCATTTTCATTCAAAAACAACTTGCACCAAAAAATATCCTACTCAAAAGTGAGATTATCAACAAAAAATATCAAATTTTCCGTTAGTGCTGACATTGAATAAAACAATTTTAGCGAAAAAGATCGCGTCGCCATCTCAGAGAACGATTCGATTCTTGTATGATCTGATCGAAACTTCAATTCGACAAACGATTGGAAAATGCTTCCATCATGTAGGCATCTTGTTTACAATATAACTCAGATAATTCAAAATATAATACTCCCCTGTATGCCAGGTTCTCATTGGAAAGCACGCGCATATTTTTGACGCACCTGACAAAAACTAGCCACATAATTTGCTGAGAATATTTACTTGAATAGACTATTCTTCAGCAGTGAAATTGTGTTCCACAAGGATCTGTCTTAGCACCAATGGAGTTTATTCTTCCAGGAAAAAATCTCAACGCCAGGTTTTTCCCAGGCTTGTCTTAATCATTAGAGTTCTGGTCAAGAGATCAAAAACATTCTGATGTCAGCACCTAGGAAAGCACCTCGACAAGTGACGTGTGTTCCGATACCTGTCGAACCGCACATAATTCTTCAACAAGCAATCGCAACTTTTTCCATCGCTATTCCATTGGGTGCAATGCACTGACTGGCCATCCGTGGTAATTCTTCAAAAGTATGCGCGATCTGCGTACGGACTTCGAGTGATTTATTTTACTACACGTTACACCCATTGACGGATTCCTGAAATCGATATTTAATTGAATTCCGGTTACGGCTGCTGTCACTCGAGGCGCTCTTGGTCGTGTTAGCTGTCACCTGTGGATAGCGGCCAATGCAATTGCTTTGGAAACGTTTCATTCAACCGAACAGGGTCACACGTTTGTCAAAAATTTCGGAAAATGTTACGTTTACGTCATTATTTATAGAATTGCTCAACGTGGTTTCAGCGTGTTTCCATCTTTCTGATTTCGTTTTGACTATTTTTGATTGTTTGTTGCATTCTGTTTTGTTATGAATTCATTTTTTTATTGTGGCCTAGTGTGCGATCCATTATGGTTGAATATGTTTTCCTTTTATCACATTTGATGAATATATCACCTCATCATACACGTATTATCTTTTTTTTTTCTTTATTAGATGTTTTTTTATATTCATTCTAGAATCGAGATTTCCTGTCCTGCTAAACATATTATATCGCAGTCAAAATGACGACTCAGAAAGATGAAGCATTGGTCAAAAAAACAATACACGAACGTTAAAAATGACATGTGTTGAAATCGTCGAAAAATATATTCATACCTTTACGCTTTACACATTGAAACCTTCGAAAAAACGTATCGTACCAGTATAATAAAAACATCACATAGCTGTCAAAACATTTCTGAAAGAGTGTCATACGTCAGAAACTTGAGAAACAGTCACTGATTCTTCAGAACCTCTGAGAAAAGGTATTGTCATGATATATTTCGAATGTCATGTATATGATAAAAACATCAACGTTATACACCCATCAAGAATGTCAAATATGTCACTTCAAAACTCTCAAGAAAAATTATCTAAAGAAACGTCATAGAAGTCATGGCCTTATATCAATAAAAGCATAATAAAATCACGTATACGATCAAAGCGACAAAATAATATCCATCCATCGAATATATCACGAAAACTTATAAGTTTTTTTTTATAAAACTTCTCACGAAAGGAGACATCCTGTAATGTTCAGAGAACATCGTGAGAAACAAGGGAAAGGAGGTAGGAAATGTTACTTCATTAATTATTTCAAGAAAACGTATTCAGCTAAGAAACGTGAAAACATCACACGTGTCAAATGTCAAGAAAATGACAGAAATGCGTTTAGAATGTCACATATCCGTCAGAAACTGTCAAAAATTCCACTTCTCATCAAAAACTTCGCGAAAACTTGGTACATTTTTAAGAAGTGCCAAAAAAACAAGATATTGTCACAAATGTCATATATTCGTTAAGAGCTTGTGGAAACTTCACACATGTGTCAAATGTCAAGAAAATGCCAGGAATACGTCAGGAACATCACTAATCTGTCAGATACGTCACATAAAATGTCACTTCATGAATAAATTCAAGAGAACGGTTGAGAAATATCGTGGAAACTTCACACATGTGTCAAATGTCAAGAAAATGTCAGGAATACGTCAGGAACACGTCAGGAACATCACTAATCTGTCAGATACGTCACATAAAATGTCACTTTATCAATTAATTCAAGAGAACGGTTGAGAAATATCGTGGAAACTTCACACGTGTGTTAAATGTCAGAAATACGTCACATAAAATGTCACTTCATCAATAATTTCAAAAAAACTGTCAAGAAATATCGTAGAAACTTCACACATGTGTCAAATGTCAAGGAAATGTCAGAAATCCGTCAAGAACGTCACGAATCTGTCAGATACGTCACATAAAATGCCACTTCATCAATAATTTCAAGAGAACTGTCAAGAAATATCGTAGAAACTTCACACATGTGTCAAATGTCAAGGAAATGTCAGAAATCCGTCAAGAACGTCACGAATCTGTCAGATACGTCACATAAAATGCCACTTTATCAATAATTTCAAGAAAGCGATTAGGAAATATCGTAGAAACGTATCTGTCCGAAAACGTGAGACAAAGCGTTGTGAGATCCTTTCCATCAGAAACAACAACAAATAAAATTCCATCCACCTATAGTGGCCTCCTCTACATACAAAGTGGTTAGTCATAACGGCCATCCGATCCATCATCGCGATTTCGGCGCTCTCAGAATGCACCGGCCGGCCGCGCAGAAAATGTCACCGAACTGGCGTCAGTCCAGCATTCAGCATCGCGATGCATCTCGATCGCGTTCCTTTCGACTCTATCTCCCCATCACTTTTCATCCATGTCTTTATCTCTCTCGGTAGCCGGTCTAGCTCGGACGTCTAGAAATATCTCTAGGGTAAATGCCACTCGACAATAATAGATCTACTGGTTATGGAAGAACGGCACTTGGAGTGTATCGCGGTGAGGGCATGGGCGGGAGTCGTGGGGGGGGGGCGCCCGAATTATTTCCCCGGAAGCGATTTTTTTAACTGGCCGTCTGATGACATAACCCAAAAATCGATATTTATTGGGTATTTATCACCGAGATTTCATGAGATGTATGTTAATCCTGCCCCTGTAGAATCCTCAAATTTGTTCAAAATCAAATTTCGCAAACACCCATTGAGAGTTTAAAAGTTGGTACAATAATTTAATTCTCCTATATTGATATCGATATAAACCTATAGTATCATAAACATAGCCAGATAAATCATCATAGTTTTATATAAAAAGTTTTATATAAAAAAAGCTAGTATTGATGTAATTCAATATTATATATTATATGTATTTATAATCAATTGGGTGACACTTCGCCATTTCATCTATATCTCTTTTATAATTTTATGGATGAATTCAGACGAGTTATTATTATTATTATTATTATTATTATATGGTTGTGCCAGCTTTACGTAAGGCTAACACAATTTTACCTTTTCGAAAACTGTTAGATTTTTTTCTCTGAAATAGAGATTCACGGCTTGACTTGATTTTCAAGCTACTTGACTTGACTCGAAATCAAGTCAAGTTCAAGTCAAGTAGTAGTTTTTGATATCAAGTCAAGTTCAAGTATGTATTTATCAAGTACTTGAAAAATCAAGTACTTCTATCAAGCTAATTGACTTTTAACAGTTTTATTGTGTTTCAATAAATAATGAAATGAGAATGGAAATTGCGAAAAAAATTTTGTTAACGAAACTCATATAAATAAAAAAACAGAAATATAAACAATTTTGAAATGCATTCAGTCAGCTCGGAAGTCGGGGAACCCCCGTATTAAGTCTGAGCGCGCGCGAGCTTGCAGAAATATATGCCGTTCGACTCGTCCGTATCAAGATCAAGCAATATCAAATAGCTTGATTTCAAGTCAAGTAATGAATATGTCAAGTCAAGTATATAAATTTTCACGACCTTGATTCTCAAATCAAGTCGAGTAGTTTCTCAAAATATCAAGCTACTTGACTTGATGAATCTCTACTCTGAAAATAGGCGATAAATAATTATCGAATACTTAAAGATTTTCTACCAAAAGTATCATGTTGATCAGAAGAAATCCTTAAATTCTTCTGACTAGTTGCCAACGAGTTTGAAACTGTTTTTGTCAGAGGACTTTCAAGTCGGAACGCCCACATTAAAGTGTGTCAAAAACCATTTCGGGTTTTTAGTAGAAACTGAAAACTCATCAACTTTTCGAAAAAGTGTTATCGAGATATCTTGTAAAACTATTTGAACACTACCCAGAACTGCGAAAAGATTCTTGTATATATCGAAAATTTTCATTCTGAGTTTTAAAACTCTGAATTGTTTTTTCACATAACCTTTTTATTACACCAGAACTATTTTCGAAATCATCAAAGAACCCCAGGACTATCCCAAATAGACAGGAAAAATAATCAGAACTCATATTTTCGAAAAAGACGTCCATGGTTTATTGGAACTATTCAAAATTTCAGTGAAGAACCCAAGAACTGCATCGAAACTTTCCAGAACTCAAAAAAAATTGTTGACGCCAACTTCACTCGAGTGGAACAAACTTTGAAATAATCAACAATTTCTTTATTTAACAACTATGCGAAATTTAAAATCGAGAAAAAAAATCCCAACTACGCCACTGTGATAACATCGAAATAGAAAGCAGTGGGGACATTGTCATCTATAATTAAATGATCATGCCGAGAAATTCTCGTTACCTAGCAACCGAATGACATCGGTGATAATCATCCCGAGAAACGATCATTACACGAAAGCAAGGCCTTTTTCGTCTTCGATAGGGGTCCCCCATGTCCATGTAACTGCTCCACATTGCAAAGGAAAAAAACTCGCGCAGTGTTTTTTTTTTTGGCATCGATAAAATTGATGTGGTCGTGATGGATCATTATTTTTAGTTTATATCCGGTTTTATCTCGAGGCTGTATCATTGCAGCATCTTAATGGGTCCCCCCAGCTGAGCAAAAATGTCGCCTGCATTTTCAACACGCTTATATTAGTTTCACCTGTATGTTTGTGCCGGACTCTTCGATCATGCGTATGCGCATAGTTGCAGGCGTTTTCAATGTTTTCTCATGATGCATACAGAAACTCTTCAAAAAATAATTTATAATAATGATAATAATCGAAAAATAGACAAAAAGCTGTAAAAATTGTCTGAAAAGTTTGAATTTTTTCACGATAAAATTATCAAATTCTTGAGCAAAATACTTGAGTACCAATAAAAATTAGGTAATCAAAATCCAGATCGCATGATAAGTGCACTTTTACCGAAAAATACTATTGAAAAAATAAATGTTACTATTATAAAAGCGTGGGGTTCCAAAACGAATAGTTTCACAATGTTATATAGAGCACTTCCTGCTTTTGTAATATTAACACTAAGAATAACTATTTACTTACTAGCTTGTTTTCTAATTTGTTTAAACTATAATTTGTTGTTTGTATGGGATCAATGGAATTCTCGCATTGAAATCGTGTGTTTGAATTCTGTACACATGATTTTCGAATATTAAATTGTTTGTTCAGTCTAATATTTCGTCTTTGTTTGATACAACAACCTTCGAACATTATGTATTCCTTAATTTCAATGCCGATTACATTATTCATTTTCTCAAATGATATTTGCGCACCTTGAGAAACGAACGTTGTTAATATTAATCGGGTGAGATGTTCACTACGTCGTGTAATCATCGAAAAATTATGCCGGAAAAAAAAACGAAAAACATACTATAACTGTTTCGGAAATATTCAGTGTTTTCAGATGTATTACAAAAATTGATATTTAACAAAAGAAAATTATTTTATTTCACAAATTCGTTACATTCGAACATTTTGAACATCTCTTACATTGAAATTAATGGTTTTTGTTTTTTTTTACGTTATTTGTGAAACAATATAATTTTTTTTCAACGGTAATTTTTTTAATACATCTGAAAACACTTCATATTTCCGAAACAGTTGAAGATAGGTATGGGACATTGTACATAAATTGTGTCTAGAATTTCCTGAATAATCCAAGAAGCCAATAATATACAGGGGGTTGTATTCAAAATAAGAAAGTTGGTATTGTATTTTTATTTGAAAAAAATTGCGCATCTAAAAATACAAATCGACGTGTCCATTTATTCGTATTCCATTCGGCTGTTCCACACTGTATTTACTGAATGATCACTGCAAAAATCGATTATTCAATAACAAAAACTGGTATGGCTCCATTCATCGACTTGTCAAATTCAAACTAGGTATGCACCATTTTCTAGATAAGTAACATTATCTCACTTTCATCAGTAGATACGTGTTCATATCGTGGATACGTCGTATAGATACGTTCCCGTCTGTGCTTTGCCAATGATATTTTTCTTCAAGAAATGACAATAGACCCTGATTAAAGGGAACAAAGCTGAACCAGGAATGAGCTGAAAGATAAACAACAGATGTTTCTTGCTGCTATACCACAGCCGAAAACCGAGTTCGAGCTCTTCTGTTTGTGGTTTCCTCTTTTCTAAAGCCAGTTGAAGGCAACAGCAATCAGGCAATGTTGCCTATCATAAAAGCTATAAGTTGAATATGCATATTGGGTTATCACCACTTATTTCCAATCTGAACGACATTTTTATGTAAAAAAGTTTGCAGCGTGGAAACTCGTCCCCACCCAATTTTTTAATTACCTCATACGTATCCTAGTTTATCAAAGTTTTCGAGGCGAAAATAAATAAAAAAGGCGTAATTCAGATAATCAGCGTTTCGATACATGATATTTAAAATACGCACCTGTGACCAATTTTAAAATTAGACTACGGAAGAGTCCGCAATGATGTCAAATATCCAGGGACTAGAAGAGAGGTAGATAACCTTTTTGAATTCTTAACTATACAGTAGCGTATATGCTACAGTGACAATAACTCCAAATTTGGAAATTTTGTCTCATGGGAAATTTTTATCACTTCAACACCTATTCTTGATAATTATTGAAGTGGTTTTCATCGATTTTTTGTCAAGTGAAACAAGAATGCAAAAAGAATATTTCAGATGGAAGGTATTATATTTGCGTAGATACACTTTCTCGAAATACTTTGAGATATACGGGGTGTTCAGCCTAAGCGAGACAACATAAAGTTCACTACCCTGTATATTCGTTCATTATCGAATTCAGCGTGGAATCTGAATTCAGTCCAATCTTATTTTTCACTACAAATTGCGCCGTTGTCAAACATCCGTTCAATATAGTCATGATATTAAAAATAATTTTTTCCTTTTTCATCAAGCGAGGTCTGAATATGACGTTATAAGTACTATTTCTTTAAACGATACATTGATTGCATTCTTGTTGAAAACACAAGAATTAATGAATTGTGAATTAAAAATTCAATTTCTGAAAATTGGTCATAAATCTAAAAGAAAATTCCTATTTTTTAGTCATAATGATAAATCGAGTTATACTACAGGTTCAAAAATGAGTGTTGATGAAAAAAATATTCACAATATTTCTCATTTACGTTCTGATCAAACTTTTTTTGCACACCCTGTAAATGTTTCAGTGAATTTTGATAAATGTTATGAGACGTTCATTCAACATATTTTTAGTTCTGATATATCATTGGAAATTGGTGTTCATTTAGAAATAATTCTTCATTTGTATTTTCTTACTGCACAAGTAGTTAAAAAAAAATCGAAAATGTCTATTCTCTATCTAAAGTAATGTTTTTATGACGATGTCTTAATTTTTAATGCAGATGATTATAAAATTGTTATTAATTGTTTGCAGTGCTAAGGTCGCCCTCCTCACTATAATTAAAACATTATTGTTTCGAAAATTTGCACATACAAATCTACAAGGTGTTATTCAAAGAATCACAAACACAAAAATTCTAAGTAGCTCTTAATTACCATCACCGAACAATTCACCGATTGCATCGTCAATCTATTTCAGATATCTATGCCATTATCTAAAGAAAACACTCCATTGTACAACGTCTCTAAAACTAAACAGACCACCAACTTTTTCATATGTTTATTAACGATTATCGCTGTTTACATTACGTTAATGTGGTAGAAGGTATTCAACGTCTTATTTACGCCACCAAGAGACAAAAGACATGAACCACCTAAATTCGGTGACGACAGTCTCGGAAAAGAGAAATGTCTCATCGACAATTGTGACATAATCCGAATTTTCGATATTTTACTGTGTCGATATCATATCGATGTCAAGAGTAATTTCGTTACATCATTAATGGCGAAGTTTTGAAACTCAACCTGTACATAGACGATCGTAATAGTCCAGGAAATGAAGTCGGAAATGCGTTACAAAAATTACTCCAGCAAAAATTCTTGTGATGACGAAGGAATTGATGAATTTGAAGAAAATTTATGAGGATATAATCATTAGATCAGATTCTGGAAGCCTCTACACTGCGACTCTTACAGATCTACTGTGTATGTACACTCTCTCGTTCTGAGGTTTTCAGCAATCCCAGGCAAGTTTGGAGTTAGCTTGGCTGGAGCTAATTATTTTGATAGCCACTTGGCTTTTCCTTTAAACTCCATTGCACAGTGGTGTATTGGTACAACTACTAGTCGTTAGCTATTTTTTTCTTTATTTTTAGTTGTGAAACTATATGGAAAGTAATTATTATCGAGAGCTTTGATTTTTATAATATTTTATGTGTGGCAATAAATCTAAATTTATTTCGATCATGTAACCTTCCGATTTCATCCAACGGTCAATGGTTTCTACAGGGTGTTCCTTACCGACATGCTAGTGTTTGAAGGGGTGATTCTTTGACACATTTTGAGAAAAAAAAACTTCCTATGAATGTATGTCCTAAATGTCCTAACTTTCGAGATACAGGGTGAGAAAACTGTATTTTGATAATTGAGATAATATTCTAGACATCTTTAGAAAATTTGGTACATGTCTTCTATGCATCAATGAATTCTATGCATCAGATCTCTCAACTTTCTTTCAGTCGATGCACAATCATTTTCACGCCGCATCAGATTTTTGAGGAATAGACCCTGAAGTAAAACGATTTTTATTTTTTTAAGCGAGAACCTTGTGTCGGACAAAGAAAATCCATGGGATTGCATTTGCTCAATAATGAATGAGGATCTCAAAAGTAATTTTTATTTTGGAAGTAAGCAGTGGCGTAGTATTTTTTTCTCCAAATATATTCAATGCAAAACTCGTAAGGACGAAAATGAAAAATTTCGTATATCATAAAAAAACACCCTGATGCATAGAACACATGTACCAAATTTTCTGAAGATGTCTAGAATATTATGTCAGTTATCAAAAAACTGTTTTTTTTTTCTCAAAATTCTATCACCCTCTACATCGAAAGTTAAGACTTTTAGGACATACGTTCATGAGAAGTTTTTTTCTTGAAATGTGTCAAAGAATCATCCCTTCAAATATTAGCATGTCTTTAAGGAACACCCTGTATAGACATGATTTCTTTCTCATTCAGATTACATGACATTCAGTGCCGGGTTATCATGCTTTGTCTGCGATTTTCAGTGGATTCATCAAATAAATTGGTTATTCTCGTACACTTTCCAAAGCATAAAAATGGAGCGGATCATTGAAATGTTCGCTTACTTCCAAGACTATCAACTATGTAAATAACTTTGGAAATAAGGTCATTCGAGTATTTTCACAAATGCTATTATCATCTCATTGATTATCATCGCCTTTTTTCTCTGTTGACAATTCGATTCAACCGAAACACTTGATTACACATACAATAACATCTTAATGAATTTTTAATTGCATTGATATTTCACGATAATCGGTGAATATACTCATTAACTTTTCCATCATTTCGTGTTGCATTTTTGAGGTTAGAAATCAACCACCGTTCCCCCAAAAAAATCAGGTGCTTGTCCTCGAACGTTGGCGCCTATAAAAATATCAACACATGTTTTAAAACATCCTGTGGGACATGCACACGTGTGTCTATTCACAGATTGACTTATTTTTGTTGTCGTTTAGCAAAGCGTCTTCGCTACAATCCTCAACCACGCTGACAAACACTCAAAGTGGGCTGTGTTTTTGATGCGAGCAACGTTGCCGCGTCAGTGAAAAAGTCGGAGGTATCAGGAAAATCGAATTTTTCTCCACCTGATGAAACGACGACACGAAATCGGGTTTTTGTCGCGAAGACGTACTTGTTCGGGTATCATTAACACTATTTTTTACCGACGAAACGTGCACAGCGATGAATGATGATTGCATTCGTGGAGGATTCTTTTTCGTTTTCTCCGTGTTTTTTTTTTCCTTCAAGAAAGAACGGATCTGAGAGAAACTACTTACGAACAGAATGGATATTACTTTGTGGAGGTCACCCAGGCTATATTAAGATACGACTCGTGTGCTTTTTTGTTTGGTGTATACAAAGCGTTCACTTCATGGACTACATTGAATATTTTTGGGGTGATTTTGAAGCCAAAAATTGTGTTTTTCATCAAAACTTTTCCATCACATCAGAATTATTCTCATTATCACCAGAACTATTTCACATAGACAGGGAAAAACTATCAGAACTCATATTCTTGAAAAATAAGACGCTGCTTGAAGTCGGCACCTGAAATTGAAAAATTTTCCCTTCATAATTTCTAGAATTATTAGAAACTTCAGTAAGGAACTCCAGAACCATATCGAAACTTCAAAAAAGTCATTGTCAACTTCTCACGAGTTCTAAACAACGTCTTCAATTCTTGAAAACTCATCACAAAATTATGCTCCACATGACCAATTGTGGAAATTTTCTGCTTGATGATCCCTATAGATCGTCAATTGTTCATTCCGTATTATATCGAATTTTTGAATGGAATCCCATAATGATGTTGTAATTGAATTGACGAAGAGGCATGTCGAAAACCCATTAACTTTATAAATATACACATCGGCATAATTAATAAGAATCCAACACAAAACGACCGTTGTTCCTTTATTTTTGTACAAGTTGCAGAAAGTCTTGTTGATCGTGTTAAAGAAACGTGTAAACTCGGCATCCATTGAATTATCGAATCCAAGTAGATTCAACACAATAAACATGACTACCACATACAGAATTTTCCTACAGTGAGCCCAAAAGTTACCACACTCTGATTATTGTTGAATACTGAACAGAAATCAATGTGCAATACATGACAAATTGGCTCTCGTTTTGACACGCCTATGTTAACTTCACCTGTATGTTTATAACTTACTCTTTGATCATGCGCATGCGTGTAGCTCTAAATCTAGTTTAAGGAAACACGATTTTCATGAGCTGAACGACATGAGAATTGGAGAACTGACTTCTGAGCATCTTGAAATCGTTCTCAGAAAAGAAATAAATTGTAGTTACTAAAGAGCACGCTTGTAGCATTGATTTGCCTAAAAAGCAAAGGATAATTCTTAGTATAAAAAAAACTATTGAGAAATAAATGTTACTAATTATAAAAACGTAGGGTTGAGAAACGTAGAGTTGATTTTGAAATGTTCTATGAAACACACTTGGGGACACAATAGGGACTTGCATTTTCTCATCTGTATTAATTTTTTTATACTAATGAATATTTTTGACTTTGCAATTTATTTCGGACAGAGTGTTTTTTAGCGTGTTTTCTAACCATAATTCCTCTTGAGCCGAGTTTACAATTTCCCTCTTCGGTACGTTGCCCAGGTATACACAAAGATAACCTTGGTTCACAAGAAGAATGGAATATCAGCATCGGACCAGGTAGGAATCGCGATTTATTATGAGCCACTCTTCATTCTTTTAGGACTGGTTTCGATTTAAAGAATTCCCACCGAAACCTTCGAAGCAAACTCTTCATAGGGTGTTCGCAGGAAGGCCGCCACATCCTGCCCAATTATCAATATAAACGCACCAAATAATTGATTCGATTTAAAGCGAGGAGGTGGCTTCCTCTTCCACACCCTGTACACGAATGAATCCATTTTATTAACCTCGTTGATAGACTGCAGACTCTTTACTATGGAATTTTTCATCCAGTCAATGACCAGAAAAATATAACGACCCTGTAGAAAGCGAAAACAGGACCTTGATCAGTTTCTTGTGATAAACTGATAATTACATGTAGCAACGTTTTTTAAGACGATCTTTTATTGTTACACAATGCTTGGCTACTCGTAACCTCAAACTCTTCTTCTGAATTCACAGTCATTTTTGTGAATCGAAAACAGAGTAAGAATATCCTAACCAAAGGTTGAAAAATCAACCATACAAAGAGCAATAATATCGACGAATGAGTAATACATTTTCCTCTATAATTCTATGAAATATCATCAAAGAACTCCAGAGCTCTCCCAAATAAACAGAAAAAACAATGAGACCCCATATCTCCGAAAGCATGGAGATTTCTGTCCATAACTAAATTTTACTCATTTTTTATCAGAACTACTCAGAACTAAAAAACAATTATGTTTATAAAAAAAATCGGTGCATTTAACAGTTAACCTTATCGGTGGGAATTCGGAAGAGGGTCATTGGAAAATATTAGTTTCTTTAGTGTATTCAAATTCTATGGAAAAATAATGTATTCTTGCAATTATTGGTCAAATCTCATTAGGGACGACCATGTTGAAAATATGATTATTTGAAGGGTGCAAGATTCTTGTTACTTGGCTAATAAAACTTATAATACTGGTAAACTTTATCATCAAATAACTTCTAATGCAAATATGTTAGCATGATGTTTCTTTCGTTATATTTTTGTATGATTCGACATGAAAATACAGGAATGAAATTTTATAGATGAAAATATCTCTCGCATATATAAATGATTAAATGGTGAGAAATAATAGTGAAAGAAATTAACATATATCATCAGAAATATAAATATATGAAATAGATATAGTATAAAAACAAAACAGATAGCGTATTCAAAATTTCCAAAAACTTCCTGGTATTTGTTGGGTTCTGCTAGCTTGACGGTTAAGCTAGCAAAACCCAGGATTTGAAAACAAAACTAAGAGCGAAAACTTTGGCGAAAGGCTAAAATGGGAGCCTAAACAGAGCCCTAAATGATGGTGTAATGATTTATTCCGATCCCTTCAACCTTGATGTTTGATACACGTAGCATAGACCCTCGTATACCCAAAGAGGAAATCGCGTTTTTTGTCTTTGAATGGAGATCAGAAAATTCGAAAGTAGGTTCAAATGAGAGCTCTAAAAGAGCCTTGAATTATGGCGTATTCAAAATTACCAAAAACTTCCTGGTATTGAGTTCTGCTAGCTTGACGGTTAAGCTAGCAAAACCCAGGATTTAAAAAAAAAACGAAGAGCAAAAAATTTGGCGATAGGCTCAAATGAGAGCCTCAAAATAGCCTTAAATTGTGGCGTATCAAAATTTTCAAAAACTTTCTCGTATCTATTGGGTTCTGCTAGCTTAACCGTTAAGCTAACAGAACCCACGATTTTTCTTATAAAACAAAGAGCAATAAATTCGGCAATAGGGTAATGAATTAGCCTTAAATTATTGCCAAAGAAAATTTTGAAAATTCAACCCTCTACCAGTGACCCTGTATAAATGAAGGAAATATTGACAATGCGAGCGTTTCATTTCATTTCGCCGATAGAATCCTGCATTAAAACCTCAAATTTTTTTTATTTCAGGATGCAAAATCAAAGCTCTGCGCGCCAAGACCAACACCTACATCAAGACACCAGTCCGAGGCGAGGAACCCGTCTTCGTCGTTACCGGTCGCAAGGAGGACGTCGGCAAGGCGAAACGAGAAATCCTCTCGGCCGCCGAGCACTTCTCGCAGATTCGCGCCTCGCGCAAGAACCACTTGGCCGGAGGCGGCGCCGCCGCCCAGGGCGCCAGCCAACCGCCCGGACCGCCCGCCGACGTACCCGGTCACGTGACGGCGCAAGTGCGCGTCCCGTATCGCGTCGTCGGGCTGGTGGTTGGGCCCAAAGGTGCCACCATCAAGCGCATCCAGCACCAGACGCATACTTACATCGTCACGCCCAGCAGGGATAAGGAGCCCGTTTTCGAGGTGAGTGACGTTTCCGTCCTGGTCTCGCAACTCCTCGAAGAGGCGACCTTCTGGGGTACTATTCTTGACCGTTCGCATCTATGACGATCGTTCGCATGTCATGAATTTGCCAATGATATTTGATTTGGTAACAATTCTCGAATGGGGATCCAAAAACTTGGTGGATTTCAATGCAAACAAAACACAAGCATGTCTTTTCTCCAAAAAATCCGACCCCACAATGCCCAACATAAGCTTGTCAGAGGTGAGCATAACTTTGAAGTCATCCATCTCGATGCTTGGTATAACTATCAGCAATAACCTTTCTTGGGAAAGTCACGTGAGATCAATTGCTAAAAGTGCATCCCAAAAACTTGGTTTTCTGTTTCGTGCCAAGAGCTATTTCACTTCCAGTCAGCTGCTTACGATCTATAAGGCACAAATCCGACCTGTCCTGGAATACTGTTCCCAAATTTGGAGTGCAGCACCCAAACATATCCTGAAGCTGTTGGATTCTGTCCAAAAAAGGGCAATTCGTCTCGTCGGTGATGCGTCGCTTACTAACTCGCTCACTTCTCTGGAACACCGTAGAAGGGTTGGCGATCTGTCTCTATTCTATGGATATTTTCATGAGCGGTGCTCTTCTGAAATATCAACAATCGTTCCTCCTTTGGCGGTCTCTTCGAGGTTAACCCGTCAAGTCCAGTCTTCACACCCTTTTGTGGTTAAATTGGAGACCTGCAGAACATCTCTTTTCAAAGACTCGTTCATCCAACGAACAGCGATGCTCTGGAACACATTGCCCAGGGAGGTGTTCCCCGAGGCATATGACCTTCAGATATTCAAAAAGAACACAAATTCCTACCTCCTTTCCCTTGGTTCTCACGAGGTTCTCTGAACATTACAGGATGTCTCCTTTCGTGGGAAATTTTATATAAAAATTTCGGTTATTCTCGACCATTCGCAAGTTTGCGATCATGCGCATTTTACTTGCGAATAGTTTCAGGACGTCTTGGAACACCGATTTCATGACTTTTTATATTTATTCATTGTTTCAGAGTTGATATAATTATTTGAAATAATAAGAACATCAATTCTGTTTTGAAATATCTCAAATAAAAATTCAAAAAACAACATGAAACGCTTAAAACAATAAAATAAAAATATCACTCATAAAAAATTCTTATCCAGGGTGGTATTTGTCTTTCGAATATTCTTCACTGAAGTCATACTCAGATCGATAATTAATAATTAGTGTTTTGGCATATTAACAAATATCTAAAAAATGGCTTCGGTATTAATATCTAAGGGAAGGGCACGACCTTGGGATTTTATTTTGGGATGAGAGAGACTTCGTGTAATAATTATACTCTTTCAGGATGCTGATTCCTCACAATAGTAACGCGCAACGCTCAATAGATTTGAAAAAAAAAATTAAAATTTTGCTCTGGGTAAACGGCTAAATAGCTTAGTCAGTCACGTCTCTGCTCATCGTTTGAGCGCTCGGGATTCGAAACCTGCCTTCAACTTCCTTATTTTTTGTTCATTCAATTATTTTCACAATAAAATAAACTTATTATTCAATAATATCTACTTTTTGAATTAAAATAATAGTATCTACTTCTCTCGCGAACGTCTTCAAAATCTTCTCGACCTTTTGTGAAACGCTTGTACCACTTTGAAAACTTTTTATGAGACAAAGAAGACTCGCAGAATGCCACATGTAAACATTTTAGCTGTCTTGGAGCACATTATTCTATTTTAACGCAAAATTCGATACACATTCTTTGATCGGCTTATGAAAGAAAACACAAAACGTGACTAACCTTGTCAGTTGTCAACAAGATACTAGTGATCCAAATTGGCAAACGACATGAAAATAATTCCGATAATCGAATGTACACAGCCAGAGAAAATTGAAAATTCCCCTCTCCTTCTGAAGAAACTTCTTGCGTTTCTGCCTCATCTCATTCTTGATGCTTGATCAATGCGTGCTACATCGTTTATAGTTCTTCCATTATCAATTGCAGAACACAGTTATGCGAGGAGTAATCAATATTTAACATACGCCCTATATAAACGCGTGGCACTCACGCCAAATTGAGAAACAAAAATAATGATTAGTACTCGTACGAAGTCAAAGAAGCCGCCAGGGTCAACGTGGATTCGATTTGTATGTGTCAACATCCCTTTCGACCAATGAAAACAGTGAATCAGGCAATGCATCGGCACTTTATTGGCCGAAGGGTTATGGACGCTCGGAAGCTGTAAATAATCTTTTTTACTCAACAGATTGGATTGTTTGGATATCAGTGGAGTCGTGTGGTGTGTGAATTTGGAAATTTTATTGAATTAATCGAAATATGGCGTTTTGGAGACCATGGGCGGATGAAAATCAATGGAGCGCTATTCAACGGCGTAATAATGATTCGATTGCCTTTTGAGGAAAACTTTCTCGCATATGATTTCAAACGTATTTATAAAAATACTAAATTCATAAAATAAGGTATCCCCGCCTAAGGCAGATCAAACGAAATTGTCGGCAAGGGTTCGGAACGAGTTTTCATATTCCGCAATTGATAACGGAAGAACTATACTCGGATTCGGTTTAGGTGTCACTCCTGACAGCGAATTCTCCCTTTCCAGGTGACCGGTCTGCCGGAAAGCGTCGAATCAGCTCGCAGAGAAATCGAGGCCCATATCGCCATGCGCACCGGCAACGGCTCCACCGTCAACGGCTTGCCCTCCTTGAACTCCTTGGACGACAGCGACCTGATGGCGTCCCTCTACAAGAGCGGCCTCAGCTCGATCCTCAACCTCAACTACCTCGAGCCCGTCACCGACCTCTTCCCCATGGTGTCGGAGGGCAGCAGCAGCGGCGCCTTCTCCAGCAGCGGCTCGTGCTCGAGCAGCTCGTCCAGCAAGGACCTCGGCGCCATCTGGTGCGCCAGCGAACGCGACGAAGGTCTGGGCGACTCGCCCAGTTTCGACACCGCCCTGTCGAGCATCTGGTCGTACCCGAGCATCGCGGCGCGCCCGTCGCCGCCCACCAGCGCCAGCCCCGTCGAGGCCACCAAGTGCTTGGTGTGCTCCGAGGCCAAGGTCACGCACGCCCTAGTGCCTTGCGGCCACAACTTCTTCTGCGTGGAGTGCGCCACCAAGGTGTGCGACGGCGGCGACGCCCAGTGCCCGGTGTGCGCCGTGCCCGCCGTCCAGGCCATCCGCATCTACTCGCCCAATCTTTAAGCGCGCGCGCTCTAGCGCCGGGCACCAGGTACCTACCGCCTCGGGGACGGTGTCCACGCTCGCCGTTTGATCGCTCGCAGGATCGTCACACTCCTCTCGCTCGAACAACGAATACTAAATTGAAAGAATCCAACTCGTAGTATATTTTTTTAACTTTTCCCTTTTCGGTTTTCGTCTTCGTGGTTTTCCCCCACGTAGGCGATACAGCAGGATGTGACCGGTCGGAGCGTAGTCACGTAATGCCAGTTTGATGATTTCCTTGCAGAAGGTGTCGAAGAAAATGGGTGGTTTTTCCCCTCGACGTTTCTCGCGCCTGCTCCTACCGACTGCGCCAAGATGCGAGAATGGGCTTACCCGTTTTCTTGTGGACATACTCGAATATCTCGGTTTCATAGTATTTTAGAGTCATTCATCCGTTTATTTCGTATTTTTCAAAGTGTGGTAGGTAATCCAATAAAAACAAAAGACATGAAGCGACACTACGACGTAATAATGTAAATTTTTGATACTATCGATAAGTGTTTCGTTATTTTTAAAATATATTTTTTTAAGTTTCGCCATGTGAAGTGTCACATTATTGAAGTCTGAAAACAGCAATTCTCAAAATATTATTTAAGTAATATAATAATTGAAAAAGAAAACAAAAAAAATACTATAATAAAATGAAACAAGTAAACAAGTTTGCAGCAAAAAGTGAGAATTAGATTGGAAAGCTCGAGGATCGTGCATGCGCATGCATTTCGAAGGCGTTGGGCGTCAAGGGGGCCCATCGGCTGTGACCTGCGCCATTTTACCATGGCTACGACGTGCGGCGCTCGGCTCAGATTCCCACATCCCCCAATAACGAAATACATATCCCTTATTGTTAGTTGATCACTCATTGTTGCTATTGTTCTGTTATGTCATGTGATGTGATACGTATAATAATTCTATATTTCTTATAGCATGATAAGTTGTGAGAGACGATAATATAAATATAAATTATTTATAGTGCGATCTGAGACCGCGCGCGCGTGCGCGCTGTGACAAACAAAGAAAAAAAAACTCCTCGTCGACCGGTGTTCCAAAACGAATGAACAAAAAATAGTTTGCAAAGTTGATTCAGAAAAAGCGCGGCCCCCTTTTGCCGGGCGTGCTCCGAACATTCAGTATTCACACACCCACTCACAGGCACGTTATCCTCGGTAGAAGTGCCCCTGGTGGTTTTTTTTTGCATTTCTCCTCAGCCTTCTCTTCTCCTTTTTTTTTTTTTCGAGTAGATTTAAATACGCTACTAGGCTGCTACAGATTGGCATGAATGCGCTTATATATCACTTATTAATATATGTATTATTATATATTAAATATTAAGAAGCTATATTTTGTTTTTATTTATTTTTTTATTGTAGTATTTTGAAATTATCGTTACTAGATAAATTTATATATTTTATTATTATTATTATTACTGCTTGCCCAGTCTGTGACAGCCGGTATGCGCGAGACTTATTTGTTTATACGTACACTGTAAATAAGTTGTTGTTTTATAGCTATTACTACCATATTATTATTACAATTATTATTTTATTTTTTTACATATTTTCGTGAAGATATTTAAATATGAATGTTAGTACAAGTAAATGTCCACATCTTTAGTGTGTGCGCAGATCGGCTGGTTGAAATAGTTCGATTAAGAATTTGAATTAGTTACTATATTTACATTGATGATATTTTAATTCTATAAAACTTTTCTCAAAGTGATTTCAGTTTTTTTGTAATTTTTTTATTGATTTTTGAATATTAAATGTATAAGTGTGTTTTCTATTTAGAAATTTATAAATTAGTACGAATTTTTTTACACAGCGACTGACCTTACGCTTAAGAACATTTTGCTTAGTTGGTCGTCTTCCGATGGATGAGGGCGAAGCGATGAAATGGTATTTTTTCTACTATTACTATTAAAATTACTGATGGCAAAATAAGACTAAGCCGTTCGTCGCTTCAAACTGCTCCCCGGAAAACTTAGCAAATAATATTTAAGGGTTTGACTTTTTATAAATTTAATTACCAAATACTTATTATAATAAATTTCGTGATTTATAATTTTTTCGTTTTTTCTTTCTTTCCGTGTTGTCGGTATTTTCCACTTGAAACGGCTTCGTGGTGTTGGTTGCTCCCCCTACCCCCTCCTATCCCCCCACCCCTGCATGCTGTATCAGTGTTCAGTTACGTCGTTTGGTGTTGAAATATCCTTGCATGAGTACTGTAGAAATAGCTCCTCACGAGGCACAATTTATGATAACATTTTTAGGAAGACGAAGAAGAAGTAAAAAAGACAGAAAATCGCATTTTATATTTTAATAATCCCATATAAAAATATTTTAGTATGCGTATAAACTAGACGTAGTAACTTGAACAAGACATTCTCATTATATTATGTCGTATTAATAAAAATATGCTCAATAAGATTGTGGACGTGAAGAGAGTGGTAGGTAGGTAGGACGTAGAGCGACGCTTTCTTAGGAGAATCCGGTATTAATAAAAGAAATGAAACTTTTTAGCTAGGCAATTTTTTCGGGGTCGATAATAAACGGCGTCGCTTTGTTGGGCAGAACTTCTGGAAAGGTGCTGCAACAACGGTCGGTTTTTAATAAAAGTCTTCCCGCCCCAAATCATCGTATCATATTCATTTTCATCGATAAGAAGGTAGGTGTAGTTCTATAGACTGCTCGGTTCAGGAATAGCATTCAATGAAATTGTGAAATCACAACAAGAAAAAAGAAATAGGTCACTACGCACTCCAACGTGATTTTTCAGCGTCAAGTAGACAACGGACGTCATTTTGCAAGCGGACATCATGTTGCCAATAGACGTAATTTTGCAAACGGATCTTTAGCAATAAGACGTCATTTCGTCAAAGAGCGTCATTTTGCAAGTGGACGTCATTTTGCCAAAAGACCTGATTCTGCAACCTGACGTCATTTTGCCAATAGACGTAATTTTGCAAACGGATGTTTAGCAATTGGACGTCATTTTGTCAAAGAGAGTTATTTTGCAAGTGGACGTCATTTTGTCGATAGACGTTATTTTGCAACCTGACGTCATTTTGTCGATAGACGTTATTTTGCAACCTGACGTCATTTTGCCAAGAGACGTAATTTTGCAAACTGATGTTGTGCAATTGGACGTCAATTTGTCAAAGAGCGTTATTTTGCAAGTGGACGTCATTTTGTCGATAGACGTTATTTTGCAACCTGACGTCATTTTGCCAAGAGACGTAATTTTGCAAACGAATATTGTTCTGCAAGTGGTTGTCGTTTTATCAAACTGATGTCATTTTGCCATTGAAAATATTCTTGTCAGATAAAAACCTGTCCTAATAATTTTTTTGATATTTTTTCGCCTCACTTTCACCAATACCTTTCACAAAAGTTGAATGCTTTCCGATCCGAGGTAGCGATCTGATGTATAAATAAAGGGCGAGTTTTGACTGGCTACAAACTGCCTTTCGATATTGTATTTTGATGGTACTGAAAAATTTGTGGGTGAGGTCAGAGTATAAATGTTTTCAAGAAAGAGGTACTAAAAATACATATCTCAGAACGCTGTTAGGTCTTGTGTTGCAATAAACAAACCACCGAAGCAAAAACAAATATTTGTGTTTCGTGTTGCCTCATCCCACAGAGATACGTATAATGAAAAAAATTAATATGAATCTTCGGTTTCATGAAACGCTGCTTTGCCAGTAGCTTCATCAATCACAAAATTGACTGCAACATATTTGCGAATCACACTGTATATTAGCATATTTTTAACACTTAATATACAGGCCTAACTACAATACTTAAGTAATAATATCTATATTTCATATTTATTATATAAGAAAGATTTTTGAAATAGAAATAAGAAAAATAACCTATAGATGTTTTTTAGACGAGAAAAAACTGTATTTATATAAGTGAAGATGGATATTTATATAATTAGGATATATCTTTTCGTAGCCTCCTGTGAAAGACATTAGCTTAGGGTCGCAGGTTCGACTGATACGAGGTTTCATACAGAAATAGAAGAAGAAAAAAACAAACAAATGGTCTACCTTGTACGTGCTAAATTTAAGTACGGAAAACTAGAAAATTTTGGCACTCTGCCTAAGCGCAATGTGTCAACCGACATTTCATTAGAATTACCGGCGAATTCTCACGTATCTACACAGTGGACCGAAAAAGGTCCGCATTCTTTTCACCCTCATTCTCAATTCTCGATGAGCACGAAGTTGCCAAAATCAGGAAACGCCAGATGTGGGGATTTGGCTGGTGTTCTGCTCGACCTGAGACGAAACCATCGAGATACGAGTTTTTAAGTCCCTCCCCATCAGCTTTAGTGTCTTACCAATTTGAAAAAATTTAGACTTCAAGCCCCGAAATTGAAATTGAATTGACATTCAAATTTTGTCTTCTGAAGCAACCCAAAGCAATAAATTAACGAAATAACTAGTATTATGATACTTATTAATCTATTTATCTACTTCGTATCATAAGTGTAGAGTAGAAAATGACATTTTTCGTATACAGAAGGACACTTACGACCCTAGCTGTCAATATACATCGCTCAGCATTGAAATATATACAGGGAGGTTCATAGGTAACAGATGAATTCACATTACACGGGAGGAATGGCCAGCTAGCTGACCCGATTCAACTCCGTTTATCTGTTAGTTATGAACCGCACTGTACCTTTAAACTATATTATACCGAAATTAATTAGCTGCGGAAGTTGAGAGTAGAAACTGCTGTTTTTTTGTCCTTTGAAAATCACGCTTTAATGCTGCTGGTATCGTGTGTAGAAACAAGTGAAATCCAGGCGCCACATTGGTTGATACGCTCCCGCGTTATTTTTTTGAAAATACTTTTACATTCCATATTGACAGCTGCTGTCATGACAGCGGCTTCAGACAGAATACTTTTTTTTGAGGTGTTAAAGTTGAATTTTGGGTGGATTACGTTTTTTTTTGTCTGGCCCTGTACGTAAAGTAACCGAGCACAATAATTTCATCATATCAAAGCTTCACTGTGATTCGAAAGACTGAAATTGAATGTTATTTCGGAATAGAAACATTATTCGAAGTCTCGCCCACTATGTGGAAACAATTGATTTTAAATTATTCCTCTACAAGGTAATTGTTTTTTACTTTCAGAATTAACAACCCAGATAATTATTGTTTCTCTCCAGAGAAGTATGTAATCGTCATCAAAATTTTGGGCACACATAAAGAATTATCTTACTCTCTCTCTTTTTTTCAGCGTTGAAGAATTCAAAATAAAAGGACTCATATTAATCCGTATAAATCGATGGGTTACTGAACTAATATCGAATTTTCACACCACCATATTGTTAGAGACTCATAATTTTTTTTGTATTTCATGAATTAAGATACCATAGAAAATTTCAGGCGAAGTCACCTACTTCATCACATTTGTATATTCGGAGTTGTGGCACTACGTTTGCAATATCAAATGTCCTCGCGATGATTTGATGCATATTTGACCAATGAATCCATTGTGCATATGAGAATGGAAAAAATCTGTGAGAAAAAGAGTTTTATAAAATCTGTACAGGGTGGGCAAATTTTGATGTTTGTATTGGGTAAATTGGTAACTATAAGAGGTAAAAACTAACAAAAAAATTAAATTAAAATAATTCTTGACTAAATCATAGCTAAGTATGATTTCTATTTGAAAATATACAACTACTGGTCATGATTAGAAATTGCACAGTTTTTTGAAATTTCCCTCAACGCCATCGGATTAAACAAAAAAAAGTGCCCTCAGAATATTGTTTTGTCTTGACTTCAGTAATAGCCATGATATTCGTATGTGTCAAAAAATCGAACTTTCGTTCATAACTCAAAAATAAAAGACAAAAGTCAGTTTTCGTTTTGGTCAGTGAACTGAACTCAGAAAAAGAGATAGAGGATGCGACCTTCATTTTTTCGTATCTCCTATGATTTCCGAGTTATCTTTTACAATCATTCCCAACCATGTACGTTCATATCATTGCCAAAAACAGTTTTTGGTGGCGTTATTATTTGCGAAAAAATATCGGAAGTGAGGTTTCGAATTTTCCCAAAAAAAAAAAAAAATTGGAAGTGAGCCATGCGTAAACCAGAAATTTTTAATAAAAAAGAGTTCAGTTACCCATTAGCTAGTTCAGTATTCAATCATCTAAGTGTTGATGACATTACCATGCTTTCTGCATGCACTGTATAAGCGCCTAAGAGATGTCTCTAGAACGTCCTAAACACTTGCCTTGAAGGTTTTGATTAAACGGGTTTTCCTGGATTTTTCATTACCCAGATATACCAGCCAGCAGCTTTGAAGCTCCCAAAATATTTCGGTGTGATTGATATTTTTCCAGTTAACCTCATAGAAACAAATATATTTAGATACATTTCTACAGGGTGCGGAAGTGACAAAAGCCTGCAGGAGATTCTAAAAAAGTCAGTAATAATGCTCCTCCAACATTTTCGCAGTAAAAACATTTTCATCTCCAAATTCATTCGGAATCTCTGGCAAGGCGCACCACAACACCTTGTATGAACAATTGAAGTATACCGCATGGAGAGTTAGTCCAACCTAGCTGAATTGCTTTTGTCGATTGTTTCGCTGTTGCTTTAAGTTGGACAACAAACTGAAAATTCGTACATTTGGGAACATTGAAAAACATCGATACAAAAATTATATGTAATTCTGGTGCCAAAGTGTCGAAGTTACTAAAATTGAATTCTAAGCAAGTTGCATTTTCATTCCGAGCAATAACCAAGTATTCAAGCGTTATAGAGCATGATTTTTCCCAATATTTTTTCACGTATACTACTGCATAGCATCCGTCATCCTTCATATTGTACAGTATCCTTCAAAGCTTTGTTTTCAATACTAACAATTCACGTTTTTCAAAATAATTGTCTCAGAATTTTTAGAATCCAATGGGGAATATAGTAACGATTTCAATTTTATTGTTCCTTATCTGAAACAAAAGATTCATTCTGAAACATTTAATTTGAAAATATGAACAGTAATTCAAGTTGAATCTACAAAAAATAACCTTCAGTACCCGAGGTTTACGTTAGGCAGAAAAATTTCTAGACACTTTGTATAGAAGATACATTGAAGTGAAATAGAATAAAAAAATCAATATTGGAGTATGATTCTAGATTTGAGATGAATCGACTAACAATTTTTTAGGCAACGAAATGAAATTTCAGAATGAATTTTTTTTAATACTTTTTGAAGTATACTGTACACAACCATCAAATTTGAAAAAAATCACCAATAGCCAATTGAGTCAAGCATACCAATATAATATAGATATTGTGAACATAATATAGTGTGTTCATAAAGATTATTATGAAATAACAAAATTTACAAAATAATTACGAAGAACGCAAATTTCCTTCATGACCACACTGTTTGCTCACTTTATATCTGGCTGCATAATTATCCGCATTTTCCGAAATGAATCCAATAATTTTATATACTCGATAGTGGAAATAGTTGATTGCTATCAATGAATGATGTTTAGATATTCCGATTTCACTGCTATTATGGTAGATTGAAGATGATGCACTCAATGATAATTAGGTATTACTCACAACATAATAACCATTGATTCCTGATGATGGAGCGACAAATTAGAAACGTTTGCACATAAATAAATCTCATGTATTATGTTGGCCCACAGTTTTTTTCTCAACAACCTTCGAGAAATCGATATATTTTCTTATAAAAAAATTAAATATGCGTAAGGATAATCGCAAGAATAAAATATATAGAAATTTCTAGGATTGGGCATCCAAAAACTGATTTCCAGATTAGAGGATGAACTGATTCCCATTAGGTGGTAGTCGTCTCATTTTTTCAAACGGCAGTTGCGAGTCAGGATTTATTTTATTAATCGATTTCCTCTCGTACGTATTACGAGATATGTCCAAAAAGTAAAAAACCCTAGCTTCTCAAATTTTTTGAAAAATGATCTCCAGTTTATCCCCCCTAATCTGGATTGCAAATATGGAGTCACTTTCTATCGACGAGATTCTGCTTGACGTATACTAAACCTAAACTAAAAAAATAGATATTTTTGCAGGAGTATTTTTTAAATTCGTATTTCCAATTTGGTTTCCTGTTGATATTTGGAGTTCCACTGAACGTGTTCTCGATTTGAAATATTTTAAATAATCGTGGTATGTAATGTTTCTCTCATATCGAGTGTTTGTGTAAAACCCGAACCTTCGTATATTGAAACCAACATGGATATCATTCTAGTATTACTGGAGAAAAATCCATGCGTACATGCTGAGTCAAAAATGTGTATCGAACTTCTTGAAAAAAGCTCGGTAAACATTTTTGACTCACCCTGTATATTCCATCGTCTTGAAATTTTACCGAAACGATGGTATGTCATGGAAAATAATTCCGAAATTATCAATAAAATTTCATTATCGAAGGTTCGAGTGTATGTTTTGTTTTTTGGTATACCCAAAAATTATATATTTTGGGATACGCGTTACGTAATTGTAAATTGTCGATATTGATTGTTATTGTGGAGATATTTAATACGAATGGATGTTCTCTCATTTCCTGATCATGTTTCCCGACTCCCCACCCCCATATATATTTTAATATTTATTAAATGAAGGATATATACGTAGCATACACATATACACATGTATATGCGATCAGTATTTTGTACGAGTACACGTTTTTCGGAAATATTAATATATTCTCTATTCATTATAAACTTTCTACATATACTGTGAAGTTACATAATATAATAAATGTTGCTATACCATTATTAATTCTTTATTTTATCATACACCCCTAAATATAATAAATATACATATTATAGTAATATATCTAGTGAAATATATAATTACGATAATAAAATGTATTTGTATTCAAACGATATTGTTTTATTTCAACATATACAGGGTGTTTTAAATTCGGCTTCATCATGGAAATCTCGAAAACTATATGAAGAAGGTTGTATACGGACGAAGTTCGTATTTATGTGAATAAAATTATGAAAGAAAGTTGTGAATGTGTGAATTTGCAAAAAATTTCAAATTTAAAGATGATTTATATTATCACATTATCACTTTTTTTCTGAAGAATAATCCCTCCATAATCTCTTCGATGAAGTATGATGAAGTATCCTTGAAAAATAATAATAATATTGAAGAAGTCTTTGAAGGCTTTGAATTTAACATTCTGCAAATCCATTTTTCTTAATATGTGGTATTGTTGAGAAAAATACCATCTTCATTGATCTGAATCAAGTTATTGCATAACTTTACCCAAACACTAATTCAAATGAAGTATGAATAAATGTCCTTACACTGTTTTCATCATTGTTTACGTAATCAATTCTTGAATCTTTTTTATTTGGCCTATGAAAGGTTTTTTCTGCCAACAATATCACTACCCAAGAAATATCAAAGTGTACCTCTCGAAATTGTCCGAGCTTAATGATTCAATGAGAGATTCAACAGCAGAAGTTCTTAATCCAGACACTCTGTACACAACACATATGGATATGGAGATGTTTATTTTGATGCCAATTCAAAAGAAAGCTATCCTTATCGGTCAAGAGAGAGAAAAGAACAGAATACAAAATCAATATTAACGACCTGATAATAAACAGTTCAATTCACTTCTTGTGGTGATAATTTTGTTTGATGTTGAGAACAATGAGAAGTTTCTTCTTTCAAAGATTAAAGGAATGAAGAAGCCCACGTGCGAATTTGTTTGAATACGATGGATTAAAAATATTATCACAATTTTGCTTATAATCAACTACAAATGGTTGAATTCCCATCAATCGAAAAGTAAAGAATTACGTAACGCTTTGTATTTTTTCTTATGAGTGAACTTGTGAATAAATGTTGAAATTTGAATGAACTGAATGTATATCTCAAAAATATCCTGTAAAATTTACGAATTTGTGAATATTCCTAAAAAAATTGGTACGCTAGTTGAGAACGTAGTTCGACTATGAAAGAAGATCTTGGAGTGATATACAGTGGGGATGACAAGTCTTACACTTATTTTTATCTCTGTTACTGAAGAAAAATTTAAAAATCTCAATTTATGTTTCAAACAAGAAAAATGTCACCCCTTTTATCCCTTCTTCCTACCCCTATATATTTTTTTCAATTCCAAGTGAGGTAATGCGTTACATCGTTGAAAAAGATTTTGAAATTATAATTCAAGAATCATCATTCTCTATTTTCTTAACTGAAAAATATATACCCACAAATATTAATGAATGAAGAAATAATATTGAATTCAATATTCAAAAATAAATGAACCAGACAAATTTTCAAATTAACAATTTAATTGTTGCTAGAGGTGTTCCAAACTGTTCTCCATTTACTTCCTGGCATCGTGAGTTCATTGAAAAGCTTCCAAGATCACCAGATCTGACTTCTATGGATTTTACCAATGGGATAACCTTGAATCCAAAGTGTACGCGAGCCAGTTGTGGAATTTCAACAAAAAAGATCTGAAGAATGCTACAGAATTGATGTTAGGTCAGGAGGGAAACCGAACACAAAACAACTTTTGATAATTTTGTTTTTTTTTTTTATAACGAATTGGCCGTTTTTACGCGAAAAATGCATTTCTTTCTTCAAAGTCTTGCAATAAAAGGAGAAATTAAAATTACGAAATACTCATCTACTAGCATCTAACAAATAAACTTTGATTTTTTTATGCTATGAGGGGCATCACTTTTCAACGTTTTTCCCAGACATATGGCGATATTCCTTTGGAAGAATTCCACACCATATTTTTCAATACCATACATTGATGTATCATCAGTTTAAATTGAGGAAATTTTATCGTTTCTTGTCATAAAATTTACAAAAAATTGCCATTTTTGTACAAATCATCCTTACTCCCGTCTTGATAGGGTTATTAATAATAATAATAATAATCTCCAGAAAATTATTCCAAATTTAGCACAGGATTCAAAATTTGCAAAGTATACAATCTTTAAGGATTTTTCGTTAAGATATCTGCTTATGACCAATCATAGATATTTCCTATAATGTTCTGACTTGTTTGTATTAGTTTCGGGTAGTCTGAACTTGAGACCAGCATTCTTGTATACAAGACTGTTTGCCACATTAAAATCAGTTGGAGGGTGATAAATTAGCATTGAAAACATTTAGTTAATATCCTTAATATCCTCCTCGTAGAAAAAAAAAACACGAAACTCAGTACCGGAAACTTTTTGAACCAACATAAGACGTTGCAGTTTGAAATGTCTTTTGGCCATTTCCGGTGAGAAAAATATTTGTCGGATGTTCTCTTTTCCCATTCGTGGAGGTGTCGTAAAATATCTAATTCGCAGGGTTGATACCTTCTCGAAGGGCGTTCTACCCTCTGGGAATAATAAATAAGGGCGACGAGTGTGTATTCGAGAGAGTCGGTTTAAAATGAGAAATTGGGATTTAGACCGTCACATACATTTTGGAAATAGGGTGGGCAGAAGGTCGTTTAGATGGATGGGAAATTCCCATAGGCAGTCGAATCAACGTATGTTTCATTTTATAATGATTCAAATTGTGTGCAAAAATATTCATTCATATCTGAGTGTCCCATTTCTTTCCTATTATTAGTGCACTGAAGAAAAAATACACCAATTTTTTGTATAAATTAACATTGAGCTCAGGATATCCCATATACAGGGTGTTTTAAAATTGCACGATAATATCGCAAGTACGTATTCTCTGGTACGAAATAAGGAAAAAAGTTCCTATGAACAGGGTTACAGGGTGTTGAAAGTTCAATCATGGATTCATCGTGCTCAATGTTGCATTCAACAAAACAGAGGCCACTTTGAACAATTTCTCTAAACATTTGTTAATGAATTTCTTCCTAATTTATTTTGAAATGAATATTCTATGCGCACACGAAATATAGCGGAAGATTTCTGGTGATCAAACTTTAGCCCAAAAAAAAACGTTTATAAGTGGAACACCGAGTTTAAAGGGGGCGTCCTAAAAATCAAAGAATTGGTGCTTGAAAATCGATTGACAATTATAAATCTAGCTGACCGCAACCACTATATTTACCTGATTTGGCTCCGTGCGACTTCTGGCTATTCAACAAATTCAAACAGTCAATGCAGGGACGCAGTTTGACAGGAATGAGGAGATGAAAACCAAACCAAAGAAGTTCTTGAAGGCTATGCCGGTAAAATACCATTCCGACTATTTTCAAGACTGAAAAAGCGAAGGGAATCAAATTAATTTGGAATAATAAATAAATAATTTACATTTGTTGCATACATTCACCTTACGTTCTGATCACAGTAGTACATAAAACATTCTAATTATATCTATCAAATTCAAGAGATAATGCGTTAACGGGAGACTGGACTTTTTTTATATCGAAAAATTATGCATGATCTGCTTCCAATTTCAAATCTTCAAATTCACTACCAAAGTATAAACTACAAAACGCTCCAATATTTTCCTACAAATATCAACTGATTTAGAACAAGGAATCTGAAATTACAGACGGCAAAATCAAAATTCATCCTCAAGCAGCAGAAACTGATTAGAAATTTTTTGATGAAATAAAAACGGAGTTCAGGATCGTGTTAGCACACCCTAGACGTCTTGCATACGTTAGGCAAATCAATATTTCCCAAAATAGTATATTAGAGAGCTATATTAACAATTAAGCAATTTCCACGACTTTTTTTCAAAAGAACGTACCTACTTGAAAGGATATTCTCGAGTTTTTTAGATATATCAAGCTATATTTTGAATTTTTTTCTCAAAATATAAAAAATATGCTACCTACGGAGGTGCAAACAAAAGTTCCCCAACTGCTAATATTGTTCCGGCTTAATGAAAAACTGATTTTTGAAAAATATCAGAAATCAACAAAATAGCATATTCTTCAAAAAAAATTGTGGTGAAAAATGGTCGTTATTTGAAGCCAAATCGACAATTCTCAAACAATTAAAAATATTGTAGGTAATTATACAGTAAACATATTCAAGAATACTCAGTTCAAATTTGAATTCGATCGGTCAATATCTGTTTGGGTTAGATTGTCAGTAATTTTGAAAAATGTCGTTTCAAGAAAAACGCGTTTAAAGTTTCAACTGTCGGTCTATAAGTGTGAGTGGTCGCTCTTTAGAACGCTGCCATTCAAAATTCATTCAAGACACCACCTTACCGCTTCCACTGGATATTTTCAAACAATTTTTGAAGGGGTCCCACTGAAATGGTCCCTCAATAAGTATTTAAAAAAACAATAATTCTTTACTGCAAGCTATGGCTTCATGGTGTAGTGATTAATCGTTGAAAATTCATCAGGAGATAATCCAATAGCTAATTATTCATAATTATTATGAGTCCAAATCAAATCAAATATAAGAAGTTTATTTATTTCATTTTCGTATCTCGGGAAGTGACGATTTTGACAATTTCCCTTATATATTAAAATTCCTATTTAAAACGACGAAATTCTCACTGATTACTGTGACAATCTGCACGCTAGCAGGTGGCAATGGCGATTTCCACTTAATAAAATGTCATTTATTTTTTGACACTCATTTTTTTGTGGTTAAATTCATGAACTGTTGTTATACATCTTGTAGCTTCTTTCATTCGGGAAATAGTCTACAAAATATGTTTCGTGCATGTAAAATTGCCGAGAATTTTGCATGAAAATTTGTTGCCTAGAAACAAATTCGAATGCTAAATTTTAAAAATTTTTAGAAGCACTCAACATAATACTACAGAAAATATTCATCCTATAACTTGAAGAAGAGAAAAAATATCTAACTGAAAATTAATCACGCATAATTCTAGAGTCTGAAATAAAAAAAATAATCCAGTTGCTATTGCCCAATTGACCGTAGCCATTTTTGGTAAGCAGAACTTCTGTTCATGCAAAAAAAATATTCAGCATATTTTCTCACTGTATGCCTAATAATAAAAATCTCCTCACTAACAAGCAATTCACAATCGACCGAGCTTCATTAAAGACGAATAAACCATCTGAGAACGTCAAAACATCGGATTTATGGGAACGTGAAATACGATCATCGATTTTTGTGATAGACCTAGGGCGACCACGATATTAGCATAGGAATTATTAGAAATGCCCATTACGTGATATCGAACGAGGGGTAGGTTTTAACTTCTCCCCCCCATAAATCACCGGCGACATATCGTACCAATCACTGGGTGTTATTTTTGTGAACGACCGTGGTACACGCAGGAATGTATTTTTAAAATTATTAATAACATCATCGTTTCATTACTATATCAAATTTGAGGATCCAGTTGTCAAAATAGATAAGAAAAAAAAACAAAAAATGCAATACTAACAAACAAAAGAAGCTTATTTATTATAGTTTGAATATAAACAAATGTTGTAATGATTAATCATTTTCATGTCAACTGCAATTCTGGTTTTCCATCAATTGAATGAAATTTTATTAAAAATATGTCGAAACAAGGATTTTTTGTTTTCGAGTTAAAAACAAAAGTTTGATTTAACGACGAATGTTTTGGTTGTAAGTGAAGTAAGGAAAAAACAACTTTCTACAACATTTTCGGAGCATTTTCTTTCGTTGAACTCAGTGGCATAGGCTTGTTTCCAAAAAAGAGTTAAATTTCCAGTTATAACTTTATACCGGGTGATTCTTCAAGGTGGCTCGCCCTTATAACTTTTTTATTATTGGAGATAGAAGAATAAAATTCGGGGGTTGTGTATTATATGTCAATTCGCATTATTTGACGTATTCACTTGCTTTGCAGTACTTCCGGTTTGACCGGAAATGACCTCAACTTTCGATTTTCGAATGGAACACCCTATATATTTTCATTTATTTCGATCGAGGATGACATTATCTATCCAAAAAAACTTTGTTTGTGAATATTTTTCGATCTAGCGTGCCATGGATCAATTGAAACGCTTCCTTTTTGATCAAGTGACATGGGAAAAATACAACTTTGAGGCATCTGACTTCAGAGTCGTTTCAATAATTTTTTCAATGTCACAAATATCATTTTTTCCAGTTAACTCGATTTTTTCAAATGGAAAGAGGGTGGCTCGTCGTGTTTTTGTGAAATATCATTTTCTTACGAACAATTTGATACCACACACTTCCACTTTATTTCCACTATCTTTCCCAATAATTGCAAGAAGCCCAATACCTGAATGGAAATAAAAATTCTTTCATACGTCAAATATTCACAAACAAAGTTTTGTTGGATAGATAATGTCATCCTCGATCGAAATAAGTAGAAATATATAAGGTGTTCCATTTGAAAATCGAAAGTTGAGGTCATTTCCGGTCAAACCGGAATTTCTGCAAAGCAAGTGAATACGTCAAATAATGCGAATTGACATAGAATACACGACCCCCAAATTTTGTTCTTCTATCTCCAATAATAAAAAAGTTATAGGGGCGAGCCACCTTGAAGAATCACCCGGTATATCGAGTGATGGTGGCTCTCCCCTACTACATTTTCATTATTGGAGATGAAGAGAAAAATGGAATTAGGGGGTTATAGTTAGGTACATGGTACCTTCTATGTAACAAAATACAGGGTGTTCCATTTGAAAAAACACAACTTTGATATGTTACACTTTTTTGAGCCACCCTGTAGACTCCAAAATAATTTCCTTTTGCAGCTTCAATTAATATACAAATGATGAAAAGGAGGAATTTCCGATATATTCAATGGTTTGGTTTACAGAGACCGTGTCGTATGGGCCCCACCTTGTATATATAAATATCGGATGTTTCATAGTGGATGGAACATTAGAAGTATCTGGAGAACGGAAAGACAGATCATTTCGAAAATTTGTGGGTACGGATGATCAAACTTGCTCTATACTATAATTTCATCAATACAGTGTTGCCGCTTCTATCAGAAAGTGATAGCTACTTTGTTATTTCATACGGAACAACCCGTATACTATATCAATTTTGGAATTCTTATAAGATTCCCCACAACTTTCCTACATAATTCCCTAAACCTATCTATGACGATTTCCGAGATAAAAATTATTTTGTCCAATTTTTGGGCTTAACCTGACCCAATGGTCAAACATGTCAATTTGAAACACCCGCTATATCAATGTACCATCAAAACATCACAACTTTGAAGAAGATTTATCTTCCATCTACATTCGAAGTTGATATAGAAAGTAAGGTATAGAAATTCACCAGAGATATAATTATAAATGTTGCAAGCAGAATAAATAAAGCTTCTTTGCGGTGCCTGAGAATATTCAAAGCCTGATTTCTTCTAGGGTCCACTTCATTGTGTTTTAGCAATTTACATTTTTTGTATAGGTACGAAGGTTTTCCAATTTTTAAATTTTAGAGAGTATGTACTTTGATCGGTTGAGGGATTCTTAACCATCTTAGTTGTGTTATTTTATAGGAAATTCTATAAAATTTTCTTGGTCTACTGCAAAAAAGAGCAAGTGAGTTTTGTTTTAGTTTTAGCCTCCTGAGTCCTGTCACAATTTTACTTTCAGCGCCTTCAAAATCGTTGTAGACTTCTATAGTAAATAAACAAACAATTTGGATTTGAAGGAACAGATTTTCAATGGTTTTCGATTGGATAGATAAGAATAAACAATTCAATTAATCGTAAAGAAGAATACCAAATGAATTCGGCATCTTCGTGAAGTGTTGCCAACTGTAAAAACAGCGCGTTATGAGAAATTCAATGATGAAATGGGGTATTTTCAAATAAATAGAATGTAGCTTTTCTGTTCTTGTGAACGAAGAAATATCTTTCAAATTTAGGAATGAAGTAGAACCGGAACTTGAATTAACACACTGTACATCATATTTGTTACAATAACTATTCAGCTATATTTTTAAAGCAGAAAGTTATACTTTGCAGCAACGCACTTTCTGCTCGAATTGCAAGCAAGACTTTTTCTACGACCAAATTATTTTTAGACGAATGATTCAGAAAAAAAATGTACTTTTTTACTTGCAAAGTGCTTCGAAGCATCGAATATTGTGACCACAAGGTTGGAGATTTTAGAGTTCTTACATTTTCTGAATATTTTTTTATTTTGTTTGAGCGGCACTAATCCATAAAAATATTGTATCGTTTTTCATATTCACCCCTGGATTCAGTTGGCAAAATCAAAATCTGCTATATCTGGAGGTGTGCTTGAAAATTCTTTGCCACTATCCATGTTTAAAATAGTCATTTTCAAACAGACAACTTTTTTGTTAACTGAAAATGAAATAATGACGTTTCATTAATTCTATAGCCTTTTTTCTTGCACAAAATAGTAGGTAGGTACTCAAATATGCAATCACTGATTCCAGCGAAAAATACACTCTAGAGCTGAAATAAGGTGTCTACATAATGGTGAAACCACTCTTCAATTGTTTGTGGGTCCAAAGTGTCGATGGGAATTTCATGGAACCCATCCTAGACGGATACTTATCGAATCGTCGTGAGATGGCAACACAATCGTGTTCGGTAATATTGTTTTCTACTACATCAGTCAGAACTGGCGGGAAATCCAAACTTCTCTAGTTCATTAGCCTACTTTTGAATTTGTAGTCGTATATTTTTTGCTGTGTGGTGTTTTTTAGTTGAAATGAAGTTTTGTATAGTATGCGGACAAGCAGAAACCGTCTCTCGTCATCTTTATGGAATTCTGAAGGTAATTTGTTAGTTTTTGAAGTTGGAATCAATAATTTACTTTTGCATTCCCCACATAGGACGAAACCGTTCGGAAACAATGGATTCTCGCATTGGGAAAACATTCACAAGTATTCTGAAAACATCTTCTATTTAATTTTCCGACTGTATGTATATTCAGGAATGAATAAAAGAGAATATTTTCTCGAGAATTTTTCATTTTCAATCTGATTGACAACTAAGCTGACAAGCATAGAAGTCAGCGTTGCCGCTTCTAAAATAAATAATTCACGTTTTCTGCGGAAAAAAAATAGTCGCTTCCAACAAAGCCAAAGTAACATTTCTTTTTCAAAATCCAATTCTACGTTCTTTTCCCCCCACAGATTCGTGAAATACTGTCGAATCAAAATTTTGTAGACAAACTACTGGTGTATTTCATTAACAATTAGCAATGTTGCATTTCGCATTATTATAACGCCGACGGTGTCGCCATCCGTGGCGATTTCAACAAGCATACTTCTTGGTTCGAAAATATGCGTTTTTGTCGAGGGGTTTGGGCACGGGTCGAAATAGGGACTAGTTCCACCATAGTTATAGGCATCTTGAGCTGAAATAATGTCAAATCATGACAGACACGGAAAACATCAACTTTGCGCTCAGATTTTAGTATGCAAGAGCCTACTTTGACTACTGATCGTAGAAAAAATATCTGACTGCACGTAAGTCTGGATGAACAATAGAAAAAAAACAAAGATGAGACATTAATTTATATCCGTCACCGAACGCTTGGATGGCAACATTGTCCGAACGACCACAACAGTTATCAATGATTTATGTACCAGGGTGGATTTGTTGGCGCTTGTTCCGATAGAGGATAATGAAAAATATATGAGTAATGGCGGCCGTATTGAATTTTCGGAGACCGTACTGGATGTCTATATCGGAAGTCTGCGTTTATTTTGATATATTTATCGTCATCGGATGCAAATGCAGTTCATTGTTTAGAAAATTTATAATTTGTGCGATTTTATCGTGTCAGTATTTTTTCACCATTTCACCATTAAAAAAAATCGAATTTTATTGTGAGCATAATCGTCATTATTTTTGGTGCTCTCTTCAAATTTTTGATAAAGCGTCGTAAATAATTTTTTATGTTTTTTTTTAACAGAGAAAATCATCTTTATGAACGAAGCTATGCCAAGCAATTACAAAAAATATACCAGATGCCACTTGAGAAATGAGAAAATGAGAAAACAAGGGTTGTTTTTCAGAAAAAAAAAGATCAATAATTGTTGAAAATATTATTATTGAAAAAACTGAATCCAAATCAACTATCACTTCTTGTTCCCAGAATCAGCTGGTTATATTTCAACTTTAATATATTTGTTTTCGCCAATGAACTTACCTCGAAAAAATCGATCGAGAATGCGACCTCCATTTTTTCGTATCTCTTATAGTTACCGAATTAACCTATACAAACATTTGCCCACCCTGTACAGAGCTGTGACTTATTTGGAATACATAAACATACAAATGAACGATCTTGATTATCAGTGAGACATGATCATGCATTGGTTCAATTATTGAATTAATCAGCGATTGCTTTGGATTATATTAATGATTTGAAAACGAAAACAAAATGTAAGTTTTTGAGGAACTTGTTATGTTCAAGTCCCAAATAGATGTAGAGAACTAGTAATTCTATTTGAAAGTATTTCATTTGAATGAAGTATTTTAAAAATAGCTATTTTGTATTTAGTATTTGAGATAGTAAATTAGAATTAAATTGAGAGTATTTGCATTTTGTATTCAAATACTTTCATGAGTGTATTTCGTACATTTCTACTATACTGGATGTTTCAAATTCGATTTTGAAAAAATAGCCATAGTCTAGTACTACAGCAATATCATTTTTTTTCACGTGACTATAAAAACTCAAAAATCTCGAAAACGGTACTCTTGTATTCTGATGAGAGCATCTATTTCATGTAATATATGGTACTTCCTTTGATAGAAGATGCTTCTATTTTTTATCATAACGAATACAGGGAAATAAATTGTCCAAAATAATCACAACTCACTTTTTAGAAACACCCTTTATAGCAATATTAGGAATGTTGAGGTGTTTTTGAAAAATTCATATCAACCACAAACATTTATACAGTGATTTTCAATCTTCCACTATTTAGAAGTTGGGTATTTATTCTAATTTTATAAACTTCAACAACAAATTTCTCAACAAACTATACTTTGAACCAACACTCGGTACACATCTTTGATTCACCATGTATAGCAGAGAAAATAGCAACTCAAAAATCTGATTGACATCGAGGTTGTTACAGAAGAGAAGGCAGCAAAAAATTCAAATGATTGGTAAAATAGGGTATATAGCCCGCTTCAAGTTTTGATTATTGTTTGAATATATTTTGTTCAAAAAAAAAACACTAATTTGATTATATTATCATAGGAAAATTAATATTTTTCGAGATATTCTACTTCGATGTTGAAGTTTCATCTTCTTTTCTTCAACGTTATTGAACGAGACTGTACAGCTTCCTGGCTGAGTCCTTTCATAACCTGACACAGGATATGTTAAAGAAGCATTTATCATGTATTCATCACGAGAAAACACTGAAAACGCCGTATTTTTGGATTCTTTCACACACCATATTCCTCAAGCAAATGTCATATTGATGTAATCTGTCGTTAATACACAGTTAGTCACAGAACTTTTTATTTTTTTTATTTTATTTTTCATTTATTGAACAGACAAGCCATCACAAAAAGAATAATATAGAGAGAAGAAGAAAAAACTGAAAACTAAGTAAAAATACATGACACATGACAATAGTCATGGCAAAAAAAAAACAACTTTCTTACAGCTGAAGATGATCGTGTTGAACAGTTCAAGTTTGTTGTTATGAGTGTTTGCTGATCTAATTGTTTTATTGAGAGACTCATTTAAACCATAATTAGTTCTACAAAAAGGAACCTTGAAAATATCACAATTTCTATTTCTTCTTACGTTTACGGAGAGAGGAGTAAACCCAACAATTCGAGTACAATCAATACTACAATGGATACTTTCATGAAGGAATACCAGTCTGATTTCTTCGATGTGTTGAAGATTTCAATGTGATCATTCCTAATATGTCAACCTTCCAAACATGAATTGGCGCCACAGAACTGTATATGTTGATTTCATTATGATACCACAATTTTTATTCAATTTAGTTTCGAACTCCTTTCATTTTCAATAAAGGGTATTACACGGAAATCTTGTTCTCATTTTGATTTTATGGTACAAATTCCATAAAACAAAACCGACTATGTGTTCAACTATTGGTACGACTGCTTCAATGTTAACTGTGAGGAAACGACATTTTGTTGGTTAGTATAAAGCTGACAGTTTCCAAAAAATGTAAGGTCCGAAAATTCCAAGAATACGGCGTTTTCAATGTTTTCTCAAGTTGAATTCATAATGAACCCATTTCTAAAATATAACGTTCAAGAAATGAAGGTGAATATCTCGAAAAGTATCATTATTCCATGATAATATTTCCAAATTCGTGTTTTCTTGGTCAAAATACGTGGTTTCAAATAAAAAATATAATAAAATTTGAGGCGAGCTGTGAACGCAATTTTACCCGAATGATTTTCCTAATTTGTTGAAATTTCTTTGGAAATATTCGAAATTTCACCACTCGTAGCAACTTTACTTTGCTTGAACCACTTTCATATATCTCATAGTTACCAAGAACATAAAATTTGTTCCAACGCTTCAGACTTCCTCTAGGAAAATCTCTTCTGAGCTTTCACCAACAAAACACGCTAAATAATGATTCGCTGATCCCACACATCACATTTCAACAACGTTTCCTGCTCATTTGCCATCCGAAAGCGACCCTCGTTTTCCTCATCCCCCATTGAGATCGCTTTTTTTCTGTTCCACATCGAACAAGTCGACTCGTTTTTCTTCTGCGATCTCTTCTATCTCGACGGAATAGGGTGAACGATATTTCGCACCCTTTTCCGTGTATCTGATACGGCGCTAGTCGCCACAGACTATGGGGTTGGGAGATTGAGGAATGTATTTTTTTTCTTGCTGCTTCAATCCATGAATTGGTGACTGATATTCAGCTGTAGCATTCGGAATTTGTCCCTCAATAAATTATGGGTAAACAAATTGAGAAAAAAGGCTTTCAGGAATAGTCGAACTAGAAAGTGAGAAATGTTTTTCAGATATTACTGATGGAAAAATTAATGTCACTATTTTAACAATCTCAACAACACTTAAACATAAAAAGGAAATATTCAAACGATCTTTCTGTTAGAACATAGTAATTTATATTAAATATTTAGTTAATTGTGAAAATTCAGTTCCGAATTCATCTAACGATACTTTCAGATTGAAATATAAATCAATGAAATGATCATTAAACGCTACCTATCTATGACTTTTTACGTATTTTAAGTAATCTTTACTTTACATCATGTGATGCTTCTTGTGAAACCAAATGGTTTGAGTGCTATTCGAAAATTATAGTAATTTTTAATTTGCTCGTATATACAGAAGACACTCGTATTTTTCTTTCATATTCTGAACCAGAGCAACCTTTTGTCAAACCAATTGTTTTTGATTCTGAAATATTGAATTGTAATCATCTGGTTGACAATAAATTAATTATTATTATAATGTTCCTTTCAATGCCATTTTTAACTAGCTCTACGTTTCGGAACCCCATCAGTCAATTTTCGATTCGCCTTTTTGTAACGATTCTCCCTTATATAGTCCCTCTTGATTAGCCTGGGATTGGATCACGACTGATGCTAAGGGGATTTTTTGTCCATCAAGTAAATTAGGCTCATTAAGTAGATATACCGTATACTTGCTTCTTCCATTTACTGATTTTGGAACAGAACTATCCTGTTATATTTATGTCTCCTTGATGAATCTTATGCCATAATATAACTGAGAAGGTTTACCAGCTTCAATGCATGACATCTCACAGTTTGAGAACATATTCACATGGTTTATATTAGCTTGGGTTGTATGTATGTAACTCAGTGAGTGGCGCCATCTTTCAAATGAATTGAAACGTTTTCCATCACAGATGGTAATAGTTACAGGTTTCTTTCAATCACCCTTATCAAATTGGTTGATTACCGTCATTAAAAACGTCACCTAATGCGTTTACCTGTCATTTACCTGTCACTTATCTGAGGCTGGCTTGATAGTATCGCACAAATATCAACTTATCAGTGACGTTTCAAAGGATTTTGATGAAAGTTCAATAAATCTATCGTAGAGTAGTGTCCTTACAATCCGTTGTTCACATGAGAATTGTTTCTAGTGCTAATAGTAATGTTTTTCATACTAATGTTTTTCTCGATTAATATAATTTTATATCGATAATTATTTTTACATTTTTGTTCACGATTGAATCATGTTTCTCAGTTTTTACAAACTATATTTATTGAAAAAAAAGAATACTTTTGGTCATGAACTAGTTTCAATAAATTATTCCAATCTATAAGGGAATATTGAACTCCCAAAATTTTTAACAACCCCAAACTTATACTTAGTTGACAGCTGTTTTTCACCATTCTGAATATAACTGAAGAGACGATGGCTTATTCAAAAACAACCTGAATAAAGTCTTGCTTTGGAATCTCTGGAATCTGTTTTTTACGATATCTTCAAAACTATCGATAAAGCCATTTTTTTCCAGAATGCAATGGTGTCCGAAAAACGAACAGTCTGTAGACTCGAAACTATATAAATCCTGTATATATTTTCATTTCTCGTGTCGATTGAAATTTCAGGTCAAAAGTTAGCAGAGGTGCATTATTCATCTAACGCGGTTCTTTCAATATCTGACAAGATCTAGAACCACGAAATTAGTGTTTTATATGATGAAATTATAATACTCCTGAAAACATTTGAAGTGGAAATGGTTTCTCAATCAAATGAGATAACAAATATACACCAACCTCTGCGAATTTTGCATTTTCCTCAGAATATCAAATCAATACAAAGAGAAGCTTATTTTCTCAGTTCGCCTTTCAACTCCTACGTTGCAACGAGTAAATTTCATGTTCATATTCGAAGTCACTTTCAAAACTTCGAATGTTATTAATTCAAAAGGGAGCTTTCAATCTACATTCATCAACAGACGAAACAGATGAGTGATTAAAATCTTTGTTTTTGTCAGACTCGATTTTATAGTTCTTCCATCCATCGTGTATAAATCGAGGGATCTAATTCTATACAAGGGATTCTTAATGCTGAGGACAGAACACAGGCAGGCAATTAGAAAAAAAAATGGCAGTATGTTTTTGACATGTTCTGTTCGAAACAAAGCGTAGGCAGTGGGCGATACGCAGAAAGTATGATGTAACAAAATAATGAGTGATATGAAAGTGATATGTTATGGGCAATTTTGAGGTTACTTTCAATCGTAATGATATTTTCTCGCGACGTCATGACTTGATAAGGAGAAATTCATAATTGAGTAATTGTGCAAGTCAAAATTCATCTGCAGACATGAAAATGATTATGAATAATCTGATAGAACATACCAACTCATAAACAATAATTTCATTATCATGCGTATGATTGACACTTTTTTCAGAACTACGCCATTTTGTTAATTGACATTTTTCGTAGGTGATTGTAAATACAGAAAATACCTTAAATTTCAACGATCTTTTTTTGATATTTTTGTGTTTCAGTCATTCGGTTGGAATCATGTTAACAGTTGGGGAACTTTTTCATTCAAAAATCTCAAAATATAAATATATATATATACCTTACTATGTTCTAAACATTTCAGAACATTTCATCGAGTAGTTTGTTTAAAAAAGCAGAAATTGCATAATTTCACATGATTTACAATGGTATAGCCACTCTATATTAGTTACATTGATGTAAACATTTAGAATAATGCTCTGGATTGTTGTTTGCCTCAAAAATACATTCAAAAGGCTTCGAAAATTGTTCTGGGGCTATAACTACATGGTGGAGTTGATAATTCAATACTAGTTTAGTCACTCATTACTTGTGAATAATCCACTTCAACTTCTGAAATTGATATTTCCTGTGTTAGCTATAAAATAAAATAATGAAGTCTATATCTTCGCTAATCGTACCTCTACTACTCTTCATCGATCAAACATGATAAATAATTAATACGACAAAAAGTTTTATATCTAATCTTCATCAATGCACTAATATTATCGTCGATAAGCTGAAAAAATCCGATAACGATGTACCATGCACGAATACGCATACCGACCATCGTGGCCTGAATTTTATCTAAGCACGAAACTATAAGGAATATCGTTAAATCCGTACATTAAGAACAGAAACCAGAAGTGTAGTAAAGCTAGTCTACGATTGAATCGATAAAGAAAACGCGATATTATGTTTGTATGAGATGCACAAATGAACAATCTAAGGATTTTGCTTACAAATGTCATCTGTCGAATACCTAATATGTCATTTGTCAAATGTCTAATGTGTCATTTGTCAAATGTATAATGTGTAATTTGTCGAATCTATATTTTTTCATCTGTCGAATGTGTTTCATGTCATTTGAAGAAGTGACGTATTCAGTGATTGAAATCTCCTGAATTGATTCTTATTCCAAAAACAACTGGTAATGGAATCCTACACTGTTCAGAAATTTTAACTACCATTTACGTTCGTACTCACAAAATGAGTTCAAACATAAAAACAGTTTTTGACAGCATTTATAGAGCAATTATCGTCAAACTTTTATATTTTTCGCCCTAGCTTGACAACGTTGGAATTCATGGAAAGGAGGAAAATATGATTTTACGCAGAATTTTATGCCTTATTTCTTCGGTTTACAAATCTTCAGGGTGCAATTCTTGAATAATGTTATTGATGTGTTAATTATGCTGTCTCGCTTAGGCTGAACACCGTGTATCTCCGAATATTTCAGAAAAGTGTATCTGCGCGAGTATGACATGTTTCATTGAAATTTTCGTTCATAAGTTTTACCACTTCCACACACCCCTGTATACCAAGTGATTCTCCAAGGTAGTTCAAACCAATAATTTTTTTATTATTGGATATAGAAAAACGAAATTTGAGGGTTGCGTATTATACATAGTTCAATTTACAATTTTCTACCTATTTACTTGCCTTGCTGTAGTTCCAGTTTGACCGGAAATTACCCTAACTTTCGAATTTTTAATGGGAAAATCTATATATTTTTACTTATTTCAATCGAGAATGACATTCTAAATCCCCTGGTATATTTCAAGACTGAATTTAATTTCAATTTGGTGTGACCTATCTGATTGTTCGATATGGACCACCCTGTACAGTACTATAATTTCTGATTACCAGAATCAGGATATTTGTGTATAATTTTGTAGAACATATAAAACTCAAAAAATGAAATGTGAGATGACAGTCGGAAACCTTACAACACTTTTTATTTTTTTTATAAAACTTCCCACGAAAGGAGATTTTTTTGGGGGAAGAGGCTAGATTTGACGACCATTTCCTCATTACTCATGGAAAATAACCATCTAGCAAACCTTCTGGGAAATCAATGATGAAAAATGGATTGTTTATGAATCTTTACACGAAAAGTCGACCATAAGATGGCGCTACGTTTGACATGAATAACCAATAACCTAACCTATTTACTTAGGGTTTTTCCTGGACACCGTCAGTCATCGACATGGCGATCGAAAGGGACCAGCTATGAATCACGAAAGGATCAAGAGGTCAATGACTCGGAAACAGCTGCGCCCTTTCCTTTTCGATTCACCGATGCATCGCATCTACACTGTCCATTATTTATCTATCACTGATTTGAAGCATTTCACGAAATTATCGTTGCTAGTTGATGTTGTTGTTGTTCTAGATCGCTGGTACTTTTTCCAAAATCAAGAGGCCATCCGTAAAAAGTGTAGCACGTACTGATCGCGCATCAAGAATGTAAAGACGAAGAGGCGTACTGCATGATTGGAGCTGAATTTTTGTGAAACGTTCATTTCATGAAGTCATTGAATTCAAATATGTGATAAAACATAGTGTTCTATTGAAAATAGAAGAAAACTCACTGGAACTCAATAAAACTTCACATAATTCTAAACTCCCCTATCGATCGAATCTCCAAATAAGCCAAAAACATTTTTTTTTGACCAATCCAGTCTTCTTATGTCATGAAGACCATTTTCTAGTATCTAGTAATTCCTATTATTTATTTTCCATAGTAAGCTAAAAAATACATTTCAACGTATTGTATCCGTCAGAATACATTCAATACTCTTTCAAATTTTTATTGGAATTTTTTGTATTGTTAATCAAATAAGAATCGATGATCAGAAAAATATACGTATTTCCATATTTTTCACAGTTCACTAGAAGGAGAACAGAAGAACAGATCATTTCGAAAATTCGTGGACGTGGATAATCAAACTTGCTCTATCTGTCCAAAATATTTTTGTCAATACAGTGTTGTCACTTGTATCAGAAAGAAGTAGCTACTTTGTTATTTCAAATGGATCACCTCGTATATTATACCATTTTTGGAATCCTAATGAGATTCCTTACAACTTTCCCACATAATTCCCTATTCCTATCTGTGACGATTTTCGAGATGAAAATTATTTTGTCCAATTTTTGTGCAAAACCTGACCATTGAAGAATATAAATTTTTTCCCAATGCAAATTTACAAAATATTGCAATTTGGGTCATAGCTGCATAAGACCATCAAGTATTCTGTCGATAAACTGGATCTCAGTTTCAGCATACAGGGAGGCTCAGAAGTGAGTGCCTTCCGGGTACTCATGAAAATGACTGGAACTCCGTTTTTTCAAACGGAACACCCTGTATATTATCACTTATTCAAAAAGCTATAACATTTTCCATTTTATTTAAGTATACTCTCCCTATACCTGTCTCGTACAGTTTGTTATGATCCCTCATGTTATGAATTCGTTTTCAATAAAATAAATATTGGATAGAGCTTTAGATAGTAGGCTATGAACTTCATTCTGACAGAGAACTAACATGTTATTCCTTCATCATCATCCTGTATTCAAGTTGCATACTATGGCAGAAAATAATTACTTGCATGAATAACAAAGTAGCTACTACTTTCTGATACGCGGCAACACTGTATTGATTGATAAAAATATTTTAGACGGATAGAGCAAGTTTGATAATCTACGCTCACAAATTTTCGAAATGATCTGTCTCTCTGTTCTCCAGATACGTCTAATGTTCCATCCACTGTGAAACACCCTGTATACACGACTTCCGATTACTGAATTATTGAAATATCATCAACTGAAAGGTGCATGGATATTATTGATTCTCAATTTGAAAGCAGCGTCAGTCTAGTGTCTAGACGCAATACACTGTTTCCTTCTTCATAGGAACGACGAAGAACTATTCAAACCAATTTTATTCGCTTCAAGTCAAGGGAAACCAAATCTGGTAAGCTTTGAGGCCACTCGACATCAAAAATTAATATGAAACGACTCAAGGCAACGCAAAAATCTTCAACTATTTCTCGTTATTAAATACCCAAGAGGGGCCAAATCTGGTAACTTTGGAGGCCACTTTACCTAAAAAATTGATACGTTCACACTGTTTCCTTTTTTATAGAATCGATGAGGAAGCAAAATACACACAATGCCAATTTTGAGTTTCATCACATTTACTTTGGTTTTTGTACCCCTCGCGATTGAAGTGGAGCCAAATCTGGTAGTTTTGGTGGCCACTTGAACCAAAGAATCAGTCACACAATTTCATTTCCGTTCAAAAACCACAAACGATGAATCATCAACAATCCCTACCAATGTTACACTCCCCAGGTCAAGGTGCACCAAGTCTGGCGATTTTGGTGGCCATTTGAACCTGAAAAATTAGCAGGATCTAATTGATCCGATGTTGCGTGCGTACACCTTTCGGAGCGAACTAACCCCCTTTGCATCGAGCGCTATGGAAACAACGTTTCACTCGTGTGTTACTGGAATTAAACGAAGTTTCATCAGGAAATTCGTTTTCGGCAAGTCCCCTCAAACACAATACATCTTTCCCCCGCGAAACACGCCAGATGACGGTCTACGTGGAGAGGGTTTCCATGGACACGCTCCGGCAGACTGCAGAAAACAGGGTGGGACTGAAAGGGATTAGGAGGGATGTTTTCGCTATACCTCGTTTGGCGATTCTATTAGAGGTGTATTGGAACAAATACACTTGTATTTGGCTGTAGAAAATCAATAATAGAGAGTTGGAATACTTCCACTTACGTTGACGTGAAGATTCAATTTGACATCTGGGCATGCGCATTTCTCAAGTTTTCACTTTCTCGTTCTGAGGGTTTTACTAGCTAAAAATACAATTTTCCCAAAAACAATCAATTTCAGAGAGTACATTACAAAAACATTTCTTGAAGGCATGAAAAAGTTCTACACGATAATGAAATACCATACTGGGTGTTCCATTTGAAGAGTCAAGTTTTTGCTAATTGATATCTTCTGAATTGATGCTTATCCAAAAAATATCATGTATACGAAACAGGACTTCTACTCAATTCAGACATTTCAGCTATCCTTCACCTTCATACCCACCAAATGGATTCACTCAATTTTCACTGATTATATTTTTAAGGCAGCTACTTGGTAACTCCATTAAAAGACGAGTCAAAGAATTACAAAGAATAGCCTGGGATAACACACCAGAACAAGAATATAGTAAACTTGTTATTCAGATAACAGGTGAAAAACGAACTGATGAGATACTCAGATCCAGTAGAGATCAGATAAGACTAGAAACAGGTCTCCTCACAGGACATGCTCCTGTCAGAACACACCTACAAAAGATGGGGCTATATCAAGGTGACCAGACTTGTAGATTGTGCAGCTCAGAACCTGAGACTATTGAACACATTTTGTGCTATTGTGAGGCACTAAACTATAGAAGAGTAGTACAACTAGGGGAACCTGACTTGAACCTAGAGAATGTGGGAACCCTGAAACCTAGTGACCTTTACAAAATAGTCAAAGGGACCAATATTTTTAAAGGTATCGGAATGATAGAGGAAATACAATAAGCCTCCGGCTGCAGTATATCCTTTGGACCCCTGTAGTAATGAAAAATATAGTGCATCGATTTTCGTAAAATTTCGTTTTTTTTTCACAATAGTTTGACAACGTTGCAGTTTACGAAAAAAAAACACGGGACGTAATGCAGAATTCTACGCTGAATTCGATGGTGAAAGATTATACAGGGTGCTCCAATAAAAAATGTTTTTGCTACTACCTAAATATGCAACACTCTGTGAATCTGGCACCGTTAGGGCAAAATTTATAATTATTAAAAAAAACATTATTTTATATTTTTGAAGTATATAATATTATGATGAATTTTCTGCAATAGATTAGTTATTTGATTTAAAAGAATAAAACTATGAGTTTAAATAAAATTTCAGGGCGGCATTAAGTTTAAATCCAGCCCTGTACGCAATTCCTTGGGAGTGCGATAAGACAGAAACCCACTGATCGTATGAAAAGTATTGGTGATTTCAAAAATAATAACTTTTTGGCTTCTTATCATGTTTTCACAGAAGATAATCACACTAGTGACATTTATGTCGAAAAACTCCAAAATTCGATGAAATATCTAACTACAAGAAATATCATCAGAGAATTTTCCTCAGAAGAAAATCTTCCCGGAACAAATCTCCCGGAAACATAATTCCAAGTTCGTTGTGAAAAAAAATCCATCGAACAATTCCGTCACAAAAATCATCTCGGAAAAGTTCATGGGGAAAATTTCCTGAGCGAATTTTCCCGGATCCGGTCCTCCACCGGACCATTCATCCGGATAATCCGCAACCACTCACCTCTTCCCAGACGAGGCCACTTTGAATGCCCGGAAATGTACGAGGGGGAGGAAAAACTATGGCGTTCGATGGGAAATCCGTCGGCTCCCCGAAAATTTAGTTTTCCGGTTGATCAAGGGGGTCTGACTGGGAGGAGAAATATAAGGAGAAGGCAAAAGGGGGGTTTCATGATATTTAATATATTATTCAGGATGGGCCAGGGTGGATATTCTTCGGGAAACTTGAACTTCTATGAGAAGTTATGGTGCATCGATTGAACATACAGGGTGTAACTAAATGAGTGGAAAGTGTAAAACATTCGAGGGGGTGATTTCTCATCGAAAGAAAAGATAGGATCTTTACTATAAGGAAACTTCATTGGAGCATCCCCTGTTAAGATACAGCCCCTTGAAGGGGGTACAAGTAATTTATTTAACAATTTTTTTCACGAGCACCGAAAAAGTTACAGTATTGAAATTAACCTGACATTTTCTACTACTAAAAAAACACTCAGCCAGTAATTTATTTGGTTTACCCCATGGTTGTAAGGGGTGGAAAACGCAACCCCTCAAATTTATTTCCAAGGTAATTTTTTGTCTTATTATTTGTTCAACATCTGAAAATTTATTTCCGATAGCATGTTTCATTCTAAACAAAAAATGTCTCTTGAATTATTTGCCCAAAATAAACCAGTTAGCAGCAAAAAATATTTTACTACCTTCATTGAATGATTGAAGGAGAATAAACAAAACTAATTTATGAATAACAAAACATAAACATGTAGAAATCATAGTAAATGTTCAATATGTCTACCCTAAAACATTACGCATGCGTCTAGACGTCTTCGCATTGAGCCACGTATTCGTTCAAATAAAGGGACTGTATCTTAACATGGGATGCTTCAATGAAGTTTCTTTATATAAAAGATCCTATATTTTTTTCGATAAGGAATCAACTCCTCAAATATTTTACACTTATTTAGTTAAACCCTTTATTTTCAGCGATGCAGCGTTGCCGATTTCACCAAAAAATTGCATTATCTAGGGTATACTATAACGAGTACGAGAAATTCTGTATGGAGAAGTTTCTTCTAGAAGTTATACAAGGTCACTCGGAATTCGTAATTCTACTGGAGATTGGACTGTCATAATTAGATAATATGCACATTAGCCAATTACAAAGGACATTTTTAATGAAAAAGTGTTTCAAGTCGATTAGGTACCCTACATGAATTGGGGTGTACTAATCAGTTTTCTTCCCGTACGTCGGCTTTTCAAGAACAGTGTCTTCGGCATTTTTCACATGAACTGCTGAAATATTGAGGAAATATTTCTTGGAACCCAATTCAATAGATGATGAATGAGTTGTGCCTGAGAAAAATAATACATGTTAGACAATCGTTTCCTTTTTTTCTGAAAACTGAGTTTTGTAATTTTCTTTTTGTATTTTTTTGTGAACGAGTCTCTCTCTTCCTGTTCTTCACTGACAGGACCAAAATTTTTTCGGACAAAATAAATGTGGGAAACCAGAAAATTAAATTTGACTCTCATTTTGCATCCCAGTTTTTTCATTTGATTTTCGACCATTTTAGCTACTATTGAAGTCCATAACATTGCAGGAGCAAAAGTAACTACTGTCTTCATGGTATTTTGTTCCTTTTATACTAAAGTAATGCCAAAGGGTGAAGAGCTGCGTGTACCTTTAATCCAATATGAGTTTTTCACAAATTATTCAATCTATTGGTGACTGCTTATTGACTATAAAAAGTTTGGATGTTTGAAGTAACAGCATTTTTGAATAATTTATGGAAAAACTCCATAACGATGTCTTTTTCGAAGGGCACCTAGGAAGCATTTCCGGATTGAGGTAATTTGAACTGAAACGACTCAAAATCCCCTCTAGTAACTGCAGTTTCCTTTTGATAGAAGAGTTTCTGGACACCCTGTATATTTTGTAAATTTATAAATTGTAATTCAGAATTGGATGGCACGTTGTCTATCATATAAACTCTCCGTTGGTTCGAATTAATTTTTACACTTATTTTAACTTGTACGAATCAACGAGAATATCGATGAAACATAGACTCTCTCTCTTTCTCTCTCTCTCTCTCTCTCGTTTCCGTTCAACTTTCCAGGTACTCCATCTATATCTACAAGCCGACTGCAGTGATTGTACATTCAATTTTCTCGAATTATGCTCGTTATCTATATTTCGCACGTACATCGCGAGTTTTCCGTTCCTCCTTCGAAACGTGGATAATGAACTGGATGTGTATTCATTCTCTGGGCGGTACGGAAAGTTTCAGCTCTGTTTGTAACGGAGCTACTCCAGATATAATTTATGAATGCGGAAACGAGCCCGAGAAACTTTCCGACAGACGAAGAAACATAACCTCAATGTTTCGTCGTCGACAGTGTTTGTTCTTTTTACTTTCAATTTGGGATTGTTTTGGATTTTCTCTGGGGTAACCTGAGATCATTCACGATGTTTATGGCACAGAAAGAATCTCGAAGAAGATTGATCTCTTTAATAATGAATGTTGGGATAAATGTACAACTTAACAATTAACAACTTGATGCTGCTAGGAAGTTAATTGAGAACATTTTGAATACGATGATTTTTGGATTCTATATTCGAAAATTATTTCATCTTATTATTAAAAAAAAAAACTATAGCTGGCAAGGAATGGGTTGTTGAAAAACACCCCATTTGAAATAAAAGTTGACCTGTGTAAGCATTTTTCAATTTTGTCTTCAGTAACGGAGATTGAAGAAGGGGTAACAATTATTCCACCGCACTGTATACAGGGTGTCCCCGTAAAGAGCACGTCAAACCGAGGGAGAATGTAGATCAAAAGATAACTCACCTGCTTTGACAAAATTCTCATTATAGAAGTCTTGCCGTTTTCGAGATTTTTTTGAAAACTATGAAATTTTGCACCTTTCAATAGTTTTGTCTTTACGGTTGGTACAATTTTACACCTTTTTGGTTATTTTTTTTTTTCAGTAAAATATTGCTGAGGAATGATTTACATTCAAATCATTCTATGAACAATTTGAAGGGGGGCTGTGAGAAATATTTTCATTGAGAACTATTGAATTCTAGTGAGGTTAGCTCAAGTGATCTAGCTGACTATGCTGAAAATCTTCGTCTATCGATTTATTTATAAAAAAATTATATATCATCTAGGAATCTTCAAATCAGCCCAATTAAATATTTTATTTTGGAGCACCAGGTATCCTCGGAGATGTTGATCCCGGATCGAAGGGAGTGACACGAAAACAATAAGAATCATGGCGAAAGTGAAGAAAAAATCGTTCCTGATTTGATGAATCTTACCAAAAAATCCAATCATTCAGGCCTTTTCTGGAAAGATTTGCTCATGTCCACCAATTTTGTGTATTATGGTATGGTGTATTTTGGTGAAGACACCTCGATGTTTCAGACAGAAATTGTTAAGATTCTTCAATGTGCCAAAATGTGTAATGAGAAGGCCTTCAAGAGGAAGGCAGTTTATATCTATTCGGATAGTGAGACCAGCCTGGAAGCTCTTGCAAGCTACAAGATAAAATCTGGGAATGCATCAATGAACTTCTGAGACTGACAAGATCAAAAAGAGATGCATGTTCTGAGTGCCTGGACTTACTGGAATGAAAAGCAATAAAATAGCTGATGAACAAGCAAGAGGTCAGCTACACCCTACTTTGGTCTGGAACCAGCTCTTGGCGTATCTAAAAACACATTTTGGAGCTGCATCAGAAGACAGATCAAAAAACTAATGAAATAAACCTGGGAGAACACACCAGGACGAGGTAAACTTGATTTACAAGCAAAATGTATAAACGAATAGATGATATAAGACTAGTAATAGGACTCTTTGCAGGCCATGCACAGAAAAATATAAATCAGGGTAACTTCGACGCATATTGACACCAAAATATAATGGAATTGCATATTTCATTATGCAAATGATGATCTGGTTCGATTGTTGCCTCAAAAATATGAATAATACTCTATTTTGGTGTTCTATCGTTAGTATACAGTGCTTTTCAAAAGTCCCCTCTTCCTCTTAGTTTTGGAACGATTATGCATACAAAAGTGAATTATAAAGGTTTTGAACTTTCCTACTAGTGATGAAAAAATCAGCAAAGATGACGTGACAAGGCCATTGTGACCAATAATTTCAAATGGAACTCTGCAACACCTGTTTCAAAAGGTATTGAAAAATTTTATGCATTCAAAATTATTGGCCACAATGGCCTTGTCACGTCATCTTTGCCGATTTTTTCAACACTAGTAGAAAAGTTCACAACCTTGCCAAAGATAAAAGGGGAGAGGGGACTTTTCAGAAGCACTGTATATGAAAATAAAACAGAAATAAACACTAGGACAATGTGATGAAACACCTTCAGCGGTGCTATTTTGGAATGTGTCGTGTCTTTGCAACGAGAAGACGGAATTTCAAGAATACAAAAGCAATGTATAGGCAATCAAAAGAGATTTTCAACGAGGTATTATTTGACCCCCATTTCCATTTCGAAAAATTTAGGGGATGCTACCCCCGATTAAGAGGGTAAAGTTTGGGCTATACTTTTCACGTCAAAAGTTGTCCCCCTCATATACAAAGTTGACGTGTTTCAGATTTTTCTCGATAAAATCTCTTCCGGTACATTTTCGTTGGGCCACCCTGTATAATCAAACTAAATCACGGTGACCAAACTTAATGTAAATCATTGAAAGGCACTATAGGTCTATGAACGTCTCCGACTGTATTGCGTTTTTTGAATCCCTTCATTAAAAAAAATAGATGATATCTGCAAAAAATCATAAAAATGATTTCATCTCATACCTACACTGTTTATATTTACAAATCTTGTATTTATTATGAACTGTTAGTCTCCAAAAAAGAACAACTTGGTAGATTTCCAGTTCTCATCTTTATCCAACTGTGACAACGACGACAATTTAATTCGAGAAAAATCAGGCTGTGAAACGGCAATTCTTGGTGCAAACATTAAGGAAAGAAAGCAAAATATGAGGGAGGCGATGAAAAGCACCACCATCGTCTCGTGATCATAATATTCCTAACGGTGGTGGTGCGCTCCTACTCCGTCTCCTCGTTTAGCCGACCTTTTAATGAAAACCATAGAATAGGGAGGACGGAGGAAGGAGAGTTCGTTCAAGGTCATAAAGGCGAAATAATTTTCAGAATGATCAGATGTTTCATGATGCCTTAAACGCTATGAAAATGGATTTTCTTCAACATTAATGGAGTTTGAACTCTTCCAGAATACATAATATTCAGGTTTCCCATGTATTTGAAGGAATTCATGGATTTATTCGCCACCTATGCATCAAATCGTAATAGGAACATCTGATATCGTGAGGTGGTACTCGAGATAGAGGCAAACGGAGTTCAGTGCATTTTAGAAGTCTTTTATACGAATTTTCAGATGAATCAATTTTTCTAAGGAATGCAGAAGAAAATCTAGGGCACCATCTTGATCGTGCTAATATTGTTTCACGTTGGAACATGCTTTCTTGGATATTTTCATGAAAATTTCATGTTTTCGATCTACCACATTATACAAAATTGTGAATAATTCGATGATTACTCCAGGGCCGCATTCAGAGCTTCTTGGACGCTTCATTCACAAACTTTTGGGGGCCAACCAGTGTAATCAATAAAAAATTGGTGGATTTTCGCGAAAGTTAAAGATAGATTTTTCTTAAGGTTTTTGGACATTATAAGGTTATTATACGAGATTTCTTAGGTATTTCTTAAGATTTTTTTTTTCACAAAATAATAGTTTTGTACCAAAATATATTCCCTAACCTAACTGCAAATATGTTCCCTAACCTAACTGCACGTATGATTCCGGTTGAACGAGTAACTGAAACAAAAAAAAAATTGAAGTTGGCATTTTCTATAGAATGTCTCAAGATTTTTGAAAAATGGTGTAGTTCCAAAGAACGTGTCCTACTTTGGGATGAAAAAAATATCGTTTTTGATGCCAAATTGACAATCAAAGATTTTGATTGTTCTTTCAGTACTATAACGACATGATGCAGTGAATAATTTGTACCGTTTCCATACTAGTTCAGTCTCCCATTACTGAAATACCAATGGTTTGTTCCAACACGTCTTGAAACCATCACAATATGGTCACGCTCATGCGCAATTGATTTAATCTGTTCCAACCGAGAAGTGATCGTCATCTGACCATCATCTTTTTGTTCCAACCAAACTCGTGACCGGCCGCAGCATGTTTTCAGGACGGTAATTTCGGTACATGCTCAAAATTGAAAACTGTTTTGATTCTTGAGTATTGACTTGTGCATTAAAAAATTATTCGCCAAAAGAATAGGTTAGCTAACCTAGCTTTTTGTTTGAGTATTTATTTACTTTCATTTGTATTGATGATAGTTTCTTCCGTTTGAATCAAATAAGAAAAAATAAATATGAGTGACGATGGAGATACTGATTATTTATACGGAACAAGTGAAGACGATTTTGATATTCAGTACAATGAAACGAGGGTCAAAAATTGTAGATTGTTCAATTTTCATATTATTTTGATTATTGTAACCAAAAATTATTCTTGAACAAATCAATCTTTTAGAACTCCAAGAACTGTCAATAAAACCAATCCAACCTTCGAACGTTTTTGTACCGTCACGAAACTATGCAAAGATCGCGCATGCGAACTAAACGAAACCGAAACGGCCACAAAACAGTTTCGAAACCATAAAGAAATGTTTGTTGGAAAAAACCTCAAACAACCCAACCTCCTAATATCACACTCATTACGAGACCAGCACGCGCCAGACGATCCTTCCTCGCGCCTCCTTATTCTATGGTGAAAAGTCTGGCCGACCCGAGACTGGGAAGAGCGTTCCCATGACGACGACGCTGCAGCCGGGACCGGTGGATGCTGCTGATGCTGATGTGGCCTCTCCGCTATGCTCGGTCTCTGGTTCAGGGGGAGGCCGCCGTCGCCGGCACGCAGGGCCGTATCAGGAGAAATTCGGACCCCGTAATTCCTTCTCATTTATGGTCAGTTTTTTTTATCGTTTAATTCGTTTTCGTTTCCAGTTTAGATAGTTTATTTATTTTATTACAATTTAGGAGGAGAAGGGAATTACTGATTTGGTTTTGTGACGAAGTATTTTGAACGTCATATTCAAAATCAAAGTAGTTGAGAACGTGAGCATCTTCTAGTTGAGCCATCTCTTTGAAATCTTGTTCGATTCTTTATTCTTCAATTTTTATGACAATCAAACTTATTACATAAATTTAGATATCACTTCAAATGTGACTGTTTGTTATGAGCATCAAAAAATGGCAAATATAAAGTTTCGTGTTTTGAACGTTTCCAAAAGAGGCAGAAGGACTTGGAAGACACAGGAAAGATTCCAGATTGTTCGACAAAAAACCATCAATATCTCACCGAATTCGCCTGACATGGTTCCGTATGACCTTGAAAAACCTTCTTTAGCACTGAAAATAAAAATGTTATACCGATATTGATGGCATTCTCCCAACGCTGTACCAAAAAGTGAGCTGAGAAAGTCCTCCGATAATCTTCTCAGACGTGCGAATCGCAATATTCGCTCAAAAAGAGCTTATTTTTAAACCAATCTAACTGCTTAACTCTGTTTCGTATAGCACTTTCTCATTCCAACGTGTCGAAGGATTCGTTCAAGAAACAATAGTTGGTTTTAAACCTAGAAAACTATTGTATCTGCAGTTCATCTTCTGGATCCCTTCAGTAAAATACGTTTCGTTTGGTTATACAGGGTCGCTGATATGTATGGAAACGGTCGATTATTTCCTAAAGTAAGATAGCTAGCAAAAAATGTTAGGATACAAAAGTTGTAGGGTTTTTCAAAATCCATTGAACTAATGAAAAATTAAGTATACAGGATGAGTCAAAAAGTCAGGACGAAACAAAGTTGCTTTTTCTCTAATGAGACGCCCTGTATATTATTCCACATTTCAATTCTGCTCGAAATTCTGAACAAAATTGATGGAGCGCTTCATTTCCTAAATTCAACCGATTTCGAGATATCGAATTTTGAAAATAACTTATACTTCATTAGGTACTGTCAGGAGGTAAATGGTAAACACTTTGAGCACCTTATTAAATAGAATTTCAAAGAAGAATTTGTTGTTTATACATAATCAACATGCCCTTGAATAAAGTTTCACAAGAAATTTCATGATGGAAAGCTGTCAAAATGCTAATACTAATTACCTAAGTTCAATATCAATCAAATTCTTAGGTCTTAAAGTCTTGTTAGAGGTTTTTCCGCGGAAAAAAATTTATCACTGTGTGTTTATATTACTGTTCCAAAGCGTCTGTGAAAATTTCATCGAAATAGGAGTTGGTTCCCTTTGCTGCAGGTTTTCCACGGTTTTCCTTGAGCTTCTCTTCAATTGCGTGAACCAGCTCATCAGCAACCAAAAACGGGCGCCCACGTCATTCATCATCGTTCTTTGACCACGTCCTTCAGTGAATTGCCCCATCCTTATTCTAACCATTGAATCACTCACAGCAGTTTGTCCATAAATCTCGCAGATTCACCGATGAATTTAACTTGATTTAACTTTCTTTGCATTTAGAAAACGAATCACTAATCTGATTTTACAAGCGGTGACATTCTCAATTGAGGCTGACATTCTAAAGACTAGCCTAGAAACAACATGTCAGCGGCAGCGATTTGAAAATGACGTAGTTTTGTTGTCCTTGAGTTAGAGTAACTGCCGCACATGCACAGAACTGCGATCGCAGCGCTACAGCGGATAGAAACAGAAACGGAACTTACTTCGTGGACATGCCTCATGAGTCAGTATATTCGCTAACATTGATTTCATTTTGTAACAATAATTTTTCAATTTAATACCTGATAATTTTTGTTAGATATTCCCTTACCCTATTATTTATATGTTAAGATGGTCTGGTTTCCATAAAACGTATCCTACGCGTTGAACAGAGTCTCATAGTACTTCCAACGTTTTCCGTAACCTTCGCCTACCTTTTCTGCCAGTCCCACCCTGCCTCGAGGAGTCCTCGCAAGCCTCCTTCCTAACTCGGTTAAAATTCCTACGTGGTGAATTGCATTGTGCCGTATAATCTACCCCCGAAATTATTTCGCAGTCGATGGCAATTGTGACACTAGATTTCGAGACGAAACTCCTGTTTTCCTGTCGGGATGAATAAAATCTCTTTACGAGCAACATTACCGTCCCGACTGCTCACGAGACTTCCGGATTACGGCGGGTAATGCGCCTTGAAATTATACGTCAAGTTGACGAAGAAAGAAAGAAAAAATGTTGGATAGGGTAACGTTCGTTTCAATTTGTGGAAAAGTGTCAAAACGCTGTTTTTGATAGGTTTGATACGATTCTAGGTTCAATGATTGAAGCTTTTTTGAGAACTTGGGTCTCATTATGGGCACGAAAGTAACAAGAATCATGGCGGAAGTGAAAAAAAATCGTTCCTGATTTGATGAATCTTACCAAAAAATCCAATCATTCAGACCCTTTCGGGAAAAATTTGCTCATGTCCACCAATTTTGTGTATCACCATGGAGAATATCGAACTGATTTTTAAGCTTCCCTTACTGTCTATCATCACCCTTCGAGATTCATCCCAAATCGAAGAAAGTAGATCGAAGAGAGTGGCATGAAAACCTCACTAGAGAATAGCAAGGTAGACTGATCTGGTATACAAACGGATCAAAGACCAAGCAAGGTTCTGGTGCGGGAATTCATTGCCGCTTTTTGAAGGAGAAACATTGTATGCTCTTGGTGAACATGCTTCAGAGTTCCAAGCGGAAAGTTCTAGAATTCCTTGTTGTGAAAAATTCCTTATTCACATTTATTCGTATAGTCAGGCTAGCATGAGAGCTCTAGCAGGGACAAGGTGAAGTCCAGACTTATATGGAGATGCAACAAGCAACTTGTGACACTGTTAAGGTCGAACTGATCTGGGTACCTGAACAGAGTAGAAAAGAAGGCAACGAAATATAGTCCATTTATTGTGGGTTAACAGTTGTGACAGATTCGGTTACTTTTCGATGCCATCAGTTTAAAACAAAAAGTATCTAGCAATGACAGCTGGGAACATCCAAGCATCGAAAATTATGGCAAAAGTTCACTGTCATTTTACAATGATGCCAAATTGTTCAGAGCGAATCCTTGGAATCGTTTGTTAACATGCGAATTGTTTATTTCTGACCATTTGTTCTTTAATCACGATATTATTAAAATACTGAAAGCATTGAGAGGAGGTGCCCAAAAAATGGTTGCATCTTCATTAGAACATTTTTAACGAGAAGGGGATAACAGGAGCCCCTTACTTTCATTGGATTTTTTTTGAAAGGTAAGCGGAAAATCTTCATGAATATTTATTCACCATTATCTTACGATGGTTCAATGGTTTTTATAAAATATGATTTTTACAGAGAGTGATTGCTGCTTTAAATGTAGGAATTGTACTGTGTGGGAAATATCTGCATGATATACACAGAAGGTAAGTTAAGAACTAAACTGTCCTAAAACTTACAGAACTACACAACGGAAAAAACAAGTTGTGGATATTGATCAACCTCAAAAATATTAAATAAGGAACTGTATTTACGATATGTACACAAGAACAGTGAGTATTTAGTGCATATCACATATTATCAGCTGATGAACATTCTTCATTGCAGAGGAACACATAGTCACCTAATGTTGCAAATTGTTTTCTTTGATGAGACCTGGATATTTCACAATGGAACTCTAGGGCATTCTTAGCAAGATTCTAGTGTGAAAAGTGTGAAAATATAAAGTGTATGAGATTCAAGATATTCAGAATTTGTATATCAGTTAGATGGTGTATTGGAATTATGTTGTCTATTAGATTCATTGTTTTGCATGCTGGTTGTTCAGATGGATACATTCCTGGGAGAGAATTAGTTTCCATCCCTGAAAGTGCTAACAAGGTAGAAATGAACCAGGATAGGATAACGTTCTCCACCTTTTTTGAAACACAACGGCTGCCAAAATTTGGGAAACCTTCCACAATCATTATGTATGGATAATGATAATGCTAATGATAAGGCACTGAACTACAGGATAATCAGATTGAAACCTAGGGAACTCAGTGATCATTGTAAACTACTCAAATGGATAAATGATATATATTTGTGAGGAGGAGTACAATTAGCCTTTGGCTACAGTGCATCCCTTGGACCCCTTCAGTAATAATAATAATAATAATAATAGCATTGTCTGTCATTCCGGATATTTTCAACTCAACAATAACAATCGGTCCAGCCCTTATTCCAAAGCCACTGAGCCTAATGGATTTTCAAAAGGCTGTTTCTTAAAATACATCGCCGCACGGATTATAAGGGAAGCGTACAGAAATTTTCTATTGTCGAAGCGGCTTAGCAAAAATTGTTGGAACATAAAGGAAGATTGATTACAGGGCGTTCGCTAATCGCTCCTAATACGGTTCTTGTGTTGTTATTTCACTCGGTTTGCGGTTTTTGATGAATGATGCTTCATCGTTTTGATGGACAGAAGAAGAACATCGACTTGCCCAATAGGAAATTGCTTATGGAATGCACAGGAAATGAATACAGGGTGATTTTTTTTCGGCATACATGATTAGGAATATTTTATTGCAGTTTGAGCCTATAGTTGCAATTTCGGTTTGGCACTCTTTCATCACAAATCAGGAAATAGCGAAACAAATTGTTAAAGATGAGGTAAATGTGAAAGATATCGAAGAAATAGTGCAAGAAACTGCAGCTAGTCTTTCTACTGATGATCTCACGGAATCAACTGAACAAGAGTATTGATGGTAGTAATTCTAAAAAAAAAGCGTTGATGAAATTGCTCGAAGTGACCTCCATTTACTTCCTGAGAGTCAAATATCCTATTCGAAATTCTTCTCGTACTTTTTCAAATGTGTGTATTTTATAACGTCAATATTATCAAGTTCAGTGTCATAAACCTTCGATTTGAGGTACTCCCATAAAAAAAATCCAAATACATTTTCAATACCTCTCTATGTAGATACTGATTTCAATATCAAACTGATTAGAATTTGAAATTTGATATTTACTGATGAACCATTGAAACTGTCATAAATACAAACACAATTACTATCATTGAATAGGTTCTTTTCGCTAACTTTCAAAAGATTTGTCGCTTGCCGTAGGGTTCCATTTGAAATTATTGGTTGCAATGGTCTTGTGACGTCATCTTTGCCAATTTTGTCATCTATTATCACAAGTAGGGAAGTTTACAATCTTTAATGTACACTTGCAGAGCAAATAAGAGAGAGCTGTCTTTTGAGAAGCACTGTATGAATGAATCAATGAGAACCAAAATTTGGCAAGGTTGCCAGATTCTGAATAATTGCGTTAATATCATATTTAGCTGAAGAAAGACAAAACTCACGAGAAATAACAAAAAACAGAGCCTAGAGCCGCGACACCTGTATTTCTGAATTTGCCTACCCTGTACATGGAATTCCACCAGTACTTGTTCCTTTCAACTATGCGATTCAATCAATTTTCGAGTAACCCATCCCCATCAGGCGGGGAGTTAGAAAGTTACAGCTTTTAATTTGGGCCGTTTCAATTCGAGAGAGAGTCAGCAACATCTGTTGAGAAGTTCCTCTGATATTGAGATCGGGAGAGTAATATATTTTAATGAAAAAGCTCTTTCTATCGCTTTCCAGTGCCAACGAATCGCTTCACGATGCATCAGCGTTTTCTCATCGGAACAGGAATCTTACGGTTGTCAGATTTCCTGATCCTTTTCCGATTGGGAAGATGTGTCTATACCATGTGTTACAGGATCATGGTGTACCCCACTTTTCTCGTTCATTTCTCAAACGAAAAATTTCAAATTTGGGGAATCCTATATACATGATAAACAGTAACTTTAGACATTTTTTGACATCTAAATAATTTTTTCCATTTTCGGTTTCGCCGAAAGTACCTGTTACTTTCGATTTTTCAATATATTTCCTATATTTCATTACATTTTTGGATTCTGTACAATTTTCTGAATCCAACGATACCAAGCAAGTGACATTTCGAATGTCGATATTTTTTCAAATATATTTTCAATTTTGAGTGTACCAAAATGGTTCCGATTTATTACAAATAATACGTGTAGAGTTATAAAATCTGAATACCATCGGAAATACTGATTTATGATCAAAGCAATGTTATGTAAATAGTTTTTGGACCAAAACTCAGTTTTTTCAAATGGGACCATACTGGTACCGTGGTACCATTTATTAGTAACCTCAAAAAAATGATCATCAATGTGTTATTTCTGATGAATCAGAACTCAGAATGAAAAATTTTAAAAAATATTTTTTTTATTGGTGCCCCATTTTACCCATTTATAGCGTGTTTAAATTGAACTTTAAACAACGCTTATACTTTAATATACTAATAAAAACATTGACATTCAAAATGTCACTTGTTTGATATCGTTGAATTCAGAAAATTGTACTGAATCCGAAAATGTAATAAAATAAAGGATTTTCCATTTAAAAATCGAATGTAACAGGTACTTCCGGTGAAACCGGAAGTGGAAAAAAATCATTTGAAAGCCAAATCTTGTTTATCATATGTGAGGGATGCTACAAGTTTAAGTAAATTTTTTGTTTGAAAAATGAACGAGAAAAGTGGGGTATACCATGATCCTGTTACACACGGTATATGTGTTAATTTTCGAGGATTCATTGAAATTTCGTTGTATTCACACAGATACTTTACAGGGTGGGCCAAGTTGGATGGTACCGTGAAACTACCTGGAAAACATACCTGGCGAACATACTTCTCAAAATTCAGAGACTTGTGGTGTATAAATTGAAAATACTCTCAGCAATACAACGTTGTCGCTTCTACCGAAAAGTAGCACCATCTTTGTTATTTCAAACAGAACACAAATTATCTTATCATTCAGGATCAGGTTACACGTTATTATATTTGCTTGGAATAAATATAAGAAAAAATGCAAAGAGGAATGTAGTATTTTTGCTATTGAGTCCCCGTATATCGAGAGTTTCAAAAATAATGGTCAAAAAATGGCTGGAAAAGACACAAATAATCTTTTTGAAGATATCACTTAGGATTATTGTTCAGAATTGAACATTTTCTTTGAATTCTCACTATTGGATTTCTCATTGAATCGAAAGGAAGTACCTTGAGAAAGTTATAGATTTATTATTTCCCAAAAACCATAATATTCGTAAAGACGAAAGCAAAATTTTTGTTTTCCTTAGTGAACATGTCTCGAAAAAAGAAAATGGAGGATACTACTTCAATTTTCAGGTAGTTACACAGGGTGTTTCAAACGGAATGGCCTATGACACCACCGAAATTTATTCATAATTAAATTCTTAAATTTTGTTTGGTGAGAATAATGGAAAAAATATCTATTTTTAGTTACCTCGCCCCATTATGGAGCAATATTAGTATGAAGAATATTTACAGACTGTACATTTTGTGCTGAATAATAAACCGAAAATTTTTTGTATATTTTCGATAGTTTTGAAGATATCGCAAAAAAATCATTTCGTGTTGTTTAGAAGAAAATTGTCTATTAAACTGATGCAACGCCAACGCCTCGACTAGAGTTCAATAAAAGTGTCAAAATTTTACACAATGTAATGTTTTCTTCAAAGCATTCTTCGCAAAAAAATCAAAGTTGGATTTTTGACAAAATCGTGAAATTGAAACACCATCAAAATATTGAAATTCAAAATAGCGTTTATAAGGGAAACCAAAGCTGACATGTGTTTCTCCTCCATTTTAGGAATCACTGAAAAAGCAATATCATATTGATGAACTCCTTAAAAAAACAATTTCTTAGATTCCTATTCCGATTAATATTCACTTCAAAAATGCACAACAACCTGTATACAGGGTGATTCACATAAGAACCGACATAGAGCAGGGGCATATAGGGGGTCCCAAAATATGGCAATTTAACGCAACATACCACTTCACCAAGTTGCTTCCCTAAGGAGTTATAGGCTTTGAAAGTGAAGTTGTAAATTATCTGTACGTACTTTGAGTATTTTGTTACGTATCTACATAATAATTTGCCAGCTAATTCCTACTGATCACATTAAATGACCTACTTTCTTGTTTGAGGTTTATTTTCATAGCCAACTTTTGAATTTTCGACGATTTTAAATAACACACATAGAGCGCGCGTTTTAAGTTATTCGAGTTTTTGATGAAAATGATGAGGTTTTTCGAAAAATTACTAGAGTAAGAAAAGTTTAAGAATTGAATTGCCCACAAAATATAGCAGATATTTTCAAAATCCATCAAGGGTTAACAAAATTCTGTTGAATATTAATGGTGCGCCACCCGGTATATCCCCTTTACAAATTCCAATTAAACTCTAGTTACTGTCAAGTAACGCCCTAAATACATCCATAAAGTGTACTGGTTGCTTTAAGTTCAAGAATAAGGGAGATATTGATTTTTTTCAAAATTTATAACTTCACTTTCAAAGGCTATAACTCCTTAGGGAAGCAACTTGATATAGTGGTGAGTTGCGTTAAATTGCCATATTTTGGGACCCCCTACATGCCCCTGCTCTATGTCGGTTCTTATGTGAATCACCCTGTATAACTATTAGTACCTACTCACTGTATTGGAGTAAACTCATAGCTACTAAAGCTCATAATTAATCGAAACAAAAAACGGAAAAAATAATTTCCCCCCATACTGACCTATAATATTCAAAAAAAAACCCTTCGTCAGGTTTCCTCTAGTCTGTGATAATGAATGTAAATATTTGATTAGGAAGTCGAGGGCGCAGCAGGATCAGCAGAGCTACACACGTATATAGAAGCAGGAAAACGTTGCATGCACTCGACAAACGGAGGGGAGGAGGAGGAGGGGGGGGGAAGTGGAGGGGGGGGAAGTGGAGGGGGGGGAAGTGGAGGGAGGGGGAGGAAGGGGGGAACAATAACCCCTGGGAGAGGGTGAGTCGACAGACGTCGGCGGAATGGGGTGGCCGATTTTGCAGTGACGTATCGGGTTGGTTCGTGTATTAATAGAAGGGGAGACTGTTTGAAAAACAATTTTTTCTGTTTTTCAAATTGTCAGTGAAACTATTAAAAAATATTCACCCAAAATTTGGATTTTAAATATCCGATCCATTCTATTCTCTGATAAAAATGTATTCACAAGGTCATCGAAGTCAAAATTTTCATTAAGTTTACTCCCTCAAATGGAACACCCTATATATTATAGATGTGTAGCTTTTACATTCCAGGCATTTTTCTATTAGATTCCTCTATGTCTGGAATCGACAATTCTTGAATAATTTCGTTTTTTTTTTCAACGATAAATCAACTCCTGTATAAAATGTGTCATTTAAAGACGACTGTTTTGTCATTTTGACAGCAATAAAAAAGATGCATCGTTTTTTATCAACAGTAAGAACACAAGAGCTTTTTTTTTATCGGATAAATTTCTTTTTGTAACGAAATAATTTTGGCAAAATTATTTCGTTATTTATCCAAAAAAAAAGCTCGAGTGTTTTTTGGCAAGATAAATTAACGACAGAATATATCAATGAACAATAATTATCTTTATTGATACAATTAAATTATTTAAATGAACAGTTATTAAATACACAATTGTAATAAATTGTTTGGTTTGGTGTACTGATTTCAAAATTTTCTTCTCTGGTATTCATACATGTAGAATATTCATATAAAATAAGAGGAACAGGCGTTTTTATCAGTGATAAAAAACGATGCACCTTTTTTATCGCTGTCAAAATGACAAAACAGTCGTCTTTAAATGACACATTTTATACAGGAGTTGATTTATCAACAGTAAAAACACAAGAGCTTTTTTTTATCGGATAAATTTCTTGTTGTAACGAAATAATTTTGCCAATCAGTAATTTTACGAGAAAAACTGACATGATAAAATCGCGAGACCGAAGGTCTCACTTTGAACTTTCTTATCAATAATTTGTCCTGTAAATGGGTAACTGTTGGGCAATAAAATGCTATTATTATTATTATGTTGGGCTGACCCAATGAAAACGAATCACCCTGTATAACCTATCTTGTGAATAGATTTTTCCCATTTCGATGGAGTAAGAGAGCTTTGCCACAATAACTGACCACCCTGTATTCAAAATATTTTCCGTTACAAAAAAAGTTGTGAAAAATAATGTTTAGATTCAGTTTTTACATAATACCACTTTTTTCTCAAGAATTCCTCAAATGTTTGAGTTAATGACGAAATTCTCAGTAATTCAAGGACAGTCATTACCACCCCTTGAATGTTAATTTTTTGAATAAAACTAACGAGCAGGGTTGTGAAAATAAAACTCTAAAAAATCAAGAAAACTGGGGATCGCCAACAAAAAAACTAATTTACAACAGCAAAGAAATCATACCGTTGAACGATCTTCAAATACCCTTTTTCGCCATTCGATTTCAACCCCTTCACAGTCGTCGAGAACCTTGGCGACAGAATAAAATACTCGCACATAATACACAAGTTTACCCTTGAAAATAAACAGGCCGGGCCCGTATTTCTTTTGTACCACCCGAAAAAAAAGACCGGTTTCTTTCATCCCGAATTTGAATGGAAATTTCGACAGAGCCAGACGATTCACGACTATCGATCAACGTACCATGACCTTAGTTTTCCGTTTTTTCACACGGGGTGTGCGAATTTGAACCATAGATGAATTAATTCAATTCCAATTCAAATTCACTTGTTTCAAGTATATTCTTTCGGTTGTAATTATCATTATTTGACAGATAATTTAGATCAACGATAGCAAAATTGTAATTGAAAAAAATCGAGACATCCCGAGACTTTTCGAAATCTCAAAAATCGAAACATTAAATTCAATTTGAAATCTCAGTTTCAATTTTAATAACATTTTTAATATCTCATTTCTATTATTTATCTTATTTACTTAATTTCATTTCAATAGATTTATCTCGTCAGGTATAGATTCAAACTATCATTTCAGAATTTCAAAATTGAACATCTCAAATCTGAACATTTCAAATTGTTCATAATTATTGAAATTCTACTCTTCTTTGCTCAATTTTCCTCAAAAAATTTCATAGACGTATTCAGGGTATATTTTTTTTACTAAGATACATACAAATAAATCTAGTTTTTGAATCGTTTGAGAATTCAGTTTCAAAATAATTTCAAATAAAAAAGTGTTTTTTGACTTCTCTTAATGAAATATCTCATTCCTTATTAGATATACCAGTTTCGAATTTGGTATATTTGGTATTTCTTATCAAACCATCATCTCATCAAGATCTTCAAAATTCACAAATTTTTGGGGGTAAGACCTTTTTTTACCCCTAAATAGTTTCGTACTACGCCTCTGATTATCGAATTGCATAGATCGTTTCATCGTTTTGGAGAAATAAACAATTTTAGAGATAAATAAGAATGATAATTCTGTTGCATTTCGAAAAATGGCATCCAAGCAAAACATGTTCAAAACATGATGATTCTGAAAGTATCCAATTCGGTAATTTCAGAAAATTTCAAAGAGGGGGCAAATAAACCTGCACTCACAAGAATGGATCACCTTGTATATATTACTGATTTTCGAAATGCTGGGAATGCTGGTTCACTAAGAAATATCCGTTCCTGATCGAAATTAGACCCTTGATATTTTCATTGGGATAATGGGATCTATTACCCATTTGAAATTGTGCCTTGAAATATGAATCGGTATGAAATTATAAAAATTATGAAAATATCAAGAAATCTTTATATAATTCAATAGAGCACCTGCGGTGTGTCACAAAATGGGCGTGTCTTTCTAACCAGGATGGTAAACATTCCTGTACTAGTTGTTTACCCTGCAAGCGTTTGACATTCGATGCTGTGATTGGCTATGACAGTTTTTTTTTATTCACATGGTCTAACAAAAATACCTAATAGTTATAATATTTCTTTCAAATGAGACATTGAATTATAATATAAACAAAAGGATCAAAAATTCCCATACAGATGGAATTAACAAATTGACTATTTACCTGAATACGGTCCTGTATATCCACCCGTGATCTTTGAAATGTCTCGAGCAGGTGAAGTGAATCGGTGCCAAGAAATCAGCTGCCTGGTACAGGAGCAGCTGATGCTACAACGCTGTAATAACAATTTCATCAATTCCATCGCATTTTCGATAAATAATTCTCGCGTAATTAATTAACGTAAGATGTTATATCTTGTTATCGAACATTTTTTACCACGAATGGAGGAATAATCGTTACACGCGTCAACAAACATTCAAATAATAATAACGATCACTATCATCTGTGGAAATATTTCTTCACAGTAAAATTACCACATACACTACGGATATTCAGTTATTTCGTGGTTGAATCACTATCATTGTGTAAATTACCACCCTGTATGATCATTGGCGTAACCACACTTACATATTACTCCTTAAAAAAATCCCACAATATAAACATAATATATATTACACAATATTCTTGTAACTTCAAATTGAATAAATATATTATATTTTTTATAAATGTTATTTTGGTTATAAATATTATTTTTGGAAGGGCAATCAAGAAATGGCTTTCAAATACAAGTAACCCATCTTGTGTTTTTGGCATTATTTTCCCTTCTCACAAAATAGATTTAAAAAAACAAAATCTTTCGAATTTTTATTTTTTCAGATTGTCACTTACAGTTTATTTTATTTCTTCTAAGCAATAGGGGTGGGTTACGTCCCCCTCGTTACGCCCATGTGTATGATCAACATTTACTGTTTAGCTTAAGAAGAACGATTTTGTGGTTGTGCTTGTGAAATTTTATTTTACGGCTGTTTTGTACAGATGACACTTTTGACAGCTGAAGCATAAAATGTGAAGTTTCTATTGATGACGAACATATATTTTCTGTCCCTTTGCCGTTCAAGGGACTCTTGAGGGTCCACTTTGTGAACGAAATTTGAGTTATTATTCGGTTAAATCTTGAAGGCCAAACTAAGTATATAGGGTGTCCCAAAATACAGACACTTTTTATAGTTGAATTGTACGTCATTTAGTGACCAAACTCGTTATTTTCATAGTAGCATAGCAAATAATTAGGTGTCTAGGTTCGACATAATGCATAATAGCACCGATGAAGGTGTTTCATCACATAACCACAGTATTTTTCTGAGTATTTATTTCGATTCGCTTCTAAGTAGATTGTAATTGGATATACACTGAATAATTTTTCCTCAGTACATCTGTAATAACAGTCTATGAAGTATGGAGTTGAATAAAAATGCCTGAATTTAATGATTTCAAGAAACTAACAAAAAATTATAGTGAGTGTAGATTCTAACTCCACTGGACTATTGTTTTATTATAGCATTGACAATTCGTAAAACTTTGACAATTCGATTTTCACGACTAGAATAGTCAACGAGAAATAATTTTGAATAATTATTCTATTTAATTTTTCGTTTGGGGTTGAATATAAATGATATTCAAACTGTTTCATCATCTTGGGGCACTTTCTGGACACTCAGTATTCCAAAATAAGAATCATTTGGTACAAAAAATAATATTGAAATACAATGTGAAATTCCCTTCGACTTTACCCACAATTTTTTCGACGTGTGGACATGATAGAATGGGCCGTTCAATAACTTTTACCTAGACTACAGCGTTGTGATTACTGTATTCTCATTTTTGGAGAATTAGGTGAAAATTTTCGTTTTCGATGTCATTATTCCAAGAAGTTCGGCATCTTTATCATCAAAATTCGGTTGGTAAAAATTTTTCGATTTGTTATGATGAGTATTTTTCAAGTTTTCTTTTGAAGTCATAATGATGTTTTCCAATTTCTAAGACATTTATCTCGAAAAAACTGCGGAATGATGAATGCAGAAGATATTATTTTGTATTCACATTATTTTAAAGAAATTGAATCGTATTCGCAATAATTTTAAATTTGACAACTTAATACATATTTGCTCAATCTTCTTTTATAGCTGCAATTTCAAGTTTCAACTCTTTCATAAAAAGATGTACCACATTTGGTGGTCATACCTTCAAAATGACCTGATCTAATTTTTGAAGGGTATTTTCGTCAAAATCATTTTCAATTAAGCTCAGAATCAGGCGGTATTGATATTAAAATGATACATATTCTTATCATTTTCAATTTGCTTGGTAATTAAATATTGTTTCGTGTTATTTGGATAATTATTTCAACCAAAACAGAAGAACAATTCTCGTTGAATATGAACATAAATGAAAACCCATATAACGTCGATAGATTTTTATGCGAAATTTTATCATTTTTAACTTTGGAATCAGTGAAAAAAGACGAGCGGCAAATCGCAGAAATAGCTTGAATAGATAGACCATAGCTTGTAAAAATTTTGTGAATTATATGTCGATCAGAAATTTGCGAATATAAATACACATTTCAACGCAGTTTTGACTTAAATTCGATGATATACCGTGTGCTCGAGAGTTTCACGCTCATTATCTGTTCTTCCTCAAAAAAACTCCGTTTATGAAAATAAATTCGAATATTGTCCGGTTATACATCTTGGAAAGCTGCAGGTGCTTCAACCCAAGAAAATTATATATATTTTTTCGCGTAATGGTGCTTCTATAATGATCGATCACCATATATTGGGGAACTCGATTTACGTCGACACCAAACACACTATTAAGACATATAATTCGTCGATGATTAGCAGTAAATTGTCTGCTTTTGTTAAAGTATGACGTTTTTTTTTCATTCGGCGAGTTCACGACACGATTGCACAAACTTCACCTGGTGCAGGAATTTTTCAGTATACAGGGTCGTCACTGAACCTCTGACTCGAAATGTAATACCTACAGGGTGTTCCGCAAAGACATGCTTATATTAAAGGGAGGTGATTCTTCGATTTGAAAAAAAGCAATTCTTTGAAGTTTGAAACCTGCTATGAACGTGTATACTCGAGTTTGGAGATACAGAGTGATGAATATTGAAAAAAAAACAGTTATTTGGTAACATCTGAGATGCAATGCGAATGACAAGTCTTACCCCCTTTCTTGTTTTTTCGTTACTTAAGACGAAATTGAAAAAGCTCGATTTTCATTTTAATCGAGGTGTTTTTTGACAAGAATGAAATGTCATCTCCTTCAACACCTCCTCTTGATAGCCACTATCTTAATTTTAAAACAGCAAGGGGGACGCGTGTAACATCGTTGGAAAAGAGTTGAAAAGTATAATTCAAAAATAACCATTTCTGATTTTTTTTTCATCAAAAATACATGGAGAAATTAATAGCAAAAATAATGTTGAAATGAAATGAATATTTGAAAATAAATGAACAGGACAAATCATTTCATAACAATAATAATAATAATGTTTATTTCGCAATGTATCAAAGCACCTCGGGAATGAACAAAAATAATCAATGAAACTCTTTTCACAGCTTGTGTGTAATAACTAACAAATTAATTTTAAATAAAAATTTGAAATCATAAACATCACAACATTTCGAAACATCGGTGAATATTTCTATTGTAAAATTGTAGAAAGTATAAAATGACAACAAATGTAAAATAATGAATAAAAATGAATCAACTGACATAAAATAAATACCTACAATAATGAAAATCGAAAAAAGCACAAAATATTCTGTTGGAAGTATTTTTTATTTCATTTAATGCTTATTCAAACTTCTATAATTCTATATATTTTGGTTTTATTCACTTCTTCAACAAATTTTGAAAATTAGGTTTTGAATTTCAAGGAAAGGAATATCTTGCAGGTTTGCTGAGAATAATTCAGTTTGAGAAATTTCGACTGCTTGAATTTAAATAAAATACCAAAAAATTTTTTGTTTACATTTTTTTCAAATGTTGTCAATGTAAATGTACATTAATATATAACTTAATTTATGCATGAGGTGTTCAAACTGTTCTCATTTATTTCTTCATAAAATTGAAATGTTCATTGAAATAATTTGTCTAGATCAATTATTTTCAGAGTATAATTCAACCGAGCAAACAACCCTGTATCAACCACACTAGATTTATTGCTAAACACGTTTTTTAAGTTACATTCTTAACAAAACACAGTTGATGTTGATAAAAATGGTGAAATTGCGTCTATGGCCGCTTCATGTTTTGAAATGATTTTTGTTGGAATTTACGTATTATTATGGGAAAATTTTACCTTTTCTCGAACGGTTTCGAACAAGATTGTACAGCTTCCTGGAAAATTTCTTCAATAACGTGACATATTATATGTTGAGAGGGTTTATCATGTATTCATCATGGAAAAACTTTGAATACGTGGTATTTTCGGAATCAGATGAGGGTACAGCAATATAAATGCTTCTTCATTTATTATAAAGTTAGCAAAGAAATATGGAGTGTGAAAAATTCCAAGATTGTGTCGGGTTATTGAAGAAATAAGGCAGGAAGTTGAAGTTAAATATCTCGAAAAGTATCGACTTCTTCACGATAATTTCGCCAAATTCGTGTTAGTTGGACCAGAATACGTGAGTTCCAACAAAAATAATATCAAAACATGACTCAGACTATATAGGGTGTCAAGGGAAAAAGTACCATGCATAGTGCCAAGCGATACAGGGCCATAAAATATGGAAAAAAGGTCCTATGAATATATGTCCGAAACTGCTTCCTTTAAGAAATACAGGGTGTTGAAGTTTATTTTTTCATTCGTTTTTTTTTCAATAACTAAAAGAAGTGAGAATTCAACAAAATGAGGTATGCGGAGGTTTTGTATGATGCAGAATGCAAATATTCTATTAGTTTTTAGATTACTAATAGAGGGCGCCACTTACAGGATTCCTACACATTTAAATCAACCCTAACTTTTTCGCCCTAAACTGTATGTCAGTCTCGACAGTCAAAAAGGTTTACTTTGTTGAAGTCGCTAGGACCAACGGTTTCCGGTAAAAACGCATCGAAAAGTTATGATGCACGACGATTTTCCAGAAGCGCCAAAGTAAGCTACAAGGACAGACACCTTCAATAATTGAATTTTAATAACAACAGCAAAAGACTGATTTAACAAAAAAACATTAAGGATTTAGAAGATGTTCAAGTTGCTGGTTATTGAAAAAAAAAACAATGAAAAAATAGACTTTAACACCCTGTATTTCTTATGGGAAGCAGTTGCATATTTCATGGCCCTCTATCCTTGACACCCTGTAGAAGCAATAATTCTGCCCTAAATATTCTGAAAATTATGGACCGCAATCCATCTATTCTGCGTACCATTTCTTTTTCCGTACATAATCTAGATTTCCATCAACACTCTGTATCTCAACAGCCAAAATAGATGAACAACCTACAACCCATATACATTATCTTCACAGTCTCAAAGTGTTACGAAATGGCGCCAAGCAGAGACTATCTCACTGATTTCTCGACCCACACACAGGGTGGTATTCAGTTCTAGGAACGCAAGTTGTATAACTCGAAAGTCTGTGAGCCCTGTACATCGATAAACACATCATCGTCCAGGTGCTTCCGAACATGCCCTCATTATCAGAAGAAAACAATAATAAAAATAATAATCGAGCGAACGTGTGGGATAAAAAAAAACACGAACGTGAATACGGGCAAAATAAAATCAAAACGATTCAGAACAGGTGGATAGAGTGTCTTGACGACAGATGGTTACTGGATGTAAGAAAAAAAAGGGATGTGCTACGTTTTGTTCGGTTTCAATAAGGATTTTTTTGTTGAAAAACATATTTCTTGATATCGTGGTAGGTAGCATGGGTGATCGTGAGAACATGTGGAATTATCACGACACAAACGAGGTTGCAAAAGATTGAAAAGGAAGTTGTTAAAATTGGACTGATGAGAGAAAATACTCTAATCCTTTAAATTTCTCGACCTAATATTCTCAAGCTGCTGAATTTTTCTTACCAGGTATCCCAAATTATCGTGTACATACAATATCTCGTTTATTTGACAAGATAATTCAAAAACTAGAGAATAGTTTTGAATGGCACCAAAGTACCTTCATAATGACTTATGAATAATCTTTATTATATTTGACAGGCTTGTGCAACTGTTACTTTTCATTTTGAAATGTTACCCCCTGTATATTGTCCTTGAAAGTTGCGTGTTATTCTATTTGGAATACGACGATACAATATACTTGTTGCTTTTTTCATTATTACAACAAAAAATAAACATTCCGTTTTTTTTTATATCACCTAATTATCTTTATAAATATGTATTATGAATGCCTCCGCCAATGGTCGTAAAAATATCACTGAAAAGAAGTACTTTGATTTTTTGTTTAAAAAGGGGATGCCGATGTCAAAAATAAACTCCATTCAAAACTGTTTTTCAATTTTTTAATATTGTTGTCGACTAAGCTAGATATTGTATGTAAAATTTGGGACACCCAGTATTTATATTGTGGATAATAGTCCCTTTTGTGCTGATGGTAGTTCCAAGTATTTCTTGAAAAACACGCTGTAAATTTCCGCTTTCAGCAATGGTATTTCTAGATTCGATACACGACGTTTTGTCATTCGCCCAGCCTCATCAATTTTATTTGGATGTCATTTTTTTTTTTATTTTGAATAGATTCATCACGATTTTGATGAAGTATGATAATGACAATATGAACACCGAATTTCTTTAAATAAATATCTCGATGGATTTCAAGAAACTTAGTCTCGTTAGTAAAAGCATTGATCAATCTATTGAATCCATCTCATTTATTGAGTGTTTCATTTTCCTATGGATAGATATTTAGAGAAGTGTGAATGAAATGAATATGGAATTATTAGATTTTGCTATAGATTTTCAGAGAATTTTCCGATTTCTTGTTATAACATAAAAAATGCCATCTAGCGGCATTACTAGTACTGGCCAAACTTCAACTAAAAAAACTAAAATCAAAGTTTATGGCCTGAGATAACATTATGGAGCAAAGAAAAAAAATAGTTTTGGAGTCAATTGAAGTTCAAGGTAAAAAATATTTGAATTATTTTTATTAGTTATGTAGTTAGTTTTCCGAATATTATCAGGAAATAGTCGAAGAACCTGCGGATCCCTCATAATTCTCAAAAATAGTGAGGATGGAATTTGAAACCCCAACCATATCGCTATTCATTCTACAGTGTGTTTCTTAAATATACGCTAATATTCAAGATAGTTATTCTTTCAGTAATTTTAAGAAATAAACTTCCCATGAACTCATGTCCTGGGAGATTCAACTTAATAGAGTGATGAAGGTTTGAAGAAAAAAAAATTTTTTTCTTCTATATCTGACATATTGTAGATAGAAAATATAATTGAATATGAGTCGATATATTGAAATATCAAAGTATAAAACAATACAAATACCGATTATAAATTATGAAAGTATGATGATATAAAAAATTTCAAATATAAAAATGTGAAAATATCAACATGTAAAGAGTATAAAGATATAAAAATATGAGATGTGGAAATATGAGATAACTAGACACGTAAACATAGGATACACTCTTTTTTTAATAAAAAATACTCACATTCCTTTGTTAGTCAACTTCTCCTGCGGTGCAGAAATATCTAAGAATCTACAGATTCGTTTCAAGATGATTTAGAATCCAAAAAATATGTTTTTCTTAACCAAATCAAAAATGTTCCATAATCTTCCAAGACATACGTCAACAGAAAGTTTTTTTAAAAACGAGTCTAAGAATCCACTCCTCTAATAGTAGCATGTCTTAAAAGAACACCCTGTCTATTATATATTACGAAAAGTTATTGGTGTAAGCCACTTTCGAGAAACGCCCGCTATCATTCAATTCACGAAATTCCAATTGAATTCAATAAATAAAACTATTATTACATTGCGTTTATTGAAATATTCGGCATTTTTTTTTCGAAAACAATTTGATCCACACAAACCCATTGTGTGAAATACATCGACAGTTTCGCAACTGACCATCGGAATTATTTCGCGGTAACCCACAATTTTCATCGCTCGACATTTCCACTCGAAAAGCAATCGAGCTGCGGGAAACCATCTGTTCCGAAATTTCGTCTCAATCACAATTATTAAGCAGGTACAATTTCGGCACAAAAGAACGAAAAACGGGCGAGCGGCAGCTGTTTCGGTGTATGGGTGTATGGGTAGGTAGGTGGGTATGCTTTTTCCGAAAATAAAATATCCGCTCCTCGTTGGCATCATCAGGAAGTGATGCGGCTAAGTCTCGGGGATAATAGTACGGGTGATGGTCTGATTTTTTTTTCGCAAAAAAAGGATGCTGTGTCTCATCCAAACTCGGATGACTTCAACGACAAACTACATGAGTATCAAAAAAATTTTAGTTTTTTCCGTATAGGTCAAGAACTATATTAATTTCTTTGCTAAAAGTTTACTGGATATACAGGGTGGGCTACTCTCATAAGCACTTGTGATCTATCGATGGAAAATATTTTCAGCGATGCAGCATTGCTGCTTCTATCGAAAAGGAACACTATCGTCGTTATTTCCATTGAGATACTCTATAAATTGAATCAACCAAGTGATGTTTTTCACTCTGAAATCAAACTTTGTAAGTAGTGATTACAAAATCAAGCTGAAATGTTCAATGACCTAGGGGTTACCACACTTTTCTCTCTCATATGAAGGGATTCCTTCGGCTCACAAAATGTATGGCTTCACTGCACGCAATAAAAATACGTCAAGTACGTCAACTCTAACAATATTGTAATATGCGTTTGTGCGATCAAAACTTGAATACGCCTCGGTTGTTTAATCGCCAAGTCGCCAATTTCATGTCTAAAGACTCAGGTCAGTGCATCAACAATGGAAGAGACCACTGATTTTTCAAAACAGCATAATCGCGTTCTGTGTGTCCAAAAAATACAAATCATTATTTTTTATTTTTTCATTAGTCCTTTATCATGAATGAAATAATGAAATAAACGAAATTGATTTCAAACATACAATTTCATGCGTCATTTTCAAAGGTTGCTCTCATTGGTGTAACGCAGTATGACGTGATCAACCCGACACACCCATCGACCTTGAGCTGACCAATCATAGATAATTGTTCCATGGTAAAGCTTGCTGTGTTGTCGCACCAAAATACCACAACTTATTCTCGGAATAACAGATGTAGAAGAATACATTATATATGATATTTTTTCCACAAATTATCATGAAATGATATAGTTATATATCACTTATCGATACGTTTTGAGAAAATATATCAAATGAATGAAGAGTCATCCACAAGTAAACTTGTCAACTTTATAAAAGATAGATAGATAGCAGCTTTATTCAAAAAATTGTACTTATACATATGTTACAATGCACAAATTCAATTGGGTGAACCGTCGTCAAAAATTATATGTTCAGAGAACAAAGGACTAACATTTTAGAAATACATGATATATACTAACACTATTTTAAGCGGACACTTTAAAATTGTAAATAGACACCTTAAAAATTGTAAAACTTTGTAAAGTAAAATAAGAAAAGAGTCAAATGAATTAAAAATACATTAAAAAAATTACATGAAGAGAAAGATTTGTTTACCAATGCCTCAAAATAAGTAGGAATCAAGAAATTCGTCTACAGTGTATGGTCAATAACTCTTGCACAGATTGATTAATATAATATAATGTATAATGGAAACAGACACAGAGAGACTTAGGGTGTAGCACGTCATACACTCATTTCTGGCGTTTTTGAAATTCGAATGAAAATGCTGATTTCGAAACGCTGTAGAATCTATTCGATTCGATTTTGATCTTTGATATTGGATATACACTAAACCAATATAATCAAAATGGATTAATCCTCCGATTGGCTTCTTGGCCGTAATACTGTTGAGAGTTTTTGTGGTAGAAGGATGTGTAAACCAATAACATTCATACATCATTTGATAAATAATAAGATAGAGTGTTCTGAAATATTACATATGTTGAACTTTAACATTCCCAGAATTTTTTCTCGTTCTGTTATTACTTTTTATTTGCCCAAAACATGAACAAATGTGAATTCCTCTCCTTTGCATTTAATGTGTCGTCATTGCAATGCTTCAGATGGAGAGTAGGATATCTTTCACTGTTTTTGTGTTGGGAATTTGTAATTTTTTGTTGATCTACCTATTTCGATTTATTTTTTTCATTCTGTGTATTGTTTCTATTTCTTTTGTTTTCTTCTCCTATTTTATAATCGGGTTATCCTGTAAAACAGTGCAGAAAAAAATAAGACTAATAAAATAAACTAAATTAAATTACAGCATTTTTTGACTTGCTATTACTTTCTGAACATTATTGCTTGATATTTCTCTATACCTATCTGCAATTGTTTTTGAGATATTGATTATTATCCTCAATTGTCGTTTATAACTTGTTTATGATTTCATGTTTACAACTAATGAGAAGGCCCCCACGAAAAAAAGATCCATATTCATTCGGATAGCCTAAAACCTCTTGTGAGGCCAGACTTATCTGGGAATGTATTAACTAAGTTCTGATACCCTTAAGATCAAATTTGATCTGCATATCTGGACACAGTGGAATATTGTAGGCTTTCAGTGCATGGCTTTCATTGGAGAAATATTTCAACCTGATTTTTTTATGACGGTAAGAATCCCTCTGAAGATAACGTTTATCAGAAACTGGGATTTCAACTAACCTGACTAAGACGAAGAATTGTTATAATTTTGGACTGAAACCAGGTATCCAATATCTCAGTGATTTTTTATTTGGCAGATAGCAAAAACCCCAGTATGCGAGATTTATGCTTTCATGAGAATAAATACACGACCATCACCTGTACTATAAGATTTTCGGCTTTGTTGAATCGCAAAAGATGGTGGTACAAAATAGCGAAGCAATAATGGTATTTTTTTCATGAGCGATTTCTAATGCATACATTGTGTTTGCTTGGGATTTGTATGGATTTTCGAAAGAAGGTCATTCTTTCTGTTGTATAACAGGTAGAACTCAGCTTAAATTGTTATACTAAAGAAAAAATGTTTTTACATTTATTATTCATTCCTTAAATTATGGTTATAATTTTTCAAATAACAACAATTTGAAATTTCTTGAGTTTTTCCATACAATTACAATTCTTGTTTCAGATGGAATAACCTAAAATGTAGCTACGTTTTCCTCTGAACATTTTGAAGCTATGACAAGTCGATTCTAACACCTTGTATAGGAACTTTTGAACTCCAATCAATTGAATTACAGGGGGATCAAGAGTTCGTTTTCAAATCCATCCTTCCATTTCGAAACCATTTATTTTATCGAATTGGTTGAGAACTTCAGATTACTTGGCGAAGGATTTTGCATATAAATCGTGTGATTTGAGATCATCTAAATTCAACACAACACGCTGTATATTACGCGAATTCAACGAATAAATTTTTCGCTCGTAAAACACGAGCACAAGCTTAAGGTATTCTTAGTCTCACGTAATCAGACGTCCTTACGTAGGAAATATAACGTTCACGATGTACAAATGGCTAGACAGGGAGCGTAAAGTATTTCAATATCTTGATTTCTCATCTGGGTGTTTTCACCGTTTTCTTCTTGTAGTATTGTTCTGGTCTAGATTATTGATATCTATTTCAAAATTGCTTTATGGTTGTCGAATGAAAAAATATACAGGTTGTGAGTTTGAAAACTTTCAATGTAAATATATTTGAAACTGAAGAAGTCAGAAAAGCTCAATTTGGTACGAATATTATGAAAGTAGGGGGAGCTAAAACCACCATATTTTGATTTGCACCCTCCCTTTTGTGATACTTCAAATTGACTGTTTTTAAGAAAGAATTCATCTGTACAATATTTTTTCATAAATTTCATACAGTGAGGTATATCTTGAATAAAATAAAGTATGTTTTATAAAGTACCATTTTGTTCAATTAGATGCTCAGAATGCATTCCATTTCGGGCTAAACAAAAGTATAATCTATTCTAAAACTCCTTTCTCACGTTCTACTGTGTTTGAAACACAGTCAGAAATGTTTCAAAATATGATCTGGATTGTATTTTGAGCATCTAATTAAATGAAATGAAACTTTATAAAACAGAGTTTATATAATTCAAGTTATATCTTTCTTTGACCCTGTAAAAAATTTTCGAGAAATTTTTGTGCAAGTGAATTCTACTCCAAAAGACCTTCAATTTGAGGTATCACAAAAAGGGAGGTGCCGTTTGAAATTTTGGAAAAGATGCATCAAGCCCAAGAGTTGACTCACCCTATAACCAGAATATGGTGGTTTTAGTTCTTCCTACCTATATAATATTTGTACTAAATCGCGCATTTCTATTTTTTTAGTTACAGAGATATTTGCATTGAAAGTTTTCAAATTGACGTCCTGTATATACAGGGTGGGGCACCACATACGACACGGTCTCTGTAAACCAAACCATTGAATATTTCGGAAATTTCTTCTTCTCATTATCTGTATATTGATTGAGGCTGCAAAATGAAATTATTTTGGATTATACAGGGTGACTCAAAAAAATGTGACATATCAAAGTTGCATTTTTTTAAATGGAACACCCGGTATTTTGTTGCAGTTTTGGATAGTTCAGGGAAAAATAATACGATTTCATGAGGTAGCATGTACCTAACTATAACCGTTTTCGAGTTATTGTTTTCTTTTTGAAAATGCAGGGTTCAATTGGAGACTGAATAACATCGAAATGTATGGAAACCATCCCTTCCAATTCTGACCAAACATTAAAGAGGTTTCAGGCTATTGATTCCGATAGAACTCGATTCCCAATATTATACAGGACGTTCAAAATTCATTGTCACTTTTTATAATTTCAAACGCAGATAACTTTGTTATTTTAAATGGAACACCCTATATTTTTTCAATCTGAACAATACAAAATTCGATTATCTTTCATTTTATATTAGGGTTTCCTATACCTAGCTTAAATAGTTCTCAAGATATTGGCATTTTCAAATAGTAGTTATCATTTAGATGCATTCTTTGAATCGAGAGAGCTGTGAAACGACATTCATTCGATTTGGTAACAGAATTCTCATTGACAGTTATTATACTTCACTTTATCGAACTTTTCACTGTTATTCTGATCCATATTGATTTAAAATTTACTGTCCGACAGTTTTTGAATATGTCCTTTCCGCAAAGGTGGATTGGTAGGGGAGGACCACGAAATTGGCCAGCGAGATCGCCAGATTTGACTTGCCTTGATTTTTTTCATGGAGATATTTGAAAAATGGGATTGACGACACTCCTCCAACCACATTGGAAGATATGAAGGAGATAATAAGGGCTGCTTTTCGAAGAGTGTCGCCTCAAATGTTATTAAATGTTAGGCAGTTTTCCATAGAAAAAATAGCTCTTTGTAGTCATCATTTCGAGCACCTAGTGTGAATTAAATACATTTGTGTTTCATGTTTTGTTGAAGTTTTCCAGTTCAATAATGAAAATATTGTCTGTTTAATGAACTACTGTCGGAATATGGATCTGAATAAAATCTTCATTTCAGTGAACAGTAAAAGTTCGATTAAGTGAAGTATGATAACTTTCAATGAGAATTCTCTTACCAAATCAAATAAATGTCGTTTCACAGCTCTTTCGATTCAAAGAATGCATTGAAATGATGACTTCTGTTCGAAAATGCTTATTTCTTGAAAAATATTCGAAGCTAGGTATAGGAAACCTCAATATAAAATGAAAGATAATCGAATTTTGTATTGTTCAGATTGAAAAAATACAGGGTGTTCTATCTGAAATAACAAAGTTATCTGCGTTTGAAATTATAAAAAAGTGACAATGAATTTTGAACGTCCTGTATAATATTGGGAATCGAGTTCTATCGGAATCAATAGCCTGAAACCTCTTTGATGCTTAGTCAGAATTGGAGGGGATGGTTTCCATACATTTCGATGTCAATCAGTTTCCAATTGTACCCTGCATTTTCAAAAAGAAGACAATAACCCGAAAACGATTATGGTTAGGTACATGGTACCTTTTATGAAATCGTAATATTTTTGCCTGAACTATCCAAAACTGTAACCAAATACCGGGTGTTCCATTTGAAAAAACACAACTTTGATATGTCACACTTTTTTGAGACACCCTGTACACCTCAAAATAATTTCCTCTTGCAGCCTCAATGAATATACAAATGATGAGAAGAAGAAGTTTCCGAAATATTCAATGGTTTGGTTTACAGAGACCGTGTCGTATGTGGAGCCCCACCCTGTATATATATGCATGAGATCAAGACTGAAAGACTGAGATGGAAGAGATCCTTGTGCATGATGTCCTGAGTCCTTAGATGATGAAATGGGTTGGAGGCAATTTTACTGCATATTTTCAATATTAAAGTAATGTTTTATATTAAATTCTCCATCCTATCTCTCAAAGCTCTGAGGCTGATGCTATGCTTTGTTGTTTGTATATTATTTTTCTGGTTCAGACACCATCTATGTAGATCCCCAATCGGCTTTTGCTCACAAATATCTCTTAATAATTGCAGATCATATTCATTCTTGAAACGATAGTATAATCATTTTCAAAAACAACGGATGAATCCAATTCTCAAAGACTACAACTTGGTGAGGCCTCTGACGATGAAAAAAACAGTGTCAGTAAATTTAATTTTCACGATTCAGTGCATTCTGTGTTTATTTTATGTCCTTTTCGCAAATTACCGCCCTCATTTTGTTGGATTTTAGTTAGCTTATGTTTCTTTTTCAGCACTCATTACATAACGTGAGTCCACGCCACGGTCTGAAAACTATTTTTGAAGTATAATTCGCCATATTTATCCGCTAGGAGCGTATGTGCATGATCACGTGATTATTATTTGACAGTCCGTATCGTAAACGAAACAAACGGTTAGAACTTGCATGGTGAATAAAATCGATGACAGAAATATTATATCACATTCGTATTTTCACGAAGCTATTCGGATCTGATTTGTGATTGGCTGACAGTGACAAAGTGAGGGCAGCGCTACAGGTGACGAAATAGGAGAACCACCAAAATTTCCTCAATTTTCGGCAAACCCTCCCCTATCAGTTTCCATGCCGCTATGTTAGACCGTACTCTACAAGAAACGGAAACGTAAAAACTTGAACAATGCGCATGCCCAGATGTCAGATTGAATCTCGTGCATTGTTACTAACGAATCCATGTTGGTTCACTACACCAAATACATTTTTGCGTGTGAATTTTGGACTTTCAATCGTAATATAATATTAATAATGATAATAATAAAAATAACAATAAAAAAATAATGATGATAATGACTATAATAATAATGATAATAATAATAAACAGGATGAAAACCCGATATGATTCTCAAGGATTATTCAAGATTGGAATTGCGTAAGAATATAAAGTCAGTGTGGAAAAAATACATGAGAAGTAAGAAATTCACATCACCCTGTACGACACTGTCCTTTCAAGACGCCAGGTGAAACTTGCGTGTTGTAGATATTCCTACGGACAAGCAGCCCAGCTGTCGAATTGGGCACATGCCGCCTCAAAGAAGTTACAATCGAACTTTGTTCTTCATTTTTCAAGAACCATGGTCTCTCTCGAGTCAGGACCGTACTACCCAATAATTGTCAACAAAAACCGAAGTCTGAAATGTTGCTGAAACTTATAGCTAGTTGTAGAGAAATTATTTGGAAAATTTGGTAATTTCAACCACCGTAGAGGGCGCTGAGAAACTCGAATAAATATGGCGACAAACGCTTGTTGGGGTGTCCCGTCTAAGTTTTCGAACTATTTTTCGGTTAAAAACCTCTTTTCAGCAATATTTTGTGATTTCTATGAAGACCGTGTGAAAATTGACATATATCGAACATTTATTCGAGTGATTTTGTTCTAATTTTGATGAGAATGGGTAATTACTCAGAAACTGTCATATTTACTTATTTTCACGTTTTCAATGTTATACACCAAATCTAATTGTATTTGAGGTGTTCCCCGAGGCATATGACCTTCATAAATTCAAAAAGAACACCAATTCCCACCTCCTTTCCCTTGCTTCTGACGATGTTCTCTGAACATTACAGGATGTCTCCTTTCGTGAGAAGTTTTATATATAAAAAAAAAAAAATACTATTTCCACAAATTGACATCGACCAAAAATATCCGTTATTCAAAAAATATTTAACCAAGAGCATATTAATTTTTTTCAGCTCCAAGATAGTGTCAACCTTGTAAACGTAAAAGTACCTAAAAATTACAGCTCGTGAATATTAATTAATTTTCACTAGGACAACAATGAAAGGACCACAAAAAGTTATTGATGTAAATTAATTAAGACATAATCTCGCTAGAAATTTCAAAATACTGATGAAAAAAATATAAATTTTTTCACGAAAAAAATAGTTTGGCAACTTGGACTGGACTCTCCAATTGTTTCATAACCATATATGAAAGCAACTTTTGCCTGATATAGAGTATCATTGGAATAATTTAAAAAACATATAATTATCACCATAGAAGATAAGTGAACAGACACAAATTTTGGTAATAGGTTGATTTTCATCAACAGAGCATTGATCCATGCCATTCTATCAGTTTTCTCTTCTAAACCGACAGCATTCGTAATGAGCACTTTGGATGCTCCTTTCTTTGGAATAAATATGTAGAGACTTTTCTTAGGCTTCAATAATATACACAACAGTTCGTGTTTTATGCAATACTTTTTCGATAGTTTTATCAATCTTTTCGTGAATTTTTGACCTGGATATCGAAGCAATAATAAGTAATGTATGTATTCTTTCATCAATTGTCCTCGCCAGAAAGTAAATTGGGAACATTTCGAACCTCTGCTGGAATAATTGAATTGATTTTTTTTTATAAAACTTATTATTATTAGAATAATTTGTTCAGTCAATTAATTTTTGAAGATTTGATTTAAAATTATTTATTTATCTAAATAATTGAAAGTGATAATTTTTTAATTCTAATTCCGAATCATTTTTATCCATGTACACAGCCCTGATGTTATTTGCAAAAAGTAGTAATCAAGAAGAAGAGGTCAAAGGGGTGACAATTTTTTGTCGTTTGAAATAAAAGTTGACGTGTGATCAAATAGAAGGTATCCTGTTTTGTTTTCGTTTTATAAAAAATATAGATCAAAATTGGAAAGCTTCAGGGTGTCCAGAAACATTTCTGCCAAACGGAAACTGCAGTTACTAAGGGAGGTACAGATCTTTGAAGAAGACATCGTTATACAATTTTTCTAAAAATTATTTGAAAATGCCATTACTTGGACCATTCGAACTTTGTATAATCAATAACCAGTCACAACACAACGGTTCATTTGAAAAAAGAACGTTTTTATGAAAATTATCTTCAATTCCTCAAATTTGGCCTCGGATATATGAAAAACATATTTTTTTTTATAAAAATACCTTTTGGTTTCCCCCGACTAACACGCTTTCGATGGATCTAAAAAAAATTGTTACAGAGAACGACGGGTTGCAACTATTTATTGATTACACCAAGTCGAGGTATTTTTGAATAATTTGGGGAAATCTTATATAAAGACGTCCTCTCCAACGGGCTGTGGATTGAGGTAATTTGAGCTCAACCAACTTGAAATCACCTTTAGTAAGTACAATTTCCGTTTTGCAGGATAGTTTCTGAACGCACTGTATTTACAGTGGACAGTTTTTCAATATTTGTAAAAACTTTAATCAGAATGAACAAACTTCATTGGCGGATCAAATATTTCTCTCCAAATGCATTTGGCATCGTTGTAAAGTCACTGTGAAGATGCTTTCAATTTCACACTAATGGTATTGTAAGATAACCAAATCTGTCAGAACAGTTTTCTCTAAATAAAAAGACTATACCGATCTAAAAAGTATAGCTAGTACGGCCCTGTAGGGGTACCACCATAATAGTTATCTTTTGTTGTTCTTATACCTGCGATTCAATTAAGAGGGTTGTGGAACGAACAAATTTCTTGGAATTCTAAGGGATGCTGGTTTTTGTGTAGATGGTACCGTTATTCTTGACAAAAACTCGCTTGAACCATATTTTAAGGGCGAGCAATAATGCCGAAGGCAGTGAGGTGTTTTTTGGATCATCAATTGTATATTGGTGGGCGAACTTGGCAATTCAAAGAACCTTCAAAATCATTGAACAACATTGAAAAAAATTATTATCACAACAAAAAATCCCAATGGCGCAGCTTGCATACTATACGACATCTTGTACCGGGTGTGTCAGAGTGGATGGAATATTAGAAGTATCTGGAGAACAGAAAGACAGATCATTCCGAAAATTTGTGGACGTGGATAATCAAACTTGCTTTATCCGTCTAAAATATTTTCATCGATACAGTGTTGCCACTTGTATCAGAAAGTAGTAGCTACTTCGTTATTTCAAATGGAACCCCTCGTATATTATATCATTTTTGGAATCCTTATGAGATTCCTCACAACTTTCCCATATAATTCCCTATGCCTATCTGTGTCGATTTCCGAGATAAAAGATATTTTGTAAAATTTTTGTGCAAAACCTGACCATTGAAAAATATCAATTTTTTCCCAATGCAAACTTACAAGATATTGCAATTTGGGTTATAGCCGCATAAGACCATAAAGTATTCTATCGATGAACTGAATATCAGTTTCAGCATACAGGGAGGCTCAGAAGTGAGTGCCTTCCGGGGACTGAAACTCCGCTTTTTTAAATGGAACACCTTGTATATTATTACTTATTTGAAAAGCTATAACATCTTCCATTTCAATTGAGTATACTTTCCCCATACCTATCTCGTACAGTTTATTAGTTATGATCACTTGTGTTATGAATTCGTCTTCAATAAAAAATTATTGAATAGTGATTTAGATCGTAGGCTATGAACTTTATTCTGACAGAGAACTAACATGATATTCCTTCATTGTCATCCTGTATTCAAGTTGCATGGGTGTGAAAGTACTATGGCAGAAAATAATTACTCGAATGTGGTTTTGATGGATTTATCCATCATTTATGGTCAATGTAACAAGAATATCAGTAGAACATGCAGAGAGTTTGATGAAAAGTATGCTGATTTACCTCGAACGAATTCGAGAAAATTCATAAGATTGAAGAGTTTTGAAATATTTTTGAAATCATAACATAAGTGATCATAACTAATAAACTGTACGAGATTCAATTGAATTGAAAAATGCTACAGCTTTTCAAATAAGTATTGATACACAACGTGTTCCATTAAAAAAAAAACGGAATTTCAGTCATTTTCATGAGTCCCCGGAAGGCACTCACTTCTGAGCCTTCCTGTATACTGGAACTGAGATCCAGTTAATCGACAGAATAGCTAATAGTCTTATGCAGGTATAACCCAAGTTGTAATATTTTATGAATTTGCATTGGGAAAAAAATTATATTTTTCAATGGTCAGGTTTTGCACAAAAATTGGACAAAATAATTTTTATCTCGGAAATCGTCACAGATAGGTATAGGGAATTATGTGGGAAAATTGTTAGGAATTTTATGAGGATTCCAAAAATGATATAATATACGAGGTGTTTCATTTGAAATAACAAAGTATCTACTAGTTTTTGATACAAGCGGCAACACTGTATCGATAAAAATATTCTGAACGAATAGAGCAAGTTTGATTATCCACTCCCACAGATTCTCGAAATGATCTGTCTCTCTGTTCTCCAGATACTTTCAATGTTCCATCCACTGTGAAACACCCGGTATATACTCCAACTTCACTTATTGATTTTTCGGCATTCAATCTCATCCTAAAACGCATTTATTCGAAACCATATCTACCAATTCTCCTAAAACCGCAAATGATCAACTTTTTTTTCAACGTCAACACTTCAGTAACAGTTCCCACCAAATATAATGAACTATACAGGGTCCTCAATCGTTCGAGTGCTTGATAGTTATCGAGAAATATAAAGAGAATACTAGGCAATGTTATCGTATAATTGGCATATTGGCAAAAAACGCAGGAATTTGATTTATCGAATAAAGACTCGCGCTATACACGGTTGATCCGTTGAGAAACATTCACAAATTGAGGTTTTCGATAGAAACATATCCTTTCAATAGCAAAACTCCCTAGATTACAGAAACAAACAGAAAACAACATTGAAAATCACACTAGAATGTGTGAATCATTTCATTATTCTCAGCTGGTAGGTGATATTCAATTATTGATTCAATGTTTCAGAAATTACATTGTTGCAATATAGAATGAATAAAAAATTAAAAATATATGCAAATGCAGTGTTTTGATGTTCTATATTCCATTTGAATCCTTTTGATACATCAAACTTGATATTCTAATGTAAAAACTCAGTAGTACAACAATTTGCCGGAAAATTATGAAAACGTAGTTCAATTCAGCTCAGGTTTTGTATCATTTCTGAATATCTTCTGAGAGATACTGAGACACAAGGTGTTCTTTGAGGCACAAGAATATGTTGAATTTTTGTTGGTCCAGCCCTGGATTCTTCATACGACTTCAAGTCAGTAGATAGAGTAAAAGAAGGAGAACGTGTATACCAAAAATTTTAAAATTATACTGGATATTTTGCTAGTTATGACCCGAAAAAGAGAGATGGAACTTAAGAAACACTTATATTTCGTTCATAAATCCTCTGTGTTCTCAGATAATATATACAGTTAAGAGAAGTTTAATTTTTACATAGTTCTTAAAACATTTTAATTATTGGTGAATGCGCAAGCAGACTTCACTGCTAAGATCATATTTGTGCGATACAATTAGGCTAGTGTCAGATAAGTGATAAGTGAACGCATGCTGTAACGTTTTTAATGACCAGAGTGATTGAGAGAAACCTGTAACTATTACTATTACTATTGTCATTGAAAGACACCCTGTGGGGAACATTTCGTTCAATGGCGACACTCGCTGAGTTACACTTACATACAACTCAAGCTAATATAAAGATACTCCGAAAAAGAAAGTTAGGTCAAGTATAAATTGTTTCGAAAAATGTTTTCCATGCATGCAATTCACGAGTATACACAAAATTATTTAACTATTGACTGGATAACCGTTAAACAAATTTTTCATTGGCCAATCAAAAATTTCAAAATTTCTTTTCGAATAAATTCGGCATCGTTGTGAAGTCACTGTGTAGTGTTGTCAAAATTATTGAAGACTGAATTTTCCGAACTTTGTCACAGCTAATTGAAAGCTTAGTGATTTGCTACTTTTTATTCTGCACTCATGGTGTTGATAGATAACCAAATCTGTCAGAAGATACCTTGATAACATAGACTATAGCCTCATCTTTGATAGCGATTTCAAGTCCTCAAAATCCTCCAAAAATATCCAATTGATAATTAATCATACGTAACTCTAGGCTCTGAAATGAAACAAGTCTCCATTACCCAAAAAATCAGGTACTACTAATACGACAACACCACACATGCTGTGTCTTTTATTTTTCTACCAAATGATAGTTTTTTCTGTCGACTGTACCAAAACGTCTGTTTCATCAACAAACGATAAACCTCGCAAAAATATCTCGATCTGGCAACCCCGCACCCCTCTCGATTGAATGATGGAGTGCCCATTAGATTTCCCGGGATTTCCCAGACGAAACCGGCCGACAGAGAAACTCCACAGAGAGAGGATTAGGTAAGTATCTCGGCAAAGGGAATATCTGCATTATTCGTTCGACAGACCAAGTTTCGTCTTTCAAGTAGAGATGGGCAAACAGCATCAGGTGCTTGGAGGTTTAATTAATTACCATGGAACAGCTGAAAATATCCACCCTCATCATAGTTGCGTGAGATTAACGATGAATTATAAAAGGAAACGATATTATGATGGATGGATGTGGGAACTATACAGTGCGTACGGAAGTTAGATGAATTTGAAGCGTACGTTGACAATTTTTGAGATCTAAAAAGTCCTCCGGAATCGAATGTCAAATTTTTGATGCCCTGAGATTTTTCACACGTTCATGGACGTCCTGTATAGTAACGATTATTATGGATTTTTTCAGGTATTTCCACAATACAGGATGATTCACCTAACTAATACATTAGAGGTTTATGGAGAACTAACAGAAATATCAATTTGAAATTTTTGAGGTAGCTACAGCTCAATGTGATCTATTTTCTTATAATATTTCCAATGTGTTGTTACTTCCAGTTGAACCGAGAGTTTGTTTTTTTTTGAATGGAACACTCTGTTTATTTTCACATTTTCGAATTCTACCTGAAATTCTGTATCAGTTTAAAAAATTTCACAGACGAACTAAATTACTGAAATGTCTGTATTATCTAAAACTCCCATGATAGAGAGTTCAATCTCTATATACACATTAATCAAAGAATATTTTATCAGGTATTATCAACAGTTTCACAAAATATTTGATAGGGAGTTCGATATTTCAGTTTACTTTCTGGAGATTTCAAATCCCAATAACTTCTTCATTTCATACGGAATGAACGGAGTGTCCTTTGGATGGTTCTAAACTTCATATTTGTCAAATAATAGTCATTCCATTTGAAATAAGCAAGTTATTGGGATTAGAAATTTCCAAAAGAAAAACTGAAATATCAAACACCCTGTTGAATATTTTGTAAAACTGTTAAGGATACCTGATAGGATATTCTTTCATTAATGTGTATAAAGAGATTGAACTCTCTATCATGGGAGTTGAAGATAATACAGACATTTGAGTTAGTCAGTCCAGAACATTACTGGATGTCTCTTTTCGTGGGAAGTTTTATAAAAAAAAATTAAAAAAATCTGTCAAAAATCAAATATCTCAAAAACAAATCGGAATAAAGGAGCGATCCAAAATTCTACGTAAAATTCTGAAATGTAAAAATGAACAGGGTGTTCCATTTGAAAAAACAAAGTTGATAACACTTCCGGTTCAACCGGAAGTAACAGCATATTGAAAATATTTCAGAGAAATAATTCACATCGACCTGTAGCTGCCATAAAAATTTCAAATTGATATCTCTGTTAGTTCCCCATAAACCTCTAATGAATTAGTTAGGTGAATCACCCTGTATATCCCTGATAATACAGGGAGTTAACGCGATCTATATAAGGAGAACTAGGAGTAGCATTATTCTGAGAATTTGTATATACACTGAAAAAGGTGTGGAGAATTCAGCTAACATATATAAATTGTTGTGACACTTCCGGTTTCTACGCCGTCGTTATTTCAAACAGAATTCCTTTCATGCTTTCAATTCAATTTCATGAATTATATTCTACATTTAAAATTGCCGTTTCGTATTCGAGTTTTTCTAAAAAAAGTGACAGATGCAGCCATCAAACATGTGGCATTTTTTATGTGGATACAATTTTTGGGGATATGCATTAATTGATTCATGAATATTGAAGGTTGAATTATCATCTTATAACAACCACATTTTCTGGAGAATTCACAGAGTGTACGATGATGAGAATAATTCCTTCAAATGAAAACCCTATTTTTTCATTTCATTATTCAATTTTACTAATTGCTGAAAATTATTATTTCTCTAGAAGAAACATGTGTGTATTATTACGGAATTATTCTTCAGGCAGTTCGATAATATAAAGGGTGTTTAAGTCGATAGTTATGACTATTTTCTATTTTTGTATTCATTATTGAAATAACAAATTTCAAACGACCCTGTATAATGTAGAAAGAATTTCTCCATACAGACCTGATGATCAAAGTGAAGCCAACTCTATTAAACATTTGCTATCAATAACAATAAATACCAATTAGGTATATCGCACTCAAGAATTGAAAACTGACTAGATTTTGCGTAAATGAATAAACATTATAATTTGAATTTTTGAACATAACATGATAGACATGTTTCAAATAAAGATTATATTGAAAATAAGTGAAAATATCAAGGAAGGTATCACGAATCAAACAATGCAAAAATATATAATAATGATAATAATGTTTATTTCGAAATAAAAGTTACATACATGGATCTGTGAGCAACATTTGAACAAAATAACGTCGAAAGTTCTTATCAAATGTTAATATTATTCAGTGATTCAAATAATCATCTATTTTATATGGTTCTATCCTTAGAAGTAGCTCAAAGACATTTTTTTTAATACTTTGACATTATTCATCAGCTTCATTTTGGTTGGCAATTTGTTGAACATTTCAATACAGTTATAAAATGGACCCTTCTCTGTCATGTTTAACCTATGTCTCGGATAATTGTAATCAAAATTACGAGTGCTGTAGTTACTCTGTGTCTTACAAAAATCAAATATATGTTTGTTCCTGAAGAAAAATAATGAAATCTCCTGTATATAGACTCCCGTGAGACTAAGTAACCCATTTGATTTGAATTTTCTTCGACAGGTCTCTCTATGTTTCAATTTTAGCATTGATCTAAGTGCTCTTTTCTGTATTGTAAAAATTCTTCCGCTACATCTACTACTTCCATAGAATATTAAGCCATATCGAATCACCGATTCAAGATTAGCATGGTAAACAATTTTCAATGTTTTCTGATTCACATATTGCCCCAGAATTCTCATGGAGTATACAACTGCATTAAATTCTTTGCTAATATAGGGTGTCCCATAAAATGACACAGATAGTGCTTCTTTTAGTAGAAGCAACAATGCTGCATCGCTGAAAATATTTACATTAGGTAGGTAGGATTAACAGTACTAATCAAAGTAACCAACTTTTCAGGAGTATGCCTCGTTCTGTTTTTCTTATTCGCTACCATCTAGCTTGTCTCACTCTGTATGGCATCAGGAATATTACATCATTAGTTAGAAACAAGTTCTCAAAAAAAAAACTAAATACACCACGTGATTCCTCTTTCTCTGAACGATATGTCCCAGGAAAGATTCAACAGCAACAAAAAATGATGAGAAACGGTGGATTGAAAATGCCGAAAATTCAACCATTTTCTCTGATACTTTCCTGCGAGATCCCGATGACGAGTATCGAGAATTCAACAACTGGCGAATACCCTATGAACCGTTGGTGGAACGGTGCAACGGCGTCGGAATTGCAAATGCAATAGTAAGTCAAATGCGACCATCAAGCAAGCCAGGTGAATGCTAGCACCTGTCATTTTTTATAACCACATCCGAGAAAGGAAGGATGTCTGTTAGCCTCCTACGATATGCATCTGGAAGATTTGTCTGAAATTATATGTACAGGGTGCGCAGCTTTAGTTTTATCTATTGAACGGTTTGATTTTAGTCACATTCGGTCATACTCATATTCAGTTTACAAAGTAACTAATTTTTCAATAATTCATGCCTTGCCCATTTGAAACACGGAATCATTGAAATATTATATTACATAACAAGAATTGTAAGAAGCATATTACGCACGACTAGAAAAAGTTACGTAATTTCAGAAGTGTGTAATTGTCTTACAACTCGAGTTGTGCACTATACTTTTTCTACGACCGCATTCTTCCCCATCAAAAATTAGGATTCCATTAAGTGAAAATATACAACTGCTATTTTTCATAGCTTACTTAATTTCAAAACAATGTATTCATATTATGAGAAATATCTTTTCTCACGGCACTTTGCTCACACCACATATATTTGTATGGAGAATCAACAAAAATCGATAAAAACTAGTAACAAATCGCGACACAATTATTATGAAACGTCAAAATGTTATCGACGACGCGGCTTGTTATTCGTTTCCATGGCAACTACTGAAGGCTCTATCTTATTGGTTATATGTCGTGCGATTTACTTTACAGATGCTACCGTATTGGTTGTTGATCGTGCTCTCTTTTTACGCTAAAGTTAAATCGTACAGTTTTACGTCGCCCAGTGCTTAAATAGACAGTTACATAGTTATCGAGTTATACAAAATTCGTCATTTCAAATACTTTTCCTACTAGAATGTTGTGGAGAATTGAATTTTTCGATTTTTGGTTTTATGGAGTTTTTGAGTATTTTCGCCTTTTTAGTGATTCTCAAAATTGGGGAGAAACGACTGTCAACTTTTCGTCTTCTTATGAACGCCATTTCGCAATTCAACTTTTAGATAACGTTTTTCATTCTCTTTACAACGATGGTGGTTCGATGTCAAAAAACTCATTTTAATTTTTCGCAATTCCTTCAAAGCTATCAGATTATCATTCAGCACAAAAATGTGCAATTTCGTATCTTTTGAGATAAGCGAGATTTTCATGGTTTCATTTGGAAAACGGACAGTCTGTATATTGCCAATTAAAAAGTAAGTGGGTTGTTGAAACTTGATTGAAAAAAATTGGTGATTGAAGATGTAATATGATGTATTGGAAGTACATTTATTGAGTCTAACGTAGCGTTCATAGTAAAAATAAAGAATTGATGTTAGAACAGACGAACCATCCTAGAGCATATTTGAAAACTACATCATATTGCTGAAGGTTACAATGTCAGAGAGTAAGTGAATTTGGAATCCTTCCAAAGAGCGTATAAATGCCTTTTTTCATATATTTTGACTATTGACTTGAATAATGACTAATTCACTTTGCGAACACTTAAAATATCATATTATATTATGTCGAAAAATACTGGGAATTCTTGAATAGAACACAAATTTTGTAGCCTTCATGGTAGTCTCCATTGGATGCAATACAAATATGCCAACGTTTTTTAAAAATAGCAATAATAAAATAGATGAGAGAAAAAGTATTCCATACTGGTTCAAAGTTCTCCAGCAACTTCTCATGAGTAGAAATTCATATAGGGTGAGCTCTACAATTCATAGTGGAATCCAAACAATTACTGGTGAGAAAGTCCACCTCGATAAACGAGGCATTAAAGTATTTCTCCTCATTCGAATAATTGTTTCGTCTTTAGTTTGCCTACACGAAACGTAAGAGCAACCTTGACGAATCAGAAAAACGATTTCACCGAACGATTCATCGCCCATCGACCATCAAAACAGCCCATAAACAAAAGCGAGAAGCAATTTCTCCATTGGACAAGCATCAAAAAATCTTCGAGTCATGTTTTATGTACTTATTTGACAATAAAATAACTCTCTCAGCCATATATTATATACAGGACGGTCGAATGTCTTCGTCATTTAATGAATTCAGAGAAACATGGCGATTGTGATGTACAGGGTGTCGTTACGATCTTTTTGTCTTATTATATCGGATCTATATTCTAAGAAGCATCCAACCCAAAAACCAGGGTCTCACTCAGCTTGGGAGAATATGAGACAGAATTTGCAACAGTACAGCATTTCTTGGTAGTCTGACAAATCATTGTTACTAAACTTTCAGACTCAACAAATCCCTGATAAATTCACCAGATACCAAATGAACTTTATAATGTATTGCCCCGGGAGCTCAGAATTATGAATTTTAATTGTTTCAAATCAAAATTGAAACGTCATATTCTCCGGCACTGTTTTTATTCTATTGACGAATACTTGAGGACGCCCTTTTAATTTGTCTCATTACCATGTTTCTTGTACCAATATTGCCATTTTGATGTACTCTATTATTGTTACATAGAATTTCCTGTATTTGTCTTTGGTATGTCTTATTGCTGGATTTCTGTGTAGATGTTTTTGTAACCTATTTCAATGTACATTATTTTAATTAAGTAAATAACATGTCTCTTATAACTAACCTGCCAAAACTATAATATTGTAACTTGGTGAAATAAATATTCAAATTCTTATTCTTAACTCTGCTAAAACTAACTGTATGACATTTAACACATACCGATTCTAAACGTCAAGTTAAATAATAGCACTATTGATACAATAACAGATGTTAAATTTCTGGGAGTATTCTTTGATTCCACCCTGTCCTTTAGAACTCACTGTATTAATTTATGTAAAGTTCTGAATTCTGAATGCTATCAACAGTATCAACTGAGAAATCTCTGAAGTGCATTGAGTTCTTTATGAAATTGTTGAACGGGAAAACACTCCTGCTGCACGGTCTGTCCACCTGACCACACATCGAAATATTTTTAAGAAACATAAAATAGTAACAATCACTTGCATGTTGATTCTTGAGCTGTTGATATGAGTACATTGTAATCAAAATACCTTCAAGAGGAACTGTGACAAGCATACTAACGATACCAGGAAGAAAGAGAACTTTCAGGTGCCCATCAGACACCTGGAACTATCCAAAAAATCACTAAATACTTGGTTTGTACTTTCAACTTCTGAGTACATAAGAATTTATTTTTAAACGAAAACTGAAAGATGTTCTTGTCGATCTGTATCCAGGAAGTCAGGAGCAATTCAGATTCAGTTATACAACAATCGACAGATTATCATTTAGAATTTCTTATTCGTATGTTTGTATTTTTGTACTTTTGTGTTTTTTATGACTTAAAATACTTGTGAGTGTAACTACTCAACTACAACTTTTATTGACCTGTCATATATCACATGTGATCTCACAGGATAAATAAACTATTCTATTCTTTTCTGAGGAAAAAGTTCGAAGAAAATTCCCTTGCTATTCGTGACGATAGCCAAGCAGCTATCGAAGCAAACATCTATAGCCAAGTCAGCTCCAAACTTGTCTAGAATTGTTTGAAAACCCTCCAAGAGCTGGGCAGTCAGAATAGACTATCTGACGCGCAGAAGCTCGAGAAGGAGCACCAATCGGTCCAAAATCTTTCTGTGGTGCATCGAAAGTATCGAGGAAAGCATCCAACAGTCTTTGGATCAATAAGGAAGATCATGAATGGAGGAAAAGAGCGTCGGAATCAAGACAGGTCGAAGAGTTTATCAAAGAACCATCGCCAAAACTCTCAGAGTGCTAGATAGGTCACAAGAGGCGAACAAAATGGATCATGGTTGAGCTCCTGACAGGGCATGAAACACATGAACAATATCGAACTCACAGACACAACCACTTGGAGTTTCTTTCGAGAAGACGAGGAAACATCAGCATACATTCTGACCTATTGCGAAGGTTTTGGTTCAATCAAAATGTATACAGGATTCTGATAACTTATTTCGTTTTTAGATTCGAATGGCACTATTTAGTTATGGTACTTTGAAAGCACAAACACTTTCAGAAGTGTTCATGAAGGTGGAGAAATTTTGAATGCTGGACATCATAATATCATGAAGAAAATTGCATTCTTTCATTGCTGACAAGATTATGGTTTCTATTATGAATTATGAGTTTCGGGGACGCAATCAGCTCCATCAGAATTACTCCATTCACACTGTTAGTCAAATCTCGCATACTTACCAACAAATAAAATTTTATAATAAATTTCAAATGCTCTTTGGTGAGATAGAAAATATTACCAGCTTCAAAAATGAGTTATCAAATTATCTCTTGTGCAATGCATTTTACTCTACTGATGAACTTTTAAAATCATGATGTGTTTTAAGATAGCAAACTGTATATTATATATTCTTGTAACTGTACTCCTTTGCTTTATTTGATTTTGATTGTGAGTTTTGAATATGAAATGTGAACTATGTCAACATTTCTAATTATTGTAAGTGCCACCAGGTGGCGTATCGCATGTTCATTCGCTAAGTTCTACACACATATCGCAGTGTGGAGGCTTCCAGAAGCACATATGCCTCATTCTAATCTAATCTAATTAATCTCTATGACAAGACAACAGGGTGTTTGAATCAGCACTGATTATTGAAATAGAATTATTCATATACAGAGTGTTTTGTGGGTAAGAGGCCAAACTCAACAGATCTTTCAAGTGAATATAAGACGACAAACTTATTTTACTACAGTACACAGCTTCCCGGATGATAGTACCCTCCATACTGCCTTCTCTTCCAGGGCTCCAATACCAGTCCGCCAAATCAAAAACGAACGAGGAAGAAATGTTAACAACATAAATATGGATTTGGCAACAATTCTCGAATGGGGATCCAAAAACTTAGTGTATTTCAAAGCAAACAAAACACAAGCATGTCTTTTCTCCAAAAAAGCCGACCTCACAATGTCCAACATAAGCTTGTCAGAGGTGACCATACCTTTGAAGTCATCCATCTCGATGCTTGGTGTAACTATCAGCAATAACATTTCTTGGGAAAATCACGTGAGATCAATTGCTAAAAGTGCATCCCAAAAACTTGGTTTTCTGTTTCGTGCCAGGAGCTATTTCACTTCCAGTCAGCTGCTTACGATCTATAAGGCACAAATCCGACCTGTCCTGGAATACTGTTCCCATATTTGAAGTGCAGCACCTAAACATATCCCGAAGCTGTTGGATTCTACCCAGAAAAGGGCAATTCGTCTCGTCGGTGATGCTTCGCTTACCATCTCGCTTACTTCTCTGGAACACCGTAGAAGGGTTAGCGATCTGTCTCTATTCTATGGATATTTTCATGGGCGATGCTCTTCTGAAATATCAACAATCGTTCCTCCTTTGGCGGTCTCTTCGAGGTTAACCCGTCATGTCCAGTCTTCACACCCCTTTGTGGTTAATTTGGTGACCTGCAGAACATCTCTTTCCAAAGACTCGTTCATCCAACGAACAGCGAGGCTCTGGAACACATTGCCCAGGGAGGTGTTCCCCGAGGCATATGACCCTCAGAAATTCAAAAAGAACACCAATTCCTACCTCCTTCCCCTTGCTTCTCACGATGTTCTCTGAACATTACAGGATGTCTCCTTTCGTGAGAAGTTTTATACATAAAAAAATACTGGTTCCGTTAAGTTTCCAATACAGAAGCGTCGACATTTTTGAGAGACTTAGCTCTTTCGTGAATATTTTCTGTTAGCCAATCGAATTAAATTTTGACCGTATTATTAATTAGTAAGCATTTAATTGAAATTATCTTGCTCAGTGGTAGGCTTAACCAATTTTTTTTGTAATTTTTGTACTTTGTAGATTATTGAGGAAGCAGATCTATGATTTTCCCCACCTGAATAACTCCTCACTCAAAGAAGCCAATATTTTTTCCAAATTCGATTATAACGGAGGAATACCATTTTATTTTAAGGACCACCCAGTACACACCTTTTACAGTTCCGTAAGGAAATCTCATTTCCTGTTAACGGAAAGTGGTTTTTTCTGCGATATCATCGCTGGAATTGGTTCAAATGGAAAGGATTCATATAAAAATTTGCCAAGTCATTTGTTCATCGATTGTGCCAGAAAAGGATTCCAGAATTTTCCAAGCTCTCGATATAATTTGCCTATGTGTTGAATATCTTGATTAAGTTGGTCATTTTGATTACTTTTCAAGCTACATGAAATTAATGAAATGAATTTTGCATAGTTTTTTCGAAAACACGTACATTTTTTAATCGTGAATAAAATTGTAGCTTGTTTTAAGAACATTCCATTTCAGAAAGTACAACAAAATTCAAAGGCATCTAAGATCTCTATAAGATGATTAAATAATATACTGGGCGTATAATTGAAAAAAAAAAGAGTTCTTGATAGAAATCTCCTGAATTGATGCTTATCCAAAAAATACCCCCTATACAAAACGAAACTTCTACTCTGTTCAGAAATTTCAGTCATCCTTCACCTTTATACCCATCAAATGAGTTCACTTTATTATCACTGATAACGTTTTTTTAGCAGCATAATGTGCATCAATTTTCGTAATTCCTTGCTCCAGTTTGTCAGCGTCACAAATTATGGAAGAAAAAAGACGGGGTTGGATGCAGAATTCTCCGCTGAATTCGAAAGTTAACGAATATACAGGGTGTCCCATTAAAAAAGTGACATCAATGTTGTCTCGTCTAGGTTGACAACCCTGTATATTTTGAAATATTTTAGGATTGTATATCTGCGCAAATATAACAACTCCAATTCGAAACATTTTCTTGTATCTGCATTTTAAGCGAGTTATTCTACATCCTCACAATGGACCACCCTGTATAGTGCACACTATACAAGGTGTTTCAGAATTGCACGGCAATACTTCAGGTACGTATCCTCTGGTACAGAATAAGGAAAAAAGTTCCTGTGAACATGTGTCTGATCTCGATTATTAGCGGAGTTACAGGGTGTTGAAAGTTACAAAAAAATAGGTTTCTATTTTATTCTGCTCGATCTACTGCAGATGGAGTTTTCGAACCTTGTATGAGTATCAAGCAATAGGTGCTGCTCAATATGAAAGTGAATATTTTTCAAATACCACACAGGGTGTTGCAGTTTCCTAGGTCTCAATTCATAAAGAAAAGCCTTAAGAAAAACTTGCTCGTACGCCACTGGTGAATTTTGATATATTTTTCTTCTTCCAATTCCCTAAATTTTGTCGCTCCAGACTTTTGGTCGAATTCTGTTCAGTTACCTCAGAAATTAAACTGGCTCAAAGTTGCATACTCTGAAATGTTTATACTATTTTGGTATTTGATATTATTTAAAGCACCAAAATTTAATGAAAAAGAAATGTATCAACAAATGTTCAGAGGAATTGTTCTGAAATGGCCTCCGTTTTGTTGAATGCATAGTTAAGCACGACAAATCCATGTTTCCTTGGCACTTCGTCTCAACACCCTGTAACTCCGCTAATAATCGATATCGGACACATGTTATTAGGAGCCCTTTTTCTTATTTTGTACCAAAGAATACGTAAACACCCTGTAGAAATCGAAGATTGGGTATTATTCACCAGATCATTATGTGCATGCTGAAATTTGCAATCTTATGATATTTCGTGAAACCCCAGCGATCGATACAGCACTGGATTATTTTTCACTGTGTATAGTTAATGTCAACTCTATCTTATCGCATCCCCCTCGTATCCAAGCCGACCTATATTCTCCAAAGGGCACATCTCCGACATGTACTTCGCGGCTTCCATAATTTAAAATTGACCAACGGTATATTTTTACGTTCGACCCATCATAAATTTCGTCGTCGTACCACGTGATACGGTCACGTATTTTTCGGTCGACAATTCGAAAGAGGAGAGCCTATTCCGATTTTCTCGCGTAGAATATCATTTTTTATTGCTCTGCTGCGGTCCGTTTCGTTTCGCAATGTCCCAAATTGAGAGGTTTCTCGATGGAGGAATAAACTTTACATGAAGCTGGGTCTTGTTTTGTATTGATGAGGTGGGTTGAAAAAAAAAAGGTTTTTTCAGGCTTGACACACTTTTTACTGAGTTAATCAACGGGCCAATTTGAATCAAAAACATTTCTAGCGGACCGTATATAAAGTTAGAATAAAAAGTAATATACAATACATATATAATTTCTGTCTTCTCAGATTTAAACCTGTGGAATCGTTATTGGAAGTCGTGTATTAAAATGTGTATATATTGTGCGTATTTTTGAGAAGTAGTGAGAAGAAGACGTGAGACACATTATTTACGCTGTTTCCACAAATTCAATTTTTGTTCAAAGTCCTGCATTTTTGCTTGAAAATACCGCAATATCTTCAACAGTTGTTATCCCTACTCTAGAGGGTTCCAACCAAGTGTGAGCTCTAAATATTGGTGGTTATTCTCATAGATTTGCGTCGCGTATTATTTAAAGGTAAATTGAAAGTTTTACAAAAATGGTCACCTATACAGGCTGTTTATTTCTCGCATGCTACATTGAGGATGATAATAATAATTAATAGTAGTAATTTTTCATACAAACAAGGACATAGGGTAAAAACAGGAAATGAAAATAAGCGTCAACGAAAAAAAATCACAATGAGTCATGTGAGTGGGATTTGAGCTGTGTGAAACTATGCAGGTGATACTCGTCAAGGGAGTAAGGTTCAAGGTCGATGAGTAACTTATTTACTTCTTTTCGGATCATACCAATTTGTGTATTTTATTTTTATTTCTTATAATTACAGGGGTCCGAAGGATATACTGCAGCCGGAGGCTTATTGTATTTCCCCTATCATTCCGATACCCTAAAACACATTGGTCCCTCTGACTATCTTGCAAAGGTCACTAGGTTTCAGGGTTCCCACATTCTCTAGGTTTAAAGCAGGTTCCCCTAGTTGCACTACTCTTCTATATTTTAGTGCCTCACAATAGCACAAAATGTGTTCAATAGTCTCAGGTTCTAAGCCGCACAATCTACAAGTCTGACCACTTTGATATAGCCCCATCTTTTGTAGGTGTGTTCTGACAGGAGCATGTCCTGTAAGGAGACTTGTTACTAGTCTTATCTGATCTCTACTTGATCTAAGTATCTCATCAGTTCGTTTTTCACCTGTTATCTGAATAACAAGTTTACTATATTCTTGTCCTGGTGTGTTATCCCAGGCTATTCTTTGTAATTCTTTGACTCGTCTCTTAATGGAATTACCAAGTAGTTTCTTGGGCACTCCAAGTACTGGTTCCGGGCCAAAGTAGGGGGTAGCTGACCTCTCCCTAGCTAGTTCGTCAGCTATTTCGTTGCCTTCTATTCCACTGCGTCCAGGTACCCAGTTTCCAATTCACTACTTTGCCCCAATGTAACCAACTTGGTATATTTTCAGAATGAACAAGATCCCCATAATGGCATCCGATAAACGGACATCCTGTAGAATATTGAACAATCTAGAAGAAATATATTTTTTTTTCTGTGACGGGAAAAAAGTTTGACATTTCATCTCTGTTGACAGGTAAAAAAAATCACTCTTTGAAATTACTTTCACACATTTTATCAATATTAAATCGTTGTTATCCCCGTCACATTGTGTATTATACACGGAAAAATATTAGATTTTAGCTCTCGCTTTTTTGTTTGACAGCACAACCTCAAGCTGAAATCTAATACTTCTTTCCCTTGTATAATAAATGACTATTATATATTTCTCAGCTATTCAGAAGATATCCAATGTCAACTGGGATATTGAAGAAAAAAATAAATTTTTGGTAGATAGCTTTGGGGAAATTGGAAAGAATCGGAAATTTTTGATTTTTGTTTTCAATTTATATAGGATAAACTAATCTCCAGTACGATTAAAACTCCAACTCAACAGTTCTCCGTAAAGTTTTTGTATTTTTACATTATCCTAAATTGAAAATGCATATCTGTGATGGGGATAATCTTCCAATAAATATTTGGAGCTTATACTTACTACTTATTCAGATACTAAGCCACTAGTTTTTTTTTCTTATGAAAAAATGCGTTTTCGTCCATTCATTCATTGTTCAATTTGTCGTTAATTGAAAATTGAAATTATTTTTTTTTAACACACAAAAAATGAGAAACCCAAAAGCCTACCACTTTATGGAAAAATTCCACTGAAGTCCATACGAAACAAGGTTTCAAAATGTTGTCTTCAATTAGATCGATTAATTGGACTGTAAATACCAAGTGGACAATTGGCGAAACAGGTTTCCGCCCTTAACTCGAGTCTTCTATTTCCTGTTCTGAACTGTGCACTCAGAGAAAATTTGCAATCTCCCGAAATGCACTTGGGCGAGAAAGCGGACTCTAACGTTACGTTAGGGCGGGCAATAAGTGTAATGTAATGGCCTCATACAGCCTCGGCCGTTAGGGACCGAATAAAATGAACACGGAGAAAAAATTTATATATGTTAAGTGTTACTACTCGAACTCTGATGAAGAAACTGTTGGATTTCAAAAGCTTAATATATATTTTTTTCCACGTCAATCGCGCTAGAAGGAAGGATAATTTTGTGTCTACAGCCCGCTTCATGTTTTGATTTGATTTTTTTTAATACTCACGTATTTTGGTTCAAAAAAATACCGTGGGAAAATCAATACATTTCGAGATATTTTACTTCGAAGTTGTAATTTGACCTAATTTTCTATGTCACTTTTTGGACAAGATTGTGCGGCTTTTTGGCAAATTTATTCACCAACGAGACACATGACATATTGAGAAGGATTTGAGTGCTTTCATTTTCAAATAAACATTGAAAATGTAATATTTTCCATACTCTAAACGTGCACGTCAAATCCACTCAAAATTTGCTGTGGTTTGACAAATGACATGGTTGACGAAATTATCATATTTATAAGCTGTTGAATCTGGATATACAGAATTATTAGTGCATTTTCATGTTTTCTCAAAATGGATACATGATAAACCCTTCCCTAATATACAGGAAGGTCCAACGAAAACGTACCGGAATAAGGTATAACTACCTGGAAGAGATTTTATCGAGAAACTAGCTGGAATCAACAAAAACAGAAAAAAAAATCGAATTGTTTTAAGGAAAATATTCTCAACATCTACTTTAACAAAACGGTAAATTTTTAAACTAAATCTATTTACTTTTTGTATTTTTTGAGAAATGCACCAACGACATTTGCAAGGAGTAGACGGAATTTCAAAATAAAAAATCAATTTATAGGGACTCAAAAGGGCTTTTTAACGATGTATCATTAGACCCCCGTTTCCATTTGAAGAAATTTAGGGAATGCTACCCCCGCTTAGGAGGGTAAAGTTTGGGCTATACTTTTTGCGTCGTCAAAAGTTGTCCGCCTCATATACAAAGTGTTTCAGGTTTTTCTCGATAAAATTTCTTCCTGGTAGTTATACCTTCCGGTACGTTTTCGTTGGGCCAGTCTGTATGATGTGTCACGTTATTGAAGAAATTAGCCACCTTAACCTGTACAATTTTATCCAACAAGTGACAAGGAAAAGATAATGAAATTTCAACTTCGAAGTGAAATATTCCGAAATATTCCCATGATAATTTTGCCAAATTCGTGTTTTTGAACCAAAATACGTCAGTTCAATTGGGAAATGGAAATGAGTCTTGTAGAAGTCACTGAACTGATTCAGAAAATATAGCATTAGTCAAAGACAGAAATTTGTAAAAATTTGTGAAAAGCACAACAGCGTCAGAATTCGAAACTCCACAAAAAGCGCCCGGCAAGAATGTGCACACCTCACACCAGCAATACATCGAATGATGCGTTCCTGAAAAATGAACACATCCCCTGCTAGGGAGAAATTGCTCCAAAAACAAATACCAGATCTGATGCGGGAGTCTATTTGTGCATAATATAAATATATTAGTTGTCCTTTGGTTAGAACACTTCTAACATTTTTTAATAGAAAATGTATTGAATTCAACTCTGAAATTAATTAATCATTGAAATGGCAATGCCATATTCGAAATTCTCATGAAAAAAAGCTCGATGAAATTGTGGTTGAGAATATCCAGTAAGTTTAGTTTATCCAAAAAACGGACAGCCTGTATAGTGCGTAATAATATCAGAATGCTATACAATCATCAAAAAACATAAAATAGCATCCTTCAAAAATTGCAAATAACCTTGAAGACTTATCAAATAATTATAAAACTCGTACAGAAAGTGTGCGAATCAAATATAAAATGCTTCAAAACCGTAAAAACGTATCGCATCCTTTCAAAATCACCAGAAAACAATAGAAAAAATTATGTGTAAATTGTGAGAAATCCGCATGGCCATACGTTTGTCAAGAATACGTGAAATGACAATAAAAAATTGACAAAATCATCTAGTATCGTAACACATTTATCTCAAAGGCAAGAAACAACACAAAACGTAAACACCTCCAAACTTTCACTTCACTATTCGTCAAAAATATATCAAAGACTTCATCATTCATCATCAAGAAGTGAGAAACAAAAAAATGATGAAGCTTCTCGACGAACGAAGTCAATTCGTCTCGTTGCCAAAAAATCTCGAACACGTTTCCATAGCAGTGACTTGGCAACGTCGCGTCGCGGAAGTACGTCGGGTCGATACGACGCCCAGACCGACGCTGACAGCTCCTAGACGACCGTCCGATCATGCATAAAGTAGATAACTTCTCTCGTATTCACTGTGCGATGTGAGTGTAATGGATATTTTTATGCCGTTTCTTAGTCAATTCAATTTACGAGCGCTGATATGTCTGAGGTTTCGTTAGTTTCCAGGTTGAGCTTTTCGAACTGCTAGCTGTGCTGATTCGAAACTTATGGAGGAAAATGTTGCTTATTCATACGAAATATATCTCCGCCAATAAGGCCGTGCCCAGATTTTTGTTTGGGGGGAGGTTTCGATGAAAAAGATGTGCTAATTCAAATTTAATTGATTACCATTACATTGGCACGGAAAAAGCTCTCCCTTGAAAAAACTGTACACATAAACATATTCGTTTTCATTGAAACTCAAATTTCCAGTTCAGTGAATTTTTTTTTATATAAAACTTCCCACGAAAGGAGACATCCTGTAATGTTCAGAGAACATCGTGAGAACAAAATCAATCCCTACCATCTTAACATCTTTGATGTTTGGAATGTTTGGCGATTTTATTTAAAGTCAATCGTTAATTAATTTCATTTTGGAGGGGTCCGAACCCCCGGTAACCCCCCTCTGGACACGGCCTTGTCCGCCAATACACTTTTAGATGCCGCGGCATATTCGAAGTTTTGGCGGACGAACTTTTTGTATATTTGGTGGAGGCTTGCAATCGATTGATAAAATCCGGGACTTTGGAATTTCTTGTCTTTTAATTGGACCACATCTTCGAAATATCCGTCGTTCAATTAATTCTCTATCCTTCAGTGTTCAATCGAGAGATGAGCATCAATCAAATCACTTTAAATTGGATGTGAGAAAGCCCCACGGAAAATGATTAACAGGATTTAAATTTGATTTCAATATACCTGCCATGTTTTCACATTTTATTTCTGATTTCGGATCTTTCGGAGTTAGGGGTTCATGGCTATTTGTCACTCCTGTCATCCTACAATCACTCCACTGCCTAATTTGAGGTAGTGGGTGGTATTGTATTGTTTTTCTTTGAGACTCAATATTCTATTTTAACCCTTTGGATACATGAAACTTGATATTGAAATGTAAAACCCAGTACTACAACAATTTGCGAGAGAATGATGAAAACAACCATCACCAAATTATTCCAAAATATCGTTACTCAAAAAACTTTTTATAACCAATAATCAATTGCAAAATAGTCATTCGCTGTGATTGATTTCTTTAACAACCACTAGAAACGTATCATTAGGGGGAAACCAACGGGTATTTTTATTAGAAACTTTATTTCTTCACTTTTTTTTGTATCCGACACCAAATTTGGGAAATTCAAGATAATTTTCATGAAAAATTACCCCCTTTTTGAAATCGATATAATGAACCTTGTTTTTTTAACCCTTGGTGATACATGGTGAGGTTTAAGTCTACCGCCTCCTATATCACTTGAATTTTCTAGTACCTACGAGAGAATTTTTCTCTTCATTTGTACAGGTATGAGTATCGACTGATTTTATTACATAAAAGTAAACCAAACAATAATAACGCGTTTGTCAAAAAATAAGTACACATGATAAATTTCTACACCTCCTTCCTCCCTTTTGATATTTCGTTATCTTTTATGAACCCTTCTCCTACTTATCGAACCTCACGTGATTAATGGAGAGCTCATTTGAGAAATGGAGAAAATATACAAATACTGATAATCCCACTAATCTGTAAAGAAAAACGATGACAGCTATTTTTTTTTTTCATAATACTTACCTATGTTTTTGGTTGTACTATATCCGAAAATGGCTTTCATTCGCTCGTAGAATTTCACGTTTTCTATGTAGGCATCTATATTGAACAAATTATCATATTAGAATAGGTAAAATACTGAATACATTTTCTCTATCAACAATTGCCTTGTGAACCTTAGTTTTTTCATTCATTAGTAATAACTTTCTTTTTCGATTGCATGAGTGTAATCCACAAAAACTGAAATAAAATCGAAATAATATGGAAACCTGATAGAAGGAGGAAGTTGATCGGGAATAACTTGTAGGATCTGAGAATGCAATAATATACAAGGTATTCATTCCATTTGGAAAAGAGTATGTTAGGTCCACACTGTGGAAACGCGAATCACTCGTATACTTCAAAATAATTTTCAAATGTGGGCTTCAAGTTCCATAACGACGATGGATATTCCTCGAGTCATTGAAATAAGGGAGATATCGATGTTTGCCACACTAATTGACACTCTGTATATTGTCCAATGAAAATACTTCCAATTTGGCCTCAAATCTCAAGTTATCCAAAAGAAAACATATTTTATGGTAGAAATTTGCGTTTTGCAAAATAACCTGACGTTCTGGAATGTTTTGAGTATTTTTTTAGATTGCAGAACACTAGAATTCAGTTGAAAATATCCAGACAGCTTTTTTATTGCAGACCTGTGATATGATTATACAGAGTTTAAAATTTTCAAGTAACGGCATTTTGGAGTAATTCGAAGGAAATTCGATAGTATAACGGTGTTTTCTTCAAAAAACTAGCTCACTTAGGAAGCATATTTGGGTTGGCGAATGAATTTAAGATTGCAGCGCTAAAGTGGGCAGTCACATTATTGAATGTATTTTTTCGTCAATAAAGTTTGAGTTTATAATGAAAATAAAGACATTTCAGACTTTTACAGTGAGCAAGGGCATTATCATTTGTATCAAATCAAATCAAATCAAAATATACTTTATTTTCCGAAGAAAGGATTCTCATTGACAAAGCATTCATAAATATAAAAAGAATGAGTGCTGATAAAAGCTCAAATCTTCAAAAAAAAGGAAGAAAAGAGAATAGGTACATCATAAAAACTAGTACATCATAAAACAACTATACATTAAAACATATCTTGATCACGTCATAAGTACAAAACATGATATATAATATAGATATCATAGAGTTCTGAAATATAGCATGTCATAGAAATGGAAGTAAAAGTAAAACACTATACACATAATGAGGTGACAATAAAAATGGTTGAATCAAATCAATATGTTGAAAAATCAACATATTATAGTCCGAGGGGGAAATATTATTATATTATTCATTGTATTATATCGAGAATAATACGAGGTTAGAATACTGTTGTGAATGTGAATGGTTCGATCAACATGATCGATCAAATACAGGATTCTGATAATTTGTTTTGTTTTTAGATTCGAATGGCAAGATTTATTTTGGGGTACTTTGAAGGCACAAACACTTTCAGAAGTGTTCGTGAAGGTGAAGAAGTTTTGAGTGCTGGACATCATAATATCATGATGACAAGAAAATTGTTTTTATAATGGAATGAATCATGAATTTATAGTATTTGTTTTTTCTGATGTTTTTTGGTGAGAAGTGCTCAATAAAAAAGATAATGTGAGATCATGTTTCATTTTTTTATACCTGAGCAATACTATGATCGACTGTGACCTTCAATGTGAACAAACATTCAGAGACATAAACTGAAATCAATTGACTATGGAAAGCTTCAACTCGAAGTGGAGGGTGATAAAATTGAATGGGTGTCAGAATTCAAGTATTCGTGTTGGATGAATCACTAACACTCAATGCACACTGTGACTACATCTGTAAAAAGATATCGAAAAAACTATGTTTTTTCTCCAGGATTTCAGCGGAAGTTTCCATGTTTGCGAATATAACAATATATAGAACCATTATACAGCCCCATTTTGATTATTGCTCTACTCTCCTTTATCTTTTAGATAGGAATAATATACAGAAGCTACAGGAACTGCAAAATCGAGGTTTAAGAATCATCTTAAAATGTAACAGATATACTCCCATTCAATTCATGCTGAATGCCCTCAATTGGTATGATGTTGCAGAAAGACTGTATTACTCAAGTATGATATTTATTTATAAAATAACCAGAAATTTATTACCAAAATATTTTGATTCCCTCATTACGTACAATAATCAAATTCATAACTACAATACAAGAACCACTAATCAATTCCACATTTCTAGGACAAGAACAAAACAATCTATGAAATCGTTGTTTTTCAGGGGACTGAATGATTTCAATCAATTACCGTGCCACATAAGAGATTCTGTTACTTTATATTCATTCAAGGCCCAGTTGAAGATATATATTACATCACGTACTATTTGAATTTTTCTATTTCGCATCGTTGGACTGTTTTACTGGTTCACGCTTTTATCTGTTCTGTGATGTGTGACAAATTCTTTGAACGTATTTTTATTGTTACAATTATTTTTATACTATTTTTCATATACTACTTTGCCTTTTTGGACCTGTATTTACATTAGGATTTCCTATTTCAAATAAAGAATTGAATTGAATTGAAATTGAATCTATTCACGATATATCACTAGCTTGAAGAAAAGCATGAAAATTAATATTGGAAGTTTGATTCATAGTTTCAAAATCTTCCAAATATTCAAATTCAGTATAAAATCGACAAAACTCAATACCTCACACAAGAACTATGTCAACATCTCTAGTTATTTTTAGTGCCACCAGGTGGCGTATCGCGTATTTCATTTGCCAATTGAGGTAATGCGAGTTGATCCGTCACAAAATAACTTCTAGTACCTGCAGTTCCCATTCACCAGAAGAGTTCCTGGACACCCTTTATACACGCGAAAACCACCCCGCAACGAGCATCCATCCGGGGATGTTCGAGAGCTCGCTCGGCTGCAACCCCCGGTGTAGCAGCCGACGGCCGGGGATGGAGCTGGAGGGTCGACGACCCCGAACGACCCAGACCGACGTCGAGTGCCGGAATCGATCTTCACTGCATCCCATCGACGGTCGTTAGCGGCTGCAGGAATTTTTCCCCTCGACCCGACCGATGCAGTCGAATCGCAACTCGGAAAAAAAAAACGTCATCGAACTCCGACACCGGGTCAAAGTTCAACCGGAAGTCCGGTAGATTTGCATTTTACTGGGAATCAAGCAGATGAAAGTGTGGTAAAATTGAGTTTCGCTGGAAGTCTGGTCGATTCCAATCAATTTGGAATTACTGGAAGTCAGGTTGTTTTGGAATGTGAGATAAGTACGAAACTATCACAAGAACGGATAGTGCCATTTTCCTCACGATCTTATGTAATTTGAAAAAAAGTGGGTACGAAATCAAGTGGTTTTGAAGTTCACAGAGAATCAAGCAGATGAAAGTATTGGAAAAGTGGGTTTCGCTGGAAGTCTGGTCGATTCCAATCGATTTGGAATTACTGGAAGTCAGGTCGTTTTGGAATGTGAGATAAGTAAAAAACTATCACAAGAACGGATAGTACCATTTTTCTTACGATTTCATGTCATTTGAAAAAAAGTTGGTACGAAATCAAGTGGTTCTGAATTTCGCTGGGAATCTAGCAGATGGAACTCTGATTGATTTGCATTTCATCGAGAACCCAACAGATTCAAATTCAGATGGATGTCTGGTAGAATTTAATTTCGCTACAAGATCGGTCGATATCGATATGTTTAAAAGGACTGGGAATCTAGTCAATTTGGGGAGTGAAGTCTGGTAGATTCGCACTACTCCGGATATCTAGCAGATTTGAATGCATATAGATATCTGATTGAAATAATGGAAGTCAAGTCGATTTGCAAAGTAAGAAAGGTAAGAAACTATCACAAAAACGGATAGTACCATTTTCCTTACGAATTTATGTCATTGGAAAAAAAAGTGGGTTTTCAATTTCACTGGGAATCTAGCAGATGGATATCGATGTGCAAGACAGGAAATCTGGGCAATTTGAAGTCTAGTAAATTCGCACTACACCGGATATCTAGCAGATTTGAATGCATATAATTATCTGATCAATGGAAGTCAGGTCAGTTTGAAAAGTATCTAATTCAACATTGACGTTCATAAGGATAGGTAAGTAAAATAAAAGGTTAGAGTTGAACTGGAGGTCTGGTTGATTTGCATTTCACCGAAACCTGCAGATGGACGTCTGGTATAATTGAATTTGATTTAAAGTCTGGTTGATTCTGATGTGCTTAGAGAGACTGGGTGTCTGGCCGATTTGGAAAGTGAAATTTTGTAAATTGGTATGAATAAGGAAATCGAATTTTACCGAAATCACGTTTAACCTCCTAGAAAATACTGGAAGTTAGGTCAAATGGAAATATACATAATTTGTCGGGTGAAAAACCATATCAGGAACGTATGAGGTCAACTGGAAGTTTGGTAGATTTGAAATTCAGCGGAAATTCAACAAATCTGAACAGATTAGAGTTTGGTAGAATTTTGGTGAATTTCACTGGAAGGTATGGAATGCAGGTATCATCTTCAAGAATTCATGTCATTCGAATAAAATAGAGTACGAGATCGACTAGAACTCTGGTGGATTCGTATTCCACCAAAAATTCATCCGATTCGAAAGCACATGGATATTTGGAAGAATTTATCCTTACTGAGAGTCTGGTCGATTACAATCTACTAAGAACCACTGGAATTCTACTATTATTAAATAAAACAGTGCTTGCAAAAAAAATTGTTGGTATGAAAAATCACCTACCGGATTTATCCGAAACGGTCCTGTACACCGGAAGGAAACTCAAGTCCAGGGGTCGAGAACTATGCCTGGATTCGAGGGATGACGCCCGGAACAAGGTGAAATATGTGTGTAGTTTATACTGTCCAGATATACTACCTCATTACAGATTACAGGGGTAGACTAATATAAATTGCCATAGATTTTGGTGACTACAAACTTGTTTTTTTTATAAACTGTTTTGGGTGATAGCTGGACTCAATATCAAGAGAAATTAATTCATCAGGGTGAAAAAATTCTGGAAATTGCTTCTTCACGAATGAATTTTTTGGAACTATCTGGATTGAGATATCGAATATTTTCCTGACTACGTTCTTTTTTCTGTTCGAAATCGAGACATCTTCATGAGATTAACTATTTGACTTTCAATATGATGCTCATGAAAAGAAGATTCGACATGAATGTCTACTATTCAAATTTCGAAACTGCAAAAACTGCCATTTACGGAAATATTTTCAATGATTCAAGAGGATCTATTCTGATGTAAATATTCAGTTTTCTATGTAAAACAAAAGCTGAAGAACTTTCTTTATTTAAATACATTCAATACTTATTTGATATAATGGTGAATTCTCAAATTATAAATATTGGTGGATGCGCAGAATGTCGATAATTTGGTGAAGGTGAAGACATTGATTTTGGCGGTGTGTACAAATAATGAAAAGGACAGAAAGACTAGATGAAATGGAATAATGAAATTGTATAACAATCTCATCTGGGGTGGTGACCTACCTGAAGTTTCTGAAGAATCATCTTGAAGTAGTTTTTAATTATAACTATAACTTGGAACCTTACACGCTATGAATGTTTTAATTTACTTGGTGGATTATTGAATAAATAATTATGGAAAGTATTCAAACCAAATTGATTTGGGGCATTGGCGTAACTAGAGTTGACTAACGTAAGATTTCTCATAATATAGACATAATATTCTTGTAGCTTCAAATTGAATAAATACAGTAAGGTATTGGTTTTAATAACTTACTACCCTCAATAAACAATAAATTAAGACCAATGAAATGAAATTAATATACATTATCAAATATAAAATATACTAGCAAAAAATTGCAATCGTTCCCCACTCTACAAAAGTTTTTACCCTGTGAATCTGTTTCCAATTCAGAAATAATATGACGGAAAGTTTTATTGGCCATTGTTTTCAATTGATGCCGAAATGATCCCAACAAATTGGAGTTTGAACGATAAACTAAATCTTTTTTTTTTCACTTGTAATATTGAAATCTTAGCCAAGTCTATTTTCAAAAGTTGACTAGTATATCCAACGAATGTGAAAACGCAATTTCCCATTGAAAATAGTTGAAGAAAACGCATTTAGGTAGGTATATCAACTAAGGAAAAAAATAGTTCAGATAAATTGAAAACGCAATTATTCTGGAGATGAATCCTTTTCCACCATTTACACCTTGTAACAAATCATCTGCTCACGTATAAATCGAAACTATTACGCATTCATATACCTACATATTTCCCCTGCCGTGTTCGCCTGGTCAATTGCCCTCAAGGGTAATCACATTTTCGATGGCGGAAGGAGGATTAAGCAATAAAACCGGATATACAATTTGCCTGGTCCGAATTATCCAAGTATCGATAAAACGGTATGAAAACCCAGCACGAAGAATATATCTTATTTTCCTTTTCCACCGTTATAGCACTACGGAATCCCATTTGAAGTGACAGATGACATAAGACATATGAAGTACGAAAAATGACCTATGACACATGACCTACGACAAATGACCTATGACACATGACGTACGACACATGACCTATGACGTACGACAAATGACCTATGACACATGAAGTGCGATACATAACTTATGATATGTTTTCAGAATCGAGAATATTTTAATGGTTTGAAGCGGGACACAAACACGGAAAGCACGTAGACCTATCTCTGGCCATTAGCGAAGATGCACCATATGGAGTAATCCTATAATTCACACTCTTGCACCCTTTAATTACCCGTTGCGCTCGTTACACATTCTAATTACAAGAATAAAGATGAGGGAGGACAAAAGGACAAAGCGACTATACGCGATGGATATTTTTCATCTGAAATTCAACAACCCTACATGGTTCACTGGAAAAGGTTGCTTGGAATGAGAGACATTTTGTTAAAAGATGTTAATTGGCTAGGTCAATTATTTACTATACTGTTTCATTATATTTTATTCTGTCTGTAGTCTATTCTTTTAAGCTAGTTGTGACAGCTGGCCAGAAAGTTAGGTTGACTTAATATTTCATATTGTTTCAAAAAATATATTCGATTTTTATACATCGTGTATACATCGAAATTGGAAAGCTATTTACTGTGGATAACTGTGAAACAGTTTTTTCAAAATTTGTGAAAATTTCGACTGGAATTAACAAACTTCAAAGCGAAGATTTCACTCTGCATAAATTTGGTGTTGTGAAGACACTGTTCATATTATTTGTCGAATATGAAATTTAAAACCATCCAAAGCACATTTGTGAAAATACACATGAGACGAATGAGCGTATCTTCACATTTTTGTTGATATCTCTGTAAATATCCATTTTAGCAATATGGTATGCTCATACAAATCGATAGGAAATGAAATTTTGCGTCGTATAGTGTGAAAATTTCATAGTCATCCTATTTGAAATGAGGAAGTTATTGGGATTTGAGATTTCCAAAAAGTGAACTGAAATATCAAAGATCCTGTTGAATATTTTGGAACACTTTGAAAGATACCTGATAGAACACTCTTTCATTAATTTTTCGTAACAATGGAATATCTTGAAAAAGAATCACGATAGGAAGAAAATCCAAAATGCAACAGGTCTAGAATTCTTCGCAGAATTCTAAAATGTAAAAATAAACAGGGTGTTTCATTTGGAAAAACAGAGTTCATATCACTTCCGGTTTAACCGGAAGTAACAGCGTATTGAAAATATTTTAGGAAAATAGAACACATCGAGTAGTAGCACCCACCAGAATTTGATAACTCTGCTAGTTCTCCATAAACCTCTAATGAACCAGTTATATAACCCTGTATATTATGTGATTGTGGATATTTGAATGAATAAAGTGTTTACATTGCTCCTAATAGTGAATATATGATAAAGGAATTGACAATTAATGAGAAGAACGCTGGAATGAATGCTCTTCTGATACAAAAATCACCTTATATCAAAATTGGAAATTCGTGACTGACGTCGAGTGCCGGAATCGATCTTCACTGCATCCCATCGACGGTCGTTAGCGGCTGCAGGAATTTTTCCCCTCGACCCGACCGATGCAGTCGAATCGCAACTCGGAAAAAAAAAAACGTCATCGAACTCCGACATCGGGTCAAAGTTCAACCGGAAGTCCGGTAGATTTGCATTTTACTGGGAATCAAGCAGATGAAAGAGTGGTAAAATTGAGTTTCGCTGGAAGTCTGGTCGATTCCAATCGATTTGGAATTACTGGAAGTCAGGTCGTTTTGGAATGTGAGATAAGTAAAAAACTATCACAAGAACAGATAGTACCATTTTTCTTACGATTTTATGTCATTTGAAAAAAAGTTGGTACGAAATCAAGTGGAAGTCTGGTGGTTTTGAATTTCGCTGGGAATCTAGCAGATGGAAGTCTGATTGATTTGCATTTCATCGAGAACCCAACAGATTCAAATTCAGATGGATGTCTGGTAGAATTTAATTTCGCTACAAGATCGGTCGATATCGATATGTTTAAAAGGACTGGGAATCTAGTCAATTTGAGGAGTGAAGTCTGGTAGATTCGCACTACTCCGGATATCTAGCAGATTTGAATGCATATAGATATCTGATTGAAATAATGGAAGTCAAGTCGATTTGCAAAGTAAGAAAGGTAAGAAACCATCACAAAAACGGATAGTACCATTTTCCTTACGAATTTATGTCATTGGAAAAAAAAGTGGGTTTTCAATTTCACTGGGAATCTAGCAGATGGATATCGATGTGCAAGACAGGAAATCTGGGCAATTTGAAGTCTAGTAAATTCGCACTACACCGGATATCTAGCAGATTTGAATGCATATAATTATCTGATCAATGGAAGTCAGGTCAGTTTGAAAAGTATCTAATTCAACATTGACGTTCATAAGGATAGGTAAGTAAAATAAAAGGTTAGAGTTGAACTGGAGGTCTGGTTGATTTGCATTTCACCGAAACCTGCAGATGGACGTCTGGTATAATTGAATTTGATTTAAAGTCTGGTTGATTCTGATGTGCTTAGAGAGACTGGGTGTCTGGCCGATTTGGAAAGTGAAATTTTGTAAATTGGTATGAATAAGGAAATCGAATTTTACCGAAATCACGTTTAACCTCCTAGAAAATACTGGAAGTTAGGTCAAATGGAAATATACATAATTTGTCGGGTGAAAAACCATATCAGGAACGTATGAGGTCAACTGGAAGTTTGGTAGATTTGAAATTCAGCGGAAATTCAACAAATCTGAACAGATTAGAGTTTGGTAGAATTTTGGTGAATTTCACTGGAAGGTATGGAATGCAGGTATCATCTTCAAGAATTCATGTCATTCGAATAAAATAGAGTACGAGATCGACTAGAACTCTGGTGGATTCGTATTCCACCAAAAATTCATCCGATTCGAAAGCACATGGATATTTGGAAGAATTTATCCTTACTGAGAGTCTGGTCGATTACAATCTACTAAGAACCACTGGAATTCTACTATTATTAAATAAAACAGTGCTTGCAAAAAAAATTGTTGGTATGAAAAATCACCTACCGGATTTATCCGAAACGGTCCTGTACACCGGAAGGAAACTCAAGTCCAGGGGTCGAGAACTATGCCTGGATTCGAGGGATGACGCCCGGAACAAGGTGAAATATGTGTGTAGTTTATACTGTCCAGATATACTACCTCATTACAGATTACAGGGGTAGACTAATATAAATTGCCATAGATTTTGGTGACTACAAACTTGTTTTTTTTATAAACTGTTTTGGGTGATAGCTGGACTCAATATCAAGAGAAATTAATTCATCAGGGTGAAAAAATTCTGGAAATTGCTTCTTCACGAATGAATTTTTTGGAACTATCTGGATTGAGATATCGAATATTTTCCTGACTACGTTCTTTTTTCTGTTCGAAATCGAGACATCTTCATGAGATTAACTATTTGACTTTCAATATGATGCTCATGAAAAGAAGATTCGACATGAATGTCTACTATTCAAATTTCGAAACTGCAAAAACTGCCATTTACGGAAATATTTTCAATGATTCAAGAGGATCTATTCTGATGTAAATATTCAGTTTTCTATGTAAAACAAAAGCTGAAGAACTTTCTTTATTTAAATACATTCAATACTTATTTGATATAATGGTGAATTCTCAAATTATAAATATTGGTGGATGCGCAGAATGTCGATAATTTGGTGAAGGTGAAGACATTGATTTTGGCGGTGTGTACAAATAATGAAAAGGACAGAAAGACTAGATGAAATGGAATAATGAAATTGTATAACAATCTCATCTGGGGTGGTGACCTACCTGAAGTTTCTGAAGAATCATCTTGAAGTAGTTTTTAATTATAACTATAACTTGGAACCTTACACGCTATGAATGTTTTAATTTACTTGGTGGATTATTGAATAAATAATTATGGAAAGTATTCAAACCAAATTGATTTGGGGCATTGGCGTAACTAGAGTTGACTAACGTAAGATTTCTCATAATATAGACATAATATTCTTGTAGCTTCAAATTGAATAAATACAGTAAGGTATTGGTTTTAATAACTTACTACCCTCAATAAACAATAAATTAAGACCAATGAAATGAAATTAATATACATTATCAAATATAAAATATACTAGCAAAAAATTGCAATCGTTCCCCACTCTACAAAAGTTTTTACCCTGTGAATCTGTTTCCAATTCAGAAATAATATGACGGAAAGTTTTATTGGCCATTGTTTTCAATTGATGCCGAAATGATCCCAACAAATTGGAGTTTGAACGATAAACTAAATCTTTTTTTTTTCACTTGTAATATTGAAATCTTAGCCAAGTCTATTTTCAAAAGTTGACTAGTATATCCAACGAATGTGAAAACGCAATTTCCCATTGAAAATAGTTGAAGAAAACGCATTTAGGTAGGTATATCAACTAAGGAAAAAAATAGTTCAGATAAATTGAAAACGCAATTATTCTGGAGATGAATCCTTTTCCACCATTTACACCTTGTAACAAATCATCTGCTCACGTATAAATCGAAACTATTACGCATTCATATACCTACATATTTCCCCTGCCGTGTTCGCCTGGTCAATTGCCCTCAAGGGTAATCACATTTTCGATGGCGGAAGGAGGATTAAGCAATAAAACCGGATATACAATTTGCCTGGTCCGAATTATCCAAGTATCGATAAAACGGTATGAAAACCCAGCACGAAGAATATATCTTATTTTCCTTTTCCACCGTTATAGCACTACGGAATCCCATTTGAAGTGACAGATGACATAAGACATATGAAGTACGAAAAATGACCTATGACACATGACCTACGACAAATGACCTATGACACATGACGTACGACACATGACCTATGACGTACGACAAATGACCTATGACACATGAAGTGCGATACATAACTTATGATATGTTTTCAGAATCGAGAATATTTTAATGGTTTGAAGCGGGACACAAACACGGAAAGCACGTAGACCTATCTCTGGCCATTAGCGAAGATGCACCATATGGAGTAATCCTATAATTCACACTCTTGCACCCTTTAATTACCCGTTGCGCTCGTTACACATTCTAATTACAAGAATAAAGATGAGGGAGGACAAAAGGACAAAGCGACTATACGCGATGGATATTTTTCATCTGAAATTCAACAACCCTACATGGTTCACTGGAAAAGGTTGCTTGGAATGAGAGACATTTTGTTAAAAGATGTTAATTGGCTAGGTCAATTATTTACTATACTGTTTCATTATATTTTATTCTGTCTGTAGTCTATTCTTTTAAGCTAGTTGTGACAGCTGGCCAGAAAGTTAGGTTGACTTAATATTTCATATTGTTTCAAAAAATATATTCGATTTTTATACATCGTGTATACATCGAAATTGGAAAGCTATTTACTGTGGATAACTGTGAAACAGTTTTTTCAAAATTTGTGAAAATTTCGACTGGAATTAACAAACTTCAAAGCGAAGATTTCACTCTGCATAAATTTGGTGTTGTGAAGACACTGTTCATATTATTTGTCGAATATGAAATTTAAAACCATCCAAAGCACATTTGTGAAAATACACATGAGACGAATGAGCGTATCTTCACATTTTTGTTGATATCTCTGTAAATATCCATTTTAGCAATATGGTATGCTCATACAAATCGATAGGAAATGAAATTTTGCGTCGTATAGTGTGAAAATTTCATAGTCATCCTATTTGAAATGAGGAAGTTATTGGGATTTGAGATTTCCAAAAAGTGAACTGAAATATCAAAGATCCTGTTGAATATTTTGGAACACTTTGAAAGATACCTGATAGAACACTCTTTCATTAATTTTTCGTAACAATGGAATATCTTGAAAAAGAATCACGATAGGAAGAAAATCCAAAATGCAACAGGTCTAGAATTCTTCGCAGAATTCTAAAATGTAAAAATAAACAGGGTGTTTCATTTGGAAAAACAGAGTTCATATCACTTCCGGTTTAACCGGAAGTAACAGCGTATTGAAAATATTTTAGGAAAATAGAACACATCGAGTAGTAGCACCCACCAGAATTTGATAACTCTGCTAGTTCTCCATAAACCTCTAATGAACCAGTTATATAACCCTGTATATTATGTGATTGTGGATATTTGAATGAATAAAGTGTTTACATTGCTCCTAATAGTGAATATATGATAAAGGAATTGACAATTAATGAGAAGAACGCTGGAATGAATGCTCTTCTGATACAAAAATCACCTTATATCAAAATTGGAAATTCGTGACTGACCATGTTTTCACCAGAGATGCGATCACCAAATATACACGTATAAAAGGTGTCCAGAAACTCTGTTGATGGCTGTTAGCCCACAAAGTGATGAATAAAGATTTGAGCCCCGTAAAATCGTCGATTTCCTTTTTCTCTGAAATCCTTTGGTATATTACGTATTCAGGTTCCGTGATTACCCAATTGGTTATCCACTTTGAACTCGAATATTATTTTTCTATACAGAGTGTCCAGAAACTATCCTGCATGACGGAGAGTGCAGCCACTAGAGGTGATTTTAGGTCGATTTAGCTCGAATTAACTCAATCCGAAAATGCTTCCTAGGGGTACAGCCCTTTAAAGAAGACATCGTTACATATCTTCTCTATAATTTATTTGAAAATGTCTTTACTAGAAATATTCATATTTCACACAATCAATAAATAGTTACGAAAATGAACTTGATATTACAATTTTTTAATCCAACATGATTTTATGTAAGAAACACAAAGAGTTTGAATTCATTTTTCTCGAAAACGGTTCATGATATCGATTTGAAAGAAGAGAAGAGAACGATTTTTATGACTTTTTCCTTCATATGTTAAAATTCCTATTAAAAATGACAAAATTGTCACTGATTACAGCGACAATCTGGATGCTAGCAGTTGACAATGGCGATTTTCAGTTTTTTTTTTTTGGAAATAGTCCATAAAATATATTTCGAGCATGAAAATTTTTGAACATTTAGCATTCAAATTTTCTGTTCGCCCTAAAGAAACACTTTTAAAAAGTGCCCTCGCCTATGGTTCAGGCACTTTTTGGTAAATAACAATAAAAATGCATTCAGGCAGGCAACAAATTCTTATGCAAAAAATCTTCGACAATTTTACATGCACTTGACATTTACTACTACAGAAAATGGCTCGAATTATAGAAATTCGGTTTAGGATACTTGGAGAACAAAAAAATAATTGGTGTTTAATAAAAATACCTTTTGGTTTCCTCCTACTGACACGCTTATGATGGATCTAAAAAAAAATTCACAGTGAACAACGGGTTGGTGACTGTTTATTGATCACACCAAGTTTGAATCTCTCTAGTAACGGTATTATTGAATAATTCTCCTTTAAAGGGCTGTTGCTCCCTTAGGAAGCATTTTCGGATTGAGTTAGTTTGAGCTAAATCGACTTTACAGTTTCTTAACTGTTCTTCGCCATATTCATTCACATTTCGCAGCGCCCTCTACATGGTTGCAATCGCCAATATCTCACACAACTTTTAATTTCTCCTGGATATCACTCGACCGAGCAAAGTTCGGAGAACTCCCCCGACGGCTAGTTCCCTCTCCACCTGCTAAAGGGGGGACGAAGAAAAAATAAACGATTCGAATAAAGTTCCGTTATTTCGCCCTACACGAAAAAGTCCCTTTTGTTGGACGATTCATCAAATTCCTGTTTGGTGTGACGTTATCTCGTACAGTCAGGGGTTGCTATGGAATCCAGCCGGGATAACAGCAGGAACGATTCCTCGTTGATTTTTCGCGCAGGGACGGACTGTGGAAAGTGTACTTTACGACACGAGTGAGATAATGGGGATATTTACTATTCAATAATAATGTGTGTTGAGGAAAACAAGAGACAACCGACTGTTTTTATGACAATTCAGAACAGGATTGGTTGAGTTTTTCAATCCAATTTGTGTTGAATGTTCAACAATTGATAACTATACTATGTAGCCTTGGAAGAATTTTTACTACTCATTTATTGGCGTTTTTGTGGCGTAACTAAATAAATGTAAAATATTTGAGGGGGTGATTCCTCATCGAAAAAAAGATCATCTCAAATAAAGAAACTTCATTAGCTCATCCCATGTTGGGAAACAGCCCCTTGAAGGGGGTACATGAAATGGCATACAGGCACTGAAAAAGTTACAGGCTTGAAATTAACCTGACAATTTCTACTACCAAAAAGACACTTAGCCAGTAATTTATTTGGTTTACCCCATGGTTGTAAGGGATGGAAAACACAACCCCTCAAATTTATTTCCAATGTAACTTTGTAACTTTTCGTCTTATTATTTGTTCACCATTTGAAAATTTATGTCCGATAGCATGTTTCATTCTGAACAAAAAATGTCGCTTGAATATTTGCTCAAAATAAGACAGTTCGCAACAAAAAATATTTTACTACCTGCATTAAATGATTAGAGGGGAATAAACGAAACTAATTTATTAATAACAAAACATACAACATGTAGAAATCATAGTAAATGTTCAATATGTCTACCTTCAGACATTACGCATGCGTCAAGACGTCTTCGCATTGAGCCACCCATTCGCTCAAATAAAGGAGCTGCATCTTAACATGCTCCAATGAAGTTTCTTTATATGAAAGATCCTATCTTTTTTTCGATGAGGAATCACCCCCTCAAATGTTTTACAGTTAGTTACACCCTGTACTGATATGATTTGTTCAGAATCGCCGAATTACAAAGCATATTTTAAATGGGACAGTGACGTCATTGAATTTCTCTCTTATTTGTCAATTTCAGATGTCTACAACTCTCGGAAGAATATTAATGTAAGGTTCCTTATTTACTTCACGTCGTTTGCATACTCGGAGTTGTGGTTGTGCCACGTCTGTAATATCAATTGTCCTTAGTACGATTTGATGCATGTTTGACGAATGAATCCTTTATACAAAAAGTGAGTATTTATTTCACTTATATTTGTTTAGTTTATAGCACTCATGCACCTTTTTGAATGATTTGTCTCATGTTTTGTAAATGAGACATGAAGAGATTAATAAACTATCTATCTATTTATCTATCTATGTCGTAAGAAAATAACGAGGAGCAATATGTATTAGAAAATTTCATTCATGATTTGTGATATTGCATATAAATTATAAATAAATCACTCTCCAGGAAAAAGACAACCTAATGAAGCTATTTCAGAGAATTCGAAAAAGAATTGCATCTTTTAACAAGCCGAGTTACGTATTATTTTCTTATTATATAATAAAAGCAATTATTATATAATAAAAGCAAAGAGAAATGAAGTTAAGTATCATTTTCGCTATTGAAGACTAGCACATCGAAACCAACCCAACATATGATACCTTGAAAAGAAAAAGATGAAACTTCTAAACAAAACCATATCCAACTTTGGTTTCCACTTGAAAAAACAAATTGAACTTTATTTTTTTTTGAAAATGTGCCCTGAGAATGTAGAAGTTGTTTTTCCGTAACTTCACTAACAACCATGAAATTCGTATGGGTCGAGAAGCCAAATTTTTGTTTATAACTCGAAAAGACGATAACCAATTTTTGTTTTCATGAGTGAATTCAACTCGAAATTTAATTATAATATTCAGTCAGCCCAATAACTTTCATTTCCAAATAGTTTCTGGTATATGATGATGAACTTTGACATATGGCAACTATATAATTGCAGATTTTTTCTCATAAAGTTGTGATGTCGAAATTTTCCCACAGCTTTGGGAATTAGCTACAACTTTTAAAGCAATTTTGCAGTCTCACCTTCCTCCAAAATCAATCTATGTAATCGGGAATTGATTATGCGTAATTCTAGAGGTCTGATTGAGAAAATTACCAATTCAACCTCAGACGATACGCCTAATAAGCCCCTCCACCTCGGACCCCAATTCCCCCACTGTTACTATATCATTAAGCGAAACTTTCTCAATTATCATTTATAACTTCCCCGCGAATTGTTGATTTTGCGAGCATTTCTATCAAATGAGAATCGAACCCTCTACACCACACTGTTCGAGACAATGTATTTCGGTTAACTTGCCAACAAATTTGCCCCACAACAAGAAATATCCATCAACGTCATCATCAGACCCAGACTATTTATAATTGTTGACGATTAGCGCTAGGCTTTAGAGATGCAGCAACCTCAACTGACATGTGACACTGACTTTTGACATTGAAATGAAAGCGTTTCACATTTTTACACATCATAAACTGAAAATCCTGCAAAATCTCATCATGCTTGATGAATCCACATTAAATTTTAAAAGATCCTATGATTATACACCAAGAACTTGCCAAGAACAAAGATAATTCAAACCTGATGTATCGCATTAACGGTCTCACATACAGGTATGGAAACTAGTAGAATGGGGGGTTGCCGAAACATTTAGGAAATTCTGGTGGTTCTCGTGTTTCGCCCCCTGTAGCGCTGCCCACTCTTTGTCACTTTGTCAGCCGATCACAAATCAGATCCGATCAGCTTTTTGAAAGTAGGAATGATTTTTATTGATTCGAGGGAATTTTGCAAGATATAATATTTCTGTTATTGATTTTATTCACTATTGAAGTTTTAACCGTTTGTTTTATTGATACGAACTGTCAAAAAATAATTAAACCCGAATACAGTTACGCACCTAGCGGAATTATTTTGCATATTTTTTAGACCTGCAGTGGGAGGGATTCCGAAAATTCGAAACATTTCGAAACCGCCAAAAAACTTAAGTAGGTTTCGAAGGAAAAGTATGGTTAGGGTTAGAGTTGACATGTTTCGTTTTGTTGGATTGGATCATTCATGTTTTTAATATTATGAAGTATTAATTTTTGAAATTGATAGCAACTGTTCTTCAGTTTTACGAAAATTGAATCCACAATTTGACGAATATGAATTTAATGGTTCAAACGAAGAAAATGAACTGAAATTATAAATTATAAGTGATTTCTCAAATATATTCACATGTCGTGAAAACTTTATCAGTTGTTATTTTTTTCTGATTCTGATTTGCCAACATTTGTTATTTTATAATAACAAATTATGCAATGTAAAGCAGTCATATATAACAAATAGAATCAACATAAACAAAATAAACTTATGATCATCAATCAACATTACCTATATGCAGGGTGCCCGTAATTCAAGCTTAAGCATGAGGATCTCAAGAGATACGATGTTGCTTAAATTAGGGCAAAGTTGCGCATTCTGGTACTGATCAATAATCTGAAAAGAAATCTGACCTATCTTCCTTGGTTTTCAAGATATCGCTGAAAAACGGAATTTTGCGATTTTCGTTTTTATTTTTTCGTTGGAAAACCGATCAAATTATCCATTTTCAACCGTAACATTCCCATTGGAATTTTTTGCGAGGAATTAGGAAATAATATGACATTTACTACATAGCACACGAAGAAAGAAACAAATGACAGTCAACTCTTTTTTTCTTATGGACGCCATATTGAATTTTCATATTTCTGAATGTAGTTTCTTTTTTCGACGATGTACTACACAACATGTTCTGATTTCCAAATAAACATTTTTTCGAAGATTGCCGTGGAAAACAGACTCGCCAGATTTGTTCAATTCGAATTTTGACAGTTCAGTCGTTTTTACGCTTGGAGTCCACTTATGTGAATGGACTATCTAAGTGTGACGTTAAAATGGGAGGAACCCATAAAACCTTTCCAAACAAAGAAATATTTGCATTGTTTTCTCCATGAGAATTTTTGTAAGAATGAGTCAATGAGAACAATTTTATTCTTAGTTTCAATTGAAAGTAGCAAAAACGTGAAATGAACGCTTTGTTTGGAAAGGTTTTTAAGCTTGTGACGTCAAGGCTTAGGCTGTACATTGCAATATGCCATTTTCCATGCCATGCCATGAAGAACAGAGGGATATGTTGGAAATTTATTTCCAACAGGTATAGCATGTGAACCAAACAAAACAAACAAAATATGAATAATCAGAGAAGCTGTTCAAACTGTCTATGTCAACGTGAAGAATAAATAACCCTAGAACTCGCATGTGTCATCTCAATTCTTTCAATTTTCATCCTATCAGTCCAGAAAACACGTTTTTGGCCGAAGATAATCGATGACGGTGACATTTAACGTGTGACAGATTACACCCTACGTTAACAAACGGCATTCGACATTGACAAGTAGTATTTGACTTGTGACAGATGACACTTGTCGTACGACATATGACACTCGATACGGACTGACGCTGTTCTACTACAGATGAGTATATGTGAACCAGAGGGTTCATTCCAAAAATGGCGGGAAATCTCTAATTGACCTTGATATTTTACTACGATTTGTTGACTAATGCTCTCCTAAGTCTCTTACGAATTGATAAAGAATATATGTATCAACTCTGTGAATGGGTTTTCAAAGGGTATGAAAATGTATCAAAGTTGTCTAAACTATGGAAAACTATTGAATTCTCTACAAGTTCCTGAACTGTCATGTAGAAGTTGAATTTACCAACATTTATTTCATATCTTGTTTTTTAAACAATATCATAAAGCTGGACTTGTACATGACACATAGATAGATACTTGTGATTGGCTGAAAATTGGTTCGCATGACAGGCAACTTTCAAACAACCAATCCGAATCCGAGAAATTGAAGTCTGACAAACGACAGATTACGGTTTAACCTAGCCATGCCTAATTGAGGATGTCATTTTATATCGAATGAATCGCGTGACTGAAATAAGCAATCTGATTGATTTCCCACGGAAGTGATTTTTATGAATGGCGTGGGGTAACTGTCATTTGGGGGCCATCTTTACCAATTTACTATCTCATTCATAAATACGCGGAGTGCGCCCTCTGTGTACGGTTATGGTTCCACGTCGAAAAGTGACATTCGACGGGTACGACGACCCCGTACGGCCGGTCCACGAGGCTGGAGCGAGCCGTTCAAGTTCACGGAAGGTAAATCAACTCCGGCGGTCGCGGACCGGCGAACGGCGGCGAGGAGGGGACAAGAGGGAGAGGGAAAGCGGAAGGGGCGGCCGTTGCAACCCCGTTCCCGCTGCACGGTCGAGCCGTTCGGAAGGGATGGGGGCGATAAACCATCGTCGTTGGGGTGAGTGGACTTGGTGGAGGTCGCGGTGGTACGGCGCGGCGTGGAGCTCGAGGGAATATCGATGGGGATAGGTGGATTGGGATGATACACGTCGAAGGAACGCAGGTGGAATATTAATTGATTATCAGAAGGGGGAGACAGCGACGAAGAGATTATTCAATTCGTGCCAGAGGAATGTCTTGATGCTGCGATAAAGTGAGAGATAGATATCGATCATCTTAAACGCCATCTCTTGATGAAGGAGGACACAAATACTGCGTTTGCTCCAAACATACTCAAACTCTTCTATTAAACGGAAACTATTGATACTAGAGGTTATTTTATTCATTTGAAATTATCTCAATTCGAAAATGCTTCCTAAGGGAGATACAGCCCTTTGAAGAGGACATCGTTATACGAGTTTTCTTTAAATTATTAGAAAATGCCGTTAGCTGAAAATTTCGAAATTAACATAATCAATAAACAGTTGCAAAATCGTCATTCGCTGTGATTGATTTCTTCAACAACCACCAAGAATGTATCGTTAGGGAGATACCAATGGGAATTTTAATTGAAAATGTTTTATTTTTACTTTTTTCAACACCAAATTCGAAAAATTCAGGATTTTTTATTCGAACTTTTTTTGATTGTAACGTCATATATCAGGTTGTATTTTAAAATTGTTTCTATAATATCAAGTTGGCTTCTATAGAAATTGAACAATTCTACAAGTACTAATAAAAAACTCGTATAACGATGTTTTTTCCACTCACTATTGAAGTATTTTAGGATAGAGATGATTTTTTGTCAAATCCAATTCAACCCAACTGCAAGTACCTGTATTTCTGAATTTCTGGACATCCGGTATAATGAGTAATTGAAATTAATGTTATTATTTCACCGAATATTAAGTCGAAGTGTTACTCTATATAATAACAGAAATATTTTATTTATTCATACAAAATTCAAACAGTACTTATCCAAATTAAAAATTATACCTGTGATAACAAAGTAGATTCAATGTTATTATTCACTCAGTTGTTGAATAATTTCATGAATGAATTATGATTATAGCTTGATTTTTATCATTATCATTGTGACATTACGTGTTCATAAATTTCATCACAATATGTATATAGGGTTAATTTATACATAGCCTAAACGGCTAAACTTTACATGTAAGTATATAATATTGTTCTGAGAAAATAGAATGCATCATCAGAAAAAATCCTTGAACCCAGTGAGACTTCCACAACGACGCTATTTTTGAGACGTCACGTCTGCTAATACTATAATACGCCATAGAAAAAAAATGTGGCAGTGTTTACCTAAATCAAAATTTAATATTGCACAATTCTTATAGATTCAGTTATCAATAAAAATATACTTGGATCTATTTACAGTCCTTAATTTTTTTGATTTGCTAACGATGTGAAGAAATATAATCATGTACAATCAGCATCGCTGTAAAATATTGTCCTGGCACTGTTGAGAAGGATTTATAACCTATGATTACCCTTTATATACTAATCATCAAAATACGATTCGAATTCAGGGTAAAATGAACAAGACTAAGCAACGAACGTTGTGTTGAGCATAGTCAGGTCTATATGTCATTGATATCGATACTAAAAGTGATCAGAATATTTCCTATTTCCTTTTATTGATCACGAAATGTATAGTTTATCAATTTCAGTATTCGAAGTATTGATGTGTATTAGGTTTTATAATGCTTTTTAACAATGAATTGTTCGAAACAACGACATCTCCGTACTTTCCTATCTCTATTGTTCTTATGAAAAAATCAACCATCAATGCGCGAGATTGTTGAGCAGTTGTGACGTCATAACGTTGTGATTCCTGAACGAATCCCAACTCAGGGAAATCATTCTGGCAATATTATTGTGAAAAAAAATCGTATTGAAAATAAAACTGCATACGTTTATCAACTTTCTGAATGTCGTGATATTCTTCCAGAATTTAGTGATCTCACGTAATCTTGACACAAAGTCGTTGAAAGGGTAGCGGAGATTGATTTCGATAGCGTTCCAGAGTAGGGAAACTCCACCCCAGATTCCTACATAAAACGATCCATAACTTTTATCCCAACTGATGCCATTCAGCTGCTGTTTTCTTCAGATTTTTTACAGGGTCGTAAGAAACCCTGCTCGAGTGTAGTTTATTAGGGTACATTCGGTGATGTGTGGTGATATTTTGTCGTCACTTCTCGTGCTAATCGAAACGCGCGAATAATTAAAAGTTTCGATACGAGAAGAGGAATTATTGAAAGTTTCGGTGGAGGGAAAACGAGATAAAATTCCGGGCGGAGAGAAGCGGTCCCGTTTCCGGGCGTTAGTCTCTTCCGGGAGCTCAACTTCGGGGAGATGTCGCTCCACACGGAGTCCCGGATGAGGTTGCAGCGTTGCCGGATTGCTCAAAAAGTCTTGACAAAGAATTGTTCGATGACATGACAGATGTGTCAGACGAGTTTTGTGAATGTCAGCAATAAAAAATGTTCAGCAATTTTTAATGAAATTATCAATAATGAAACGAGCAACGAATAACTCAAAATTGGGCAGTATATTTTTATTTCTTCCACGCCACTGGATGGAACGGAAAAATGCCTCAGGAACGTAAGTCATTTCCTAACTTCACTACCAACCAAGAGATTCGTTTGTGTCAACAAGTCGAAAAATAAAACTCTTGTATATAAATCGAAAACAATTTCTGTTTTCGTCAGTGAACTTATTTCTGAAAAAAAGATGGACGATGCCGTCTCCTTTTTTGTATCTCCTACAATTACAAGGTTATGCCCTGTATAAACAACGAAATTTTTCCACCCTGTATGTTGAGATCCTTTGACGTTCCCTTCCAAATCAAATTTTGAAAATATTTGGACGTCATATGCATTTACAGGAACAATAAATGTGAAATATGTTCTATAATCAAATTTTCAGTTTCTGCTCGAAAATCTAGATATTAAAGTAGCATTCCTGCGTTATAAAGATATTCAAATTCTGTTGTCAGATTGAAATAATATGAAGAGAAATTAAGGCAGGAGATTAAATCGTATGAATAATCGTTCCAAATATTTTTGATGTTTCAATTCTAGCAATGATAATTTAAAAAAGGTGAGTTGTTTCTGAAAAATTCAGTTTTTCAATTATATTTCATAGCATGATTACTAAACGATTTAAAAGTAAAAAGTTTTAAAGGTAAAAAGAAGAAATACGTACAAGGCGTAGCATATTTCTGCTGGAACCGGAAGTGAACACTAACATGCTTGTTTCAAAAGTAAACTATACCCATCTTTCCATACTTTGAATCATTACAAAATTTAGTTATTTTGAAATGAATATACCTATATCAAAGACGTGAAAATTTTAAATTTGGAGTTTGGATGAGATGTCCAATATTTTTTTTGTTTATATAAAATTTCTCACGAAAGGAGACATCCTGTAATGTTCAGAGAACATCGTGAGAACCAAGAAGGGAAAGGAGTTAGGAATTGGTGTTCTTTTTGAATTTATGTTTTTTTTATTTATGCTATATAAACACCGGTAAATGTAGAATATCTTGAGAAACCCTTCAGGAAAGTTTATCCACCCTACACAGTGTTGCCGAATATATCATCAAGAATTTCCTTATAATGCCCTAGTTTGTATGTATTCCATATTATTGATACTGATATTGAGACTTTCTCAGTAGATTTAAGGATTAGCTATTTTCGTTTTAAACCCGTGTATTGATTCACTTTCTATCTGTATTACACACTTTTTATGTGTGACATTGAAGTTTTCAAAGAATCATCCGTCATCTACCTTACGATTATTATTTCATCATTTTGTAAATATATAAATGATGGTACATTTTTTTTTGGGATATTGAAGAATGTGTGAGTAAAGTATTTTATAATCATTGACGTATTAAAGAATATCGCTTCCATCATTCATTCATTTTGCTTATATGCTTATTCTGCCAGTCCCATTCTACGGAAAATCGAGAAATGACAAAATATGACATAATTCATATAAATGATAAAGTTTGCGTATTTAAAGGCATTATTAGTATATTAATTATTGAATTCCCTTACCCAATCGTATTTCTTTTAGAATAAAGTCTCACAATCAACACAATACACTTAAATTTCAAAGTACTTTTTGAATATCTGAAATGTCAAAATAATGGACATCTACTTTTTATTCCGTTGGTATTGAAACAGCGTCAGTTTGGAAGACAAGTTCGTTATTGACGTGAAATATCCCACCAAAGCTGACTGTCTACGACAACTAGGATCGTTTTCTTCCTTAGTAGAGAGATTTGAAACGATTTTCATCATATTTTTCAATATTTTCCTATTTATCTATCAAGAAACTTTTTCAACGAACGCAGCTTGTTCGATTTGTTCGAAATAATAATCTTTTGCTTCACATACGTCAGCTATTCACGACGCCACTGATCATTCGGTAATGTTCGGAAATTCAGGCTGTCAGCTTTGGCAGTGAGTTCACGCTGGTGATTCCGTAATATATTGGAAGCAGAAGACATGTACAAATAGAGTTGATAAGGGTTCATTTATGGCTTGTGCAACACATAAAATAATCACATATTTCGTCGATAAGATCGAAGTGATCATGGAAACAAGATCAAGTTACAGATTGATGAATTGTTATTGGCGAATGAAGATAAGCGAATTAAGCGATACGCCGCCTGGTGGCACTAAAAATAACTAGAAATGTTGACATAGTTGTTGTGTTTGGTATCGTTTTGATTTTATACTAAATTTGCATATTTAAATAATTGTAAAACTCATGAGTGGTTCGAATCGCTATTGTTCGGTTCCTCAGTGTTCTTCTTGGGCTAAAAGAGATCCCAATGTAAATTTCCATGCTTTTCCTCGAGCTGGTGATAAATATCGTGTATGGATAGAAGGAAAATCGGGTATTAAAGTGTTGATGGATCGACAGAAAGCTTGGCAACTGAAACTCAAAATCGGTAAACCAATTACAAAAAACATGAATGTATGTTCCTTGCATTTCATCGATGATGATTATTTTCGTCGAGGTAAGAACAAATAACATGAGAGTTTGGGTTATATTTCTGGGTATCATAATTTACAGATCCCAGTTGTAAGCAAAGAAGGAATTTGAAAAAGACTGCTGTGCCTTCCAGAAACCTTCCTGTTGGATCTAATGATGTGAAAAAACAACCTAGATGTTCTAGTAGTATAACTGCAGGATTGAGAAATAAAAGTCTCAATAAAAAAATACTTCTTGTTGAGGAATCTCTACTCTATCCTTGTGATAAAATTGAGTCCACTGATCAAACTGCTTCCCAAGCTGAAGAAGAAGTTGAACAAGGTCTATTACATTTTTTCAAAATATTTTTTCTTTGTAACCATTAATAATTGTTTTGCAAAAGCATTATTCAAATCAATTTTAATTATTCCCAGGCTCTTAACAAAGGATGCATATAAAATAGCAAAATGGTAAATTCAATAATGCCATACCCAATTGAATTTGGCCACAATATTTATGTTTTTCTTTCAAAAAATAATTGTTTCCTCTTTTTTCTACAAATTTTGTGTTCAAGAGTATTTCACTGATGCTCCTGGTAGCTCCTCTGAAAAAGGTATTCCACATAAATTTATAGTTTTGAAACTTTGAAACAGAGTGTATTCAACAGAATTTTTGAGAATTTTTTTTTATTCAAAATGAGTTAAATGATTTTAAACACACAAACATTTGACTTCTAGAAATGCCATAGGTCTGTTTCCCTCGAAAATGACACCATTTAGAGAAAATCCTAACCAAGGATTAGAGTGTGAAACAACCATACTGCAATCGACGATTTGTAATGATGTTTTTGCGAAAAAAAAAAAAACATCTTTGGCATATTTCATTTCATATTTCATTCCATGTTTCATGAATTTGTTGATTTAAAAATATTCAGTTGTTTTATTGTCCCACTCAGTTTTGGAGTATGTATACTACTGCGATTTTGATCCCTGTATACAGGGTGTAAATTTGAAAACTTTCAATGCGAATATCTCGCGAAATAAAAAACTTGGAGAAACGCCGTTTATCCTCTTCATAACAAGAATGAAATTTGAAAATCGAATGTACTTTCGTTTAGAACTGAATGGACTGCATTTTGAACATCTAATATAACACAATTCATTTTATTTTATTCGACTTTGTTTTTTGTACACCCTGTTGTGGGTGGAAAAAAAGTTTTGTACAGGTGAATACTACTGACTGAGACTGTTCATTTGAGGTATCACAAAAGAGGTATAGTGCCATTTGACATTTCAAAGTTGGGGTGTGTCGCGCCTACGGGGTGACTCATCCTTTCACTGAAATATGGTGGTTTTAGTTCCCCCTAACTCTTTAGCATTTGTGCCGAACGGCGTTTTTCAAACTTTTTTATTTCGCGAAATATTTGCATTGAAAGTTTTCAAATTTACACCCAGTTATAACCTAATGCAATAAAACTATCCCATGTCAACATTTATGGTTTTGTGACTGCCCACTTTGGCGCTGCAATCTTAAATTCTCTCTTTCAATTCGATTTTTGGTGCTGCTACTAAGCAATTTGCCAGCTCATAGATATTGTATTGTACCAATTTGAAGCACGCCTGAGCGTGTTTTAATCGAACTTTAAAAAACGCGCGTTTTTTTAAGTTACCATGGCAATATCAACGAAGGAACGAGAAACGTGAAGTCTGAATGACAAATTTTTGATTATTGATCTGACAGGAGTACCTTGTAAACGTCAAATAAAATATAACTGACAGATGCAAAACTTTATTCAAACGTAAAATATGTGGCACCAATAAAAAAAATAGCGTAAAGTATTCGTGGATCTGGTTTTTAAAACACTTGCTTTATTTCGAGCACTTCGGCTGCGCCGTCGTGCTCGAAAACTCGCGCGTGTTTTAAAGACCTTTTTATCCACTTATACTTTAATATACTATTTTTTACACTTGAAATGCACGTCATTGACCGCGATGCGGGGATAATTTCTACATATAGGTGTAGTGTATTTTTCCATTCACACTGTGTTCTGGGTAGGCTTTGTTACTAACTCCATTTGCCACCTTAGGAGTAGCGCTGTTAATTTGAACACAACAGCGAATCTAAGGGACTATCCTCGGTTTGAGATATGTATTTAAAAATCTCTACCTCTACCAGGGATCGAACCTGCACTCTTCCACTGCGCTAGCCTCAATCTCAAATCAATTTGCCAATTGAGATATGAATCATGTATAATCTTGCCTGTCAGCAAAATGATGACTTGACACATTTGTAGGTTCGAATTCCACCAATCGTAAACTACTATGATCACTGATTAGTCCTGAGCTTTATGCAATGTAATCACTGACTGAACTTTCAATTCATTTCAGAAGATTACTTCATCGAGAACACAGGCAAAAATTTCTCGATGGATTCGAACTGCATAACTCTAACAAGATTTTTCTTGGCAGAACATAAAAATAGACCTGAAGCTACAGGAGAACTTACCCAACTTCTCAACTCCATACAAACAGCTGTTAAAGTTATCAGTAGTGCCGTGAGAAGAGCTGGTATTACCCAACTGTGAGCTGAATATATTTGAAATTAGAATGGGATAATTAGTGAGAATTCAAAAAGGTTTTTATGTAGTTTTTACATATTTTAGTTTTGGTACAGTTGGAGAGATAAATGTACAAGGAGAAGAAGTAAAAAAACTGGATGTTCTTGCCAATGAATTATTTATTAATATGCTGAAATCATCCTACACGACAGCCTTACTTATTTCAGAAGAAAATGAGACCATCATAGAGGTACGTCTACTCTTCAATGCTTGAATTATTCACTGAACATGATTTTGGTTGTATTCCCAGCAAACACAATTATGTAAAATTGACTGACATAGATTTTACATAACTCAAAATATGACTTGTTTCGTAACTGTAAATTTTACAACACTGTTATGGCAACATGTCCGCCACAAATACAACCTCATGTTTACATAACACTTATGTAACTCTTTACCGTATATTTTACATGATTTTATTATATGAATTGTATGTCACACTGGGTCATTAACATAATATAAGGCAAGTCATATGTTAATTAACTTTTTACATAGCTGGGATGTAACTACTTCACATATATTCTATATGGTTTATCTAAATAAATATTACGTAACAATGAAGAACTGAAAGACCAGCAATAAAACAAAAATGAATTATTTAATTTTTCACTGTAAAACAAAAGAACCTCTTCAATTCTCAAAATAAAACAAAATAAATTATACAATACTTCAAATTGAACAAAACCACTGATCTGCTTGTTTCAATGATTATTTTTCTTCATGTCCCTATTGAACCTCTGGCGGCTTAATCGAAACTATTCCCTAGCATATTTATCTACGTCTGAGTATGATAGATTAGAACTGCTGAAAATTCACTCTGAAAATATTGGCAATAACGATTCTTGGCAATCGAAGTTGAAAATGTATCACCTGTTAATATTTCATGGAATACGAGTCTTTACTTAGATTTACTCACGTACTTTCAATGTGACGATAGTACTTTTCCAATTAACATGAATTAACAAGCCAAATTTTTAGTACAAACCGCTGAAACACTGAAATAACACACAGATATAATCGTTTGTCATAAAATTTTGATGTAACCAACAGTGGATACTGCGCAGAACGGCCAACTTAATATTGAAGTAACAACTTTACATAGCAGTTGAGCAAAATATGAGATGATATATTAATTATTATAATTTTTTATAAAACTATGCGGTTCGAATATTTCAGACATGTGATGTAATGTTTATGTAGCTATTTTACATAAATATGCTCCGTTAATTTTATGTCACATTTACGTAAATGTAACAAGTGTGTTTGCTGGGTTCAACATTGAGTATGTTATATTCATTATTATTATCTATTACCCCTCTTTGACAATTCTGTAATGTAATGAAAAAAATTTCTGGACTCCAAAATGGTTTACTTCACAACGATGCCAAATTTATTTGGAGAGAAATCTTTGATCTGCTAATTAAGTTTGTTAATTGTAGTCGATATTTTTATAATTATCGATAAAAACTGTTGAATGGTTAACCACCGTTATCCAATTTTGGTGTATACATTTCATGAATCGAAAAAAAAAAATTCAAAAAAATTCGAATGATAAACTTAACCTTACTTTTTGCTTCGGAGTATTGTTGAAAAAGAAGACAAGCAGCAATTAGGCAATCCAGCGATCTGTCAAAGCGAAAAACCAATGTGGCGGCTTGGGGCACACATTTGGTGTTTACATATGTGACTTGAGTTGAAAACTGTTACATTTAGTTATCTCTAGTGCGTTTTTTATGTGTTTTTTTAATTGTGGCTAATTATTAACTCTTTTACTGAAGAAAAGGCCTATCACATGCATTGTGGTTGGCTGTAGATCTCGTACTAACCGAAATAAAGTCGGCATGTAATCGGTTTCTACGGTTACTAATCACAGGTTCTTATAGAGAAGTTATAGAGTAAGAACGATTTAACTAGGAAGCGAAGGGCCCCATGGTTAGCTGCGATCAAGAGATATGATCTCACTGATTCCAAACTGATGTATCAGAGAGTCTGCAGTAGACATTTTTTTTACCAGAATATTACAAGAACAGCATCAATTGAATGATCTAAATCAACATCAGTATCCAATGTGAGAGGATCTAGATTATTAATTAATCCCAACTTCATTTAATATCGAAAACGAATGCTGTGACAAGAATCAGAGATAAGTTACAATAAGTTATAGCTTATCTCTGCAAGAATGAACTGAATGAATAGTTCCCAGCATACTTTTCACCAACGTCTCTGCTATTCAACATCAATGTCTTCAAATATTCACTCTCCATCTGAATACCGTTTCGAAACACCAAAAAACTCCGAAAATAAATAAAAATCACTGTTTACTAGCCAAGGTATCGCATTGTGTGCCCTAAGCCGCCACATTGAATGTCACGTGGTTTGGATTGCCTAATATCGCACTTCCTGGCGAGCTGGTACATTTATCTTACTCAAATAAATAGACCATGGATACCAAATTTTCAAAGTAATAGTCGAAAACAGTTTTCACTCGTAAAAATCTGCACAGGTGGAAACAGAAAAAAAGGGCAAATACATAGTCGCATTCGACCCTTTGGACGGTTCTTCCAACATCGACTGTCTAGTCTCGATCGGCTCAATCTTCGCCATCCTTAAGAAAGAAGACAACACTATCCCCAACATCAAAGATGCCTTACAGCCGGGCAGGAAGTTAGTGGCGGCTGGATACGCCCTATACGGTAGCGCCACCATGATGGTGATATCCACTGGGGAAGGCGTCAATGGCTTCATGTTGGACCCCAGTATCGGAGAATTCATTTTGACGGATAGGAATATGCAGGTGGGTGAATGCCTCGGAGGAATGCTTGGAGAGCTGCTTCCATGAACTTACTTCAAGTATGGCTTATTCCAAAGTGTTTAAAATTCATTCGCGAAAATTTTGAGAAATCTTGAAAGTTATATTTCGCGAAAAATTAAGCTACATTTTGGATTGAATTCTTCAAGAACCGCTCATTGAACAATGTAAAGTTGAGTAGAATTTTACCATAACTGATGTTTCGAATTCTTTCAATTTATCACATATATCGTGGGTATTGATATACTGATGGAAGGGACTTGAAACTCCGTTTGTTTTTTAATCCCAACGATGTTATTGACAGTCCTTTCATGACTAATTGATTTTTATTCATAATCTCCTAATCGAATTCTGCAAATGAATTGTGATCACAAAGATCGGAGAAACTGTTTTGAAATTGGCTACGACGCGCTTATACAGTAAATTGTCAGGCGATTTTTTTCTATGGGTATATTTGAAATTTGAGGTTTATAAACACAGACATGTCAGAAATCAAAGGACACCTCGAAAATACAAAAATATAATGCATATTAATCGATGTGAGGAATGTTTCAATGAAAATGTATGAACGAATCATCTTGTACAAAGAAAGTAACGGAGGGCAGTTTCAAGATTTTTTTGGTTTTGAAGAGAACGTTTTTTCAAGAAACTGAAAATCACTCTATACATATCTGATGATGGCTAAGTTAGTTTTAAGACGAGCCAGAGTTGATGATTATTTTTTTTCCGATAAAATACAAATAGATTTTTCCATTTAGTTCGTACTTTATGAATGTCACTGTATAATCGTAGGTTCCTAAAAAAGGACAAATATATGCTATAAACGAGGGTTACACGCATCAATGGGACAAAGCTGTAGCTGAATATGTAAAGAATAAGAAAGACCCAACAAAAGGAAAACCATACAATGCGCGTTACGTAGGATCCATGGTAGCCGATGTCCACAGAACTATCAAATATGGAGGAATTTTCATTTACCCAGCTACAAAATCGTCCCCGAACGGAAAGGTACAAGTTTAAAGTAAATCATAAACATTTCATATAACTTGACTCTCGACAGGGTATACTCCTTTCTGCCAAACGTCAACTAAAGTGTAATGTACTGAATTATTTTTTCAATGTTTGGTGACAATTTCAGCTCAGGCTTTTGTACGAATGCATTCCGATGGCGTTCATCATATCGCAAGCTGGTGGCGCTGCTAGTAACGGAAAAATACCGATTCTCGATATACAACCTACCAACATTCACGAGAGATCTCCTATTTTCCTTGGGTCGGTCGAAGATGTGGAAGAAATAATGCAGATTATCAAAAAATACGAAAAATGAAGCTCATAGTTATGTTTGTGTTATATTTGAACATTTCAAAGTTTGTACAAGTCGAATATGTTGAATAAATCATGTTGAAAATGAAATTTTGTTTTGCTAATTCAAGTTTCTTTTTTATCGTTGAATTAGGAAATAATTTTTTTTTTAATTGAGAATAAAGATTACGAAGATCTAGACATTTCTATCTGAAATATGTGTTCTTCTCTCTGCACTGTATCAGAATATCGAAAATTTCAGAATTTTCTATGAAAGGTTTAAAATCGGAAAGATATGGAAATTTCAATATTATTATCATGTCGACCTAGTGTCGACTGTGGAGTTGGGGCACGTAGCGCCTCCAGACGTATGGGTAATCCCTTGACGTCCCTCAGATAGCTGGTGGCTCTAATCGAAGATCTCCCCCCAAAAGGTCAGGATATTCCTGATAGTGCCTTCCTCGCATTGGAATCCCTGTGGATCTGGGTCGTCTACGTGAAGGCGCCTCTTCTCCATTACTGCAGGGCATTGGAAGATGATATGCAGTGAGGTTGTCTGTGTCTGTGCTTCCGCAGAGTACCGTGATCGGTCAGAATACCGATGATCACTTTTGCGTTCTTCCTACTCGGCGTGTGTAGTTGTTCTTCCAATTTCTTCATTTGATCTGGTCTAATGAAGATCTTGGCTATTCTGCACCCAGGGGCATTTCTCCATGCCTCCCTGCGCTTTGCCGCAGTCCAGTCATCAATCTTCTTCCTGATGACTGTGTTGCAAATTCCAGTTGCCGGTTCTGGTCCTATAAACCTCTCTAATCGCGCTAGTCTGGCCAGTTCGTCTGCAATCTCGTTGCCCTTTATCTCTTTGTGACCCGGCAGCCACATCAAGGTTACAGGTCCGACTTCGGCCAGGCGATTTAAGGTTTGATAACAATCGTACACCAGTTTTGATGTTGTGGTGTACCCTTCAAGAACTTCTAAGGCGCTCTTGCTGTCCGTACAGATGTACAGGTGCTCCTGGCTTCTGACATCCAATGCCTGAAGCGCGCTGTTCAGCACTGCCACCAGTTCGGTTTGTAGAACCGTGGTATGGCTCCCGAGCGGAAAGATGTGCTTCTCCCCTCCTCGGCGCCGATACACTCCTTTCAATGAGTTGATTTACACTGTAAACCCCATGAAACGTCACTCCATTTAACGACAAACCCCCTAAAGCGTCAAAACCACTCGCCTTTGGTTGGTTTAGCCTGTCTTCCACACGATGATTCAATATCGCAAGATATGAATAAAATAAGTGAAACAAAAGACGTCGGACGAAAATAACAGGCAACAGTTTCTCTATGTTTTTTTATGTAATTACTAAACAGTATAGTCTGACATTTCTCTCTTTCTAATACAGAATTTTCTTCTCTCTTTAACGACAACTCTCTATAACGTCAAAATATGCACAGTCCCTTGAGTGTCGTTATTAGAAATTCATCAAGTCAAGTAGCTTGATATTTTGAGAAACTACTTGACTTGAAAATCAAGTTCGTGAAAATTCATATACTTGACTTGACTTGATTCGAGATGTTCATTACTTGACTTGAAATCAAGCTACTTGATATTATGTACTTGTTCTTGATACGGACGTGTCGAACGGCATATATTTCTGCAAGCTCGCGTGCACTCAGACTTAATACTGAATCCATTTCAAAATAGTTTATATTTCTGTTTTTTATATAATAAGTTTCATGAACAAAAGTTTTTTCCGCAACTTCCATTCTCATTTCATCATTTATTGAAATACAATAAAACTGCTAAAAATCAAGCTTGATAGAAGTATTTGATTTTTCAAGTACTTGATGAATACATACTTGAACTTGACTCGATATCGAACACTACTATTCGACGTGAACTTGACTTGATTTCAAGTCAAGTCAAGTAGCTTGAAAATCAAGTCAAGCCGTGAATCTCTAGTCGTTATGTAGAGTCGAGCTATAAACATTTTGGCAGGAATCGCAGGAATAGATAAGTTGTAGAAACAAGAACTTAGAATAGAGTCCTCTAAATAGTGCTTATATTACTCAATATAGAATATTCAATTAATTTCGTACAAGAATTTGCGAATTACCATAAAATAAAAAAGAGGTATATCCACATAATAATATACATAATTTGGTACTCATCCGTAAAGCGAAATTATAATATCTTAAAAATCTTCTCTGACAATTTGAAGTTTATCCAATAATTACTTTTTGAGTTATTCGACAAATAATAAAGAGCGCTCGGCACGCCAAAACGCTCGGGAGCAGGTAGCTAGCAACTTTGAATGCGTTCTTCTCAAAACTTTGTTTTTTGAACTGGTGACAACTGTTACTCGATAACCGCTCAGTAGATTTTAATGAAATTTTTAAAGCTTTAAGAATACATAATAAACTCAGACCTGGTCGAAGGATTTTTTTTTGAATTTCGATTTTTCAAGACTAATTAACTGTTCTTTTGAAGTGGAGACGATTTTGATATTCAGTACAATGAAACGAGGGTCGAAAATGAAGATTATTTATTCATTGTAACCAAAGAATATTCTTAAACAAAATAACAATAACCTCGATCTTGTAGAACGTGGGTAGCCAAAAACCGTCAATAAAACCGATCCAACGCTCGAACGTTTTTGTACCGTCACGAAACTATGCGAAGATCGCGCATGCGAACTGAACGAAACCGAAACGGCTACAAAACAGTTTCGAAACCATACAGAAATGTTTGTTGGAACAAACCTATCTTTTGCTCACACCTTGTGTAATGTTGTCAAGTTTACTTGTGGATGACTCTTCATTTATTTGATATCGATAAGTGATAACTATATCTGATTCATGATGATTTGTGGAAAAAATATCATTTATATTGTATTCTTTTACATCTTTTATTCCGAGAATAATTAAGTTGTGGTATTTGGCAAGATTCACTTTGGAACGTTTGTCTATGATTGTTAGCTCAAGGTCGATGGGCTTGTACGGTTTAGCACGTCATACTGCATTACACCAATGAAATGGCGCATGAGATTGTCTGTTTGAAATCAATTTCGTTTATTTTAATATTTTATTATTCATGATATATATTGAAAAATGAAGTTTTCTTAATTATTTTTTATAGCAAACGATCTCAAATTTTGTCATAAGTTGGCTCTATGACAGAAAGGTAAAAAGAAGAAATACGTACATACAAGGCGTAGCATTTCCGCTTAAACCAGAAGTGAACACAAACATGCTTGTTTGTTGTCTTGAAAACTACCCATCTTTTCTCCAGAAAACCTTGACTCGATTGAATAAATATATATGTATTCAATCAATTCATACTTTGAATCATTGAAAAATTTAGTTATGAAATAAATATATTCCTATCGAAGACGAGAAAATTCTAAATCTGGAATTTGGATGACATATGTCCACAAAAATAGGAAGTCAATCTGCTATTAACACCGGTGGATTCAGAATGTAGAATATTACCGCTTGAGAAACCCTTCAGAAAAGGTTATCCACCCTACACAGGCAGTGTTGCCGAATATATCATTAAGAATTTCCTTATAATGTCCTATAGTTGGTGTGTATATTATGTTACTATAATGAGTTGAATTAGCTATTTCCGTTTTAAACCCGCGTATATTGATTCACTTTTTATCTGTATTACCCACTCTTCATGTGTGACATTGAAGTTTTCAAAAAATCATTTTATCATCATCTACATTACGATTATTTCATCATTTTGTGAATATATAAATGATGGTAACAAGATATACATTTTTTGGGATATTTAAGAATATGTGAGTACCTTATTTTATAATTATTGACGTTTTAACGAATATCGCTTCCATCATTCATTCATTTTGCTTATATATGGTTCTGCCAGTCCCATTTCACTGAAAATCGAGAGATGACAAAATAATATTACATCACAGATGATATTAATTGATATAAATAATAAAGTTTGCGTATTTAAAGGAATTATCAAACAGTAGTATATTAATTATTGAATTCCCTTACCCAATCGTATTCATTTTCAAATGAAGTCTTACAATTAACACAATACACACAAATTCAAATATAATGTACTCTTCGAATATCTGAAATGTCAAAATAATGAACAACCGATTTTTATTTCATTGGTATTGAACACGGAGTATATCTATACTCCGTGGGTATTGAAGTTTGGAAGTCAAGTTCGTTACTAACGTGAAATATGTCACCACAGCTGACTGCCTACGACTAGGATTGTTTTCCTCCTCAATAGAGTGATTTGAAACAATATTCATGATTTCCATCTATTATTTTCCTGTTTATCTATCAAGAAACATTCCTAACGGAAGCAGCTTGTTCGTTTTGCTTGAAATATTAATATTTTGCTTTACATACGTCAGCTATTTACGACGCCACTGATCGTTCGGTAATGTTCGGAAATTCAGGCTGTCAGCTTCGGCAGCAAGTTCACGCCGTTCACGCTGGTAAAGCAGAAAAGGATATACAAACGAATATGTACAAATAAAATTGATAAAGGTTCATTTACGGCTTGTTCAACACATAAAATAATGACATATTACGTCGATAAGATCAATTGTAGAATAGCTGACAGTCAAATGATCATGGAAACAAGTTCAAGTCACAGATTGATAAATTGTTATTGAAATATAAATCAGGTATCTTGCCTGTCAGCAAAATGATGACCTGACACGTTTGTAAGTTCAAATTCCACCAATCATAAACTAGTATGATCACTGATTAGTCCTGTTGTTTATGCAATCTAATCACCTACTGAACTTTCTATTCATTTCAGAAGAGTATCAGACAAACATTACTTTACTGAGTGCATAGGCAACACTTTTTCAATGGATTCGAACTGCATAACTCTAACAAGATTTTTCTTGGCAGAACAGAAAAAAAGACCTGAAGCTACAGGAGAACTTACACAACTTCTCAACTCCATACAAACAGCTGTTAAAGTTATCAGCAGTGCTGTTAGAAAAGCTGGTATAACCCAACTGTGAGTTGAATATTACTGAAATAAGAAAGGGATAATTACTGAGAATTCAAAAAGGTTTTTCTGTAGTTTTTACATATTTCAGTTTTGGTACAGTTGGAGAGACAAATGTACAAGGAGAAGAAGTAAAAAAACTAGATGTTCTTGCCAATGAATTATTTATTAATATGCTGAAATCATCCTACACAACAGCCTTACTGATTTCAGAAGAAAATGAGACCATTATAGAGGTACGTCTACTCTTCAATGCTTGAATTATTCACTGAACATGATTTTGGTTGTATTCAATATTGAGTATGTTATATTCATCATTAATATCTCTTACCTCTCTTTGACAATTCTGTAATGTAATGAAAAAAAATATATAGAAAATTCTTGACTACAAAAAACCCAAAATGGTGAAATTGATAAAAATTTACAGTGACCTCACAATGATGCCAAATTTGTTTGAAGAGAAATTTTCAATCCACTAATAAAGTTTGTTAATCGTAGTCGATAGTTTTACCATTATCGTTGAAAACTATTGAATGGTCAGTCAATAGTTATCCAATTTTAGTGTATACATTCCATGAATCGGAAAAAAAATTCAAATGATGAACCTAACCTTTTTGAGTATTGTTGAAAAATAAGACAAGCAGCAACATCGCACTTCCTGGCGAGCTGGTACACTATCTTATTCGAATAAATAGACCATGGATCCCAAATTTTCAAATTAATAGTCGAAAACAGTTCACACTTGTGAAAATATGCACAGGTGGAAACAGAAAAAAAGGGCAAATACATAGTCGCATTCGACCCTTTGGACGGTTCTTCCAACATCGACTGTCTAGTCTCGATCGGCTCAATCTTCGCCATCCTTAAGAAAGAAGACAACACTATCCCCAACATCAAAGATGCCTTACAGCCGGGCAGGAAGTTAGTGGCGGCTGGATACGCCCTATACGGTAGCGCCACCATGATGGTGATATCCACTGGGGAAGGCGTCAATGGCTTCATGTTGGACCCCAGTATCGGAGAATTCATTTTGACGGATAGGAATATGCAGGTGGGTGAATGCCTCGGAATGATTGCTTGGAGAGCTGCTTCCATGAACTTACTTCAAGTATGGCTTATTCCAAAGTGTTTGAAATTCATTCGCGAAAAATTTTAAAAATCTTTAAGAATAGCTCGTTGAATGATGTGGAGTTGAGAAAAATTTTACCATAACTGATGTTTCAATTGATTACATACAGAAGTGTGCATAAAAATCTGCCAGGGCTGTAATTTTTAAATCAGTTGATATCAAATTTGGTGGGTACCAACTAACCGGAAGTGACCCCAACTTTTGATTTTCGAATGGAACCCCCTTTATATTTTTCCATTTTCAGAATCAGGGTATCATTTCACATATACATATAAAACTGTCAATTATTCCTTACATTTCATAGAATTCGTTCGTGAGTGAATTTTTTGCGAAAACGTAAAATTTTTGTTGCTGATTTTCATTCATAATCTTCTAATCGATTTCTGCAAATGAATTGCCATCACGAAGATCGGAGAAGCTGTTTTAAAATTGGCTACAACGCGCTTATACAGTTAATTGTCAGGCGATTTTTTTCTATGGGTATATTTGAAATTTGAGGTTTATAAACACAGACATTTCAGAAATCAAGGACACCTCGAAAATACGAAAATATAATGTACATCAGTCATGGTGAGGAATGTTTCAATGAAAATGTATGAACGAACCATCTTGTACAATGAAAGTAACGGAGGGCACGTTGAAAGATTTTCAAGAGTTTCAAGATTTTTTTTGGCTTTGAAGAGAGGCGTTTTTTCAAGAAACTGAAAATCACTCTATACATATCTGATGATGGCTCAGTTAGTTTTAAGACGAGCCTGAGTTGATGATTATTTTTTTCGGAAAAAATACACAGATTTTTTCCATTTAGTTCGTACTTTATGAATGCCACTGTATAATCGTAGGTTCCTAAAAAAGGACAAATATATGCTATAAACGAGGGTTACACGCATCAATGGGACAAAGCTGTTGCTGAATATGTAAAGAATAAGAAAGACCCAACAAAAGGAAAACCATACAATGCGCGTTACGTAGGATCCATGGTAGCTGATGTCCACAGAACTATCAAATATGGAGGAATTTTCATTTACCCAGCTACAAAATCATCCCCGAACGGAAAGGTACAAGTTTAAATCAAATCATAAACATTTCACATAACTTGACTCTCGACAGGGTATACCCCTTTCTGTCAAACGTCAACTGAAGTGTAATGTACCGAATTATTTTTTCAATGTTTGGTGACAATTTCAGCTCAGGCTTTTGTACGAATGCATTCCGATGGCGTTCATCATATCTCAAGCTGGTGGCGCTGCTAGTAACGGAAAAATACCGATTCTCGATATACAACCTACCAACATTCACGAGAGATCTCCTATTTTCCTTGGGTCTGTCGAAGATGTGGAAGAAATAATGCAGCTTATCAAAAAATACGAAAAATGAAGCTCATAGTTATGTTTGTGTTATATTTGAACATTTCAAAGTTTGTACAAGTCGAATATGTTGAATAAATCATGTTGAAAATGAAATTTTGTTTTGATAATTCAAGTTTCTTTTTATTGTTGAAAAAGGATTTTTTTCTGAATTGAGACTGAAGATTGCGGAAATCTAGACATTTCTATCTGCACTTTATACACAAAATATCGAAAATTTCAGGATTTTCTATGGAAGGTTAAAAAACGGAAATATATGGAAATTTCACCCCATGAAACGTCACTTCAGTCAACGACAAACCCCCTAAAGCGTCAAAACTACTCGCCTGTGGTTGGTTTTTAGCTTGTCTTCCACACGATGATTCAATATCGCAAGATATGAATATAATAAGTGAAACAAAAGACGTCGGACGAAAATAACAGGCAACTGTTTTTTTATGTAATTACTAAACAGTAGTCTGAACGTTCTCTCTTTCTAATACAGAATTTTCTTCTCTCTTTAACGACAACTCTCTATAACGTCAAAATATGCACAGTCCGTTGAGTGTCGTTATAAATGGTGTTAATTTAAAGACTTACAATGAGTTATATCTCACAAACGAAAGACGATATAAAAAAATGCTCAAACCCCTTTCTAGGATAGAAAGGGAGAACTAAAATGCATAAAAGATAAATCGCCCCCATCAACCCCATAGGTCCCAACGACTCAACCAAAAAAGTTTGAATGGCAGACCCCTACTCGTAATACATCATTGATATAAATAATAAGCAATTTTTGATATCGTTTGTGAGATATGACCCATTGTAAATTTTTAAATTGTCACAATGTATAGAGATTACAGTGTACATATTTCGACAAATTAATCATTAATTTTAGTGGCATCCTATAAGCCAAATATTATCGTTTGTGAGTCACCACTTTTTGTTTTGAAACCCGCAAATAAAGTTTTTTTCTTAAATATTCACAAAGAGACGAGACGAACTATGAACATTTTGGCAGGAATAGATAAATGATAGAAACAGAAACTTATTGGAATATAGTCCTCTAAATAGTGCATATATTACTCAATATAGAATATTCAATTGATTCATACAAGATTTTGCGAATTAACATAAAATAAAAAAGAGGCATATCCACATAACAATATACATAATTTGGTATTTATCCGTAAAGCGAAATTATAACTTACGCGGCGACCGCTGTGTCTAGATTAAAATTTCAGACCCCTCAAACGCAAGGTTCGACGTAGTTACCCGGAAATAGTCCGGTAATACCATCCATGACTCCTTCCCACCATCCGTCATCATTCTTTTTGAGTATGTAAATGACGGAACTCTCTTGGAAGCTGAGTTCATCGTCTTTGTCCGCGTAATAGTCATAAATGGCGACCACTACAAAAAACAAACATGATTCAATATTCATCGTTATCAATTGATATTTTATCGCACGATACAAGCTGCAATTCAAAAGATCCAGGATCATCTCAAAGTTGAGCTACATCTTTAACATTTCTGTCTTTTTATTATATATCCTTCAGTGTTGTTGTGTCTAATTTTTTTGACTTATGATGTGTAGCACAAGTTTAATTTTAACCTTTAATCACTCACCATATTCACCTGACACGGCACCATGTGACCTTTTTGTTTGAAAAACTTCATTTGGTCATGAAAAGATGCTGATGTCGATGCAATTCATCTTCCATAAAGAATTTTAGTAAGAGTAAAAAGAATAGCCTGCATGAGACAGTATTACATGAACGATGTTAAAAATTATAAGAAACATTAACGTCGATTAGAATAGATATTTTAACAAATCGAAGTGAATCATTCATTTAATTCAATTTGAGATCCGAATCTGCATTGCAGGTGTCACCGCGAAAATGAGAGATAATTATCAAACATCAAAACCAACATTATCAAAAGAAAATTATGAAACAAGAGTATAATTTTTTATTCGAAGAAATCGTTTTATCACATGTTTGAACAAACTACTAATCTGGGCCAAACAATAACCAAATTTATTCATCAATTGAATGATTTCTTGTTTCAGTTCATTCAAATTATTTGGCAATATGTACTTTCTTTGCGATTTTATAATTTCCGTTAATGGGGAAAACTAAGTGATGGAATGCTTCCAAACCTCTCCTTATCGATGAATAATGATATTGGTTCAGTGTACATCCAATATTGAGGATCAAAATCAAAGCAAATAGATTCTACAGCGTTTTGAAAGCATTTTCATTCAAAATTTAAAAACTCCAAAAATAAGTGGACGGTGCTATGAGCATATGACGTGCTACACCCTAAAACCGCCTTTATAATCCCTTCCTTCGTGTTGTGTTTGGTAAAGTGACTAGTGGCTCGGGTGGGGACAGTGTAAGGAAAATTTCTCCCTATATGGAAGAATAATTCATTTCGACATTGTATATCCGCATCAATGATTATTTTGACTGAAATTTATTGTTTGATAGGATAGTTTCTCGCAATCAATTACTCACCGAATTCGCCAGAAATGGCAGACACTTTTTTTTTAATTCATTTATATCGATGCCTTTCTCAACGCTGCACTAAAATGTGATCTACAAAAGATATTCTATAACATTCTCGTACGTATAAATCGTTGTATTTTATCCAAAGGCAACAATTTGGAAACTAATAAATAAAAATTTCGTATAAAAAAGTGGACAATTTTTAATTCATTCGATTCGTCCTGAAACTTTTGAATTGCACCTCATATATTCACAAATAATAAAGTAACCTAACTGTTGAGAAAAATAATCCAAACCTAATAGGTTTGTAGTACACAAAACAAACTTACCTTTCTCGATATAATTTTTGGGCACCCACCCAGGTAAATCCTCCTCGTCGGGCACGATCGGCATCGCCCCGCCGCCCTGGCTTCTCGGCCGCCCGAACGCCTCGTGCGCCTCCTCCTCCAACTCCTCCTCTTCGGGCGGCGGCGGAGGCGGCAAGGGCGGCGACCGTCTCAGACCCAAGTTGTGGGCGAGCGCCTGCGACATGCGGTAGCCCTGGGCGTGCGACAGGGTGTGCATGCCGAGGCTGCCCTGCGGCACGGGACCCAAGTGTCCGCCCATCGTCATCATCGGATGGTGTTGGTTGGATGAGAGAAGCATGTCTTGGGCGTTGATGAGAGGAGAAGGGGGTGCTGGAAAATGCGGCGTTGTTTTTTTGGTTTCGACTGGAATTCGGATTTATCAGATTTTTTACTATTGCTTTATCAAGAATAAATGTATGATTAAATGAACAAAATAATTTCATTTCGGATTCTAGAATTCGATTCGTTATTTGGGCTGATTAATGAATGAATGAACGAATAAGCAAACGAATGAATCTACTGATGCATGAATATAAAGATGAATAAACAAATCATAACATAACTAAATTGTTTAGCAGATATGTGACCGATTGAATCACTGACAATTTAATTGATTGAACAAATTATGTCCCAATGAATAATTGAATGAAATAATAACGCAATGAATAAATAATAATAATTTATAAACGAATAGATCACTATACGTTATTAAACGACTGAATTAAAGAAGAAACGTACAAATGAATTTTAAATAGAGTAATTTGCTACGAAATTGACCCCTCATATAAATGAAGGAATCAATCAATGAATAAATGAATAGAAAACTTAAAGACGAACGAGAAAACGAATAAATTAATGAATAACTATTTAAAAAACGAATAACTATCAAGTATTCAAATGAAGGAATAAATAGAAAACTAATAAAATTAGAATGAATCAATGAATAAGCATTTGAAGAAATTAAATAATTCGATAGAAAACGACTGAATAAACTAACGAAGGAACAAATAGCTATTCAAAATAACGAATAAATAACACTAAAGTTTTCAAATAAATGGAGGAATGGATGAACAGATTGAAGACTTCAATGTATGAGCATCTGAATAAGGGAAAAAATTAATAAATACCTATAATATATACAAATATAATGATGAATTACCATTTAAAGAACAGGTGAATAGTTCTCAACTCAGGTATATTAATGAATCAATGAAAAAACTAATGAAAGGGCGTATAAATGGCTGAAAAAAGGTAGGAAAGAACGAAAAATTGGACGAATAACCATTTGAATAACAGATGAATAACTCTCAACTCTTTGATGAATAAATGAATCGATAAATAAACAACTAATGGATAAACGTATAAACGACTGGAAAACGAACTATTGAACTGTTGAATAAGCATTTAAACAGAGAAGTAACTCTCAGTTCTTCAGTTGATTGAATGAATCAATAAATGAAAAAACTAATCGATGGGCATATAATGAATGAATAAACGAACGAAATAACGAATAAATTGATGAATAACCATTTGAAGAACGCATGAATAACTCAAAACTCTTCAGCTGAATGAATAAAAAAAAGGAATGAATTGATGAATAATCATTTGACGAACGAATGAAAAACTCAAAACTCTTCAGCTGAATTAATAAAAATCAGGAATGATTGAATGAAAACTAATGAATGAGCGTATAAATTACTGAATAAACGAGCGAAATAACGAATAAATTGATGAATAATCATTTGACCAACGAATGAAAAACTCAAAACTCTTCAGCTGAATGAATAAAAAAGGAATGATTAAATGATAACTAATGAATGAGCGTATAAATGACTGAATAAACGAACGAAATAACGAATAAATTGATGAATAATCATTTGACGAACGAATGAAAAACTCAAAACTCTTCAGCTGAATTAATAAAAATCAGGAATGATTGAATGAAAACTAATGAATGAGCGTATAAATTACTGAATAAACGAGCGAAATAACGAATAAATTGATGAATAATCATTTGACGAACGAATGAAAAACTCAAAACTCTTCAGCTGAATGAATAAAAAACAGGAATGATCAAATGAAAACTAATGAATGAGCGTATAAATGACTGAATAATCGATCTGGACAACAAATAAAGAACGAATGAACGAAACACCGACGAAAAAAAACTTATAAATCAATGACTGACGAATTCGAGAGATCAATCGAACCACTCACGAGGCATGCTGGTATGATGATCGTGTCCGAATCCAGCGACGCTTCCTGGAGCGTTGGGGGGCGGCGGGGGCGGTGGCGTCTGTGGCTGAACGAGCTGCTGCTGCTGGTGCGCCATCGGATGCACCATCCCCACCTGCGGGGAGGAAGTGGGGGGCTGCTGCTGTTGACTCACCACATTAGCTAAGGGGAGGGTGCCGTAACCTGGACCGCGCTCCCTTCTCGGGTGGCCTAAGGGGTAGTTGGGGGCGTAGTGGCTGGGGACCTAAGAAGAAATACGGATGGAGTGGGATGCCGAATGTCATGTGCGATACGATAATACAAAAAGAGAAAGTTGGGTGAAGTTTATCATTCGAATAGTTTTGAAAAATGTATTCAGGAGGGGAGACCGCTAATTTCTCTATTTTTCTTTTACTTTTTAATCGGTCTATATCATGAATAAATTGTTAAAATAAACGAAATTGATTTCAAGCAGACAATTTCACGCGCCATTTTTGAAGGTTGCTCTCATTGTTGTAACGCAGTGTGACGTGCTTAATCCTACACGCCCATCGACCTTGAGCTGACCAATCATAGATAATTGTTCCATGGTAAATCTTTATGTTGCCGCACCAAAATACCACAGTTTATTCTCGGAATATAAGATGTGAAAGAATACAATATGAATGATATTTTTTCCACAAATTATCATGTAATGATATAGTTATCACTTATCGATACGTTTTTGAGAGAATATATCAAGAGAGGTTTGGAAGGATTTCATCACTTAGTGGTCTTCCCCATTTTATAGAATATACACTTCAAAATTGGATAATCATCGGCTGTGGATAACAGTTTTTTCAATACAAGTTATTTTTTTATTAGAATTAACACAACTTTATGAGTAAATATTTCTCCCCCAATAAATTTGGCATCTTTGTGAGGTCACTGTGAAGTGTTGCCATAACTACTGATGCCAAAATTTTCCCAGCCATGTCTGATCCAATTAGAAGTTCAGTGATTAGCTGAATACTTTTTTTGCACTGATGCTATAGACGAATGAATTTAAGATTGCAGCGCCAAAGTGAGCAGTCAGAGAACCATACAAACGGGCATTGAATGGTGTAGTTGTATTTGTTTACATGTGAAGAAGTTTTGAGTGCTGGTTATCATATTATCATGATGACAAGAAAATTGTTTTTGTAATGGAATAAATTATGAATTTATAGTATTTGTTTCTTCTGATGATTTTTTGTGAAAAGTGCTAAATAAAATGGATAATGTGAGATCTTGTTTCAATTTTGTTGTTCCCTCAACAATACTAGGCTCAATTGTGACCATTAATGTAAACAGAATTTCATCTATCTACTCACGATATTTATATCATCAGCTTGAGGAAAAGCATGGGTATTAATATTGGAATTTTGATTTCACTAATTCAGAGTTTTACAATCTTTCAAACATCCAAATTCAGTATAAAATCAACAAAACATAATATCAAACACAAGATCTATGTCCGCACGTCTAGTCATTTTTTGTGTCACCAGGTGGCATATCGCTTATGTTCATTTGCTAATTGAAAAATAACCAAATCTTTTTCGCTAAATAGACTAATAGTTTAGTAAAAAAGTTGTATCAATTTCAAGTACTTCCGAGGTAATATATTTTATAAATGATAAATCAGGATATCTTATTCAAATGAACAAATTGATTTGGGTTTCTTGTCTTACCTGTGGGGGAGCAACTGCTGGTGGAGTCCTATACTCCCTGCTACCCTTACTCAAAGTTCCTCCAGAACCAGAAGAAGCTAAAAGAATGAAATATATATTCCCATATGAAAATCAAATTGACACAATTTCACTTACCTTTACTTGAAGTTCTAGAGACTTGGGGTGGAGTAGGAGGTTTGGTTGTGGGTGCTGGACCTACCACTGTGTTACTCATTGAATTGAGGGACTGTATGCTACCTTGGCTAGAGCCTCTGTTTTTCTGCCTTGGAGTACCACTTTTCACACCATGTCCAATATCATCAAAAACTAGCAAACAAACTCATTGTGGTAATGCTAATGAAACAGTAAATTGAAGTTCTTACTTGTATAGTCAATGGCTTTTCTGAGATATTTTATGGGCTTCTCAGGGTTGGCTGGGGCTATTATCTTGTACTGTCTGTTAGTAGATTTATTGGCGGTCAAAACCCCAATTTCCCTTCTCGCCACCTTCTCCTTGTGTATTGCCACAGTCTGAGAGATGTGGTTCATCTGGCTCTCCATCTCAGCCAGCTGTGCTGTTTGTAAGTCTAGCAACTGCAGGAAATTATAAGCCAAAGTGTTGATTTGATAAGCTACACTGGCAAGAGACTGAGTAGTATAGTTTTTTGTCTCATCCAGGGCCATTCTTTTGCTGTCATTTTGAAAGTAGTTTGCTTCACAGTATTCAGCAACTCTCTGGAGGTTGGTGTGATTTTCTGAGAGGTTGCTGCGTCCGTCAGGTATTTCGGATCTGAGTAGGGCAGCTAGTTCGGCCATTGTGTCGCAGTCGCTTACTACACCTGACTCTCTGCTCGGACTTCCTGAGATTAGAGATTGATGAAGAGTGAAATTGGGTTAATGATCTACATACCTTGGGCATAGTATACACTCATAATACGGTTGAATTGTGAATTTTCTCCAGCATGTTATTCGAGATCAAATAACTCTATGTATTTGGAAAAATAAGAAGGAAAAATATTTATCTAAATACAGCAGTCCACGCCTTGTCAACCTTTTAACCAATAATTGACAGATGACTATTGACTTTATAGTTTATTTACATGCCAGCCCAGTTCTTCAAACGATCTTATTTTTCTTAAGGATTCACTTATTATTCCCAATTATATTGTCCTGAAAACACTCTATTACACTCAAATGAAGCATATTATTATTTTTTGAATATCCAATTTTACCTGTCAACGTGGTAACACTGTACTTATTACAGTATGACGTGCTGTCACGTAGTTGGTTTGTTATCTTCCGAGTTGTCAAATTCTCTTTTTTTGCAATAAAAAAATGAACTAAAAAAGAATCGGAAGTAAGTCAACAATGTGGCAAATCGTGATTTTCGGATTATTACATTTATCCAAAAGTTCCCTTCAAAATGACATCAAAGGCTTCGATGATTCGATTTTGTTTAGTTTGAATTGGCCTGGAGAACTCAAAGATGATATAAATCCTTCTGAAGAATCCATCATAGTGACTTCGGCACATCAAGAGCAGTACAAATGTTACCTACCAACCATAACAGAGCAAGATAATAAGCTTGAAGAAAAATATGAAGGACCAGGTGCTTTAGAACTCCTCTCTCCACTTTTCACTCAAACTAGCTGCTCCTTTCGGCTTGAATCCTACTGGACATATGAAGTCTGTCATGGGAGGTACATCAGGCAGTATCATGAAGACCGTGAAGGAAAAACAGTGAGGGTTCAGGAGTACACCCTTGGAAAATGGGATGAAAGATATTTCGAGAAGTTACTTTTGGGTGCAAAGAATGACATACCCAATAAAGAAAGGAGTACCCCAGTGAAAAAAATTGATAATGTGAATTTACCTTACTATGAAGTTATAATGGAAAATGGTACATTTTGTGACTTGAATAATAACAAACCTCGTCTTACAAAAGTGCTCTATGTGTGCTACATTCATGGTAAACACGAAGTGTATTCACTCAAAGAAACATCCACTTGCATCTATGAGATTATAATTCTTTCACCGCTACTATGTTCCCACCCTGATTACAGACCAAAAGAGAGTGGAGAGAATAAAATAAACTGTATACCAATAGATGGAAGCTACAGAATGCCTTATAGCCTTGCCAAACTAACTCATGACTCCCAAGCTGTCAGAAAAACTTATGATTCAGACCGACTCAGAGTAGAGTTGATGAAACTGAGGGAAGAGGAAGAGCAAGTCACCCCTGTTGAAAAAAAAGTCACCCTTTTGGACAGCTCCCCCGTGGAGAATTTCCTGAGAGGCAAAGACTGTCTCACTGGAGGCACGGGCTGGTGGAAATTTGAGTTCTGCTATGGAGAGTATGTGGAGCAGTACCACATGGAGAAGAATGGGAATAAAGTCTCCATCAATTTGGGGTTGTTTGATAAAAAAGCTCACCTAGATTGGATAAAACAGAACCCACATAAGAGACCAAAACCTTTGGCTGTGCGTAAACAGCTGTCACATTTTTATTCAGGAGGTTCTGTTTGTGACAAAACTGGGACTCCTAGACAGACGGAAGTCAAGTTGAAATGTCAGCAGAATCCTTCCAGTCCAAGTGCAGTTTCTCTTTACTTATTAGAGCCTAAATATTGTCAGTATATTTTGGGTGTGGAGTCTCCTTTGATTTGTGATATTTTGGCTAGGGCTGATGAAGATGGATTGGTTACTGTAGATGATAATGAAATTCTTGATGGTGACAGTAGTGCAACAATGACTGTAAACATTAGACTGTGAATTAAGATTATTACTAGGCAGTAATTTATTGAAAATTGAGAATTTGATTGTGTAAATAAATGTTGTTTTTCTTAGTTGTTTTTTTTTGTCAGAACCTTCAACTGTTGATTGAATGATTTCATTTCATTTATTTATATAAAGTTCATTTACAATAGGTAATATCAATTGATAGGTTTGTTTTAGAATTTAAGTAGTATTTTAAACAGTTCAGAGAAGTTTTGGATTGAGAAATTTGCATGTTTGTAATTGATGCTTGATTTGATTAGTGTGCTGGACATTATCTCAGAATTTCGGATATTTAGTGAAGAATCTTGCGTTTATAAATAACCATACCCATATAAAACTTACCAATGTGGAATTCTAGAAGTCATATGTAATAATAGGAATAATCTAGGAAATGATTTACATAAAAATTGAGATGAATATATATTTGTATGGATTTATGATTATACTTGTACATGTATATCTGCATATGAGTGTATGTATGGATATTAATACCTATTACACATTTGTATATGGACTTTTACTACAATTGATTATGCTTATTTTGAGACTATATGTTTTCATAACGTGTCCTATTTTATTTTTTGAACTTTTTTTCTTCTGTCCCTTATTTCGATTCAAAAATATATTGTAATATTTGAAAAAGGAAATAAATGAAGCACACCACACCAGCTAGCAGATTTTTATCCTACCTCCCACACTGTCTTAAAACTGTATAATTGTTCATCCATAGTCCTTTAGATATCTATATTTTAATTTTACCTTCGTGTATGTTTCTAATTATACCTTTATATATATTATATTACTGCGAATGAACATTTTTCTATTCTATTCTATTCTAATTAAAAAAAATCTTGAATTTTTCAAACTTTTCGTCAAACCGAAATTCCTTCGACAGATTACTACAAAACAGTTGTCTGTAAAACCATACCTTTGAATTTCTATGGTCAAAGTTACTACAATGAACGCTAGATGTCATTGGCATGTCCTATGAGGTAATAATTTCAATATACAGAGTGTCCTTTGATGTCCCTATGATTCATTATCCCTAAGTTCTGAAGGATAATGTATTGAATTCAATTTTCGGATGACGTGACGTTCATGAATCGAATTCAAACAACTTTCATATGAATTCGTTATACATTGGGTATTCCAAAATAATTCCGAAATTCAAATAACAAGCAAACTCTGAACATTCTATATGAAAACATTCCACCGTAGAAACATTTTCAGGAACCTATACCAATAATCTACATGATGTTGCAAACAAGTGACGTAACAAAAATGTCGACTTTATTTTCTTTAGTTGAATTTGATGTTTTTCAGTACAAAGACAAACTTGATAATCTGAAGCCTTCTTCTGTTCGAAATTTCATGAACTATAGTTTGTATTCTTCTCAAAATCTAGCCTTAGATTGATTCCCATCGAATTACTTATTTATATATAGTCTCTGTGTTTTATTAATGTGGAATATTGAATAATAGTATGAGGAACACTAAGAGTTGGAAATCATTATGCTTGGGTGAAAAAGTACCACAATGTTGTATTGAAATGAAAAAGACTAATAATAATGTGTATATTTGTTTGTATATTTTTCAACTGGTCAATAAAGATGGATGAAAATTAAAAATGTGGCATTGTTTTTTGTCGATGAAATAACCATTTTTGAAAAAAAATAATAGATACTCATCAGCATCAGAAAAAAATTGATTTGCTTTATTATAACTCTCCTTCAAAACGACAATCGACAACAATTTCCGAAGATCTCTCAAAATAATACTATGAGAATTCCATTCCATCCGTTCCTCAATCCTCAGCACCCAACTTTCGACGTATTTTTCAATAGATGTCAGCTCCACGATAATTCATGGTCAAAAGACCACCCCTAGCCATACGACCCCACCGAAACGACTTCCGAAATATCGACAAGGACGTCCACCGACGACCTTCCTCCGACCTCCCCCGAGAGGAGGACCGTCGGAACCACGCCCCCGGGCGTCGTCCCGCCCACGCCACGTCCCGGCCGCGCCGATGACGTCATCGCAAGAATCGATAGGCCGCGCGTGAACCAGGAGCAGTGCAATCCGCGGATCCATCCGAGACGAACAATTCGTAAATGCCTTTTAACATCGCCCATGTGCGGGCTAGCTTTTAGAACGCGGAATAGCCCCTCGAAAAAGACCTCCCTGCGTTGGGGCGATAGCCGTCAGCTGTCACGGAAACTGCTAGTTTGATTTCGGGTATTTTGTTCGTTCGATACAGTGATCCGATCGGCGGTTTTTGCAGGTAATTAGAGCACCCGTGCGATAATTCGCACTTTCCCACACTAGTGCGGTAATCGCCGGTTTACCTCACTAGCGTAGAAAGTACCGTTTTACCTCACTAGAGAAACAAATGTGTATTTATCGTTAGTATTATTACCTGTATCAATTCACTTTTTCGAAGGTATCTTTCATATATTATTCCAAAGTATAACTGTCAAACTTTTTTGTGACATATTTCCCGTCTTGTTCCTTCTGGGAAGCAGCCCAATAAGTGTTCAATTTAGTTTCCCAGGAGATGGAGAAAGAGAGAGAGAAGGCATGAAACATTCATCTCTGTTCAAAATATCCTAACGATGCAATATAGTTCGTTTCGTTACAAGAATGTTTTCCAATGACGTTCTTTGATTAATTGGGCCATTAGTCTCACGTTAGGCTATTCGATCATCAGAAACAGGAAAAATCTATATTTTCAAGGTCAGAATGTAGCGTGTGTACAGATAGGTAATTTTACCTGGACAATTACCATGTTTCCAGGGTGAATGTAACTGCGTCTAAAAATATCTGAGTGAAAAAGTTTGCACATGACTTTCTGATGAATGGTACACACGTATGCCACACAGCAACCAGCATTCATAACTATTTTTTGAAAGAATCAATGATTTGCCTCTACCTCAGCTGATTCCAAAATAATATTCACAAAATAATCAACTGAGGAATAATGGCAGAGCAGAAACCAGAAGAAATGATAGATAACCGCTTGTTTTAGACTCACCAAAATGATAAACGTGGCTGGAATCATCTCCATCATCTTGTTCTACATCTTGATTCTGGGAGTGGGAATATGGGCGGGTCGAAAAAAAGAAGAAGGCAACGACTCTGAAGAAGAAGTCATGTTGGCAGGCCGCAACATCGGCTTATTCGTCGGCATTTTCACGATGACAGGTGACCTTACTAACATTCCCCCCAAAATACAACAACCCCAACCTCCTTCATCTCATCCCCAGCCACCTGGGTAGGAGGAGGCTACATCAACGGCACAGCTGAAGCCATCTACACCTCAGGCCTGGTCTGGTGCCAAGCCCCTTTCGGCTACTCCCTCAGCTTGGTCTTTGGAGGCGTCTTCTTCGCCAACAAAATGCGCAAACAAGGCTACATCACCATGCTGGATCCTCTTCAAGATTCCTTCGGAGAACGCATGGGAGGCTTGCTCTTCCTCCCAGCCCTCTGCGGCGAGGTCTTCTGGGCAGCAGGTATCTTGGCTGCCCTCGGGGCTACCCTCAGTGTCATCATCGACATGGATCACAGGACCAGCGTCATCTTCAGTGCTTGTGTGGCGGTTTTCTACACGCTTTTCGGGGGGTTGTATGCTGTAGCCTACACGGACGTCATCCAGTTGTTCTGCATCTTCATCGGTAAGTGGTGATGGAAGCTTCGATCCCAACCTGCAAACACTGAACTGTTTCCAGGTCTTTGGATGTGCATCCCTTTCGCGTGGAGCAGCGACTACGTGGCACCGCTCTCCTCCATGGAGGTGGATTGGATAGGGGAGGTGAAGAGGGAGGAGCTGTTCTACTACATAGACTACGGGTTGCTTCTGGTGTTTGGGGGGATACCATGGCAAGTGTACTTCCAGCGAGTCCTATCCAGCAAATCAGCTGGCAGGGCTCAGATATTGTCGTACGTAGCAGCTGTAGGTTGCGTTCTAATGGCCATACCACCTGTTCTGATCGGAGCAATCGCCAAATCTACAGGTAACGCTCGGATTTCAACGACACTCCCAAAGCACTTCCTCGATCTCTGCTTCTAGCTTGGAACGAGACTGGGTACAAGGGGCCTTACCCTTTGACAGTAGAAGAGACCAGCATGATCCTACCAATGGTCCTGCAGTACCTCACCCCAAGTTTCGTGTCTTTCTTCGGCTTGGGCGCAGTTTCAGCTGCTGTGATGTCATCAGCAGACTCCAGTGTCTTATCTGCCAGTTCCATGTTCGCCAGGAACGTCTACAAGCTCATCTTCAGGCAGAAAGCGTCTGAAATGGAGATCATCTGGGTCATGAGGGTGTCCATTTTGATCGTCGGGTTCTTAGCCACGGTCATGGCTTTGACAATCCCATCTATATACGGGTTATGGTGAGGACGACTGTGATTTCCTAGTGGCGATCAGTAGTTATCATGTTTTGTTGCAGGTCTATGTGTTCTGATCTTGTTTACGTCATCCTCTTCCCCCAATTACTAATGGTTGTGCACTTCAAAGACTACTGTAACACCTACGGCAGCTTGGCTGCTTATATAGTTGCGTTCCTCTTCAGAGTTTCAGGTGGTGAAGAACTGCTTGGGTTGGACCCCTTGATCAAATATCCAGGTGAGCCCCGAACTCTTGCACCAAGACACAACATTAACAGCTTCCTTTCCAGGCTGGGATGAAGAAAACAGGAGGCAACTCTTTCCTTTCAGGACACTGGCAATGTCAATGTCACTTATCACTCTGGTGGTAGTCTCTTGGTGGACCAAATGGGTGTTCGAGAGCGGAAGGTTGGCACCTGGTTACGACTTCTTCCACTGCGTGGTAAACATCCCCGAAGACATTCAGAGAGTTGGGGATCCTCTGGAAGAAGGAGAACAGATGTCCATGATGGCTTCTGGTATGTTTTATCTCCGAACTCATGAGCTTTGTTTATACGATTTCGTTTGGGCTAGGTGCTATGGGTAAGCTCTATGGTGCTGCTACGATGGTTGGTAAAGACGAAAGGAATGGTCGTATCAATCCTGCTCTAGAAACAGATGACGATGATTTTTTACCACCTGATTTGGAGAAGCTTAGAGGAGTGCCATCTAGTGGTGGGACTGTTAGGTCTGTAGCACAAACTAACCCACTGGACAACACTCAGTCTACACTTTGAAATGAAAGAGGTGTTAACAGATAAGATGGCAATTTGCTCGTCAGGTTTCAACAATATTATTACTACTCCACTCAATACACGAGACGGTTAATGTAACTTTATGTGATGACGTGTAAGTAAATACTAGATGCTGACTAAATAGTTATCGATGCTGAACATAGGCCAAAAATGTTTCATTTGTTGAGGATTTTTCTTGAGTGCGTTGATCACGATTTTATTAGTTTTGAATTAGAAACATTGATCCTGTGTATACTAAAAATGAAAAAAGCAATGCATGAGTTGACTTTTATTTGAATTACACTGCTTTATCGATGTATAAAAAGTGTTGATCTCGATGTGCGAATATGGTGGAATGATTATAAATGTAAAGTTATTGACACTCACTCAAAAAATACTCAGAAAGTTTCTGCTACAGTGTATTCTAGTGTGAAAAACAAAAATATATTTGAAATCTCATACATATCAAGACACATATCAATATACCTATATATTCTGAAAGATGTTTTTATATTATAGAATTTTATCGAATTATAAATGTTGTAATGAACCTGTGACATGAAATGAATGTGATAAAATACATATCTCACCGAAGACTCTATATTAAAATAACCTGAAACACATTATATATCGAACATGATTGGTTGAATTCCTGAATATTGTTTACAAATCATTATACTAGCATTGCTTCAATTTTTTGTTATGAAGACTAGACGAGAAAATCAAATCAAATGATCTGATACCCTGTATATAGTTGTTATGCGGTGAAATTGGTAGCTGAAAAAATATTGTCGAGTAAGTCCAGATAGTCTTTGAACAATTGAACAATGAATTTTCAGTTACAAATGTCACCAAACTTGTTACCCCCTTAATGATTTTGTATATAATATATATTCTAACAGAAACACTTTGTCGATGTGTACAAAACTATATTGAGGGCTCTAAAAAATGTCATTCCAGAAGATGCCAATCGTCTATCATGTGCTTCAATTTCATATTCAAACGAAAACGTCTCGAAAACGTTGGTAACCAATTCAATAGAACCTCAGGCGGATGTAACACCCAGTATTTATTGAATTATTCCTGTATCCATATGAACAAAAGTGTGTGTTCACACCTGGGATAGGTACAGCTTTTTTTGGACACTGAGTATATACAAGGAATTGCAATGTAAAATAAATACACCCAGTATATATTTCATCTAGGAAAAGTTTGAGAAGAGATAGGTTGGTTTTATTAAATGATATATTTGATATGTTGCGAATAGAAAATAAATTTATAGACTGTTATATTCTATAAGCCATGTCTAGACGAGAATTATCATTTGATGTGAAAAATAGTTTAATTGAAATGATATGTGTAAATTTAGAATCATGTTGTGACAAATAAATGAACATAATTGAATAATATCTGTGTTCATCGTTCAATCTACCTGAATAATATTGAAATGAATCAAGAATTCATTACGAATCTCCGTTCTTTAAATAATTATTTAAAGTCAAATCGGGAGTCTTACTGGTCACTCGATGACTTGTTTTTTCATGATGAAAATTCACGAAAGGTTTTTTTGGACTCAGTCTAAGGAAAATAATTCCATGATTGTGTGTCCTAAAAGCGCCACTTTTGAATACAGAGTGATGAATCAATCGCTATTATAGATGAAATGAACCCCCTGTGTGTTGAAGATTTGGCGTCTTTTCTGGCTTATTGAATAATTTATGTTTTCAAAAATATCCTGTTAAAGTGGCAAGTTCGTTTCTTGAATAGTTTCGACCGGTCGCTGGTATAAACCGATAGTTGAAAATTCAAACGCATACTTCTCGATATTTTTCAAAATTGCTGACATCATGGATCAAAGAGGAATTTATCTATCAACTTTAAGTTGAAACTGAGTATTCTTTGATATATTTTCTATACATGTGATCTTCTGATTTGAAAATTGCCAATTTGACATTAAAAAACGACAATTTCTTCATCTCAGAACTACGCCATTTGGTTGATTTTTAATATTTTTCAGAAATCTGAGGTCATTGTAAGAGAAATATAAATCAACTTTAATAACGTTTTGAAACTTTTTGTTCAACTACTCTTTCAGCCAGAATTATAACAGCACATTACCCTGGTATTTTTGAAAATTTTCTTAAAAAAATATTTCAAAATACAGCTGGAAATATATCTTATTATGTCCAAAATACATATTATCGCGTACTTATAAAACGCGACAATCGCGTAATTTTGCATGGGTTTCATCTTACAAGAACTATGGTCATAAAAAAAAACGTGTTTAGATACTGAAAAAATATTTATTGTACAAAAATCTACAACAAATTTTCCACACAGTTTTCAAAATTTTTTTAGGCACTTGTCAAAGTGTGGCACAAATTTTTGTATGCCTTCTTCATAGAAGGTTTTCCTTAAGCTTCCCCTCAATTGAGGGAACAAGTTCATCAGTGATCAAAGACAGACAACCATATCGTTCTTCATCGTGCACTTGATCACGTCCTTCATTGAACTGCCTACCCTCTTTTTTTACCATTGAATAAATCATAGTTATTTGTCCATAAACTTTATTAACTAAATTCCACTTGATTTAACTTTATTTGCATTCACAAGCGATGGCATTCTCAATTTTGAAAACTCACTAGAAACAACATGTCAGCGGCAGCGATCTGGAAATGGCTAGTTTTGTTGTCCTTGAGTCAGAGTAACTGTCGCGCATGCGCAGTCCTGCGATCGCAGTGCTACTGCGGATAGAAATAAAAACTGAACTCACTCTGTGGACATACCTCGTATCTAATATTTAAAAACCATCAGAATGTTACTGGTTGGTATAATGAAGAATTCTATACATCAAAAATACACCTTGATGTATAGAAGAAATGCATCAAATCTCAGATAAGGCTGTTTTTTTTAATCCTCACTTTGTATCTCCAGTCAGGCAATAGTAAACTAAACAACAGTATATATAAAATTATGATTTTTATTGCTTGCGTAAAAAATTACAATAAGTCGTAATACTGCGAAATGCTAATAAATAAATAAGCCTAAGTATATACAATCCTTCGAATCGAATCCGCATCAGTACGAGTATCCGCCGTTGCTAGCATAAGACTGTCCACCTCCGCTGCTGTAGCCTCCATTCCCACCGGACCCGAACCCGTTACCCCCGGAACTGTAACCTGCGTCAGGAGCCCCATAAGATGAAGATGGCGGTCCAGATGGAGGAGCTCCATAAGATGAAGATGGCGGTCCAGATGGAGGAGCTCCATAAGATGAAGATGGTGGTCCAGATGGAGGAGCTCCATAGGAAGATGATGGAGGAGCCCCATAAGATGAAGATGGTGGTCCAGATGAAGGAGGTCCATAGGAAGAGCTGGGAGGAGCTCCATACGAACTGCTTGGAGGACGGGATGGGGGAGCACCATAGGAGCTGCTTGGGGGACGGGATGGGGGAGCACCATAGGAGCTGCTTGGGGGACGGGATGGGGGAGCACCATAGGAGCTGCTTGGGGGACGGGATGGGGGAGCACCGTAGCTGCTGGATGGAGGAGCACCATAGCTGCTGGATGGAGGAGCACCATAGCTGCTGGATGGAGGAGCACCATAGCTGCTGGATGGAGGAGCACCATAGCTGCTTGATGGAGGAGCACCATAGCTGCTGGATGGGGGAGCACCGTAGGAGGATGAGGGGGCAGAGGGGTAGCCCCCACCACCGTTAGATTTGCCATTTATGGGACGCGATGGGCCGATTGGGGTTCCGTAGCTTGTCGAGGGGGGTAGGTAGCTAGAGGAGATGCCTCCTCCTCCTCCTCCTCCGTTTCTTCCTATTGGGAAAGAAAAACGTGAACAATGGGTAGGAAAAAAAATTGGAGAATATGATACAATAAGATTGTGATTTTGAATTAAATTAAATCAAAGTAGGGTTGTAGTAATATATATCAAGATGGTGGCTTCTGGCAGCAGTCACAAAGTCATCTCCATAGTAAAAGAGGGAGATTTTGGTGAAAGAGTGTTCAAATGTTGTCAGACTAAACAAAGTAGAACTAGAGTGTGTGTAGAATGTGGAAATGTTTATCATTTGTCATATGCAGTGCAAAAAAACTGAAAAATCAAGTGATGTGGATTCAACAAAATTATACCCAATCGAGATAACAATCAACTGAAATATGGAGAAATTCGGAAATTACAAAGTGGGAATGAACTCTTGAGAGATTTTTTTTATATAAAACTTCCCACGAAAGGAGACATCCTGTAATGTTCAGAGAACATCGTGAGAAAAGGATGAGAAAAATTTCGTTCGTTTGTATAACATAAGTTTGTTGAAACAAAACAACCAGCTACTTCAGAATCGAATCGAGTTGTTAAGAAAAGGCAGCAAAAACTTGGTGTAGATAATAGAGATAAAAACATATAGTGAAGTTTACAAAAGTCCATTGAAGGAACAAAAACTATCAACACAAAAAGATACCAGCCAACAGAAAAACTACGAACCCAGTTCTAGCAAACAAAAGGTGAATGACCCCAAAACAAAACGATTGGATTTAGAAACACAATACCAACAAAAAATAATGGATAATATATTTGAATAAGGATCAAGATGAAAAAAATTAAGTAAATATAAATGATGGGAATACTGAAGTTGAAAGAAGGAATAACAATAGAAGAAACACATCAGATTTCAAGGAGAAACCCATGGGCATAATTGAAACTGATAACTTTGGAGTGAACAATAAAGTTCAAAGAGGCGAAAATCAACATCAAAGAATTACAAACATCTACTACACAAAACAAGTGCTTCATGCTGAGTACCGACTTCAGTCTGAAAGATGAACTACCATATACAGGGTGTAACTAAATTAGTGTGAATCATTTGAGGGGGTGATTCCTCATCGAAAAAAAGATAGGATCATTCATATAAAGAAACTTTATTGGAGATCCCATGTAAAGATACAGTACCACATGAATGAAATTTTCTACTATTTGAGGCCCGCTGAATGACGTTTCCAACTACTTTATTGAAAGTATTATTAGTCATAATTCTAGAAGGAATTGGGCATCACATCACATAAATTATCTCTTGATTTAATTGTGATATTTTGGGTGAACTTGATATTAATATACCATATTCGAACTCAGGATTTGTTATTTCTAACCAAAACTCCATTGAGGCATTATTCTATAGAGTTTTTGGATATGACGCTGTCTTTACATTGATTCCCAAATCAGTGGAGAAACATATTTCGTCTTTATTTCTTCTTATGAACGATATTCTGAATTCAGACAACGGTTTTTTTTATACGACGCTTCAATATCACGGTTTTTTCAATTTTTCTTTCATGTAGAGCATTGGAAAAATCAACGCACAATATATAGTTTTGAAATATTTTGTGATACTTTCGTGAAGCAGCTACTACGAACTGATATTTGTTATTCTGAAAATGAATATGTATCACCTAGTAAATGAAAAACCGTTGAGTAATTAAGGTGTCATTATTATTGTTATAATTATGCTACAAAATTCACTTACCAAATCCGTTGCCTTTTCCTCTTCCTTTACCATTTCCTCTGCCATTTCCGTTCGATGGAGCCCCATAAGAAGAAGAAGGGGGAGCACCATAAGACGAGGAGGGGGGAGCCCCGTAGGAGGAAGACGGGGGAGCACCATAGGAAGAAGAGGGAGGAGCCCCATAAGAGGAAGATGGAGGAGCACCGTAGGAAGAAGAGGGGATAGATGGAGGTGCTCCGTAGGAGGAAGATGGAGGACCAGAGGGGGGAGCTCCATAAGAGGAAGAGGGAATGGAGGGGGGAGCGCCGTATGAGGAGGAGGGGGGTGCACCGTAGCTTGAAGAGATGCCACCTCCAAAACCTCCACCTGAAAATCAAAGGATGGTTTGAAGAGAAGATTTGCATAGTGTAGGATTCATTTTGCAAATTATGACTTCTTGTAACGATTTGAATGAATTCACAAGAAAAAATCTAAAGCAGGATATCTAAAAACTTTCTGTCAATTTTTTTTTCATCTAAGATGTCAAACTTTTTAAGTTGACTGTCTGAGCCATCAGCCCTGAATTGATCTATAAACGCGAAAAGACTCAAAAATACACTCTTGAATATAGAAAAAAATCGTTCTTACCGAATCCGCTCCCGCCAGATGGAGCTCCATAGCTGGAAGAAGGAGCTGAGGGTGCCCCGTAGCTAGAAGAAATTCCTCCGCCTCCAAAACCACCCCCACCTCCGAATCCACCCCCACTACCAAATCCACCCCCACCCCCAAATCCACCCCCACTTCCAAAACCACCCCCATTGGAGGGTGGTAGGTAGCTGTTGGACAGAGGAGCTGAAAATTTCGTTGGTTACTATTTTGTTTTATCATTGTTAATTTTTGTTATTTCTTCAAAGGTTTATTGTTTGGTATTGGACAAGTGACAGCTGGAGAAATGTCAACTTGTTGATTACCATCCAACGTCACTAATTTTGCATGAAATTGTTATCAATTTAAAGATGTAAAAACGCTGCTAATGTTTTTCAACTTTTCTTTATGGCAAGTTTCTAGTCAATTCTCTCAATACTTTATACGAGAATAATCTTGTGGCTATTTTTGACATGTGACACTTGTGACATTCTGAATTAGAGACAAATTTCAGGCTTTGTGCTGAAACAGACTATTTAATTTGATTCAGATTCAATCGTCCCTCATTTTCAATTCTGAAGTCTCGAAGTCTCATACGAATAATTTCCATGAAATTAAACCATGAAATTAAATAACACCAATGAAATGTCAAACTGTCATAGTTTTTATGCGAATGTTCTTGATTATTAATAAAGTGGCAGTTGTTCATATATGATTTTCAATGTTTTTTTTTTAAATGAATACACGATCAATTCAAATGGAGAGATGATTTGGAACATAATTTCGAATGATCGCGAAGATGTTCTGAAATTTGGAGTTATGTGCGCAGTTACAAGACAGGCAGGGCAGGCTCTCCGTGTTTTGACTATTTTTTGAATGGTACAAAAGATACGAAGTAATCAACAGATAACACCGGTCTACAGCTTTTTTGCGCACGGGTTATGCATTCGTTATTTTTATTCTTTTTATACCCAATGATAATAAGAACAATAGTTCTGAATTTGCTTTCATGTGTAAAAAATGGAAAAATTCAAATCAATGAAAATACATGAAAAATGGAGATGAAGATGATTGATTGAAAGATCACCTAACATAAATTTACAATTCATTCTCACAATAGTTTTAAAAAACAGTGCGAATGTTTTACCTCTCTTTGGACAGAGCTAGCGCGCAATGGCCGACATTTATTGAATATTATCGATTCGTAATCGCACTTTTTTTATATTTATTTGTTTACCTAATCAAAATATAATAAGTATAATAATTGTTGATCAGTGTAATCGTGTAATCTACTTAGATATTGATCAATGTTAATTTTTCACAAAACATTATCTTCTACTCGATTTCATGTCGGAGATTGAGTAGAGTGAGAGTAACTATTTTTTTAAACCACACCTGGTAGCATTTAATTGCCTAAACGTTTGACATTGGCGGGAAAGCTCTCATTGGGTGATTGTTGCGATGACCCACAGGTCAGTGCAAGATCCTCTGCGCACTCGTCCGATGGAAAATTAAATTTTTGGACACCAACATCAAAGAGACTGACAGCAAGTTACACCATTGTAGGTTCACTTATACTGTGGTATTGGTTTTTTCGCATAATAAGTACGAAATTACCCATTTTAAAAAGCAATCGTGCATAGTTTTTTTGGGAATGACTTTGTATAGTTTCAGTGCATATTTTGTTTAAAATTAGATGACAGTTCAAAAACCTTAAACTTCTTCATAATATCATCAATTCAGCTCTTATTTACTTGGGATTTTGAAATGAAATATGAAAGTGAATGTTTCAAAATTATCCGCAAAAAATAATCAGTGCACGTCACTTTTCACATGTTCTATATAAATGTCTTCACTTCACTTCTCACTGACTTCAAATTACCTTTCCCTTTCTCAACGAGACTGCCTTATTATTATCATAATTATTTTGCATGAATTCTCTCGAGATAGTATCGCAGAAGAATGTAAACTCACACATTCTATGTGTCTTCCATTGAAAGTGAAATTTGAGTGTACTCGAAGATTAGATTGATGATAGAGAGCAGAGTCGTATTAGCCAAGTCTGATGAAATCGTACGGTACTGTCTCCAATAATTCTGTATCGCCTCACAGTTGCCTAGACAATTTTTATTTCCGGATTCTGTGATTGATCAACCTTCAATTTGTTTTTGTATGGAATTTGGAAAATTTCGAAGCTTCGAAATTGCCAAATGAGTAAAACTGTTTTGTTGTAGAAATTAGTTATTTAACTGATCAAATGTGGTTAGTATTGATACGAATGTATTAAACTCACGATGTTCTCTAAACATTACTTAATTTTGTGACCAATCATCAGATATTCATTCGATGAATATTCATAAAATTATACTGAGTGTGCAATGTCGTGAAGTAAAGAATTTGTAATTTTAGAGGGTACTGTACTCCAAACAACACGAATTTTATAGTATCATGAGGATAAATAATACTTTTCTGGATATTTCATTCTAGAATCTAAAATCATATCTCTATTTCCTCAAACATTTCCGATTGGGATTTTACAGCTTCTCAAATTTCTTCGACAATATGACATGTAATAATTTCGTCAGCGATTGGTATGATTGACAACTGTCATAATATCCATGCAAATGTCGGATGGATTCGACCGCATGTTTATGATTTGAAAATTGGCAAATGCTCTTTTAATGTCTTATAAGTTTCGTTATTGAAGTAATTCTCCGAGAAGTTGTACAATTTAGTTCGGAACAGTTCAGGAAAAGAGGTTGAAAGGATTTGAGGGTGAAATATCTCGAAAAGTATGGCACGATACCTGCAAAATTTTCCACCAAAATCCAGATTGTAAGGTGCGAGTGCAAAATCACCAATCACCTTTTTTACAGTGTATTTCTGAATTATAGGGATTTCGCACATTTTCCCGGACACCCTGCATGTAAAATCAATCAAAATCATTCGTGTCCAGTTTCGTTATTGTTCATATTCTGATTCCTTTTTCATTCATTTGTATATTTCATTATTTATGCAGGTTAATTTCATAACATGAATAATGATGAAATAATTGACAATTTTATGATAAAATTTCAATATTCTATCCTTACCCTGAACGTACTGATAAAATTTTGACATGTCTTAAAATACTTGCGAAAAATTAAGTTCGGTGGGTCAGTGGGCCAATCCGGCTCTGTAATTAAGAAATCTCGATGTTAATTACAACTTACCTTCACGCTTAGCTAGCTGGCCTGCCATGGCTCCATTCAGTAAACAGCAAAGTGCAAGTGCACGACTCTAAAAAAATACGATAAGATGAATCGGAAGAATTTCCAAGCTCACAACAATGAAAAGAACGTGCTTAGAATAATAATTCAGTTGGGATTTCACTACTGATGAGGAGATTCAGTGTTATGTACATGACTTTCTAAATTACGATGGTTATAAAGACATTGTAGATCCTTTTATTGCTTGATAGATGTCTTGTTAATGATTATTCAATTGGTAGATTTTGATAATTTCTTCAGCAAGAGCTTATTGTCGTTATGCCAAACATAAATTCGAGTTTTCAAACAGTGTGGTTCATATCCGTGGATTTTTTCTCCCAATATCAAATCATGATAATAATATTTATTCAGGAAATTCAGAAATGAATATAATCGGTACAAGGGAACGAAAATCAAAAATTTTTATACAGTGTGACCCATTTTTGATGGAAACATCCCTCTACAATTTGAAGTTGTAGACATATTTTGATATATTTTTTTTTAAATGTCAAGTACTCAAAGGTTTATCTTGGGACAAAATTCTAAATGTTTATTTTAATTTTCAGGGCATACTACGATATTTTTTCTTAGTAAAAAATCGAGATTTTCCATTAGCGATTCCTTTATTGAAAAAATGTCTATGCCACTGGATTAAGAGTGCCTCTGAAAAACAGGAGTGACCAAAATTTCATGAAAAAACATTCATTAATAACAAAGTTATGACAACTCAAAAATTCGAAAACTCACACATCTAACAATCACAAAAACACCCTATATCAACAGATATAGTCATGAGAATATTTTTTTTTATGATTTCAACAATAAAGTGCCGCCAGATAAAAAAAAAAACAAAAAGCGTAAATTTTTCAAATGAAACATTTCAATAATAGTTACGTTAACTGACATTTTTTCCTTCATTATTATTTGAATTGTGTGAATGTTATTCCGTTATTGAAAAAAAAAAATAATAAATCTGAAAACACAAATACATCAGCAAGTACAATTCACTTCAGAAGAATATGCTAAGAAGCTTCAAAATCCATAGAACGATCAATATAAATCCAGAAATCATCCACTGGATATCCGAATCAAGAGCATGAAAGTATATTGAGAACAATAAATCCGATATCCAGTTGGAAACAGTGCTTGTTAATTGTCTACCAAGCAAGAATGAGAATATGTGAGGTTATGTATTGCTACGAGTTTCGATATATCGTTTTGTTACGTATATGTTTTAACTTCACTTTTTCTGTTGTGATCATGGATCAATTAATGTTTCAACAACTAAAATGGATATTGTATGAATGTTTTGGTTCTATAACTGCTGCTTCAAATATTTCTAACTAGGACCAACTCCCGATTTCACCCTGTAGTCGGACGTATTTCGAATTTGCATAAATAATTAAGGACGTCCACGAAATGTTAACTAAAACAGGTGTAATAATTGTTCTTTAGGAACGTCCAACGAAATGAGTCATATATCTATTGAATAGATTCTGAATTACTTTCCATTATTGTCCAAATTTTCACTAATGAAAGGTATATGATTTCACATTACGAATTCAATCATTTCAATATTTCTGACAGCTTATTCTTAGAATATGCACTGGTACTTTTTCTTCAGTCATAATCTGTAAGGATTCGAATTGGAGTGTACTAGGTTCTCAAGAAATTCTATATATCTGAGCACCGAAACTTTCGATAGTGTCGCATTGTTAAGTAGAAATTCAAAATTCAACATTGATTATTTCTTTCAAGAATCGTATCAAACGATACCTTAATGAAAACTTATTAATCCGAATGTTCTAAAGTTTCTTTCCCAACAAGGAAATGTTGACGAGTTCTGAAAATAGACGTTCTTCAAATCCTGCAATTTCTGAAATTACAAAAATAATCAAAGCCTTTGGGTGTAGCCAAAAATGTGAGAACATTCATCATACCACTCGAGCTGATGAAGCAATTCCGAACACGTCATCTAATGTCAATTAAAATTTCCATTATGTACTACGAATATTGTTTAGCTACTTGAGTAATTATCTCCAAAATTGTTTATAGCAATGACACAATAGTTTATTCTGATGATTATGCGGAAGTTATATCACAAATCGTCAATAGACGAATATTCCAAGCTAGACTTTTGAATATATTACAAGAATATTCAGTTGCATTATATTTCTCCCTGAAGATTCTATTTGATGTATTTTTTTATTGCTAGTGATTGATGGATTTGACCTTGCTAAAACAATTTCTTATCAATATTCAATTCATCTGGTGAGTTTCAAAGCTTTGCGTGGTTTGAATAGATTTATAGTTCCGTCTTTGTTAATGAAGATACAATTACATTTATTTTTATTTATGTTCTCAGCTTTTAAACAGTTCACTGGTTCGCAATGAGTTTAGTTAATCGAAGATAATATTTTTGCGATCCTAATACTTTGTTTTTTCGTTTTTCGATCGAAAATTCCACTGGAAATATCTCAAAGGTGATAGATCTGGAGACCTAGGAGAACTCCTCGTATACTGAGCTATTTTTTGGTTAGTTCAACATTCTTTATCATCGAGAAAAGTGCAATGTAAAATATTAATTGACGTATGTCAAAATAACAGTGTTGTCATGTGCCTCATTTTCCTTAATAATCAGAAATATTTTCAAAAATATTTTGACTCGATAAATGATGGATTCAATCCTGCCAAAAAATGATTCAATTCCGAAGCTTCTGAAAATGTCTTCTGCAGAAACGTTTTCAAATTCAATAATTGAAATTATTGAAAAAAAATCTTTCGTTATTGATTTATCTTGACCGATTAGCAACAGGTGATGTTAGATGAGATTTCCGAGCACATTATATCTTTCCAGTCGAAATTTTCCACTTTTCCTCACTACACTTACCACTGTAAGAAAACGCCGCATATTTGAACACTGCACAGGCGCTAAGAAAAAAAAACTCGACTTCGACTTTGACGAAGTCAATGGCAGTTCTTCTTCTGCCCTCTCATTTATACGTTGCCCCAAGACTCCTAGTGAAAGTGGCGAGAAGAAGAACGCGCGCGCGGGGGGATGCTACGGCGGCTGTGGAAAGAACAATCTGCCATCATCTCGGTGACCTTGAATTAGTTACATACATGGCCGCCTGGAGGCGGCGTTTCGAAATGGATTGCGCTGAATTGATGCCTGTTACAGTTTCGGTTATTGTCGGATCACGATTCCTGTGTTTAGATGACAACATTTTTTAATTGTGTACAGGGTGTACCGAATTTGATGTGGAATATTCAACATTTCGATTTGGATATTTGGGAAAAACGTTAGCTCGAATCCTGGAGAGTATTATTAACATATCACAACAATGTACAATCAATATTTCTGCATAAGCCGATGAGTCACAAAATAGATCACCTATAGTTTTGAGATTAGTGTCGAAATTGGGCAATAATTATTGTATCTGAAAACAGAAAAGTGATTGATAGTGAATTATAGTTGAATTGAACTGTAAAACACGCTTTCAGAAATAGAAGAGTATAAGATGATTCTTGGCATAAGAATAAAATAATAATGGAAAAATTAATGTAATTGCTTATTTAAGAAACGTGAACTAACAAATTTTTCCATCGGAAATTCAATTTCGAGCATTAATTTTAACTCTACAGTTCGATGATTGCTGAAAGCATTTTTTCAGTTTATATAAACTTCAATTTATTTTTTACTTTTGAGTTTCATAAATTTTGATTATGTGGCTTCACTTTCGAAACTCTGGAAAATCTTTTCGTTTTTTCAAGTAACTTGATCATTAGTTGGACATATTCGTAATGATTTCTCAATCGATGATCTGATGACAGTTTTACTTCAAAAAGAATTCAATAATATTCAGACGTCACTTCTCCAATAATTTTTTCAGAATTATCACATCTATCATTCCTGTGTGTTTCCTCAGAGTGAGTATGGAACTACCCACATGCACACGATTAGAAACATACAGGTGAACCTTATATAAGCATGTCAAAAATATATTTTCCTCAAATGCACTTACCACCTCGCTTACCGGGAAAAATAATATTGGAGGAATTTATAATGATTTGGTATTGAACCATATGGAGTATCTGGAAAAATATGGAATATTTCTTGGATTCCGAAATAATCTCGATAAATAAGATGACAAGTTTATATGGAATAATTCAAACAGATATGAAACATAAATAAGGATGAAACTGGCTATTTTTTTTCTTGAACTTCATCAAATTCCATCTCTGAGATATTTTCTCCATTTTCATGGACAATCTGTATTTGTTGGGATGATGAAAATATTACTCAATGGAAGTAAAAGTTACCATGAAGAACCAATGAACAAAAAAAGTCTGAATTTGAAATAATGAATTGTCAATTTGAAAAGTATATACCATTTATTTATTTATTTATTTTCAATGTTGAATAGTTCCTTATTGAGATTCAATTTTAGGCACATTTTTGCCCATGATAAACAGATAGTGGTATGAATGAATACAAAAGAGAAGTTGTGAATTGAATTTATGCCACAATAATATTTCATCACGTTCCTGGTCATTGAAAAGATAACAAAATTAGTACCTTGCACTCGTATATTAATTCGAATTTAAAAGAAAGAAGCAACAAGATGTAAGATCTTTTCTCTTTCGAAACATATTTATAAGAATTAATTGACCGAAATAAAAACTGCATTACCACATTTGTGAATTTGAGTACTCATTTTGCAGGATCTTATGAATATTGAATGATTTGCACACATTAGATCCGTAATGGGATCATTTAGTACATAAAAGAGTGAAATCAGTTTATACAGTGTGAGCTTCTTACTTGGAATACATTCAGTGAATGAAAGATAACTCCTAGTTCTTTGTACATGATATAAAGGAACAATAACAAATGTATTGGTGAAGAAGTGATCTCAAATGGTCTCCTATAACTTCGGATTTGACACCTATGTACGATTTCTTATAGGGGTTCTTAGGAATGATAAACAATTGATATAGAACAAAACAAGCTTTATAGTGAATTGTTTGTGTTAAATTAGCTACAACGGACTTTTAAAGTTTCACAATTCGAAGAAAGTACTCAATTTCCGAATCTGAGAGTAATAAAAATAAATCTACCGTCACGTACGTATAATTGGGAGACGAATGACAATTCTGATAATATTGTTCTATAATTTAGGAAGAGATGAACGACACACCACTCCATTATTTAATAATAGTTTAATTACTTCCTCTTTATGAGCATTGTATAAGGAAGTGTTTTCGGAACTTGGCGGAATTTGAAAGGAAAATGTACAAATTTGATGACTATAAATAATGGATACGTTGGAAAATTAGACGATATTACTTGGTGTGAACCGTTTTTTAAATATTGGTTACTAATTCAATATGGATCTTAGTTGTTATTGCCATCCTTTTATCTGATTCATCGTGAAATTTGTATTGGATTGTTTAACGGAACCTTTATGGCTCATTCTTCAAGATTTTAAATTCAATATAAATTATGAATATATTATAAGTTTTCATTCTTAAATGTTATAGCACGTGAGTTCGAGTTTGGGAAGCAGAACTTTTTCAAGATGGATTTCAAGAAGTTCAAATTTCAGTACTCTATCTCTCAGTCGTGTCTCCTTAGAGAAGTACACGCATGTGCATGATCATACAGGTGAAACTAATAAGCGTGTCAAATAGTCAGATGATATCTCGCAAAAGTTTGCATATAAAAGTAGAAGAAAAATCTTTCATCAGAATATCTTCCTCGAATTTCAATGTGATGAAAATTTTCGATGATAAATCAAAATTTTCGACTTAGATTCGACGATAACGAAAACGTAGCACGAATCATGCCTGAATCAGTTAACCTCATTAGATTTCGTGCATCTTGACTTTGGGTTTAATGGCTGATTACTAATCAAATCATGTACGATGTTAATTGGTCTGTGTCGAAAGTAGCATTATCCAATACCTGAACATGATATATTCAAATTAGTTGATGGACATAGATATTTGCACTAGCTCCTATTTTCGTAATGGATTTCAGGATTTCAAAAGATTGGCAATACGGACAATACGAGATATTCATATTCATCAAAATGATTCACAGGTTCAATAAAACGTGTTCATGAAAACTTATAATTAAACAAATTTTGAACAATCAGTTTATAGTCTAGTTATTTTAGGTTGATTCTTACGTCACGTTTGGCAAATGAGTGTTTCAACCAGAAGACTATCAAACTACCCCATTTCATCATCGAATTATAATTATTGTAATAATAATAATGGTGATTGCTTTTATTGGTAAATGACAAAAATGAATCAAATATAACATAAATATATTTATAATAGTGCGGTAACATATAGCCAGGGTGCGAAATATAAGAAAGATCCTCTAAAACGCGATGTCTTGTATTTGGGAATGGTAAGCTGTTTTCTGAACATATGGCACATCTGTTATATATGTATGTATGCAATTCTCTCATTGTTAAGGTTCCTTCTCTTTTATTATTTCATAAATCAAAACTCCAGATGATTTGATACGAGTTCTATGTGGATATACGTAATTTTGTTTAATTGTGAAGACTCATAGTGAGTTTTTGTAAATTCTTCTCATTGATCATATGGAAAATATGAAATGATAATCATTGCTTGTTTCTTGTGAGTGAATTTACACTATTTAATCCTGCTAAATGAATGCTAATTTCAGAGATTCTCATAAGATCATTGTATGTCAATAATATTCACCTGTAACTGGAAACATTTTGAGAATTAGATAAAATGAATGATGCAATATAACACATGGGTTAGTCCAAAACGGAATAGTTCATAGAGCACCTGCACGTCACAGCCAATTATAGCATCGTGAATAATAACTGAAGGAAATACCTAATTGTGAAAATAATGCTTTTTTTAAATTCGATGAACTAGCACTTCGAAACACACACGAATGCACATAATTTTTTGAAGTTGATTACCCTCCAGGCGAGAAAGACATGGTCATTTTGTGTTCCGCCACATATGCTCTATCATTCTGTTTATCATTTTCTCCATTTCGATGATTTTTGCAAGTTTGGCAACATTGCACTTGCTATGTGCCCCAATTATTCTTCATGAAATTGCTCTATAGATCCAATTCTTTCTATACAGAGTGTCCATGTATTCTCCTGCCAATCGAAAATTGCGTTTACAAGAGGTGATGTTGAGTCGATTTAGCTCGAATTACCTCATTCTGAAATGCTTCCTAAGGGAGCCCTTCGAAGTTTTTTTTTTTCATATTATTCAAAACCTTCAACACACAACAACAATAATAACAAGTGTTCAGAATCAAAATGATCTGACACGAAGTCAGATTCTGTTGATTTTTAGAAACCAACTTGATATGATAGATACGATTTCATAATCCAATACGATTTTATGTAAAAAAAAACAAAAAGTTTACTTTTATCTTTCTCGAAAACTGTTGATTTGAAAAGAGAAAATATTTTTTATGGAAGTGATCTCCAATTTTTCAAATTCGGTGTTGGATATATGAAAAACATATTTTTTTTTATAAATACTAGTTCTCTGACACGATTGTGATAGATCTGAACAAAATATTATTCACAGCGAACGACGGATTGGTAGCTGTTTATTGATTGTACCAAGTTTGAATTTTCATGTGACAGTATTTTCGAATAATTTGAAGACAACACATATGAAGACGTCTTCTCCAAAGGGCTGCTCCCTTAGGAAGCATTTTCAGATTGAGCTAAGTTGACTGAACATCACCTCTTGTAACTGCAGCATCCGTTTGGCACGAGACACCCTGTATGGAAAAATAATATTCGAGTTTGAAACTGGTAGCCACTTGAGTAAACACGAAACCTGAATACGTAGTATACCATGGGATATCAGAAAAAGGGGAAATAATCAATAGTGAGTCCTGAAGGATACCAGGAAGAAATCAGTCGACTATTCTACGAGGTTCAAAACTCCATTCATCACTGTGTGGGCTAACAGCCATCAACATCTTGATTGCACATTGGATATCAATGATTATATGAACCGGTATTGTTGTAATAAAACCACAGTAATCTTCAATTTTATAGTTTGCATCACATTCAACAGACGACATATTGAACGTGAGATACGGTGAATTGATGATGGTATAAATTAGAAGGTGAATAAGGCAAACAATGTGACAAGAATCAAGATTTTTAACGCTATTTAATCCAATTCGTGAGTTCTATATATGCACACTACAAGATCCAAGAGATGCATTTCTTAGAATGATTTATTCAGGACATACAGCGTGTCCGCACTAAAGGGGCAAACTAGTTTGGACCGACCAAAAAATTCATTTCTCTATGGCATGAATTGTTTGTATCTAGGTAGATCTACAATTGTTTTTTTTTTTTGATGCCGCTAATTCTATGTCATAATTCAGTTGATTAACGCGCAAAACGTCGCTCGAAGCTGCTAAAATATTGAAGCTACGTTCAGATTTGTATCGATCATTGATGGTTAGTTATGCAGCGAATAAAATAGGAATACACCAATGAAATTACATATTTGATACGACTCAAATGAAATGTGTATTTTTCATTGGTGCATTCTCATTAACTCATTATTTGTTCCTATTTGCTGTATAAACTAACCATAATTATCTGAAGAATTCCTTATTCAATGATATCAATATACTGTCGTCAATCAAATGATTTATAACTGATCGAATTTTCTTATATTTATGATGAATATGTAGTGAAGAAGTTCAGAAAACCGTCAAAAGATTCAGTGAAGGATAGTTTCTTACATTCGAAATGATATGTAATCGAATATTGGTATACATTTCAAATAAAATATTCTCTCGTTTCAAATTAGATCAATCAAATGCTCATTGAATTATTTACAAATACAAAATCTCGAAAACTACACTAGGCTTTGTAAAACCAAGAAGCGAGTTTCAATAAGAGTATCGTATATACTTGAAATCCGTTTCTTCTTTAGTTATGTAGACCTGTGTAATCAATCAAGAATATAAGGTCCACATTTGAGAGTTCATATTATCCTAGATACTACGATCATTAGGGTGACCAGATCTCATAGAGGTGGGGAAATGTCGAAATCTTGTTCGTCTGGACCCTGATGATTTCTCTTCGAAGGTATTGAGATTTGAGCTCAATTAAACGAACGCTTGCTCTTAAAGTATGTGAAATCCAAATTATTACCAAATAGCTAATATATAGAGCCATAACTTCAAAACGGTCAATGATAGAAATACGCTCAATATCTGAAAATGAAGCTGATGTTATTCTCCAAAGTTTATATACTATACATTATTGTTGTTTTTTTGAGTCGCACCGAGTTACAACGGTCTTTAGCTCCAAAAACGTGATCTGGAACCACTCACTTGGAGCATACTTCGAATATTTTATTATTGAGAAATGAGTTTTACTTTTTTGGTATATTTTCATGTTCACAGTGGTGATAAAACAATGTCTGATGATATTCTGTACTTCAAACCATAAAAGTCGAGTTATCTAATCTATTATAAAACTTTTGTTGTAGTTTTTGATATATCAGAATATAATGAACGGTATTGGTGTATGTTTACAACTTGCAGGACATATTGCTTTTGGTCTTAATTATTTGTCAAAAGGTTGTTGAAGTCGGTTATTAATTTAACAACACACTCAGTTGTATCATTGTTTACTTTTAACGTTTCAAAAATTTTTATTTTCAATTCGTGGGAGTTCATTTTGAGGCTAGGTGTTTGGATATTGAAACTGGAAATCTGTTCTCATCAGAATAGTTAAATCTAGTTCAGAAGACATAAAATGTATTTCAGAAAAGATAAATATATCTCGGAGAGTGTTGAATGAACTTTAGAGCAGTCAAATGATTTTAAAAATGTTTTCATAATATTTTTCACATTCAACAGATATTGATTATTCTGGAACACCATTTACTGGATTCCAAATAAGATATACCGCTTTCTGAAATACAATTAAATTTTCTGAAATATATTTAGCATTTTTCAAATTACATCTGACTTTTCTGAATTACATTTGAAACTTCCAGAAATATCTTGGATACATTTAGCACTTTCGGAAATACAATTGGAAAAGGTTTAGATTCGGACATTTGTGAGACTTCCTGGACCATAAGCAATAACTTCACGGTTTTCTATCTGCGACAGATTCAGAAAGAAACTGTAGCTACTATATTTATTATTCATAGAAATTTAATGACCCATATTCCATCAATATGTTAAGTAGAAAAACACACTGATTGAATTCACGACTATTATTTCATTGCAACATCACCATTAACAAATGAATTTCAATTACCTAACTGAACTCTATTTGGTTTGATATAATGCGGGATACCTGAGTTAATACTCATTTCATTGTTGTTTACACAATGTTTATTTGACATCAATACGTCAATAAAGTCAAATTGCATTCAGTAATGGTCATGCCATTAAGGTACACATTGTTCGTCTCTCCAATCCTTCGAAGGTATCAAATCTGGATAACTCAGTGGTAAAAACTCAACGATATAGGTGGATTAGATGTAACACCAAGATCTTTGAATATGTTTTCCTGGAAGTCGCCGTATAGCCAAGAAAACTGAGAAACAAATGACATTACATTCACCAGGATTCAGTTCTATTTTTTATTTTAACACCATATATTAATATATAGGGTGATTCACATAATTTATAACTTCACTTTCAAAGCCTATAACTCCTTAGGGAAGCAACTTGGTATAGAGATAAGTTGCGTATAATTGCCATATTTTGGGACCCCCTACATGCCCCTGCTCTATGTCGGTTCTTATGTGAATCACCCTATTCAATCTAAAGCTTATACGCTAATTGTTGATAAACACTACCAGATTGTTGAAATCACTAGGAATTCACACCATTAGCATAACCAATATCATTAGTGGAAATATCGAAAGGCAGCGAGCCTAGATTATAACCTTGTGGTACTTCCCCGAACATATTGCTCATGATTATAAGGGTATGATTTGGATATATGGAATACATAGATAAAGTGGCTGTCACCTGTCAGACAGACACACGTCTAAGAATTTGGATGCTTAGTAGCAATGGAAATTATAACTTTGTTTCGACTTGTTGGCTACGATAGTGTATTTATTTGAGGATGATAGTTCTGATTGATTTGGTTATATTAATTAGTTTGAAATGAAAAGTATCTTGCTAATCACTTCTGATTGATTGAGACATAGCTGGGAACATTTAGGCATCAATAATTATGGCAACACTTCACGCAGTGACTTCACAACGATGCCAAATTTATTTGGAGAGAAATTTTTGATTCGCTCATAAAGTTTGTTGATTCTACTCGAAATTTTTACGAATATCGGAAAAACTGTCCAACAATCATCCAATTTTGTGAATCGAAAACATTTTTCGAAACGAGTTGGGTGATAAACTTAACCTAACTTTGTGTTTTTGAAAAAAATACAAGCAGCAACATCGCACAACCACTTGGGTGTTAATCGTGATTTCAAGGTCTTAACTCATTTGAGTTTTTTATAAAAAAAATATATCTCACTACTTGAAGTGAAGTGCGTGACATGATGAAGGTTAACACACCGTGTGATGATGTAATGTAAGAGCAAATTTTGAATGCCGTCATTTATAATCGAGTATATCACTATAATCTTCCATTTATTATTAATAGACCGTCTATTCTAAGTTGATGGGACTCGTTAAAATGTTCTATTGAAACAACAATTATTAGACTGGATCAAGGATAAGTTTTGACATTCATCACGTGGGAGCTAAAATATATAATAGGAATCTAAGGAATGCCCAATATCCAGTGGAGGTCTAATAGACATCCGTGTATGTCCGGTAGACAAATAAACCCAACATTTGGTCCACCTTGTAAGTTTTATCTCGAAGTTGTCTCGAAATGATGCAAGTGGAGATGTTGCCTAGCTATTATTTATTGCTTGATATTCAAAATTCGCACTACAAAGCTAGTCTTGCATGAATTTTCCGCTACATTGGACTCTTCGTCTTTGATATCACGATCGTGACGACATATCATGAATTTTAATAACTGATCATTTGTTTCCAACAGAAAATACTTTCTTATTATGCATATCAGTCTCAAAAACCTTCTATTCACTGCGATATGTAATTGTGTTAGTAGGAATGGAGTAAAGTAATTGCATTAAGGTCAATTTCTTTCGATTGTTGAGAATAGTTATTCGTTATTATGTTTGAGATGTTTCCAATTTATCATAATCCATTCATATAATCATTAGGTTAGTCGAAAGAACTTTCATTTTATTCACTTTCATCGGTATAATATGAAGATCTCTGATTCTCATTCAATGATTACCAATTATTTTATCACACTCCATCGCATCTATGATGGAAGGTGAAAATCTCTGAGAAACATCTCACGAAACTCCATACTCACTTGAAGAAAACTGTCTGTCAACTTTCATGTGTCATGGTTTGACAATGCGTGACAGTTACATGTTATTATTTAGTCTTTTATAAAACACGTTTCATGAAAATGTTTTATTTTATGAAGCACACAGTGAGTTGAATCAGTTGAATCTTATATTCGGAACCATTATACATACACAAGTCAAATTTGGGAACTGAATATAAAAAATTGTAAACTTTCTTACTAGTGATGATATGTCATGATATTGGCAAAGATGACGTCACAGGGAAAATGTATCGGAATAACCTATTCAATGATACTAATTTTGTTTGTGTTCATTGAAGTTTTGATGTCTCGAACATAAGAATGCAAATTTCATTCAGTATGATATTGATACAGATTTTAGAATCAGTGTCGATTTTAAATTGCTCAAAGTGACCCCCAATTACTTCTCGTCAGTGAAATATCCTATTCATGAACTCTTCTCGTATTATTACAAGTGTGTCTGCGGAAACAGCCTCACATTCTTCAACAATACGTTGTTTTGAAACGTCAATATTATCACGTTCAGTGGCGTAAGCCTTCGATTTGAGGTACCCCTATAGAAAAAAATCAATAGGTGTGAGATCCGGTGATAGAGGAGGAGCACCTCCAGAGGTGGATGAACAATTCAAGAGTGGTTTCACCATTATGTAGGCACCTTGAATCAGAGTGTGAGACTCACTCTGGAGAACTCGGAAGAAATTACATTGCCACTTCTCGGTATCACATGATGATGTTTTTAGATTTTCCTCGTCACGTTTTCAGTTTCATTCTTTTTTATAAATACCATGATATTTTTTTAGACAGATCTAACTCCTGCAGAGCGAGTAACAGCTGAAATAATATACATGAAATTTCACTTACAAATCAGTACATTGATTGAGATAAAAAAGACTGTTTTTTTTTTCATCCACAGATATCCAACATAATGTCTAAGTTGTGTTGTCCTCGATGAAAAACAAATGAAGATCAACGACCCAAAACCAAGCTTTCAGCAAGCATGTGTACAATACAGTAGTCATTTCATAACAAATTATGATATTGAAAATTATCCAACTATTATGTGAAGTCCCCGAGCAAATTGAAGAATTTCTTTTGCTTTCACTTTCTCCATAGAATCAAGGTCAAGCACGATTGCTGTAATAGCGTTTAGTACTTACCTTTTACGATTCGTTCGTCAGTGTATTGCAATATTTAACACCTTTTTCGGTCGAAGAGAATAGAAGAGATGCAACGGAAGTAATTAAATTGATGGATTTCTGACCCTCAAGCATATTTTACATCAGGTGCTCACGTAATCATCGGGGTGCCACAAGGATTCGTGTTTGGGCCATCCAATGGGGCTTTCTCGTTGTTTTATTTCGGATTTCTATGGAAAAAAATGGATTCATGACTTTATTTCTCGAAGGCAAAGTGTAACAAATTGGCTTCCTGACAGGATTTTTTTTTGATATTCAGTCGTCATAGGTTGTGCTGAGCTTATGCACCACATCTTTTTTGAAGCTCCTGTATAATTTAAACCTTGAACATTCAATGCATTTTTCAACAAAGAAATGCTTTGGCCACTTTCACGAAAAACAAGATGTTACGAATCAACTTTATCAGAATATTTACCACACGATTTTGCAGATTGAATAAAACATAATACGCTAGACCAGTGGTTCCCAAACTGGGGGGCGCGCCCCCTTAGGGAGGCGTGGAGAAAGTCCAGGGGGGGCGTGACACTCAAATGAAATAAATAAAAAAAGTAAAAAAATAATTTCCTCAGATTTTTGAAATAAGGTCTTTCTGAGTTTTCAAAATTGTTTTTGTAATGTTTCAATTTCCACGTTTTTTTTTACCAATTTCCACGCTTCCACATAAAGAATATTCACTTGACATGATGGTCGAGTGTTTGTAAAACATTAAGGCCATTGTTCAAAATAAAACAGATCAAAACACACAAGAGTTCAATATTCTGTGATATGTGTAGGGGGGCGTGGGAGGTCTCCAAATAACCAGAGGGGGGCGTGGTACAAAAAAGTTTGGGAATCCCTGCGCTAGACAATTTAAAAAAAAATGGTTCGAGTTGAATATGAAACAGAAGAATCATTACTTTGTATCTAATTCTCATGAAGAAATTTTGCTATGAAGTACAAAAATTTGAGAACTACACATTAATGGGTATTTACTAAGGAAAGTGATTGATTCATTTAGTTTTTGAAATCTCTAAGCGATTCGTACAAAATAAATCACTCAAGATGACACCAACTGTTTTTTTTTTCTTCTGAGAATAGTTGACTAGATTCAAACTCCTTTTCCAATTGTGTTTTTTCCATGATATACTACTTGATTCATCGTATACAGGATGTGAGATCTTGACCATGAACCTCCTTACAGAGAAGTATTGCGAATAGTCAATCAATCGAGTGTTAGCAAATATTCGACATAACTATTGACGCGAATTACCTGTACTTCTATCGCTTTTTGTTTTCACTTCGTGTCCTCATATGCACTGGCTAATCAAAAATGAATAGTTCTGATTGCAGAGAAGAATAGAAGAAACGCTTCAGGTTGCCTAATTAGGTCTCTTTGATGGCTTCTAATAAATGGTTTTGTACGTTGGTAATGCTAGGTGGATCGATAATGGGGAGGTCATGGATCCATGATTGTTACTCTGATCTTTTCGAATTATTAGACCTTTCGTCATATACCTCAGCTCTGCAAGCGGTTCTCAAAAGTGGTTCCTCAGGTACCTTCGTCATAGGTTCTTTATCAACACGCTTATATTAGTTATAGATGAGCTGAATGAGCTAATTGACGTTTGAGTATTCTGAAATATTTTTTGATAATGTATCCAGTGATACATCTGATAAGTTCTTGCAATGTCGTATCTTCAATGATTTTGAATGGCAGCGTTTTAAAGAGATCAAATTGAAACTGAGTTTTCTTTTCGATTGGTTAAAAATTGTTGATTCGAAATTGAAGAAACGAGCACTTTTCACCCAAAAAACGGCACTTCCTTTCCGAAGTAGTTCATTTGGTTATTTCTCAGAATAGTATGACTTTTTGAATTTTTTTGTTTCAGCTACTTATTCGATCGGAATCATGTCAGCAGTTGGGAAATGTTTTTGTACAATATAGATGAAAATATACCTTATCATGTCCAAAGAACTCTAGAACTTTCATGTCTTCAATGATTTCAATAATAAAGTTCCGCCAGATTAAAAAAAAAAAAACAAATGGCGTAAATTTCATTTCAATAATTAATTTTCGTAGTTACGTGAATTAAATTTTTTTCGTTCATTATTAGTTAAATTGTGTGAATGTATTTCAGTTATTTTCATTAAAAAAATTACACCATTATGTTTTTTATAAAAGTCATCATCACAAAAAAATATTCTTATGACTATATCTGTTGATATAGCGTGTGACTCTTAGCTGTGTGAGTTTTCTTATTTTTGAGTTGTCATAACTTTGTTGTTAATGCATATTTTTCCATTAAAATTTAGTCACACCTGTTTAGAGGCGCTGAGGCGCTCTGAATCCAGTGGCGTAGTGATTTTTTCAATAAAAAATCGCTAATGAGAAATCTCGATTTTCGACAAAAAATATCGTAGTATGCCCTGAAAATTAGAATAAACATTTCAAATTTCCTCCCAAGGTAGACCTTCTAGTACTTGACATTAAAAAAAAATGGGGGGGGGGGTTTCCATCAAAAATGAGTCAAACTGTAGAAATAAAGAAAAAAATCATGGTTCAAAAAAAAAATTTAAATTAGACTTTTGAAATCGATTTGACTCAGGAATATCATACATGGCACCCCATTTTTTTCTAATAGTAACCGAATGAATACAAGTTACTTTGAGAAGTTTTTTAATAAACACTCTTAACGGAAACATGATCTCCTTGAGGACGCCACTGGATATCAGCTTTTCTTACAATTAGATAAAATTCAGAATAATTGACATAATTCAATACATCATAGAAGAATCTTTGGAATGAAGACTGAAATTTATTATAAAGCACCTTATTATAGAGGCCTGGAAAGAATGTATCGTAAGTTGAAAAGTATCCTTAGATATTGTCAAGTTACAAAACATTACAATGAATTCATATCATAATACAATGAATCCTCATATACTACGAATGTTTCTTTAGATAATTTTCTGTATTATATGATATGAATGTATTTTTTCAGCTGGTATAAAGACATTGTTATTTTATGTACTTTTGTATAATGCGAAATTTTCATAGTGAATACAGTATATTATGTTTCCGATGCGTACATCCATATGTTCCATGAAGAAGACTCGAATTCATGTAATACCCAAGTTTTATTTCCCCCAAATCCACTGATACTTTCCTCGTGATCCAGAAATTAGGGCAGGTATTGATGAAAACTGATATAACATTTACGTAGAACGTTATTGTATTTTGTTGGATGTTATGCTACCAATAGTATTGTGTACTGTGTTACGTCTAATTTCATGTATTTTGTTGATTGCTATGCTACTAATTGTGTTGTGTTTCGTGTTACATTTCGTGTTACGTATGTTATGTTTTTTCAGATGTTGTGCTACGTCTGGTGTTGTGTTACGTGTTATGTATCGTGTCTTGTATACAGTGTAACGTGATACGAATTTGACCTAGATTTTCTGCTTCAATGAGAATATACGACACCTCCACCCCTAATAAAAAAACCCGTGCCGTCTTTTCCTGGTGGCCTTTTCCCCAGGAGGCTTTTCCAGTTGGTTAGTCTGGCCGATTTATCGACAAACTTCCAATTCGTTTTTATCCCTTTCTGGGGGATGGTGGTGGGGCAGGGAAGTATTACATTAAAAAAATCTATTCGAGAAGTCAGCATTTGTCTATTACGATATGAATGACCTTCGGCGTCAGGGCGTTCCATGGGCGTGGTTTCCAGTTTCGGAGGCGGGATTTTCGCGTGGATCAATACCTGTAAAACGAAAATTGCGGGCCTATTTTTAGACCAGCTGAAATATTCAGGAATTGATGGCTGGATGTGTTTCTGGATATTGTTATAATTATGCTCGATAGGTATATATATTTTTAATGGCGATTTTGATGAATTATAGTGATATGAAAATTATTTCCAGAGACCATGAGATTGTTACTAAGTGATTTTTGAAATAGTTCCTAAATCTGATATGCGATATAATCACTTAATCTTATAGTTTCTAGATACTCCTATCCTATATGGTCTAGTCAAAAAATTGAGCAGATTTTTTTTTGTCGATCTATTTTATTGATATCGAAACATATTGAGACTTCAATCTATTTTGCTAGATATAAATGGATTTTTTTTGATTGCCTACAAGAATATTTTTGATGTTCCTTGTATTCAATAGACAATAATATTCACCATATTTCAGATTCATTAAAAAACGATATTTTTTATGTACTTATATATTCTTTATTTTACTTAAGCAGTCCAAAAAATGTACTGTAGTCAAGGGCTTATTGTACTTCTATCACACTGAAATAGATTGATCCCTTTGAGTAGTTTACAAAGATCACTAGGTTTCAAGGTACCTACGTCATCTAGGTTCAAATCTTTTCTAGTTTAGTGAGTCACAGTTACACAAAATGTGTTCAATAGTCTTAAGCTTCAAGCTGTACAATCTATAAGTTTAATCACCTTGGTAGAGACCCATATTTTGTTAATGTGTCAATTTGTTAAAGTGCATAGCCTGCAGGAAGACCTGTTACTAATCTTATCTGATCTCTACTCAACATAAGTATTTCGTCAGTTTCATTTCTCACATGTTGCCAAAATAACAAATTCAGAATATATTCAGAGAATAAAATTTACAAACTATTATACCAATATGAATTTCAAAATGATAAAGACATTTATTATTATTTTTTTATTCAAACCTAATTCCCATGCAATATGCTTGTCGAATATTTCGTTACAGTCACATCCGTATACTTTATTTATAAAAATAAAAGAAAAGTCAGAATTACTCAGAACAGTTCACTTGGTAGAAATCACCTCCTAACGTTTAATTGACTCTTTTTCTGAAGAAAACAACTCTGTTGACGTTGAATGACGTTGAATGAGGAAAGAAACGGACAGCAACAAATATAAGGGTTCAAGTTAGGAAATATCGTAATATTGTCTATGAAAAATGATCGATGCAACAATCTGCTGGGTTGAACGCTTGAAGACACCTAGTATAAAGATGATCGTTGGTCTAATAAGTCAAATTTTTAATGGAATGGATTGTATCTTGCAAAAAATTTTTCTATCAGGCCACTGTTTATAAAAATCGTGAAATGGATTGAATTTGAGTTAACAAATTTGATGTTATAAAAGTCCTCATAAAAAAATTATTATTCTATGTACCATCCCCAATAATCCCAATCACGTTACGAACAGCTCACCTAAAAAAATCTAGATATTCCGCTCACTCAAGGACATCATTATTCCAGTCTCGAGTTTAGAGTCTTGAATTTGGAGAGGATTCCGATAGCTCAGCGCATAATCTTCCCACGTAAAACAATGATGATCAAGAAACAAAAAAGTCCTGATTTATGCAGTATTTTTCAGACCAATCTTGATTTGGTGCACACAAAAAATGTCTGGAGGATTGAAATTCCCGAAACACGAAACAGGTGTGAAGTGTTATGATGGGTATTGGAATTATAATGAAGTAATTGGTATTTGGCAATTGAGGGAAATAAGAAGAATTTCTTGATTATCAGCAGGGTTGAAGATATTTCTTCGAAGAATAAAAAACTGCATATGATATTGAAGAACGAAGAACAAAGAACGAAGAACGAAGAACGAAGAACGAAGAACGAAGAACGAAGAACGAAGAACGAAGAACGAAGAACGAAGAACGAAGAACGAAGAACGAAGAACGAAGAACGAAGAACGAAGAACGAAGAACGAAGAACGAAGAACGAAGAACGAAGAACGAAGAACGAAGAACGAAGAACGAAGAACGAAGAACGAAGAACGAAGAACGAAGAACGAAGAACGAAGAACGAAGAACGAAGAACGAAGAACGAAGAACGAAGAACGAAGAACGAAGAACGAAGAACGAAGAACGAAGAACGAAGAACGAAGAACGAAGAACGAAGAACGAAGAACGAAGAACGAAGAACGAAGAACGAAGAACGAAGAACGAAGAACGAAGAACGAAGAACGAAGAACGAAGAACGAAGAACGAAGAACGAAGAACGAAGAACGAAGAACGAAGAACGAAGAACGAAGAACGAAGAACGAAGAACGAAGAACGAAGAACGAAGAACGAAGAACGAAGAACGAAGAACGAAGAACGAAGAACGAAGAACGAAGAACGAAGAACGAAGAACGAAGAACGAAGAACGAAGAACGAAGAACGAAGAACGAAGAACGAAGAACGAAGAACGAAGAACGAAGAACGAAGAACGAAGAACGAAGAACGAAGAACGAAGAACGAAGAACGAAGAACGAAGAACGAAGAACGAAGAACGAAGAACGAAGAACGAAGAACGAAGAACGAAGAACGAAGAACGAAGAACGAAGAACGAAGAACGAAGAACGAAGAACGAAGAACGAAGAACGAAGAACGAAGAACGAAGAACGAAGAACGAAGAACGAAGAACGAAGAACGAAGAACGAAGAACGAAGAACGAAGAACGGAGAACGAAGAACGAAGAACGAAGAACGAAGAACGAAGAACGAAGAACGAAGAACGAAGAACGAAGAACGAAGAACGAAGAACGAAGAACGAAGAACGAAGAACGAAGAACGAAGAACGAAGAACGAAGAACGAAGAACGAAGAACGAAGAACGAAGAACGAAGAACGAAGAACGAAGAACGAAGAACGAAGAACGAAGAACGAAGAACGAAGAACGAAGAACGAAGAACGAAGAACGAAGAACGAAGAACGAAGAACGAAGAACGAAGAACGAAGAACGAAGAACGAAGAACGAAGAACGAAGAACGAAGAACGAAGAACGGAGAACGAAGAACGAAGAACGAAGAACGAAGAACGAAGAACGAAGAACGAAGAACGAAGAACGAAGAACGAAGAACGAAGAACGAAGAACGAAGAACGAAGAACGAAGAACGAAGAACGAAGAACGAAGAACGAAGAACGAAGAACGAAGAACGAAGAACGAAGAACGAAGAACGAAGAACGAAGAACGAAGAACGAAGAACGAAGAACGAAGAACGAAGAACGAAGAACGAAGAACGAAGAACGAAGAACGAAGAACGAAGAACGAAGAACGAAGAACGAAGAACGAAGAACGAAGAACGAAGAACGAAGAACGAAGAACGAAGAACGAAGAACGAAGAACGAAGAACGAAGAACGAAGAACGAAGAACGAAGAACGAAGAACGAAGAACGAAGAACGAAGAACGAAGAACGAAGAACGAAGAACGAAGAACGAAGAACGAAGAACGAAGAACGAAGAACGAAGAACGAAGAACGAAGAACGAAGAACGAAGAACGAAGAACGAAGAACGAAGAACGAAGAACGAAGAACGAAGAACGAAAAACGAAAAACGAAAAACGAAAAACGAAAAACGAAAAACGAAAAACGAAAAACGAAAAACGAAAAACGAAAAACGAAAAACGAAAAACGAAAAACGAAGAACGAAGAACGAAGAACGAAGAATGAAGAACGAAGAACGAAGAACGGAAAACGGGGAACGAAGAACGAAAATGATTTTTCTCACGAAAATGTGTGTGTGTATAGAAAGAAAGAAAGAAAGAAAGAAAGAAAGAAAGAATTTTTATTGGTGCTTGTCAAACTACAGTTTTTACACATGTCAAAATAATTTGAAAATAAAATTGTAAAATTAGATTATTTTTTGTCATTCGAGTCTAGACATAGTGAATATAAATAAAAACAGGTACGTAGTCAATTTACAATGTTCTTGCGTCAGTATAATTTATAAGAAAAAAAAAACATATTAAACCACAATAAGGACAAGATTTGATTTTACAATTTAAAAAAGGCTATTACAGTTTATATATTCTTCATAATTATAAAATGCTTTGTTTAAGAGCATATTTTTTATCGTAGCAGAGAATTTCATAGGAGGTAATGCTATGATTTCTTTTGGAATTTTTGCAAGGAATACAGGACCATAATAATTTGGAGCAATCCTTGAACATTTAAGTCTGAGGAATTCATTATGAATGGTGTTTTTGTTTCGGGTATTGTAGTCATGTATGTCACTGTTTAGAGGGTATTTGTTTCGGTTTTTGTATGCATACATAATGCATTCATAAATGTATCGTCCAGGAATGGTGTGTATCTTATTTTCAATGAATTTTTGTTTAACATCTGCCCTGTAGGGAAGATCTGTTAATATTCGAACAGCTCTTCTTTGTATACCAAAAACTGTGTTACTATGACAGGAGTGCCCCCACGCCAAAATTGCGTAGCAACCTATTGATTGAAATAATGCATGATAAGCTTGCCAACATACTTCAGAGTTCGCTACAGTTTTTAGTTTCCTTAGAAGAAATATATTTTTTGAAAGCTTCTTTGCAACTGAGTCGACATGGCTCCTGAAAGTCAAATTTGGGTCAATGTAAACTCCAAGGAATTTAACTTCCGAGGGATTATCTACATTTTCATGTTGCCTTAGACTGAAAGTCATATTTACTGTTTTTGATTCGTTTAGTGAAAGCTTATTTGCTATAAACCATTCATTATATTTGGTCATATTTGTCGTCATTGTTTCTGTGAGCTCTGTATGGTCATCGCTTGTATTTATGTTTGTGGTATCATCGGCAAATAGAATTAATTTTGTATCACTCACAACAGAATCTATATCATTTATATATATCAAAAAAAGCAGAGGCCCCAGAAGAGAACCCTGTGGAACTCCATGCTTCACATCTGCCCATCTTGATGTCTCTTTGTTGAAGTGAGTTGTCTGTTTTCTTTCGGTTAAGTAGCTCTCAAGTAAGTTTATACTTTGTTGATCCAACCCGTAGTAAGCAAGTTTTATCAATAAAATTTCATGTGAAACACAATCAAACGCCTTTGAGAGGTCACAGAATGCGGCACCCACGAGTTGCTTCCTCTCAAAGCCATCCGTTACTGTCTCTAGCAGATCGAGAATTGCCAGACTTGTTGATTTATTCTTTCTGAAGCCATATTGACAGTTTGCCAGAATATTTTCAGTTTCAAAGTAAGTGTACAGTTGTGCTTTTAGTAAAAACTCATAAATTTTTGAAATCGCAGGAATCAAAGTAATTGGCCTAAAATTTTCAGTAGAGTTTATATCTCCCTTTTTGTGTATAGGGATCACTTTTAATAGTTTGAAACATTGAGGAAAAATTCCTTGTCTAATACTCAAGTTAAATAGTTTTGTTAATGGAATTATGATGTATGTCTTTTATTGTATATTCTTTCTCTCATGTAGCAGTTTCTTCAGACACACATGAAAAATATGTTCTTGTATGCTAATGCTAAGAATACTCTGTTCCTACAAGAACAACAATCATTTCACAACCTCAATAAAACAACCCAATTCCACAATACCTCACCCTTCTCTCTTTCTCTTTTTCCATTATTTTCCCCCACAGAGTCTCGCTGAAGGCGATTGAAAATTCAAATGGAGCGTCAGTAGAGGAGCCCCAGGACTAAGCCCTGAGGCATACCAGTGTCCGGAACAGCGGTTCCAGAGCTTTGTGGGGACTGTAACTAGATTCGAATGGAGGTAGAAAGGGGGGTGAAGACCGAGGGGTATTTGCATAAAATGTTAGCTGGGCGGCCTTGGGGGGTCAACTCGGGATTGGGCTGATTATAGGGGGAGATAATTTTGGGAAAGTGTTGGTAGCAAACCAAAGAGAATGCAAATTTCGGTGCAGAATGAGTTTCTTTTAGCGACATTTCGAAAGACTGTCCGTGTCAAATTCTGATTATATTTTTGTATACATAGTCAATTCTTGCAATGAAGTTTTGAGATATTCTGCATTTTGGGGTGATGGGACAGCCACCATTGACATTGACATTTTCGTTTATAATTAACTGAGCAACTGAGCTCAACAAAGTTCATAAATTGCAGTTAGAGAGAATTCAGAATAGATTTGTGAAGTTTCTTTAATATTATTGAAAGTTCGGGTGGAATAAATTTTTCAAAAATATGTAAAATAACATATATATAAGGAATTCTTTCTCAAATTAAAGAAAACATTTGTAATGATTCTTATCATCAGAGAGTCCGTGAAAATAAACAGTTACTAATCAGTTCTAGATACAATACAAATCTAGGCAGAAATTCCCTGTCTCTAGAGAGTTTTATTCTTTCAATAGATATTGTAATGATGTAGGTATTTTCTCTATGACATTTTTTTCAAGGAAATTTAAAACGTATTATGTGAAATCAAATCATATTGTTATTATTACTGTAATTTCTTAGAATGCCAAGCTGTCTGTTGTACTATCAATGGATGCTTCCATAGGCCCTTCACTTGTTTGTACCCCGAACTTGAGATAAATAAATTAATATAAGCAAATCATAATAGGATAACAATGGGGAATAAATTTGCTTGTTTATAAAATTTTCAGAAAGAGCTATAGTCTATTCATTCAAGGAAAATTTGGTTATATCCCAATATCAATAATGCAAAATGAAAAGTTTCTTTCTGACTATTGAACTTCTATTTGATTGAGACAGAGCTAGGAACGTATATAAATAATCATGGAAAGACTACAGTGACTTTTTTGAAACAATCTTAGATCATCTAATGAAGTTTGTTAATTCTAGTCGATATTTCTACCAATTGTATTGAAAAAACTGTTCAAAGATTATTCACAGTCAACAGTAGTCTAATTTCGATTTATATATTTCAAGAATCGGAAACATTGTCCAAAATCATTTGTATGATGAATTCAATCTTACTCTCAGTTTCGGAGTTTTTATGAAAAAAAAAAGACAAGCAGCACCGGGTGATTCTGCAAGGTGTCTCACCCCTATAACTTTTTCAAGTCATTTTCGAACGAAATGAGTGAAAATATATAGAATATCGTCTTTGAAAATCGAAAGTTGGGGTCATTTCTGGTCAAACCGGAAGTACGACTGAAAAAGTGAATATGTCAATCAATGTAAATTGCACTATAATACATAACCACCAAATTTCGTTTTCCTATCTCAATAAAAAAGTTAAAGGGTTGAGTCACCTCGGAGAATCACCCGGTATACTAAAAAATTTTTTTTCAAGGTCGAATACTAGATCAGATATAAATTAAAATTGGTACGTATATTTAACACAACCTTCACGAAATGTATTTTGTATTTCGCTTCATCCTGTTCTACGTATCGTGTTATATTTTTTCTTCGGTGATGTGCTGCGTATTGTGTTAGGAATAAATTGGACCTCGTGCTCTAAAGATATACAACCCTTTTCTGATTACTCAGTGAGAACCGCCTAATCTTTGCCTGTATCTTCGAAAACCCACAACAAGCAACGAAGTCTACATTCCCTATACAGAAATGGGAAGTTCAAAGGTCGTTAGAGCATCAAATATTCATGCAAGAGCAGCGTGTGCTGTATCGACCGACATTTTACCCCTGCACCCTCGCACCCCTTTGCCCTTCAATCGTCCCGATGGGGGCCGACAGACGCCAGGTAAAGGTACAGGGTGTGTGCCAGAAACGGTCCCCAAAAGATCTGGGATGATTTTAAGTATGATTCATCAAAGAGGAAGCCCAGGAGTATGTTTCTTCTGAATTTTAATTGATGATTATAATCATCTGCATTTCGTATGATATAAATGGCATTGTGAGAAATATTTTAAGGAAAACATATTTCCGAAGCTCGTCCAATAAAGTAACCCGACTGTTTTGAAAACTGAACAAACAGTTTCTATTGAATTATTAACAGAAATATTGCCTGATTAGACAATTCTTTCTATAGCCATTTTGTTATGAAATAAATTTTGAAATGTACAAATTTTACCCTTGTTGTCATTCAGATAATGATCCCTTTACTTCGTAAAAATAATTTATTCCCTCAATGGCAAACATTAGTTTAGCCAGTAGGAGATCATCATAAAATATTGAAATGATGTTGAAACATTTTTTCCACGATTTTGAATCTTGTATACGCCTTAGCAGCTTTGATGAAACAATTCTCAACGAAATATAGACGAAATTGTTCTGACAATTAGGTTATGTTCTCATAATCATAGATCGATATGTCCACGTATGTTGTTGATGTACAGCCTCAAATGCTCATCTTTCGAAGGAATCTATTGCGCTTTATTTTATAATGAATATTTATTTATATTTTTTTCAATGTAATGAAAATCAATCAGCATAGTTAGGAGAACATATTTTTTCATCAAAATGGGGCACTTTGTGTGAAAGAAACGTGGTTTAATGAATGCAATACTGCCAAGAGAATTTTCACGGAAAATATATCATTGATTCAATTATTTTTGGATCTCACGCATTTGAAATTCATAATGAAATTCATGTTACACATCCTGACATGTAAACTGACTTCTAATTACTTAATATTATATCATACTATTGTGTTTATTGCTAAATTATGCTTTACACGATAAATAAATAGCGTACTAGATAATCACATTTCAGATATATCAAATTACAAAATGTTCAGATCCCTATCTGTGCATATCTGTGAGAAAATCCGTAATGATATTATCCACGGGGTCTATAATTATTTGAAAAATGATTTCCTAATGATGCTGAAACAATATCGTATCATCACAAGATATAAGAGTATTTCATTCGTTAAAATACATTTGATGTCGTTCTCTCACCTGCACTACCCTGTACAAATAGTTTTTTTTCTATAGTGTGAGTATTCTGAAATCAAAAACGCAAGATTTATTGCTTTTTTTGTTTATTTGAATGGGAAACTCTAATACATCTTCCATGAGATATACAACCTTGAAATTACTTGTAAACAGTGAATACTCAACACTTATATAATATCTATATTAAACTAACACTAACTATAACATAGAATAGGTGTAAAAGAATCACTTGAGACAATGACTCAAAAATGCTCCTCAAATGAAAGTTTATCTCTCTATCTTAAAATCTAAATATTCAATTGAGTTCATCCAGTTCATTTCTTCGTTCCTTAACTTATATCCACTTTGTTTTTTACATATTTGGTTCTGATTTTCAGAAACTCATTGAACTTATTTAATAGTACCTGAACCCTAATAATAACTTCCTCAATTGTTTTACCACTTTTGATATTAATGTGTCGTAAGCAAAAAGATTAATGAACTCCAAACCATCCATTTTCCACGTTTGAATCAGATTGCACGAAATGTGTTCTACAAGTTTGGTCACCTTGGTAAAACCCCATCTTCTGTAGATAGGCGCAGTGCCTGTAAGGAGACCTAATTTTTCTGATCAGTTCGTTTTCGACATGTTATCTGAATAACAAGTTGATTCCTTGCGGTGATCCAAATTCAATTTCGTTTGCCTCTGATACAATATTCCCAATTTTAGTTCTTCATTTTCTGTTTTTTAATGTGGACTCTTTCACCCATCCTAGTATCATTTCGGTTACGCCATAATATTGTTTTTCTAGCAATTTCTCAATCTTCCACTTGGACAAAGTCAACTAACTGTGCCTCTATCGGAAGACTGAATTAAAATAATTCAACAGTTCGTTATGTTCGTTTTTTCTGAATCTATCCAAACCATTGATGACGAATCAGGTGATCGAGCTGGCCAATCCAGCAACCCCTACAATTTCAAATCCACTCGATACGGATATACAAACGAATATTCATACTTCACGTGGCACAGGCTACAATAATATACGGTATCCTCGTCAATTGGCACTTGACCTTTCCTTTGCCGTCACCGTATCCGATTGTTCTTGAATGACAAAGGGCTCTTCAGGGATTAAGTCCCCTTTGAGTATCCCGTGAATATTCTGGATCACGGATGAACCCTTCTCTGTTTCGTTAGATGGAAATTTTAAATGGGATCCTGGATATGCCGAGCAAACGAAAGTTTGGAGAGTAGTGGAAGTTGAAGATGAAGCATAATTTCATTGACTCATGTCGAAGTTTGTCTTGCTCCGAATTGTTTGGTGCACTGATATAAAGGGTGATCGTAAGAAGCATGCTTGAAAAAGCATCATATAAATATATGACCCATAAAAGTCCTGATGAGAAGAGAAAACAGTTTTTCAATAATACCTGAGTTAATATTGTAGACATTCTCTTCGCATTGAGGAGCATTTTTCATGTATATTTTTTTGAATTTCGTCTACTAATGGCGTCTGTATGGGTTTTTGCATTGCATTTTGGAATAAAAATTACGTTCGGGACTTAAAACATGAACTTTATATTCCAGAACCCATTCTTTAAAATTCTGACTCAGTGCAGAAATGTTTTGTGTGGTGACTTAGAGCAAATCAAGATATCAGATTCATTTCAAACTGAATGAGAATCTGAAAATATATATTTTTTCTTTAGATCTTCTGTGATTGATTGAAATTGTTCAATATATCGCAACAATAATATTTATTACTCTGTATCTTGAAATTCGACAATTTCCATATGAAGTTAATTTCTTAGATTGAGGCAAAAATCGGATTACCTCAGGGAACAGTGCTGGTACTATTACTATTACTTTTCTTGATTCACCTGAACAAAATATTCTTTCAGAAAATTAACGTAGAAAAAATCAGCTCCGTAGATGATTATATTAGAGAAGTGATAACTAGTATAATCTTGAAATTACTATTGAAGATGATCTCAAAAGTCTCGAAGATTTACATTTGCCTAGATAATCAATTGAGATAGAACCTTCATGTATTATTTTCAATTAAAAAGCTTCCTATTTGAATACACACTAATTGGATCAATGCTCGATTTGAAATATAAAAAAATATAGATTATATTATGGTTTGCTTGTGTGAATAGGAAATGTTCATTTCATATCTGTTTATTCTTTCCTTATTATCCAATTGTAATCCACAATATAAATGAACATATTATTATTATTATTTATACAAGTATGTCTACGGAACACCTTGTATAGTTGTTTTTCAACCAGTTCGTCTGTATTGATTACTCATTTGATTCTTTAACCTACGTCATTCTCTGGGTTGTGTTTCACCATATTTTTCATCATGTTCTTCTTTCGCTTTTTTCAACATATCACAAAAATGTTCCAGATCACTTGTAGCTCTTTGTGCTCCTTTGGAAGTAAGTAACATTTTTTTCGTTGCCCTTATATTCCTTGTGTGTTTTGAACTTTTGAAGGGTCTTGAAGCAATCTAAAAGTCGGTGAAGTTGACTTAGCCAGAGCAAATAACTATGATTATGACCGGAATGATTTATGAATTGAAAGTGGAACACTTCATAGAGAGGTGAAAGAAACAAGAATGAATCAGGAGAAATAGGGAATTTTGAAGGTTTCATTATTAATTTTGCACAAATATCACATCATACTAATTTTTATTTGTTAATATGGCATTTCCGAAGATTACATGATCTTGCTCTCGAATATGATGGTGATAAATGATAAAAAACATATGGAAATTTTTTAAATTCATTCAATGAATTTATATTTTCGAGTTATACCAACTTTTCCACTCTAAAACTCATGAATAAAAACAGATGAAAAAAATAACTCAAAGTTGATATGAAAAACCTCAACTGAAACAATCATAAAAATATCACAATGAAAATTCAACAAATTGCTTAGATGAAATAATAGTGAAAGTAACGGAACAGTGTAGAAACGAAACATTGACTATGGGGTTATGTTTATATCTACAAATCTCAATAAATGACATAGAACTATACAATTCCTTTATATATACGTACAAAAGAAAGAATTTTCTGCCTTTCACAACATTGCCAAGCGGGTGGATTATCGAATAGTGATTTAATAAATCGCGATCATCTGGAAAGGTTTTGTATATGGTCAGACTCAGTTGAGTCAGACTCAGTTAAAGTTCAATGAATCCGCTATTAAAAATCGTTTGGTAAAACTGGGCCTCAATGATGATCTTTAATACTCCCAGAAAATGGAAAATCGAACATTTTTAATGAATGAATTGCGTGAAAGTTCGACCACGTATTTGCATCTCACACCGCTCGACCTACATATCCAAAAAATAATTCCAAACAGGAAAAACACACATTTTTCTCGAACACCTCCACCACTTTACGTCACAGCAAACCACCCCCAATCGCTATCGTAGGCGGACCCGCGTCCGCCAATCCCGACTCCTGTCAGGCGCCGACGCCGCCGACGACGCCACCCCCTCCGCTCGACGCCACGACGTCCCGGCGCGCCAGCAGCATCGCGCGACGCGTCTCAGCCGGCGGCGGACCGTTCATCGTTCATTTTTTTCGTGTGCACCGAGACCCACGGCGGCGGCACCGTGGAGGAGAACCGCGGAAGCGGCCCGGGAGGCAGCTTCGGCCTGCTCGGCGAGTCGCGAGTAGCCACCAACATACGCGGATTCTTCGCCGCCCGAATAGGGAACACCCTACAGGACACAGGTGAGTGAGTCTACGCGTTAAATTCACGATTTTTCGCGTCTAGGGAGGTAATTCGCGTTTTATCGCACTAGGGGGGAAAACGCCACTTTACCGCCCTAGTGAGGTAATTGTCGCTTTATCGCACTAGGGGGAAAGTACCAGATTATCGCCCTAGCGAGGAAAATATTGTTTCAACGCACTAGGGTGGGAAACACTGTTTCATAGTACTAGGGCGTCTCGCTCGTGTTGAAAATAACGTATTACAGCACTGGTCGGTTGAATTTTTCATGCGTGCGTTGAAAATAATATAATACTACACTTGTCGCTCCATATCGCCCGTAGCATCGTCTTAATTCGACACCAAAAGGGTTTTTACTATTCGTCAGCCCTCTGTGTAGAGGAGAGTTCTTTTCGATGAATATTTTGGAATCCCCTTTGAACTGTGACCAAAAATCGGGATGCGGGGGATAAAGCGCAGTGCCTCCGCTCCCACAGCCTCCCCAAACTGACTAATAGCCTTATTCTGTTCAGGTTGACTCGGGGCACTGCGCTTCATCTTTCCCACCTCCATGGTCTGACCATCGCCAACCATGACGACCATTCCCATAATCAACATGGAGTTCGGCGAGCTGAAAGAGGTCGTCTGGGCGAAGCTCCAGGAACCGCGCTCCCAGAAGAAGCTCATCCTCGTCATCGTCTCCATAGCCTTGCTGCTGGACAACATGCTCTACATGGTCATCGTGCCCATAATCCCGGACTACCTGCGGTACATAGGCGCCTACGAAGACATCGCGCTTCCGGGAAACGTGACTCTGCCACCAGGAGTACCTATCCACCGAGACCACCATGGACAGGATCAAGCTACCGGCATCCTATTCGCCTCCAAGGCCATCGTCCAGCTCATGGTGAACCCGTTCAGCGGGGCTCTCATCGACCGCATAGGCTACGACATCCCCATGATGATCGGCCTCACGATAATGTTCCTGTCGACGGCGGTCTTCGCCTGCGGCAGAAGCTACGGCCTCCTTTTCTTCGCCAGGAGCCTCCAGGGCGTCGGCTCGGCTTTCGCAGACACCGCCGGCTTGGCCATGATCGCGGACCGCTTCACCGAGGAGAACGAGAGGTCGCAAGCTCTGGGTATCGCTCTGGCCTTCATCAGCTTCGGGTGCCTGGTGGCACCGCCTTTCGGAGGTGCTCTCTACCAATTCGCTGGCAAGGAGATGCCCTTCCTCATCCTCGCCTTCGTCTCGCTCTTGGACGGCTTCATGCTGCTGCTGGTCATGAAGCCGATAAAGGAGCAGATCAGGCTCTCGCAGATGCCCAAAACCGCGTCGGTGCCCATCTGGAGGCTCTTCATGGACAAGTACATAGCGGTGTGCGCCGGCGCGCTCATGATGTCCAACGTCGCCTTGGCCTTCCTCGAACCCACCATCTCCTTGTGGATAGAAGACAACCTCACCACGGAGAACTGGAAGGTCGGCATCATCTGGCTGCCGGCGTTCTTCCCCCACGTCCTGGGGGTGGTGGTGACGGTGAAGATGGCCAAGAAGTACCCGCAGTACCAGTGGATCATGGCGGCGGGAGGTTTGACGCTGGAAGGGCTCTGCTGCTTCGTCATCCCCTTCGCCAACTCTTACATCTTCCTCATGGTGCCCATCTGCGGCATTTGCTTCGGCATAGCCCTCATAGACACGGCTCTGCTGCCCACACTAGGCTACCTGGTGGACGTCCGCTACGTGTCCGTCTACGGCAGCATCTACGCCATAGCAGATATATCGTACTCGGTGGCGTACGCCGTGGGGCCCATCATCGCCGGTGGCGTGGTCGAGGCCATCGGCTTCACGGCCCTCAACGTGGGCATAGCCTTCATGAACATCCTGTACGCGCCGGTGCTGATGTATCTCAGGCACATTTACGACTTCAAGCCCTTCGAGAACGAAGCGAACATTCTGATGGCGGATCCACCGAATAAAGAGTACCAGACCTACTCCATGCAGGAACAGAAGCCTGTCGTTGCCGAGACGCGAAATCACTTGGAGTACAAGCAACAAGAGACCAACTTCGATACCGGGTATCAGAATAACGACTACCAGCAGAACTATTCTCACCAGGGGGCGTATCAGCAGCAGGAAACTGCGTTTCAACAAGCTAGACCTAGCGGAAGACAACTTCCTCAGCAACCTGAAGCAGTGAACCCTTTCAGACCTGCAGTGCAAGCTACTGGAGGGAACCCCTTCAGACAGGGGATCTAAGATAAGTGTGTATATTGTATATTTTGTTAGTGAACATGTTTTATGGATTGTGTATATACATGAACATATCATACCGTTCGTTCCTCTTTATGTATATACCGGATGTTCGAGTAATGTTTAACTCTCAGATTCTAAATATATCATATCTATATCGCATACATATCATGCTGCATAACTATAAAAAAAATCGAGAGAACGATCTGTGGAATATAAACGTAACAATTAATGATATTGAATGTGAAGAATCATTAATCATTGGTCATTGAGGATTAAGATGTAGATGAAAAGTTAAAGTATATAGTGCGTTCCAGAAGTATGGAATGAATTAGGTGATTTTCAGCCTGTCTGACTGAAGCTGTGACCCACTTCTTGTGTCTCCTTTGGATGAGATCCTGAAGTATTTTTTTTTCAAAGAGTTCATTCTCTATTCTGTGTAACGTTTTCGAATAGGATTGTGAGCTCCCTGGCAAATTCCATCATTGACAAGCCAAATATCAAGAAAGTATTTACCATTCATTGATTCTTGAATAAACATTAAAAATGCAATATTTCTCACATTACAAACATGGATATTGAATTGTCATATACACAACATGCTGTCGATTCTGAATATTCGAAAAAAACTGCATTAACAATATTTTCTCATGAAGAGATTTTCTTAATATCCAATCTGTAATTGATGGAACTTGCCAGAAAGCTATACGATCTGATTCAGAAATGTTCAAGGAAAAGAAGGCGAAATTTTGAACTTTGAAGGATAATACCTTGAAAAGTATCAATTTCCTTACAATATATCCGTGATTTTTTGACAAAATACGTAAGTACCCACAAACATTTTCATCGAAATCCAGATCGCATGATGAGTACGAAAGTACCCAATCTTTTATGGGAAAAATAATTTTAAAAATGTTTTTCTCGAAAAAATTCAACCAAATATTCAAGGAGTGGGTTTTGATTGATTCACTCCTAAACTTGCAATATCATCTGGTGTGTTGAAATATAAGTAATCAAGTGAAGTCAAATCGAGAGGTCTAGGCGGCAATGTAACCTTTATCTCAACCCACAAAAAAAAACAATATAAATATCTGAAAATACGTGTGCAATGTCATGAAACTCAGCCTTCTTATGTTCCAGTTTTTGCATTAATACATAAAATAACGTTAAAAATTGATTTATTTCATAGGTTTGGAAGGCACTATACACGAAAGAATCTTACAGAACCGTACCAATATTGCATTTATGTTCATAGCAAACATAATTGATGTGCAGGGTGATCACATTTTGATTCAGAATACTTACATCATATCAATTGAGTAATCTCATCAAAGTGGGACCTACCTTGTGAAATATATAATGAATTATCATTTGTCTTTTCGATTATTTAAAAGTTTTTATATAGTAATATATCAACTGAGATCGCATACATATCAGAATCGAATGATTCAAGTATCACATACATATCAGAATCGAAGGATTCAAATGTTATTTCGTGATAGGTCTTATATTCGACCGTATAGTTTAAGTAACCTATAATAATAGTATAAACTATCGGGGATTATCATTATCATTAAATCTCCAGGAGTTTGGTGGATTAAAGCACGTGTAGTCAGTTGTAAGATTTAAAGTTGAACTGCTTCCCCTTTTTCCTGAATATTTCTTGATGAATTAACGAAGGTATCTTACAAAGTGGTTCCATATTTGCATTTGATTAATTTAGATGCCAATCAAGCATCAATTAGCATTAAAATCAATTATTTCATCTACTCAATGCCCATGCAGGACCAAATTGTAAGTTGCAGATTGATACAGTAAATATTCTTCAACGAGAAAGCTAGATGGTCATCAATAGTAGGAATCCAATAAACGAAAACGTTGATCATTTCTTCAGAATAACAGAAGCAGATTGTATGGAATCAGGATCTTGTAGATCTGTTGAAAAATAAACTCCACAGAGAATATGTTCGGAAAATTCTCCATTCTCAATCTATATCACATTCCCCTCTGTTTTCTGAAAGTTTGTTTTTTCTATCGACAATTCCTCATGGTCTTTTAATTTCCTAGTCAAGCATTTCTTTGAGTCAGCACAGTCCAACAAATTTCGAAATCAAAGAAAGCTTTGTGATAGGAGATAAAAGACAAAGGAGGTGGAAGCTTAGTTGACCATATATAAAAAAAGTGCCTTGTATTTTTATGTGGTAATACTGAAAGGTCCTTTCTCTATCCTCCAAGGCCCTTGAGAGTAGGTAAAGGATCCCATAAAAGGTATACAAATTATAGTGATGGTCCCAGCTCATTGTTTTGTTCTAGTAAAATTCACTTCCATGTTAGATTTTGAGGTTATTCGCATGATACCTCTGTGGGGTTTTCGAAATAACATCTCTAGTAACTCTCAATGAATGCAGTGGTGAGAAATATTTCAAAATAGAAGTGGAGAAATGAAGAATTGAAGCGTAGAAGTGAGTATGAGATGATAATGTCAATTAAGGATAGTTTCTCATTGAAGAATATAGAGTGTCATTCGAATTCGATTGTCAAAATTGGAATTCTCATCCATGAAAATCGAATTGGCCCAATTCTTTAGGATACTTAGGATAACTGTCACATTGTAGCCCACATCACTAACCCCGTCAATTTCATGATTTTGTTAATTGGATTTTATTGGACTTAGCTGTCACGACTCGAGTGTCAATTCCCTGATATATAATACAAGGTGTATGTGCAGATACGTATCTGTAGTCTCTGATTTTTCGCCTATAGTATAAATACGTTTGGGAACCAGAAATTTTGCTCATCTTGTAGATATCGATGTAGGTGTAGTCTCCTAAAAATTATCTGTAATCCCAATATGTATGAGGAGCATGTTCAGTGAACACCGCAATTCTATTCTAAAGTATATCCAAGTAATATTCACGAAGTACTAAGAATTATGCAAGTCATTTTTTGCTGTAACTACGAGTGTGTTCATTTGTTTGAGACCACATCATCATAAGTACTATAAAATCCGATATAATGATAGAAAACGTTGCATGAAATAGATAAAGTAGCTTCATATATCTGTAAACCTATTGCCTTGATTCAATTGTGTTATTTTCATATAGAACTTCGGAGAGAAAATTTAGAACATAGTAACATCGAATATATGTCTGATATTCAGTCGTAGAATTAAAATAATATCCGGAATATCCAGATGAACAATGAAATTATCGACATTTCAGATTCACAAGACTTTTGGATGCATAAAGACAATTGAAGATGGTCGATGACTATCAGACATAACATAAACTATCAGAGATCGCTAGAGACTCCCCTTGAGAATACTATAAAAAATATTCAAAGACTTTTCAAGACTATTGAAGATAACTAAAGACTATCAAACACTGTTAGTGACTGTTAGATACTACAATAGACTACCTGAACACTTTCTCAAAGACTACTAAAACACCATCAAGAACTACTGGATTATTCCAGACACTTCGTTAGGTATATTTCGTATACAGGAAGATGATTCTAATGTTTTAATGATGTTCAGCATCATACTTTTGGATGGGTAGTGCAATCAATTATTAGATATTTGTCGTCCGAAAGTATTGCCCAAAATGTCGGTAATTTGATCCTTAATGTATAAAAGAAGCACTATAACATGTGTTTGTCAAATTCAGAGCTATAATTTCCATGAATGTTGAATCTTCCGCCGTAATAAATGTAGTTGTGACATGTGAATTATGTATGTCATGGTCAAAATATACAGGATGTTACTGACCCCAGATTCAGTAACATCTTCAATTCATCAACGAGTAATGGTTTAGGGTAACATCCTGTATATAAACTCTGTCATTTGTTCAATTATCGTGCAATATTTTGTGGTATAAATAGTGCTAAGATATTTTTAATGTAGTCATTTTCAGTTGAAAACTTCGCACAAGATTATTTCATCATACGTGGCTGCAAAAAAATTCGAGCTATAGTAATATGTTCGGAAATTTCGTTGAGTTATGGAAAGCTGAATGTTTTGTTTTGTAAAGTAATAATAGTCTGAAATGTTAACTGAAACTTTGTATGGATGACTGTAGATTTAAGTAGATAAACGGCTATGTAGTGAATGTATTATAGTTGTACTACATTTTTTGTTAGAATGTTTAGATGGAAGGAAATAAATATTGTTGAATGTTGAGTGTGAATGGTGTATGCTTTCACAAAAAAAACATTGATTTTCTATAGATTTACTGATAAATCATGTGTTAATTGTTGTATAGTCTGATATTTTGGCATTCCTGAATATTACTGTAGAAGAATTATTTCTTTGTTTTTATTTATTAAAATGTATTGTTATCCATATGCTATTTTACTCACCAATATCCTATTTCCAATCCGAATACTTTAGTAACTATAAGTATCCAGTTATTTCACATTCACTACTACTGTACGTGTACAAGGTGGTGCAAATTAGGAGCTTTTGATTTTCACAACAGCTTAAAACACACAATTCAAAACCATCGTATATCATGATTTTCTCTACGTTACGAGATACGTCCAAAAATTAAAGAAAATATTCAAATCGAAATAGTTGAACTATGAATTGATATATCATGTTCACTTGTTCATGATTGTGTGAAATTTATGCGACATCTGAAATTTAGGCCAATGATAACCATATCGAAAATGATTTCTATTGATTCAACATAGTACGATTACTGCAAAAATTAATTATTAGATGATTCATCGAATTGTCAAACTATGTATACGTACACAGTGTGTTTCAAATTCGTTCCTCACCTCCAAGATGGTTGAATTGGGGCAAAGTTGCGCAGTTATCTGACTCACAATATGCCGTTAGGAAAGGTCTGAAATCCCGAGTGTATCCGGAGATATCCGGAAAAATAGAAATTTCGGAAAATGGGGATATACAAAAAATATTTTCATCATTATGAAAACGAAACTTCGAACAAATAACAATAATTAACAGACATATGAAAGCAAGAGTAAATCACAGCAAATGCTCAAGATGCTGGCCTTTTTCATGACAAAACAACTGTGCCCTTCTTCGATTATTATTCACTGCACGATTGATTTCTTTCCTCATCAATCTCCTGAACTCTCTATCAATGCTCTGTTGAAGGTCCTCGATATTTTAATATTTCCTCTGACAATAAACTCAATTTTTCAAAAAATAAATCCAGAGAAAAAATAAAGACCGATATTTCTGGTTTTCCGGATATCTCCGGATATACTTGGAATTTCAGAACTTCCTCAATGGCATATTAGGTTTGTTCCAACAAACATTCCTGTATGGTTTCGAAACTGTTTTGTGGCCGTTTCGGTTTCGTTTAGTTCGCATAGTTTCGTGACGGTACAAAAACATTCGAGGGATTGAATCGGTTTTAATGACGGTTTTTGGCTACCCACCTTTTACAAGATTGATTTGTTTAGTAATAATCTGTGTTAACAATATTTAAAATAATATAAAAATGTAACATTCTACGATTTTTGATCATCTTTTCATTGTCTGAATATAAAAATCATCTTCATTTGTTTCGTATGAATAATCAGTATCTCCTTCGTCACTTATATTTATTTTTTCTTATTTGATTCGAACGGAAGAGATTATCATTAACACAAATGAAAGTGAACAAATACCCTAACAAAAAGCTAGGTTAGCTAACATATTATTTTGGCAAAGAGTTTCCTACTGCGCATGTCGATACTCATGAATCAAAACAGTTTTCAATTTTGAGCATGTACCGAAATTACCGTCCTGAAACCATACTGCGAACGGTCATGAGTTTGGTTGGAACAAAAAGATGATGATCAGATTACGTTCACTTCTCGGTTGGAACAGATTAAATCGATTGCGCATGAGCCTGACCACATTATGACGGTTTTAAGATGTGTTGGAACAAACCTATTGATAGTCAAATAAATACGCAGCTTTGTCCCAATTCAACCATCTTCGTATCTCTTATAGTATCCGGGATCCCATTGGTGAGGATCGAATTTGAAACACCCTGTATATATTTCATAGATGAGTAACATTTCCAAAGTTATGTTGCCTGTTCACGTATATGCTTTTCCTCAAGAGTCTATTATAACTGACGAATTTATAGAGTAACCTTCTCTTCTATCGTTAACAAACCGTCAGTCGGTGTTCCTATTAGTCCTTTCTCTTATCTCTCGTTTCTTTCCCACCCCTTCCGTCGTCGAGATAACGAACGTGGGGTTGATTTGCTATGCGGTTGCCCTCTGTTATACAATGGGGGTCGACACAGAATTAGCCAATTACTTCGGCAGTCGCCGTGCTCTATGTTTTAATTACAATCTGATAATGGTGATGCTGTAACGAAATTTTATCTACTCCGGGCCCCCGGATCACGTTGGAATACCGACAGGTCCACGTTAGAAGGGGTCAGATAACTGTGGGGATGGTGAATTTACTGTCATTGATTGGGTTTATCAATACATGAATGCCAATTTGGATAGCTTTGGAGTTATTTTAGGAAACAATACTTTGAGAACCCCTCATATCACAATTGGGGTTGTTTTGATCAGAAATTCTGTCGATGTAATAGAAATTGCTTCAACTGTCATACAGGGTCTCGAAGTGATTCCAATTCATCTACAGTTCTCTCAGTTTCATATGCATTCCCAATCTTTTAACTACAAAAATCATGAATTTTCAATGGCACAAGAAGGAACATAATTTTTCAATGAAAATGGTACTTTGAGTAGCTATTCAAGATAACTATTTTAGAGGCTAACGAAAAATATCAGACAGAACTGTAGACGATTGGAGACTATCAAATGCTACTAGAGATCTTCAGACACAGAACAGAAAATATCAGTGACTATATCAAACAAAAACAGACTATTAGAAAATATTGGAGGTTGCTATAGACTAATACAGATAGTTAATGAATATAAGATAACATTGAAGAATATCGAGACTACATCAGATTTCACCAGAGTCTGTTGAAAACCCTTGTGAAAATTGTTAAAGATCATCAGAAACTATTGACTAACACAGATAACCAGTGACTATTGAACAAAATCAAAGACAATCCCAGATTATCAGAAAAAGTTGATACTCATTCAAAAAGTGTCAGAGACTGTTTAAGATTGCTAAAGACTAGCAGAGATAGTCAATGACTATATAGTGAATACCTACTGAAGATTATCGGAGAAAATTGATGACGGTTGAACACTGTTAGAAACTGTCAATGACTATCGATAGGATGAGATATTTTAAATTGAAAAATATAAAGGAATATCAAATACTATCAGATATTGCCGGAAAGAGTACAAACTTCTGTAATAATTGTCAAAAGCTGTTGAAGATTGCTATATGCAAAAATATATATATGGAAAAAACATGAGATTACTAATGGAAACTCCAATACAAAATACCTACTAGAGGTTATCAGATACACTTGAAGATGGTTAAACACTGTTGGAGACTGTCAATGACTATCAGACACTATAAGATATGATAAATTAAGTAATATACAAGAATATCAAAGATTATCAAAGATTGCCGAGGAAGGTGAAAGTTCTTGTAAAAATTGTCAGAGACTGTTGAAGATTGCTATAGCATAACAAAAATAGTCAGTTACTATTTAGATAATATGAAAGAAATATCAAGAACTACACGAGATAATCAGAGACTACTGAAAACAATCGTAAATAATAGATATCTATTCAAGATAACATTGTTGGGGACAGTCAATGAATATCAGACACCATCAGCAATTATCAAAAATCACTGAAAACTCTTCTAAAGACTCCTTAATAATATCAGATGTTACCAAAAATATCTGAAGACTTCTCAATGCCTTTGAAGGCTGCTGAAGACTACCAGACACTGTTACATACTATAATAGACTACTATAAAGGTACTGGTACAGGTACAGGTACTGTCAGATTATTCCAGTGACTATATTATGTATATTTCGTATACATAAAGTTGATATCAGTGTTTCGATGATATTTATCACCTTTATTCTGATATTTCGAACCAATTTGACAAGATTTCTCAGCTCAGTTTCCAAGATAAGAAATTGGTTTTAGCCTTTGATACCAAGTTCTGATTTAGATTTTTTCGTTGAGGTAAAAGGTTTTCCACCTCGAATGTTTTGTGAGCTACTTTGATGATACAGATTTTAAACAAATATACGAATCGGTGGAGAAAATTGAATTTTATGAATATTTGAATCAAATAATTAAGTGGTTTTGACAGACGACTGACTGAAGTATGATATTCTGAATAGTTAATTCAAGTAGGGTCACCCTGTATATCACCGTCTTCCTTCCTGCGTTATCTCGGACCCAATCCTGGTCTTTCCCCTCTTCAAATTATCCTAATTACAGGACGACATCCCGACATATCAGACACCCCTGTTCCGCATCGTTACGATTCAAAACATTTTACTTGTAAATTCGCATTTTATTTAGTCCTAATCTGGACCCCTCTCTGATTCACTCGCAATTTAATTACAAGTTTTGGATCATTAGTGCTGTTGAAACACTCTGGAATATTTGATGAATATCAGGAACATTTTTGGTCCGAGTTCGTTATAATGGAAAAAGATCAATGGAAAATAGAAATTATTTTTCGAGAAATAACTTTCACTATCAATATCTCTCAATATTTCAGCAAATAATAAAACCTGAATCGAGCTGAAGAGTATGGGTCAGAGTGTGGTTTCTGTGTTATCCCAAAGAGATGTAGAAAAGAGCAAGGTAGACTGGAAATCCATATTTATTCGGATAGTCAGGCTAGTCTCAGAGATCTTGCAGTATACAAGGTATACAAGTCTATTGTAGAGGCTAACGAAAACTATCAGACTATATATGAAATACTACTAGACTTCATCAAACAGAAACAGATATCAACAAGGACTAGTGAAGACTCAGACTATTAGAGAATATTGAAGGTTGCTAGAGACTAATACAGATAGTTAGTGACATAAGATAACACAAAAGAATATTAAGACTATATCAGATTTTTCCAGAGTCTGGTGATAACACTTGTGAACATTGTTAAAGAAACTGTTGACTAAAAATATATACTCAGTGACGATTGAATAAAATCAAAGACAATCAGAGATTATCAGAGAGAATGAAAACTCATTCAGAAATTGTCAGAAACTGTTTAGGATAGCTGGAGACTAACAGAGATAGTCAATGTGCAAAAACATTTAATGCGAAGGCTCTCACGAGAAAGGAAATCCATACTTATTCGGATAATCAGGCTGGCCTCAGAGCTCTTGCTGCATACAAGGTGAAGTCCAGATTCATCTGGAAATGTATCAACAAACTTCTACACTGTCAAGATCAAATAGATTCGAACTAGGTGCCTGGACGTAGTGGAATAGGAGACAACCAGTTAGCTAAGGTCACTCAGCTATACCCTAGCTCTTGGCGGGCCTACAATACACTCAGGAGCTACACCAGAAGACGGATCAGAATACTACGAAAAGTAGTCTGGAACAAGTACAAGAATAAAGTGAACTCTCTATTCAGAATACATGTGAAAAACAAACGGATCAGATACTTATGTAAAGTAGAGATCATGCCATGAGCTTGTGAGAACACATACACAAAATATGAGGTTTTACCAAGGTGACCAAAGTTGTAGATTGTGGAGACTCAAAAACATACTATTTTAACTTGGTAAAATAGATATCCTATTCTATTCTATTCTATACTATCCAACATTTCGTGCAATAATGAGGCACTGAACTACAGAGTAACACAACTAGGAGAATCTGATTCAAACATTTAAACCTAGAACGTAGAAACCTTGAAACCCAGTGACTTTTGTAAATTACTCAAAAGGCTAAGATTAATGTCTTTCAAGGTATCAGTGTGATAGGGAAATAACAATGAGCCTTGGCTGTAGTGCATCTGTTCACACGAGAAAAAAAAAATAAAGAAAAGTGGTTCTGTTAAATAATCGTCCGAATTGGTCTCATCTGCTTCCGGAGTCCAAACTTGTGGCTCTTCGGGGTTGCAACCACCTTCGCTGAATCAAAGAAAATGCTGGTTCAGATTTCACAATCGCAACAAACAGTTTGATGAGTCACTTTCTTGGCGGTTAGAAATTATGCGTGATAGAGAGTTATTGAAGATAATTTGATCACCAGTAGTGTCAAAAGCGTGTCACAGTTGACAAAATAATAATAATAAAACTTCATCGGTTGCCCGTGCATGGTCTCCATCAAAAACAAGTTTTTTTTGACAAAATACCTCAACACTATGGAAACTATACTCAGAGCAATCAGTATCATGAAGAATCGTGATTGAATAATTGATTGAAGATCAAAAGAAGGGAAAAAAGAGAAAAATAATAGTATCTTAATTGGCATAAAGAGCATCTTTTGGAACCCTTCAATAGAATAAAAATAGCATTCTTGAATTAACTTATGTATTTTATCAGGTGATGAATGTGAAATCATCCTTCGGACTCCATGAGTAGGATGAAAATGAATAATATGTTCATAAATATCTGATGCTGATGAAATTCAAAATTTTTTTCATCATATATTTTTATCTTTACAATCTTGGCTCTCATCTTAAAGCGTTTTTGTGTCCTATACCTTGATATTATTTGTTTGGACTCACTAATGAAAGTCCAGCTTCTATTCATGTATTAGAAAATGTTGACGTAGCTTGCGGAACATTGTTGCCACATATAACCCGCAATTTCGTGAATAAATTCGAATATATTCTGAAAATTTTGTTAGGAATAATTGACTGGTGGTTATACCAACAAGTGCTATGATAATTTTATGATATTACAGTCAGCATTCTCAATCTGAAATGTTCAACAGGACTGTTCAATGTCATTCTTCCGTATATACGGTGCAGAACAGATGTAATCTATCGATTATCCTGTATTTTCCTGCAGTACGGTAGCAGGTCAGACCCTCTCGTCTCCAGGGAATCGTATTTCTGTTTATAAAGCACCAGCTCACGTTCGGTATTTTCCAAAAGAACACACACTGCGAGGTTCAACTAAGCAAATGATCAGAAACTGGATTCACTTTGGGTTTCCTCTCCGTTTGAAATTGTACAGCTGGCACACATTCAAAAAGTCGAGGAGATTGAATCGAAATTTTGAGCAATAATACAAATAATTCAATGAAGTAGTGACAACATCTGTCAAATATGAAGAAAGCGAAAAGTATTTTTGTGAACATATGTGAAAAAATCAATGCGAATGCATGGCAAATATTCAAATATATACAGAGTGGGCTATTTGAAACAAAACTGCAACTCCGTAGGTCCGCAGAACTAAATTATACAGTGTGTACATGGAGTTGAAAATAAATTCATAAACTAGAAAATGACAAACTTGAAGAGGAAAAACGCGATACGTTAACTTCAGTTTCATTATGCCCATCTTTTGACGTTATAAGCGCGTTGATGACGTCATTCATGTTTCGGCTATGACGTAGTGGACAATTTCAACAGCTAGTTTTGATAGCGCCATTTGAAATAGTAATTTAATGCACTAGTTGAACCAAAAGTTTTATCATATTATATAAAAGAATTGTCGAGAAAATCAATGTCACAATGATTTTACAGTATTTTATATTACAGTTGAACTATTTGATCGAATGTTTATCTCTCCTGGCCTGGTAGTATTCAGGAAAATCAACGAATCTCAATGGATCCATATTTGGGTAGTCTGTTCATAATGCCTTTCAAATCAGTATATTTCTCTGGACTTGTGGAGCAGAAATTTTCGAGAAACCCAATGAATTATTGGTTTCGAAAATGCTTAATCGATAAATCTGTATTCTTTGAACAAACTTCAGCGGATTATTCTCCTCCTGTCCATTCGTCCAAGGGTTTCATGCCCTAGTTTGAAGGACTCTTCACTTGCCCTGAATCGATCACCCTTTCATTTCATAGAAAGCAGAGTGCTTTCCCAATGTTGATTTTACTGATTAATTGGCTCGTCCTCTTCTTGCAACATAATTTCATCAGCATAGTGCGATTTATTCGCTCTCAACTGAAGAAACTGAGTGGAACATTTTTGATGAAGCACACAGAGAAATGTATTTAAGACTTCTCTAAAAGAGTACATAACGTTCCACAGGCATCGCATTTTGGTCCAATTAACGTCCAAATGTACCGGATTTGAAAAAGTCATCAATGGAATGTTCTGTTCGGTTCATTTGATGAAGATGGTCTGGCAACATTGAAAGCAAATTCAAACCGTCAACCGCCATCGTTTATTATAATAACGCCATTTATACTTTATGTTCTGCAGTATTTATTTTATAAACAAATCTAAAGTGGGTAGTTTATTTATCACACCTGGAAAATACGATATAAACACCAACAGAAAAAAATAAAGATCTCCAAACGGAAATAGTATAATCAAAAAATATTCTGAGATCCTTGATGTACAAAAGTATCAGATGCTGACGAATGTCTTTTATCTAGCTCAGATGCCGCTGTGTTCAGAAAGTGAAGTAGAATAATTCGAATTGATTTGGAAGGATAAATACACTGTGTCCGTAAAGTATGGAACAAATTCATTTTTAGCTAAACAGGTTATCCCAGGCAGCAAGCTGACGTCATAATGACGTCTCTTTTTGGTATTTATTGGTCCGCAACGTCATATTACCAAAAAATGACGTGAAAACTGACGTCATTTTTTGAATGTACTGTAGACGTCATAACCAGGACGTTAGTTTGACGATATTTTTACGTCATTATAAAACGTCAACTCATTGTTTTATATTTTTGCATTTTGATGATTATTCCAATGATCCTTATAGGTTCCTAAATATTTTTCATCGAAATGCAAAAGTTAAACGAAAGTTTACCATAGATACCTTAAAGTGTGTATAGGCAAGTGTACATTGTAGGTACAGAATGGAATCAAATTTCTCTTTAGGCGAATAAACAGACGCAATATAGGTATTATTATTCAACCACAGCCCATCTTTTATGAGGTTCGTATGATTATCAACTCATTGAAAAACAGTTTGAATTTGGCGCTTCAAAACAAAACGTTCATTATTTGTTTGGCGTTCGGCAATCTCCGGAGTTATCGGTATCGGACAAGTTCGGCCACAAGCCAACACGCAACGTTGACGACGCACACGGCCACACGCCATTATCACAAAAATTTTGAGGTTGTTATGTATTCGATTTCGATTGAAATTTCCTATTGATTACAGAAGTCGATTTCCGACCGTCGGTTGTGAATTGTGCATTTCCTTTACTAGTGATTTGTAAGGTAAGTTTAATATTTGGTCTATTGCATGTATTGGATTTGATGTCATGTACTCACCACTTACTATGATTCCTGTACCTATATCATGATGCTACGTTATTTTAAGGCTTTTTCCTTTTTGTGAAAATAATTGTATCCTTAAGGTTAGTGTGCTGATTAAACTCACTAGGATTTTTTGTCGAGATACTGAAATAATTTGATGAAAAATCAAGAAACATATGATGAGAGTCCAAATTAATGTGTTAATACTGGTGAAAAGAAGCTTCTTATCAGTGAATCTACCTATAGAAAAAGAAAGAATCTTAGTTATATATACACAATTCACTTATTTTGGTTAACTGTATAATAAATAGAGTCGACTCTTCTAAGCTATGAAAGATTTTGAGATGAGTCTGCACAAATAACTTTCTGTTCTGACAACTCAAGGTACTTCTTTCTTTCATACTTTTCCAATGGTTTTTTCCTACATATCTGTTATAACTGGTGGTAATCTAGAAGACAGAGTTTTCAACAATTTGTTCGACCAAATGAAATTTTTAAAATACTATCACATCTGTATATTTTTGAAATTTGTTGTTTTAATAGTTTGTGAATAATAGTAGAGTTTTCATTTATCTATTGGTCATTAACCATTAAATTATATATATTTTTTAACAATAATTTTTTATTTCTAGAAAGTTCCTGTGCCTTGGGGATTTCTACTCTTCTCACATCCCCAACAAGTGGAGTCGACTCTTCTAAGCTATGAAAGATCTTGAGATGAGTCTGCACAAATAACTTTCTGTTCTGACAACTCAAGGTACTTCTTTCTTTCTTACTTTTCCAATGGTTTTTTCCTACATATCTGTTATAACTGATGGTAATCTAGAAGACAGAACTTTCAACAATTTGTTCGACCAAATGAAATTTTTAAAATACTATCACATCTGTATATTCTTGAAATTTGTTGTTTTAATAGTTTGTGAATAATAGTAGAGTTTTCATTTATCTATTGGTCATTAACCATTAAATTATATATATTTTTCAACAATAATTTTTTATTTCTAGAAAGTTCCTGTGCCTTGGGGATTTCTACTCTTCTCACATCCCCAACAAGTGGAACAAGTATCCCTACATCAACTATTCACAATAAAATTTGGCATTTTTTCTTCCTAATGAGCTAATCAATTTTTGGTTTAATTCAAATGTTCTGAGTTAACAATTTTACTCTTGATAATTGTGATCCTCATAGTTCAAAAAAATAACTCCCTCTACTCAAACTGTTATTTTATATATATAATATAAATATATATATTATATTTCATTATATCTTTATTATATCCTTTGATGCCGATGGAACATATAGATTTTCGTTCTCTAATTGTGATTTTATTTACAGACCTTATAACATCATAGATAGGATATTGATTTGTATATGCACTAACATCCAAATAATATGAGCTTGAGAATAGCAAGTGAATACAAATAATTTTGAACCAATATCAATATATATATATATATATATAATAAATAGGGACGGCCCATTAACGTCGAAATATAACGTCATAATGACGTTACAGAATGACGTCTTTGGTCTGTGACATATTCACGTCATCCTACCGTCTTTATGGCGTCATTCTTTTCGTCAGCAGGACGTGTCTGGTGTCGAAAAAATGACGATAAAATCACGTCAGCTTGCTGCCTGGGATTTCAAGAAATAATCCTGAAACACGTCGATTTTTGATGTTAATTTACCGTATTTTGAAATAATAATATAATATACAGGGTGAATTACGTTAGAGTAATGACGTCACCGTAATTTTTTTTTTAATGGAACACCCCCATTTTGTCTCAATTTTCGGATTACTCTATCTGAGCTGATTACAAACATGTCGATCACATGTTGATTCCAATTGGTACAGGGTGGACAAAAATACAATAGTTTGTGTTGTGTTTGTGCTTATAAAGTAACGCGTAACATTCTTTATTAGGTTAATTAACAATATTATCAAAAATACTTATTATCTAGCGACAATTGGTTTGAATGTAACACCCCGTAGTTTGCTAATGATGAAAATGAGCTGTTCCCAAACATGTTTGGTACTTGATGTGGTCTAGCAGACAGAATATGAAAGAAATTATTTCTTATCTACATTTATAAAAAACATAGTCGTCTAGTTTTTTTGTAAAATTTCATTATTCGTTTGGTAATTTATTGATGTTCAGTGACAGTTTGGTTCTACAATATTTATAATTTGTACACCGTTTGGATTACTGTCAAATTCAGCAAGGGCTCCAGTTCGAACATTTATAAAGTCATGTATTCCATTCAAGTATTTTTGATAATATTGTTGATTTACCTAATAAATAATGTTACGCGTTACTTTATGAGCACACACAAAACTATTGTATTTTTGTCCACCCTGTACTAATTGAAATCAACATGTTATACATTTTTGGAATCAGCTCAGCTAGAGTAATCCGAATATTGAGACAAAATGGGGGTGTTCCATTAAAAAAAATGACGGTGACGTCATTACTCGAACGTAATTCACCCTGTATATTACATTATTATTTTAAAATACGGCAAATTAAAATAAAAAATCGACGTGTTTCAGGATTATTTATTAAAATGACCTGTTTAGCTAAAAATGAATTTGTTCCATACTTTACGGACACAGTGTATACACTTCACATTTCATAAACAAATTCACCTAATCTCTTGATCACAGAGGGACATTCGGAAATTCTAAATACGTCTTATGGACGGCAAGAACTGTTAGATCAGAAATCGTTTTGACTCATCCTCGTATATCAATCAGCAAGCTCCTGGGGTAGCAAAAGAGTCAATTGAACAGATTCACAGAGTCGGAAATGCACTGTGGAAAGCTGAATAGAGCCAAAGCCTTTCGACACACTCCGCCAAATTGAATGTGTCAATGGGATTTTTTCCATGAAAAGATGAATTGCTACACAACTCCCCACGAGTTTTGTTCAGGTACGAAAAAGTTTGTATGTCGAGCAAGAAATAGATTGGATTTTCACGTTTCCACTACGTTTTTTCATTAGAAATGGGAATTGGATGCAGAAGGAATTAGATGATTGAGATCTTGAACGGAAATTATTCCAGAACAAGCTGTTTCAGATGGTTTCGTAGAAGTTATATCAGATCGATTCTGGGTAAAAATCTTAATATTAAACGGTATAGATTCTGATGAATTTTCTTGAACCCACGTATTTTGGCCCAAGAAACACGAATTTGATAATATTATTATGGGAAAATGAATATTTTTCTAGATATTTCACTTCAAAGTTGCAGTTTCACTTTCTTTTTCCTGTCACTTTTCGCACAAAATTGTATAGCTTTTTGGCTAATTTCTCCAATAACGTGACACATTGTATATTAGGAAAGGGTGTGTCATATATTCATCATCAGAAAACATTGAGCAGTAATTTTCGAATATTCAGATTCGACAGCATGTAAACATAACCATTTTGTAAGCCATCAGTTGATTGTCAACTGCCAAACCACAGTTGATGTCGTATGGATTCAACGTGTATGTTCAAAATATGGAAAATACTACATTTCTAATACAATATTTATTTGAGAGCATGGTAAATCTTTTCTCAATATGTTATGCATCTCGTTGATGGAGAAGTTTGCCAGAAAGCTGTAGAATCTTGTTCGAAAACGTTCAAGAGAAAGTGAAATTTCGGACTCGTAGTGATATATTCGAAAATTATCAATTTTCCCGCGATAATATTTTCAATATATACATTTTTCAGAATTCCATTTAGTAAAACCTCAAGTATAAATATATTCTAAAATCAATTTCATTCAAGTAGGTCAGTACAAATTATATTATGAGAAGTGTGTTATCACAAGAAAGGAATTACTAATACAATTTTGCTGATGTTGCTGATTTATAATCATAGATTTGAAAAAAGTAATTGAAGGCGTTTTTTTCGGGGAGTCTTCGGGGAGTCTTCAGAAAGTCCTGAGTCAGTCTAGAATGGTAGATAGGGGTAGTTCAGACGCCTATGCCACACTTTCTTGGTTATGAAAAAATCACCATGATCCAGATCGCTTAATATCTACACTTTCACCTCCATTCCGTGTGAGTCTGGGAAAACCTGCAGCAAAGGGAACCATTTTTGATCATGATAAAATGTTGACAGATGCCTCGAATATTAAAACCTAAAGATCGAAATTTTTGTACGAAAAAACCTCTAACATACTTTTTTCTAGAAAGATTTGGGAAAATCAACTTAGTATTTTGATTAGTAGGACAAATTTCAAATAGACTAAAATATCATTCATATGTTCTAAAATCAATTCCCATTAGGAATTTTATAATTGAAAGCTGTGAAAATATTTATCAAACAAGGATTAAACATGGAAAAATGGTTAGCAATTATTACAACAACATAAAAAAACTCATTCCATAACTTCTTGTAATGAAATTTTTTGGAAAATTAAATGTAGGGTGATCAGAAATTATGTTTTCTTCCAATGAACATATTCTCTACTCACAACGTAAGTACAATATCAATTAAATCTTCATCATTAGGTGTTCATATTCTTGTTACGAAGTATCTGTGGCAATTTTATTAAAATCGGAGATGGTTCCCTTTGCTGCAGGTTTCCTTGAGTCTGTTTATCTTCCATCTAACATTCACCCCCAAACAATTAAGGAAAAATATTGTTGTGGGGAGGTATATGAGGCGTAGCTCATTAGGCTTCCTACTGCTTTCCCGAATATAATAATGGAGAGAAACACTCAGGCTAGAACTTCGACTGAAACATATCCTGTTACCCGTGAACTCTGCGTAGAAGAAAGTTGGCTTTATTTTTGAGATACAAACTGATGAAGTTATGGAAGCAAAAGCTTATTTTTGTAATGATATATGAGATAGTTATCATGATATTTGATACACGTCTTCTATGCAGCAGGTTGCATATTTTAATACATGATATTTTTCATTTTCTATTCCAGTGGTGTCTACATGGGTTTTGCATGTTGCATTGAATATTTTTGGAGAAAAAAATGCTACACACAGCTTTTTCTCAGAATAAAAATTACTACTGAAATACTCGTTGATATTTCAGAAAATTTGATCTTCTGATTTTTTTTCCATTGTATTATTTTCGCTTGAAAAAGGACAGCATTATTTTTTCAGAATATTTTTTTGTCTGATGCTCTGTTCCTGATTGAAAAATTTGTATCGAAATCACTCCATATCAGGATTGAAAATAATCTTAATCACTCTAATACGCAAAATTCCATTAATAACTAAAATTTTACTTCACCTCCGTAACCTTACGGTTTAGGAATGGAAACATGATACAGGGGGATTCATTGCGAAATGGGCATACTGTTAGGGTAGGTAGAATCATCCTGTATAAAGTTTGACAGGACATCCAATGATCTTTCAGATACTCAAATAAGATATGGAGCATGCCATTGAAAAATGTAGATACTGTAGAACAATGTAGAATATATATATATACAGTGACTACTACATTTTCAATGTTTTTTTTATGATGAATGCATAATGCACCCTTTCCTAAAATACGACCCGTCACATTATTGAAGAAATTTGTCAAAAAGTTACGAAAGAATTAGAAGTAGAATATCTTGGAAAGTATTCATTTTCTCACGATAATAATGTGAAATTCGTGTTCTTTGACCAAAACACGTGGATCAAAAAAAAAAAAATTCATCAATCCATGCCGCCGAGTCTTACCTTGATTTCTTCAGGATGATATCACAAAATTCGTATTTTTTTAAGTCGAAAGACAAGAATTTTAATCGAATTCTGATCGAATGAGTACATGAATCACTTCGTCTTATACCGGGTGTCCCAACAGAGCGAATTTGCTCGAGGCTGATTGATATGGAAAAAAGTCTTATATAAAAGTTACACGACATCAAAAAGTCCATGTTCTGGAAATAGTTTCAGATACACAGGATGTTGCATTTTTCCGTAATAGCAAAACAAATATTCTTTCAAATGGAAAAACCAGTTTATTTTTTTGTCATTTTATTATTCAGCACTGAATTTTTTTCCAGTCACAATGCGCCGGTACCAAGTTATTAATTATTTCGAAAAAATGGGGAATGATGCAAGCTCTGATTGTAATTGAGCTGTCTCTTCAATGATCTGAATTTTGTCTGGTGAAGTGACGTAGAAAATACCAAAGTAGCCGGTATTGTTCTGATCAGCATGTATGTTCATACAGGGTGCCTCAAATGTTACGTTCATTTTCGTTCACTTCCATTTGAGGTTATGCGAATTCTTCAAATGGAACACCCCGTATATCAGTTTATCTTCGCATTCTACCTATCTGAGGATACCAACATGTTATATGTTATTTCTAACAGTTTATTTGTGTTTTTCAAATTATTCTCACAGAATTGAAGAAATACCTGTTCAATTCATAATTTGTTGGAATATCAGACAAAACACCGGTCGAACCTACTACTCAGCTCTTACAGTGGATATTCCATCGAAAATCCATAACTCAATTATCCGAAATATCTCGTATCTATGCTCATCATAACCTGGCACAGTCCTTCGGGAAAGGTATGGGGCTAATAAAAGCCTTCCTGCTGGTAGCAGGATGAACAGAGCTCCAGGAGACTCGTCCATTGTTCCGTGTGCCTGTTATGATGACAGAATTTGGAACATTAATATTCATAACAGCACAGTGGAGGTGCAGTAGCGTAGCAAACTTTCAGTCTCGAGGGAATCACTGATTCAAATGATGCAAATTAAGTTGAGGGGAGATTTTTGGGGTCTGCAACACAAAAAAATAACCTGTGAGGTGGAGGACTATCTGTCATCACTAGTAAAGTATTATCAAATTGGCGAATGAATTTTAGATCGCAGCGCCAAAGCGAGCAGTCACAAAACCATGGATGTTGACATTGGTAGTTTCATATGTGTTTTTTTTTTCGTTAAAAAGTGTGAGTTTATGATGAGAATGGAGACATTTCAGACTTTTGCAGTGAGATAAGGCGTCCATGTGTATGTATTTTCAGTTTTCTTGAAGTGGTAAGCATTATCATTTGTTTAATTCATATTGAATATAATACGAGGTTAGAATGTTGTGAATGTGAATCGTTCGATCAAATTGTATACAGGATTTTGAGAATTTGTTTTGTTTTTATATTCGAATGGCAAAATTTAGTTTGGGGTACTTTGAAGGCACAAACACTTTCAGAAGTATTCATGAAGGTGAAAAAGTTTTGAATGCTGGACATCATAATATCATGATGACAAGATAATGGTTTATGTTATGGGATTAATTATGAGTTTATAGTATTTGTTTTTTCTACTATTTTTGGGGAAATGTCAAATAAAATAGATAATGTGAGATCTCGTTTCAATTTTGTTGATACCTGAACAATACTATGCTCGACTGTGACCTTCAATGTAAACAGAATTCCATCTATCTATTCACGATATTCATATCACCAGCTTGAGGAAAAGCATGAGAATTGAGATTGGAAGTTCAATTTTTCCGATTCATAGTTTCACAATCTTTCAAATATTCAAATTCAGTATGAAATCAACAAAACATAATACCAAACACAAAAACTGTCAGCATTTCTAGTTATTTTTTGTGCCACCAGGTGGCGTATCGCTTATGATCATTCGCCAATAGCGTCTGAAACAATCGTGAACGTAAAGATTCAATCTGATATCTGAGCTTGCGCATTTCTGAAGTTGAGTTTTGGTTTTTGTATCTTGTGGGTTTACGTAGACTCACGTTATTTAACGGGTGCTTGAAAAAGGAACGTACGCTAACCGAAATCTTACGAAATGAGGCCAGGACATGAAGTAAAAATATGCAAAACATTATGAAAATCAAAGTTACTATTATGTTTTCCATGATTTTTTTTTATCATTACAGACCTTCTGAGTTACGATCGTTAAGTGAATTAGGAGCTTAAGGATTGTATAAAAAACTTCAATTCATCAAAAAAGTCAATGAAAAACCTGTTTGAGGATCTGAAAAGATGGTGTCTAATCCAGATAAATTGAATATCATACAATCAACATAGCATCAGAGAAGAATGCGAATTGAATAAAAAACATTGTCTTCATATTGAACATGCATCAAAATTGTCTCATCTATTTCATCATTATCAAAAGCTGATTCTCCAAGCACTTCTGCACTTCAAGTATCTTTTCCACCTTAGTTCTATGTCTTGGTGTCATAAATAGATATTTCTCTCGACTTGAACGATCATAAAGTAATTCTGGAATAGATATTGATAGCAAAATCATACTACAGAATGCAATCACTACATATATAAAACAGCATGGAAATTAAGATACCTCAATTTCATTTCAGATGTTCATCTTGAACTTATATTCCCTACGTTAACGTATCTATGACGGCATACGTTTTGAGATTAATCAACTCTCAATAAAAAAATTGGGATGTTATGGTAAGGACACAAAAATTATAGAAGTATTTCTCCAATTCGAAAACCTATAATTCCACTTATTTGTGGGAATGTCGCAAAATAAAAAACAATTCTAAGTGATTCATACATTTATCAGAACTGAGAGGGAATTGAACTCAAGTCTTTGAAACGTGGAATTGTTTGAAATGCACATTTCGAAAGATACGAAAAGAGGAACAATTTTCTAGAAAAAGTAAATGTTATGCTCAGGTTACTAGTACTAGTTCTACATCGTATTTTTCTTCTTATGAAAAAGAAAACACTAGGTTAGACATTTTTTTCTTTCCTAACATAATGGCTGAAGATAGTACAGACATAATTATTTTTTTCTACACCACTGCACAACAAGCCCATGTTGCCATTCTCCAAGGGCGAAGAATCGAGAATTGCAAAGACCTTTTAGTGTAGGGGGTGCGTCACCCCATTCATATAATATTTATGACTGGTAATAGTCTAAGGCAAGACAACATTAAATGGTCGTATATACGCCCATTTACTGATTCAATAAAGGAACAAGTGATGCTTGTGATAATATTTTGACATCTGTGTCTATGATCTATAGGGTTGATTGTATGACGTCATGGTTTTTCGGTAATTTACTGGTGGATTAATTACTCATCATCTTTCGAATAATTGTAATAGCAGAACGACCGATAGGAAAATAAACAAACACTTCATTTTGGAAAAAGAATGGTATGGAACCGTGGAATCCAAAAATTTTGCTACAAAATTTCGCGAAGAGATATCATTTCTATTATTCTATTTATTTCAGTTTGATATTTACGACACGAATTATCAGGAAAATGATTATTCAACTGATATAAATTACTTTTGGTAGGAATTTGGATTCAGTTAATATCTTTATCTTTATATTGTTTTATATTTATTTTCACGAGACGTTTCGCTCTTTGTTGAGAGCATCATCTATCATATTGATGTCAATGAATATAACTTCAACCGTATTGTGCTATTACAGTACTTCAGTCTCAGCCATGTATGTCTTCATTTTTTTGGCATTGACTGAATCCAAATCCTAAGAGAATTCTCCCCAAGAGTTGAGAAAAAAGCAAGGATTCAAGAAATTACAAGAAATATATAAATAACATTGAAAGAGAAAAATGAACCATTCTGTTCTGAAATAAGATTGGAGTGACATTGCAAAGTTCAGTCCCTTCATCCATTTACTGCATCCTTAGTATATCTATAAAAAAATCGAATCTTGGACGAACGAAATATTCAATATTCGATGATTTACATCTATACAGGGTGATTCACGTTACTGATTCATAAGGAATTCATGGAGAACTAACAGAGATATTAACTTGATACTCTGGTGGACGCTACAGCTCAATGTGACCTATTCTCCTATGATATTTTCAATATGTTGTTACTTCCGGTTGATCCAGAAATAATATCAACTTTTTTCTCCAAATTGAACATTTCATTCATTTTTTCTTTTTTGAATTCTACGTACAACTGTGGACCTGTTTTGAATCGCTTCTCTATCGTTATCTGTTTTTGAGATATTCCTTTTTTTTATTTCACAGATAGACTGACCATTTTCATGATGATAAGTTCAATCTCGGTATGAATATCAATAGAATAGTATCCTATTAGGTAGCCTTAACAGTGTTCCAAGATATTCAACAAGATTATAGATATTTTAGTCACTTTTTGGAAATTTCAAATCCTAATAACTTCCCTATTTCGCAAAATTTGATTTCCTATCGATTTGTACCGTGTTTTTGATAGTTCTAAACTCCATATTTTATATGTTTATGAATACACTTCCACATTTTTTATATTGCTATAAACGGTGTTTCTGGAGGGTGATTTGTGTGTTTTTTTGAACAACTCATTTCCTTGTATTCGTTATGGTCAATATAAAGAAGCATTCACTAGAGGAAAACAAAATTACATGAAACAGCATGGAATAGAAAAAATCTAATCGTTTTCGAGTTATCTGATTGGGAATACAACTGACTGATTCTCATTTAAATGATTTTCAATGCCCAAGTCGCGTCAGTTATAATGAGGAGGATTTTTCAAGGGAAATGTTGGACAAGGAATAGAGATTCATGTTTTTTCATTTCATCCAAAATGTTACTTATTTTCCGAAACAATATTCCAGGAGGCCATAACCAATTTTATTCTTGATTTTGAAGTTTATCTCAACAATATACAAATTTCTTCTACCTAGTTATATTACTGCGATTTTCAACACCTATACGTTTGGCATCACTGCAAAGTGTTGCCAATGTAGTCATGTAGTGGAAACACCCATTCGACAGTTGTGACGCAACTATCAATCTGAAATAAATGGACCATATCTTCATCTATCTTCTCGCTCCTGAAAGAAATAGTTTGATGAAGACATAACATCTCATCCAGTTTTGCCAATCGAGAATCCAACGCCAACTAATTTCAGACACCATCGATTACTGTAATCGAATTTCTTCTGTCCGAATCGTCAGCAACGAGGACGTTGGCATAGTTTCCTGCATCAGGCAGCAGGGTGACAAATCCCAGGAGGACGCAGCAGGGAAACTAATGTGGAATGATCAGGTGTCGGTTTTATAGATAGCTGAGTTTGATGGATCTTTCGATGTGATACAAATTTGTGTTGGTATGCATGAGTGATTGCACTAGGTTTGGGTTTGGTAGGAAAACGTTGTTAGATGAGGGATATCAATTTCACAGGTTGTTGGGAGCAAAATATGGATTTTTAATTGTACGTTGAGGTATGTTCCAAGGCAGATGGCAAAACATTTTATAGCTGGCAACACTAGGCGCCGATTCGAAACGTTTAAGGGGTTATAAACAGTATTTCATTTTCTCAATAAACATATATTTTAGAATACACACAGAAAATTTTATTTCGTTCCAGTGAATATTTTCGAAGTTACACGAAGATTCGAAGAGGCGTTTCGGAGTACTCGAGAGTGCTTTTCAAACTATAAACGCGTTTTTCTCAAGATAGTGTTTTCAAAATTGGTGACCAACACGGCTAAACCGATTAGTATCAAATTTTAACACGAGCTTCTCAAATATATTTTTTAGTAATCAATTGGTTTGATTGGGGTTTTCTTCCCACTGATATTGAATATTTTTTTATAAACAATTTAAGGCCAAAGTTTTGGTCAAGAATCAATTTTGTTTTTGAGAAACCGCCATTTTGTCAAAAAATATATTTCGCTCATTCCTTCGATTGATTACCGGATTTAACACAATACTTCGATGAAATCCGTTTGGTTTTTTGATTTTGGATGATCCAGTTCAGAGATATACCTAGTGGTCACCGCAAAATGTCTTTTTTGAGAGGAACTTCCGGAGCTCAACTGTAGCTTCTTTCCAAATAAATAGTTTTGCTAATACTAAGTCTCAAAATACTGTTAAGAGATACCATGATATGTGAACAAATTATTAGATCAATAAATTTAAAAGTTTTCTGAAAAAAATCTGATGAATTCGATTTCATTCGGCCTTCTAACTGTATATAACTCCTTCAATAAACTATCAAAGATTGTGAGAAAAATTATCTACAGTGACATTCATTAAGTACGCAACAAATGGAAAAAAAACTTTTTTCACATCTTTTTCAACAAATAAAATTGTCATCAGCTTATGCTCGTGTTGAAACCAATTGCCTCTATCAGATATACTGAATGATTGGTTCATTCCAAAAGCTTTATTTCACTAAAAATAAGTAACATTTCTGATGAAATTCCTAAAGAACAGCTCATTGAACAATGTGAAGCTCAGAAGAGTTCAAATGTTTCGTAAAATTTCACCATTACCTATTTTTTACATTTTTTCAATCAATTACTGATATTGTATATCAGGAATGGATGACCTCAGCGATGTAATTATTGGCAAAACTATTGAAAACTGTCAAGTATTTTTAACATTTTATAGAATTCGTTCGTGAGTGAGTTTTGTTAAAGTAGTAAATCTAATATTTATATATAAGCTCATAAACGGACAAATTAACTGCTCTCAACTATTGAGTCGTTTGCAATTTTCAGTGCCCCAATACAACCGCAGAAACATCAACACAATGCTACATGTCACAACACCCTACTCAAACTTGGGACTAAACTCCCCCATATATAGAATTTGTCAAACTGCCAATCAATATCTTAATAATGTAGATATTTTCTTTTGCAATTACTACAACTTTAAAAAACAGCTCGACGAACTAGTCTTGTAAAGCTGAAACTATATCAATTTGTAACATATTTAATTGTTCACTACTATTACTATTACCATTTCGAATGTAATCTATAATTGGACCTAGGTCTGTTGATTATAATTGAATAAATAAATAAATAAATAAATAAAGATCGTGAGGTTTTTGTTGCATGGCACTTCTTGGCAAAATACCTTTTATAACTGACTGATTCTCATTTGAATGATTTTCAAAAACTCCCAATCGATTTCTTCAAATAAATTGCCATTACGAAGATCGGTGCAACTGTTATACAATTGGAAATACAATAAGAGAATGTGCTGCCCAAGTCACGTCAGTCATGTTGTGGGATTTTTCAAGGGAAATGTCAGGAAAGGAATAGACGACACATTGAGATCCGAGTTTTCCATTTCATCCAAAATGTTATTTTTAGAAAAATTCTACTCTTAATATTTTTCTAATTTGAAAAAAGCGATTTTCGAAGAAACTAAAAATCACTCAGTATATATTATAGGGCTGATACTTTATGAATTACATGGTTTAAAGCCGGTTCCACTCATTCTTTTTCTTGTTTTTTTCCATATATTTTTCATCGTATACCATGATGAAGTGTAATGTTCTTTCCATATTACTTTGGTGAAAACCAATCCTACTATTACCATCCTCCGTTGGAAATAATTCCATTTCCAAATTACCCAATTTCGAAGGTCTCTAACAGTCCCTACCTAATTTTTTGCATGTAAGTCCCACTCAGCTTCTCACAAATTGCCATCGCAGGACAGTGATTGATGCCCAACTTCCCAAAAGGGGTGTTACGAGATCGGCTACAAGGCAGCATTAAGCCCAGAACAGATCAAATCTGGTATCGAATCTAGCACAATGGCACCATCCTTTTTATCGTACAAATCCAGAGAATTTCGACCAGTCATCACACACATCGTTGTAACGTTTTGGGTCGTTTGATTTCTCCACTGGACTGGGGAATAGGCGAGATCAAAAAATACAATTCAAACCTACTCTGAGAATGATGTGATGATGAAAAATAGTAGTTTTTTTCTGGAAAATGTCATCTGGAATTTGAAAAAATCCTGTTCAGAGCCCTCAAATTTGGCGGGACTATGAAATCGATGATTTGTGTAATGATTGCTAATGCTAATTTTTGCAACTCAAATTAGATGCTTTCCCTTTAGGGCTTAACAAAAATTTGATCCATTTTCAAACGCATTCCTCACATTTTTAAACACTTCTACTGCAACAGAGTCAATTTTATTCAAGTTTAACCCTTTTTGACCCTGTAAAAAATTTAGGAGAAATTCTTGTGCAGATGATGAATTCTACTCTAAAAGACCTTCAAAATAAGGTATAACAAAATTGGGGGTGTCACTCAAATTTTGAGGTGGGGGTGCATCAGGCCCAAGGAATGACTCACCCTATAACCTATTCGCGATCATTTAGCACTTGTGACGTCACTACGCCGAGCTTTTTTCACGGGATTTTTGAGCGCACCACGAAATTTACGCGAAAAATACTGGGTATGTTTCAACGACTGAATATAGTGTTAAAAAAAATTGCAATCCTGCATATTTTCACTTGGGACGTTTCACCTGCTTTCTAGAACCGTTTGAGCCTATTATATCCTAGAAAAGTACGAATTCATAACTAACATCGCAAACTTATGAGGTTCTGTATCGAAAAAGAAAATTATCCCTCAAAGAAAATATCAAATGAGTTATTTCACCACCACAGACAGTAATAAGAGTCTTCTGGGGCTTTATTAAAGTTTGAGGGAGTGATAAATAAGATACCACCAGCCAAAGCAGACACAAAACGGTTTCGCTTTCGCCATCAGACGATAATGCTTTAATGTCATTACAGGGTATTAGTGGATTATGTCGTTTATTTAGTGTGGCATAGCAATCTTATTGCCAATTTGGAATGTTTGTGAAGGACTCTTTCCCGATGTTCATCCGAGTGCAAACAGTTATTTTCTAGCAAATATTAAATTGGATGTTGTCCCTCGAGGAATTAGGAAGAGAAATGTAGTTTGCTTACGGAATTCTGTTTATTAGCATTCGACAGATGTAACATTAAGTATAATTCAGAACCCCTGAATTACATTGGAGTGTTTCCGTGATGATGTATCAATAGAAACAGAAATATCATTTCGAACTAGTTATTTGAGATTGATTTTCCGTCATTGAATTTCTCTCAAATCATTCGTTACAAGAACTGAGAGTTGAGTGTACAGCAATCATACTCATGTGGAAGGACCAACGGTGATTTTTCAAATCGTGACAAGAATAGGCCCCAAAAAAGTTGTTGGAGTATAATGTTCAACAAATTAATCATTGCATAAAATCTTCAGAATTTAATCACTGAGATTATTTTCATGTCGGAATTATTATAGTTCTGAAGATTGAAATGTAGAGCTATCACATGTTCCAAGGGAAGTTACATTACATCCTAATAAATATCTTCAATGTATTTCTTGAATGATAAAATGCATCGTCTTTTAGAAAAATCAACATTTTTAGCAGTTGATACGATAGCGAAGTGATGTAAGGGTTCTTTTGTGAAGTAAAATTGAATTTTATGATGGAAACAATTTGGTTCTTATTTTAAAAATTAAAAAAATTGGTATCCACATGAAAATGCAATATGTTTAATGGGCTACATCTGTCCCTTCTGTGAAATATTATATTCACAAATCAAATGAAATATAGAGTGTTCTATTTGAAGTAAATAATATGTGTCACAATAACCACAATAAACCATTCTAACTGAATTCTCTGCATCTCCTTCAGTGTATCTTCAGAATCATGCTACTCCTAATTTTTATATACAAGTTATCCTAGAAACTGGAGTCAAGTTGAAATTAGGTATTAGGTCAGTAGTTATCATATTAATCAGGAAAATATAAGGAAAAATCCCAGCTTGAAACTTTTTCCTCATCCAAATATAAAAATTTTACATTTTGCCCAACTTTGGCTGATCGTACTGGGAAAAACATGTACTATGTCACTATTAATTTTCTTTTTCTGCAAAGAAATTCAATAATTGACAGAATTATTCACTATCTTGGAAATTATTTCAGTGTACCAGAAGCTTACTTAAGACCTCACTCCATTGAGTGGGATGGACAGACTTGTCACGGTGCAATTTTTCTAGATTTCTTCAAATTGAACTATTCTCCAAAATACATAATTTAGATGTTCCAATTATTTTTTTGTTAGCTATGTATTATAACTCTATTCTATAAGCCTATTCTCCAATTACAGCTTCACGTCGACTTCTGGGACACTACGTATACAGGGTGATTCACATAAGAACCGACATACTCTCAACTTACCTCTATACCAAGTTGCTTCCCTAAGGAGTTATAGGCTTTGAAAGTGAAGATATAAATTATGAAAAAAATCAATATCTCCGTTATTCTTGAACTTGAAGCAACCAAATTTGGTACACTTTGTGGATGTATTTGGGGCGTTACTTGACAGTAACTAGAGTTCAATTGAAATTTGTAAAGGGGGTATACCGGGTGGCGCACTAATAATATTCAACAGAATTTTGTTAACCCTCGATGGATTTCAAAAATTGTGGGCAATTCAATTCTAAAGCTTTTTTTACTCTAGTAATTTTTCGAAAAACCTCATCATTTTCATCAAAAACTCGAATAACTTAAAACGCGCGTTCTAGGTGTGTTATTTAAAATCATCGAAAATTCAAAAGTTGGCTATGGAAATAAACGTCGAACAAGAAAGTAGGTCATTTAATGTGATCAGTAGGAATTGGCTGGCAAATTATTATTTAGATATACGTAACAAAATACTTAATGTAGGTAAGTACAGATAATTTATATTTTCACTTTCAAAGCCTATAATTCCTTAGGGAAGCAACTTGGTATAGAGGTGAGTTGCGTTAAATTGCCATATTTTGGGACCCCCTACACGCCCCTGCTCTATGTCGGTTCTTATGTGAATCATCCTGTAGATCGGGTTAACTCATGAAACAACTCTCTGTATATTTGCTGTAGTATTTCAACAAAGCATATTCCTAGTTCTCGAAACTCTATCATAAGTGATATTTTCTATCCAAATGATAATCTCAAAGAAGTTATGGAATTTGGTTATCATATCAATTATTTTGATACTTTTTCGATGGCTTCAATGCGAAGAAAGCCAGATAGAAGAAGAGAAATAGAAGCTAGCTAATATAAGGATTGGGTGGGTCTCACTGCAAAATACATCTTCTCAAGTGCTCATCGAAAAACTGCATTGATTGTCAAATAATTAATTGGAACCTCTTGATAAAAAAAATCCAAAGACTCGACAGTAAAACGACCGTCTGCAGAATTTCCTCGCCCATTAAATTATCATGGTTTACTTGCCGAATTATCCTTTTTACCATCACAATCCCCTTCTTCTCCAACTAACAAAGCCAATATCGCGGTGTGCCATGCACGCCCAATTGACTACACGCACAAAGGGCCGCTCTTCTTGCTCAACTCAACCGGAAGTTATGGGAAATCCATTGAAATATCCGCAACCGCCGGATCTAGGGTCGCACTTCATCATTTTTGCCAATGTTGGTTTTCCGGATACTACAGAATATCTCTTGTTGACGTCTCATTGGCAGTCGATAAGGGTCAGAACGTATTATTATTATTATTATTTCAATCTCAATCGCGAACTGTACAGAGGTGTGCATAAAAATAGGTCAGAGCTGTTCTGAATCATTCAAGATCGAAATTTGAAATTCAGGGGGTTGCAACTATATGATATTGTTCATTTTTTTGAGGGAAAAATTGTATTCCATAACTTCCGATCTAACCGGAAGTGACCCCAATTTTTGATTTTCAAATGGAACCCCCTGTATATTTTTCCATTTTCAGATTCAGGGTACCATTTTACATACACCAGTAGTTTTTCTGGATCAAAATGTCAAAAAAAATTCCTCAATATATTTCAATGTTTAAACAGGGTGCCCATTAATTTATACCCCAAGAATTCTTACACAACGCAACTTTTATTGTAGCTAGAAGGTGTCAGCAATGCATTGCACAAAATGTATATCACAGATCCATGAAAGTCGTTTCTACATTTGGTGTGCCTCAGGGGACTGACCTTGAGCTCTTATAACAGTTCATAGGCTAGCATAGAAAAAATATATTTCTTTTATTGAACTGAGGTGATTTTTTTATGAGATATGAATTGTTCATTTATTCTTCTGAATCAATTTGATCCCCATCCGATGAAACGGACTTTTCCCGAGCATTTTCCAGTTTTCGAAATAGTCTTCTTTCGGTATAGCCTTCAAGATCTTTTATTTTCATAATCGTGTCTACTCTGAGTTCCCAGATTGGCCTTTTGGGTTTGCTAAATAGCCAGAAGTCAGACGGAGCCAAATCAGTCGAATACGATGGTTGTGGAACGATATGGATCGGTTTTTTGGCAAAAGTAACCGAGAGTAGTTGACGCGTTTGAGACACAAAACATTCTTTAAAATGGTTTGAGCTTAGCCAAATTATATTCCAGCACTATTAGCGAGATTTCGAATTGTCAATCGACGTTATTCAAGCACCAAATATTGGATTTCTTGGACGTGGACCTCGTCGGTAAACGTTGATGGTCGTTCAAAGCACGGTTCGTCTTCAACGCGTTCTCTAATTTCTTTGATCATCGAAAACCTTCCTCAACGTTTTCAAAGAATCCGCACAAAAATATTCATTTCGCAAACAAAATTTGCCAGTGTGAAAAAAGAAAAAATCACTATTGGTTGATTACAAAACACGTTCAACTCGGAGATAATTAAACCTTCTGACAGCTGTCAAATTCATACACGTGCCTATCTCGAGATGAAACATTCTTTCATTTCAGTGGCATTTATAAATATGAGGCTCAGTACTACTTTAATAATGAAACTATTCTGATATATTTATCGATATAAAAAATATTCCCCAAGATCCTGAATACATATCATCCTATATAAATACCCATTTATTTTCAACACACGGTGAATGCAGCGCAATAAAGTCTTATAAATCACGAGGCTGTCAAGATTCTTGAAATTGCACCGTTCCAGATCCATCTTCCCCTATTCCGCAGGATTAAGCAGGACCACCGTGTAATCCGGGAATAGCGACAAGGCATTAACGCCTGATAGGCAACCCGCAATACATCCGTTGTTGTTGTTTCGGCTTTATTTGATCCAGTGGCAGTCTTCTCATGGGGTCATGTCATGGTTTCAGGTCGATTCAATGACGCAAATGGGTTGTAGCAGAGGCAGTTTTTCCGGAAGTGACGCCATCTTTGTTATTTCGAATGCAACACCCTATTATTTGATTCGATTTTTGGATTTCTTTTATGATTTATGATTCAAATCCATATATTCATATACAGATTGTCCCGTAAAGACCACGTCAAACCGAGGAAGAATGTAGATCAAAGGATCTCCCACTTGCTATTTCATTCTATTGATTTCAAAAAGGTCCCCTTTAAAATGTTCGGAGAATGTTTTTAATGCTTACGTTAAAATTATTCTTCAGAAATATTTTTCTGAAAACATTAACCAAAAAGGTGTAAAATTGTACCAACCGTGAAGGCAAAACTATTGAAATGGGCGGAAGTCATTATTTAAAAAAAAAATATCTCGAAAACAGAAAGACTTTTATAGTGGGAATTTTGTCATATCAGGTGATCCTTTGATCTACATCCTTCCTCGGTTTGACGTGGTCTTTACGGGACACCCTGTATATCCTATATCTAAAATCGACCATTATAGATTTATTCAAGTTTTCCTAAGAAACGTGACAGATGCATCAATTGATCCATGAATATTGAAAATTGAATGAGCATTTTGCACCAATCACATTTCCTAAAATATCCACAAAGTGTACGAAAAAATCGCTTCGAAGTGTGAATTAGAAACAACGCAAAACTCAATAATTTATAAATTCGGATATATTCCATATTATCACTCATATATTTGTTCTAACTGCTGAAAATTATTTTTAGGTCATGCATAATACTATATTTCAACGAATAAATTGAAGATATTGATCGCAAAATCATGGTGGATGTAATGAATTTTTCCCAAGTGAATATGATATAATAAAAGAACCAGAAAACATATATTAATTCATATCCATCCTGAAATCTTTCTTGATTGAAAACTGCTTCTATTTCTTAGATGATTCATAAGCCAATACTCATAATAAATTGTATCTTCAATGATAACTTTAACTATATTTCAACTATAAACTGTACAATATTGTTTGTCTATACGTTCCAAATTGTATTGTATTGTACTCATTTTCAATTCATTTTCAACCTACCACTGTAACACTTGTCTCATCTCATGTCATGTATGTGATTTCAAGAGATCAATAAACTATCTATCCATTTATCTATATAATCAAGATATTTAGAGAAACTGAAACCACCTATATACATAATCAGAAAATTCATATCAAATATTGTACTGAGGTATGTGAATAAGGATGTCATTTGTATTTTCTCAGCAATCTCTAAATGAAAGATTTACGCAAAAACTGATAACGTTACATGAAATAAACCAGGTGTGGCTAATGCACTGTATAAATAGTGCTGAATTCAGCATAGAATTCGTGAAAATCATGAACTCGCCAATTTTCAAGACGATGCTGCTTGAAATCATGAAGTTATTGGGAAATTTCAACTCAAAATTTCCACTGTAAATACCCTGTGAATCTGCAACATTTGTATAAGACATCTTAAGCCATATTCTGTTGTGTAGGATATCCAGTTCAGAGATTGTCCATTCTTGTAGAATCACCCTATATTGCGTTAACTCATGAAGGAACTCCCTGTATGGTAAACACTAGTGAAAGCGTATTCAGACTTCATCCCGTAGATGAAAGAGAACAGTGGCCTCGGAACGGACCCCTGTGGAACCCTCTACAAAAAATTCCGGCAGCTACGTTGAAGAGTGTTTCGTCTGAATTATACAGAGGGCATCGGAATAATGCTCTCCAATTACAAACAGTGGCAAGGGAGCAATTAGTCGAACTGTTGAAAAGCGTATTACAACTCCTCGAAACAAAGGCGGTACTCGAGTGTTGTTACCCGAACTCATGGAGGAAAACTCCCGTGGGAGTGGGGAGTTGTGGCTGGGAGTTATAGCCGCGAGCCCCGACGGTTTCTCAAGACGAAAAAAGGCTCCAGAAAATTACAATGCTTTAGAGAACATCGGTCGGTTATTGTTACTTTGTAGTGGTTCAGTGAAAAGGGAGTTTCAGTGATGGATTCCTTGTGTGGGGAATTAAATGACAAAGGAGAGCGAAATTGTCAACAATGAGAGACGTTCAAATCCAGTCTTGTGTCGTCTATGAATTCGTTTCCATAGCAGAACATAAGATTCATCGACAAATACATTCATGATTGGTAAATGTTTTCCTTCAAAGCGTTGTAATTCGATATACAAAGCGAATATGAAAACCGCAAGAATTGGAAACCGAGAACGTTATTAATTTAGTTCGATTTTCTTAGTAGGAAACTGAATATCTTGCAGGGAATCTAAACTCCGCGAATTTTGATCCTGCAAGAAATTTTACTGGTACGAAAATTATAGTACATGATAACAAATATTTCTGTTTTATTTATTCATTCATTCATTTATTAATCCATGCATTTATCCATTTATTCATTCATCAATTCATTCATTTATTCATTTATTCATACATTCATTCACATTGTTCTACAAATCAAACCCAAATACAGAACATAAGACATAGACATAATTCTATATTGAATATTGAAAAAAAAAATCATAACGAAATAGTGTACTGAATTAACTGAAATAATTCGATTAAATCTTGAATCTTATGTAGCAGTGAGTGTTTTAGAATATCAGTACATGGTGTTGTTGCATAAAATGTATTCTGTACCCTTATATAAATTGAAAAATTTGCCAGTTTCACTTGATTTTATATCTGTTTTCAATTAAGCCCTGACTAAACAATGCTTCATACGTATTTGTACTCTTAATTGGGGATAAATATCGGAATATATGACTAAACAATAATTGCTGGAGATGTTGGACTGATACCCTTCGAGCAAAAATTACGAGAAGAATAATGTGAATAACCTAAAAAATGAAAGAATCAACAATAGTGTAACAATAATTAACTAAACTCGCAATATGTGACTAGGTGTCGAACAAAAACTTCTGAAATTTTCAGAATTTGGGAGAATTGGGCTTGGGAGTGGGATAAGGGGGTTGATGAGGGTGCATTTTCTCTCCTATCAATTCAGAAACATTTTTGAAATATTTTTGTTTCGTTCAAGCGGTACAACCATTGTAGGAATTTTTGGATCGACACCCTGAGTAACCTTCAATTCATGACCTGATTCTATGAGAAAGATCGTTTTCTTGTTCAGAAAACATTGCTGGATGATAGAAAATCTTTGGAAATCATGAATACAAAAACTCATCCATACAATCTGAAATATGAATTGTCGAATCCTCGTGCAGCTTCGTTGAAAACTTGAATATTCTTTCTCGCGTCTAAGGACTAAAATAATCACGAAAAGGTTGCTTGGTCCGATGCTGTGAATTGCATCGAAAAATTTCTTACCTCTGGTATCCCATAATCCATTCGAAAACCACATAACCCCACATCATTCTGACGTTTTGATTTGTCTCTACCTACCTCTACCAATCCAAAATCGATCGGAAATTTTTATCAAGCTGTAAACCAAGTTCTCATTTGTTCTACCCTTATCGGGGGACACTTTATCGGGATCTAGGGATGAGCTGAATCACCTACGACATTTTCCCTGGATGAAAAAAGCCTTAACCAGATCCGTGCAGGGAACAGGAAGGGATTTGTAGGGGAGACGTTTAGACGCACCCCAAATTGGCTTCAATATCATTGTGTGACTTGAGGTGTGTTCAAAATAACGATCAATATAGTTGGGTGATTTTGATTGGAATATTGAAATTGAGCTGGGGATTTCAGTATACAGATTATGTCAAAATTTTCAGAATGGCCAGCTGGATAACCTGATCTAACTCCACTATAGTATTGTGAAATCATATTTTGACTGCACTTCTACTGATCAAAACTCAATTTTGATATGTACGTCTCTGCGTCTTCAAGTTTTTGATGCGTGATCAATGCGTGTTACACTATTTAACGATTGCCTCTTGGGAAAAAAGGAAATCCGTTTTCTCTTATTGAAATATTTGAAGAGGGGTGTTCATAGTATGGACTAGTGTAAGCCCTGAAACCCATGAGACTTCGGCAAATTTTTATAGAAAGAATACTCGATAGAATGTTTTGAGATTTGTTGGACATAATAAGGTTTATTTTCAGCTGTATTTCAAGATTTTTTTCTTCCCGAAAATGTGAAGAATAACAGTTATGTGCTGTTCTTGGAATTGTTAAGAAAAAATTACCCAACTGCCGACATGATTGAGGATGAATTAGTAGCTCAAACAAAAACATTCAAGAAGCTTCTTGAAGTTGAAGGTATTTTCTGAACACTGACCAAGGTTTTTCGAGAAATATCAGAAATCAACAATGGAAAATAGTCGCTTTTCAAATGCCAAAGGGACAATTTTCAACCAATCAAAAAGATTTTATATATTATATAGTAAATATATTCAAGAATACTTAGTTTCAATTTGAGGTCGATCAGTCATACCAGCGAGATGTCATTCTTTAGAACGCAATTTTTTTGTCACTCTGGTATTTCCCCTTCAATATTTCAAGTTTATATTTATGGAAAGTATACTGTATATTGTTCAAATCAGATGAGTAATATGAAGGAATGACATTTCGATGTACTTGAATATAATGGAGTTCGCCACGCTGAAAATTTATTAGTAGAAATGACAAAACTGTGATTCCAATTTCACGACTAAGTGGTGTTATTGGATCCTAAACATGTTAAGTGTTCATCGAGTCTGATGCTCAATCAACCAGATACATGAATTTACTTTATCGTTAGATCAAACTAGTTTCTGTTCAGTAGGAGTCGAATCCATTCATCTAGGCCTACATCAGTTCATCTATCACCCAGTTTCAATAGATTTGAAAATATTTCTGAACGTAACGATAATAAGAGACAGTTCAGAAATTCAAGAGGATTTCATAGGTTCACGGATTATTGCAAACATAACTAACTGCGTTTATATTTCTGAACAAATTTTAACTCAATAACAGACACTCGATATACGAACACGTATTTTTCAATTAAGGCAACATAAGTTTGGAAATATCACTTATCTATGAAATGATGTAAACCAATTTGGATTCGACAGTTCCACGAATGTCATATTTCGTCATGCGATAGCTCATTTTTGCAGTATTCATTTAGTAAATTATAGTAACTTAAATCAATAGAAATATTTATGGATATGATTATGATTTAGATTACAGACGACGCATACATTTTATACAGTGTTCAACAAATATTATGCTCAAGTTAACATGGACAACCAGTTCATATTTCAGCCATTTCCTTTCGAAATATCAATTTCTAGAAAGTTCAATAGACAAATTCCACATTTCATTATTCGTATGAAGATTTTGTACAATCCATTTTCTCATTCACTCCGTGAGTATAGAGTGATTAAATTAAATAAATGAATTAAATATGTCTTCCGATTAGGTTATGTTTCCTTCATTATTCACAGCCGAATTTCATAGTTCGGTTGTTATCGTCTCATCGATGCGATAATATCGCTTTCTGAGTATACAGTGTGGAACAGCCAAATGGAATAAATTCGATAACGAATAAATGAGAGCGTGTTGGGAAAAACGCTTGGATACGTCGATTTGAATTTTTAGATGTACAACCCCCTGTATATTATTAGTTTCTTCAGAAAATTATTAGTTTCTTCAGAAAATTCCTGACATAATTCATACTATGTCCCATACCTATCTTCAACTGTTTCGGAAATATCTGTTTTCAGATGTATCCCAAAAAATTAACATTAAAAAAAATTTTTTCAATTTCACAAATAATGTGGAAAAAAGAAACATTGATTCCAATGTAGGAGATGTTCAACAAGTTGCTAAGGCTATGAGTTTTGTACGAAAATAAACAGAACTGTTTTTGTATTTTTTTTATTTCATGTCAGTAAGGAAACGCATCAATGGTTTTTGTTTATTTTCTCAATATTGAGAGCTAAAAGGGAGAATAAGTATTGAGTGTAATGTAGCGAATTTGTGAAATAAAATGATTTTCTCTCTTCAATGTTAATTTTTGTAACACATTTGAAAACACTTGATCTTTCCAAAACAGTTGAAGATAGGCATGGCTATGTCTAGAATTTCCTGAAGAATCCAAAAAAACTGATAATACACAGGGGGTTGTATTTAAGATAAGAAAGTTGGTATCGGCCACTGTCACATGACACACCCTATATGTTTTTTTTTTGTTGAAAAAAATGCATCTAAAAATACAAATCGATGTGTCCGAGCTTTTTTCCCAACACGCTCCCATTTATTCGTTATCGAATTTATTCTATAATACAAATTCAGGCAAAAATTCTTCTATCTGTGAAATGTATTGTCATTTCACAAATATCGTAATGATCTTGATATTCAGTTCCTAATTCCATGTGATATCGAACCAATTCACTTCATTACTGTGCTGTCTCATTTTGCCAAAATATCTGTTGTTGTTACTTTTGAGGATTTTTTGGGTATTTCACCAGTTTTAATCGTGACCTTGAAATAAAAAACTGAATAAATGAGTCGATAATATTCACTTCGTCATGAAATTTGTCCGGCTCGTATGAACCTCGCAGACTATCCGTGACGTATCGGTCTGATCTATCGCCCCAATTCATCCCCCAACTACTTCACCACCACCCTAGCCGAATGGGATGATTGCTTCGTCAGGTTGTTTTATTGTTATGAGTTCATCGCCGCACTTTTCGCCATTCGTTTCTCTTTTGTTCCCCCTCCTGTCACTTCCCACGTACGGAGACATCCGTGAAATGAGAAACAATTCATCTTTTCGGATACAGATAACGGTACGGAAAGTTTGGAGCACTCGTTGGGATTGCGGTGAGTTCAGGAGTTCCGGTGAGTTTGCGAGAAGTTGCGTCAAGATCCGTTCGGATTAGACTGAGACCAGAAGTGACAGAAGAAGAATTCTGATGTTATAACTTCGAGAGTCTGCGGAGATTCATGTTTGCCATCGGTGCGAATAAGCTCAACTATAATGGAGAACTGAATATATTCAATACTTTAGAAAGATTTAATGTAGATTTGGGGAGTATAACATAAATTCCTGCATCTTTGCTTCTCATGCTTTCCATGAATGCAACAATTTCTGATAACGTTATTCATTCTCTTCACAACGATGTATGTATACATATGGTGTTTTCATATCACGGTTTTGTTAAAAAAATATAATTTTAATTTCTTGCGAGGAATACTTTGAATAAAAAACATTGTAATATCGTTGTCAACAAAGTTGACAGTCTGATAAGATTACAAATCATGTTATTTATGTATGTGTCAAAAGAACAAAGGGACATGATACAGATTTTTGAGGAACAGAACATTGCCAATTGCCGAATGAACATAACCGATACGCCACCTGGTGGCACTAAAAATAACTAGACATAACTCTCCAATCCATGCGTTTTATATTGTATTTGGTTGATTTCATAATAAATTTGAATATTTGAAAAATTATGAAACTGTGAATCGGTATAATCAAACTTCCAATATTAATTTCCATGCTTCTGCTCTAGATAGTGATAAATATTGTGAATAGATGGATCAATTTCTGTTTCCATTGAAGGTCACAGTCAAGCATCGTATTGTTCAAGTATCAACAAAATTGAAACGAGGTCTCACATATATAACATTATCTAGTTTATTTGACACTTCCCAAAAATGGGCTGGAAGGTACATTCATGCAATGCTATCTATCCTGAGTAGAGTGTCGTGTCGTACATTACCAGGTTTCTCCGAAACACAGAAAAATATGCCAAGATGTTTTGAGAGCTCTTGAAGTCAGGATAGTGCTCGATTTTACAGAAATTATTAAACAAGAACCAAAATGCTTTTGTTGTGGTATCAGGTTTTATTCTCAGTATAAATATAATAATACAGTCAAATTTATGACAGGTATTTTTCCTGGGGGTTTAATCACTTTTATTAGTGAAACCCATCTTCTATCCGAGTGACTTGATTTCGAAGTTACAAAGTCTACAGAATGCTATTATGGTACATCAAGGATTTTTAATAGATGATATTTGTTATCAGTTCTCTAATTCTTCAAAATTTTTCTTGAAATAAAAGAAAAACGGCAAAACAATCACAATGAACTAATAATTAATTCCATAACATAAATCATTATTTTGTCAGCAGTGAAAGAATTCAATTTTCTTCATGATATTATGATGTCCAGCATTCAAAACTTCTCCACCTTTATGAACACTTCTGAAAGTGTTTGTGCCTTCAAAGTACCCTAAACTAAATCTTGCTATTCGAATCTAAAAACGAAATAAGTTATCAGAATCCTGTATACATTTTGATCGAACCGTTCACATTCACAACAGTATTCTAACTTCGGATTGTTTTCGATATAATACGATGAATTAAACAAATGTTAATGCTTACCACTTTCAGAAAATTGTACACATTAAAGCTCTAGTTCACTGCAGGAGTGCAGAAGTCTGATATATCTTCATTTTTATTAAAAAATTACCCTTTATGTAATAAAACATTCCATTGTCAACATTTATAGTTCTGTGACCGCCCAGTTTGGCGTTGCAATCTCAAATTCATTCGCCAATGGATCTCGATGATCTTCGACGAAGAATTGTTACCACTCCCGGACAATCGTTAATTTCATTATATGTATGCGTTATTATTATACATATTTCCTTGTGATCTGTCACAATTTTCTTGTGGAACGACAGCTTCATCGTACTTTCTGGTCGAAAATGTCCAGTAAAAGAGAATGAGAAAATTGATTTTAAACAAAACTATGGTATCGAACCATTATGTGTGATATATCATTATAAAGAGGATAAAAGTTGACAAGTGTTTCTTCGTCATTTTAGGAATCACTGAGAAGGCAATGTCATATTCCTAAACTCAATGAAAATCTGCCTAAATGAAGTTTTAGTACGATTAGTTCGTCCTAAAAACTGAAATTATCCTCACTGGTAATTATTTAACAAGCATCCTCAACCAACTGTATATGACTATCTGAAATTGTATATCACTTATCGACACTTGATATGATTCATATCATCATTCAGTCTGGATAACTTCGATATGTTCGATATATATAATATGTTGTAGGAATATTCATGAAACGAACTCTCAGACTACATTTCTCTCCAAGTAATCTTATGATCAAAAAAAAAACTTCAGATTCCGTTATATTAATCATGAAAAGAAACGTGATATCAAATCGGAAAATCCTGAAGGATATTTATGTGATATTACAATTGGAGCTGAACTTCAGGATTGTCGAGATCTCTTGAATTGCCTACTACTCCACAAAAAAGCTCATCTGATTCTATGGTTCCCCAGACAACTTTTACTTCATTCTGTCTTTCTCAACGACATCGTAAATAAGATGTTTTCTGTGTCAAACACAGCTGCATGAAATGTTGGAAAGCAGAAGGGAATGAAAAGCAATTGGAAATTTGATATGTTTTACCCTTATTGCGGAGAAATCATTGATACGTCATCAATTTGACTCCAGAAAAAATACCACGATATCCAGAACGTTTTTTATTGATTCCATTCGCAAGTTTCAGGAGAATAAATTTCGACGTGATAATCATAACAATGATATCCCTCAAGAAAATAACCAACTACGAATATGAAACAGCTCGAAAAGGTGAAATAGAAAATGATATTTCACCATAGAGAGTGTATTGACCGATTCATTTTGAAGATACAACAGAGATGGTCTTCTAAAATCCCCTCCCTTTTACCATATTGGTTATATTTTTCAGAGTTGAAACGTCTGTGGACTACTGTTTTTGGCCAAATTGCAGGGTTATACATATATTTCATTTTTTTTTGTCAAAGTCAACCCCAAACATAAAGCAGTATTTTTGTGATTCCTGTGTAGGTAGTTCCTTTATTCTCCTCTCTGTATTGCTGAACTTGGATTACTTCTTGATATGGGAATTGATACGTGACAGATGACATGTCTTTCGAGATAGTACTTGTACAACCATACTTTCCTCAGAAGATCAAAATCATTTCTATAATGTTCCTTCATTCGCCATGTCTTGAATTTTTATTTGTCAATTGATTTTTGAGATTTTTTTCAGAGATCTTGGAATCATTTGTGGATTAATTATTCTTGTCAGTCCTTTGTTCATCTATCGACATTTTGTCTTCTGTAATCTGGCAATATCTTCATTGCCACCATACGTACATTTGACAATTGGTCACTTGCCTTTATTTTCAATTAGAATTGCTTAACATTTTCCACTTGCTGCTTCGTTATATTGTTTTTTGGTCATCGTTTTTTCTGTTGATATCCCCATTATTGATGTGAGCAACAGAGAGACAATTGCGGTAATGTTATCTTTACTATATTTCATAGTTAGATAGATTTCTTGAATTGAATAGGTATTTTCCGAATCCGGAAATTGATTTCACCTCGTATTTTTTATATAAATATAAACGATAATGAAAGGTTCCAATGAACCCCTCTCACTAGTGCCAAAATGATGTTTGTCAGTGTTTTCAATTCTCATTGACCATTTTTCTTCATCTCATCTTTTGTAGAGCGAAAAAATAATGGGAATACATAGAGGCACAAATATTTTTCTCTAATAACTGTATCTACATGATTCTGGAAAGTGTATCGACCTTTCCGAGACTGATGATACATAAAAAAAAATTGAAGTTCGATAAATAAAATTATGTAGAAGATATATTATTACTAAGTTTTTTGCAAAAATGTTCAAAAATATGTTAAGAGATACGAAAAATTAAATGATTGTCGAGATATTTGAGTATTTGTAGTCACATGTAGACACAGATCAATTTCTCGCGAAATTCATGGGTGACAATATTTTGGATTTCCACGAAAACTTCGCTCTAAATATTGACGTTTATGCAGTCAACTTATCCGTGTGGTTTTCCTATCAGTTCATTCATCAAACTATACTTTTTTTTCCAAAGTTCCATCATCCTCAGATAGCTTGGTACAAATATTGACTCACCCTGAACAATAAACTATAAGTATTCATAAACTAATGGAATATCCTCAGGAGTTTAAAAAATGGTTCAGCTAGCAACTTTGACATAAGTCCAGTGTTAGCAGATCTGACGTCACAGAGAGTATTTTAAATCAAAATAGGTTTGGGGCAAATGTGTTTCGTCAATCTCATACATTAATAAATATTCAATTAGGTGAACGTAAACAAAAAACGAAGATTTATGAACGTGATCTCGATTTTCATGCACGCCACTGTCGTTCCCCTTATTCCAGTTCCATTTCCTTTGTGTGCAGGGGAAGTTAACGTCGAGAAGAACTTTTTAGCTGGGGGTATCCCGAGGGATTTACCTCTGCTGGTGTTGTACGTGAGACGGGAGCAAATAGAAGGAAGGCGATGCCGACTTGAGAGAAAACCGTCTTTCGACTTTTTGTATACGTCGTTTGTGTATTTATTCCGATTCAAATCGTAGAAATGATGTCATTACTTTGCCTTTCTGTTTACCAGATAATCCAGTGGGAAATAAAATGGAAAGTCTAGTGTCTAGTGAATATTCAGTCGCACCTTCTCCAAGACTTCATGATGAATGCTTTTTTGTTACAGGATGGAAAGAATCGCTGCTTTCTTTGCCGAAAAAGCTCCTATCCGCCAAGTCTCTGGTGCACACAAGCTCAACCACATCTGATGAAGAAGTGAGTATATGTCCCAACCTAGCACAACAAGGTGATAAATGCTACTATAAATCGCACTAGAGTGGTAAAATACGCATTATAGCACTAGTGCCGTAATTGTCACTTTACCACACTAGTACAAAAAATGATACTTCAATGTACTTGTGCGATTTAGAATATTTTCATATTTTCATAACGTATTTTCTGCATGTCACAAGATATTTTCGGTAGTTTCGGAGATTTTACGTGAATGTTAGATCTCAATTTTTAATTTCTCTTGAATAAATTAATCGTGCTGAACATTTCCAACCAGAATTCATCCAGGCCTCTTCAATTTTTCCCAAAGTAGTTGGGAAACACCTATCAACTTTTCAATTTAGGATTTGAACAGTTACAGTAAACGTTTTTAATTTTTTTTACAACGATCTATCGTACATTGTGATTCAATACTATGTTTCTGTCAAATATCAAAATTTCCACTTTTTGTAAAGCGTGCTTTGGAATATAATATTGTTCTACTGTTGTTAACAAAAATTTTGACAGTTCGACTGATCTGTCTAATCCACGTTGGTATCAAATAAGAATATCTACGAGCTACCCACTTTTCGAATTGTACTGGACATTTTGATGGCGTTGAAACCTGTTAACTTTTGTTCATTTCAAGAACCCCATCTTGAATTTCAACATTTTCAGATAAGACTTTCAATTCTCTTTGGGCAATGTGGATCAATATCACGGTTTTGTCAAATAACTGGATTTGTATTCCGTGTGAGAAGTGATTTGGAAGAAATATTATACTATGTAAAATTCTGACAGTTCAATTATCTCTAGTCGAGACGTTGACGTTCATGACTTTCGGTGACAATTTTCAACTAAACAATACGAAACAGCCGTTTCGCGAAAGAATCAAATCAGAGTGAAATAGAAACGAATACATAATAAAATTAAAGAATGTTGCATCATATAACATGTACGGATTGCCTCCTCCAGATTCTAACCTAACAAATACATGAATAACATGATTCAGAATATGATCAAGAGAATTGCAATTTTTCCACAACACTCCTCGTAAAAAATGAAAGACTAGATTATTGACAAAACCGTGATATTATGTGATAAATTATTGAACGAAAAAAAAAAAACGTTAACTGAAGACGTTGAGAATCAAAATGCTGTTCACAAGAAACACTGGAGTTGACAATTGTTCCTCTATCATTTTGAATATCATTGAAAAGACGATGCCATATTATTGAACTACATAGAGAAATGCCTGAATAAATGCTACCCGTGCTATAAAACGGTATCCCAGGAGATTAAAAAAAAAACTGGATAATATTCGAAAAACTGTTGACGGTGTAGCTTCCTCAATATGATGTAGATCTATGATAAAGGATTAAGAATAATAATAATAACGTAATATCATCCTAACTGTACCTGAAATATTATGAGATTGGAGAAATATCGTTGATATCATGAGAATTTGGAAATTATTTTGGGAGTATGGCAGGACATGATAGAATGTTGTTTCTCATGTTGTGTTTTTTTTTTTATTATTTGTGTTATTGCGTGTATGTGGGGACGATTATCCAAAGTATCTTATATTCTTGATTATCCCGGAATGGAATGCATTTCAAGTATCTTATTGATTTAAATAGCACTCGCAGAGTTAATATGAGTAAAGTTATACCTTGTTTTGACCCTGTATAAAATTTAGGAGAAAGTCTTGTGCAGGTGAATTCTACTCCAAAGGTGTAAAAAATGATTCAAAGTGTCGCAAAAGAAGATGTGCCATTTAAAATTTTTTGGGTTCTGTACTAAATTGCGCTTCTCGAACTCTTTTAGTTTTAGAGATATTTGCATTGGAAGTTTTCAAATAGACACCCTTTATGTACTGAAACGATATAGGATACCACGTTTATCTGTTCCAGATGTCGCAGACTAGTTTTTAACTTTGTGAATCTCGAACAATATAGATCACTATTATTGAAGTAATTATTGTCCATCCAACATGCAATCCGATATTGATTTACACAAATTTCGATAAACTGTCATTTTCTATAATGTCTATACCTAATTCATGTATGAATGAATATTATTGTGATAATTATTAAAATTTTCGGTTCGAAATGTCCAGTATGATGAAAAATGAAAAATCAAAAATAAAAAAAAAACTTTTAATTTTTTCGCAATGTCCCCAAACTATCAGAGAAATCCTCAATTATTCTATAGATTGATCACGAAAATGCGCAACTTTGTCCCATTTCAACCAACTACATATCTCTTTGAATAAGTGAGATCTCCATAGTAGCATTCAAAAAACGGACAGCCTGGATGCTGGAAGCTTCATACATACCCTGACTATCCAATCAAAAACTAATAGCAGGGAATATAACTTTGTCGGATCTGTACGCCTACAGGAAATATATATCCTGCTGCGTTTCCAAATTGCAATTGGACAATGAGGAAGGAAACTTCAATGAGATTTCATCCGATTCATTAGAGAACTAGAGAGGACATGTCAAGTGCAGAGAACGATTTCAGAGAAGTCGAATGAGAAGGGAAAACGAAGCGACTGTGTAGTTTGAACAGCAGCTAGAATAAAATCTGATTATTCAACGTGAATCGACTGAAAGTTTCGTTACGATATGCGAGATTGATCTATGTTAATGAGGTTCCAAACTGTACTCATTGGTGTTGTTGGTTTATGGTTAATAAAGTTTTGAAATAATCGCTCTACGATGTCACACTCTGCTGATACTTCTCCAGTCGACGAACAGTAGAAAATCACTCTGTATACTTCATGGATATAAATAATAAGGATCATATAATCACTGTCCTCCTTTTGTTACCTCACAAGTTTTTCTCATTTCTTCGACTTGCCCGCCCTTCAATTCAATTCTAACAAAACATCGTTGGGAATGTAGGGGCACAAAAGAATAATTAATCCGTGAAAATCGATTTCCGCTAGGCCGAACCAAGGTGTAACGAACAGTGTTACACCGATTTATTTTCCTGATTTTGCAACTCGCCAGGACTCGTTATTTTCTTTCGTTTGCTCTTTGAATTCATCAAAGTATTCAGGCGTATCTGAATGGAGTTCGTCAGCTTCAATTTATTTTCCAGTGCATCGGAATCAGGAAAAAACATCGAGTGATGATGCCTACACAGTAAGAAAGAATCATAGCAGTCACTACCATCAGCTGATACCCTCTGGTGTCCTTGTAGTTCCTGATTTTTGAGTGGGAATTAACACTGACATTTCTATCACCATTCCAGAGGACAAAAACCATCAACAGCCTGTATGTTACGAAGGATTGGAAACCGACACCACTATGGGAATGTTCCCAAGTAATGCTTTCAACAAAAATTTAACTACTATAACGAGCAGATAGGCAAGGCAGGGAAGACCTAATCAATGCAGACCGATCAAAAAGTAAAAGCTTTATACAGTCAAACCAAGTCAAAGACCAGAGTCTCACTTAGCTTGGAACAACTGTCATTATTCCAGACAAAAGTTGCAGCTTACAGCACTGCAGCGGAGTTACTGAGACAGTAGTTTGAAAAAAACTCACCGATATTCACTCTGACAGCCAAGCTACTATCAAAGTAATCAGCTCCAGGCAAGTCAGCTCCAAACTTGGATTGGATCTGGGATTGATCAAAAATCCTCTAGGTGAGGCAGTCAAAGTAGCCTATCTCCAGACTTGGTATCAGGCCATACAGGTTAGGCGGACGCGCTAGCCTGAGAAGAGGCACGAGGTGCTCCATTTGGCTCAGAAGCTTTCTGAGGCTTAACGTTCTCAGTATAACTAATAGGTTACTAGGAACAATCATAATCATGGTTAGGCTGCCTGACAGGGCATTGTAGACTTAATAAACACATGAAAAATATAAGAGAATTCAGCACAGGTTCCGCCCTATTACGGAAGTCTTTCAAGACTAAAGTTTTCTACGTTGGGGAGAGGAAAACCGCAACATTTCCGGTACTTAGTGAAATAACGAGAGGATGTACACAATAATTCTGTAAAGGTCGTTGTGAGGATGCTCCCAAAATCACATATGCCCATTCTAGTCTAATCTGATTTAAGTACCTATCCGAAACAAGGCTCGACATAATGCATTGTAGCACCGCAGAAGATATTTCTTTACACCATCCTAGTGATCATTTATTTCATATTCCCTAGAAGAGGTAGAGTGTTTATCATATATTTGAGGTAGCTCCACTTACAGGACATGCACCTGTTAGAACATATTAACAATAGGTGGGGCTTCATGACAACATGAGACTACTGAAAACATCTTGTGCTATTGTGAGGCACTAAACTACAGGAAAGTAATGCAACTAGGGGAATCTGATTTGAACCTAAAAAATCTGGGAACCATGTATCCTAATGACTTCAATACCCAAAAGAACTAATATCTGGAAAGGTATAAGAATGATGAGGGGAGTACAATAAGCCTCTAGCTGCAGTACATCTCTTAGCCCCTTTAGAAAGAGAAAACAAAAAAGGTGACTCCAGACCTGCCATTTTCCCCTCTCAGGCCCCTTCTTGACCTCCAGAGCTCTCCTTTCCCCTCTCAGGTCCCTTCCGGACCTTCAGACCTCATTGTCCTCTTTTATACCCCTCCTTGACTTCTAGAGCTCTCCTTCCCCTCTCTCAGATCCTTTCCTGGCCTCCAGATCTCTCTTCCTCCTACTGACGCCCCTTCTTGGCCTCCAGAAGTCTTCTTCTCCTTTCTCAGGCTCCTCTTCGGCCTCCACACCTCTCCTTCACCCCTCTCAGGTCCCACAAACCCCAAATTAACATGAACATCAGAACATTTTGGAATTTCACGAGATTCTGCTGTAATTCTGCGTGAAAGTACAATACAGTAATCAATTCTTTCTATGAGAATATGCAGGAGGCGAATAAACAAGAAAAAAATCACAAAAGGATTGATAACCTTTGTGCGTGAGATGTTAGTTTAACTCATCTCACAATTTTTTATGTATAAATTAGATATAATGGTATAATGTATGTATGATACCAGTGTACTTATGATATAATGACGGTAACAATCTTGATAATAACAATGATAACAAAATAACTAAATGCCTAGTATATTGAATGGAGTGAGTGATACATACATGCACACAACGACATACAGATTCAAACATACCCACACACACACACACGTATTGAAATAAGGTTCATTAGAGGTTTATGGAGAACTGGAAGAGATATCAACTTGAAATTTTGATGGATGCTACTACTCAATGGTTGCGTTCATAAACTTACTCAGAATCGTTCGTAAACGTATTCTAGAGTATGCATTGACTATTGAGGAGCAATGATCAACATATATTTCTAATCACGTGATCGTCCAGAATTTTTTGTAGAATTCGAAAATCTGAAAATAACAGCGTATTGAAAATATTTCAGGAAGATAAATCACATTGAGTAGTAGCATCCACCAATATTTCAAGTTGATATCTCTTCCAGTTCTCCATAAACCTCCAATGAACCAGTGAATCAGGTGATACAGGTGAATCACCCTGTATATACATACAACAAACACACACAGATTCACACCCACACACACATGTATTACAACAGCTAAAATGTACAAAAACGAGAATACAGTCTGGTGATAGAGCATATAAATACACCGGAATATTCATCTGCACTGGCATTGAAATTATATTTTCTAACTGCTATGCTCTCTGCCCTCGAACGACATCAGTATAGCACCGAGCAACATCACCCCATGCTTTTCCAATGAAAAACATTCCGAAACTTCACATACCCCCTTGGAAATACGTAGCAGGGAAACCCCTACCGTGTGAATTCCTCCTGCTATAGCAGGTGTCTGTGGTATGGATGACTCTGCTCTTCAGTTGTTGTGTACCCTATACTGTTTACGCTACACTTAGCTGGGTTTATATCGAGGCTCATAGTACGGGGAATTGTTTTACCGTTGTTCTGGTGAACAGTCATTTCTTGGATTCGGTTCACTCTAGTAGGAAGTCCCTATGTTTTCACAACTACCTAGATTGCATCTTCGGAAATCAATGATATTATAGTAAATACCGTCAAATGACAATTGTCCCACCCAGGTGGACTGAATAGTTCGTAGAATGATATATAGATGACGCTGCTATTTTTTTTCATCATTTTACTAAATGGATCTGAAGCAGTGGTCACCAACCTCTTCAATGTGTTGAGCTACTTTAACGTAACTTATTACATTACCGCTGTTTATGATTGCTATTGTGACGATTAGATTTGTTTGTAGAATTTGTGAGAGCTACCAGAATTGTCTCCACGAGCTAACGGTAGCTCGTGATCGACAGGTTGGCGACCACTGCCTAAAGGCTTATGATACTTTCCCTATCACACTGAAACCTTAAAAGACATATGTGCCTTTGAGTAAATAACAAAGGTCAGTAAGTTTCAAGGTTAGACCTGAATTAGATTTCTCTAGTCGCGTTTCTCTTCTGTAGTTTGAAGCCTTACAACTGCGAAAAATGTATTCAACAGTTTCAGGTTTCACCTCGATAGAGCCCCATATTCTGTAAATTCGTTTTCACAAGCGCATGGTCTGTAAGGAGACCTGTTACTAATTTTATTTGATCTCTACTCAATATAACTATCTCGTCTCAATAACTATTGGGTTGTTCGGAAAGTGATTTCGTTTTTTTTTCTAGTCCAACACCTTTTGCCATCTTTCTGGTACTAGCATAATTCCACGATCATGAAATTTGTGGTCTCTGCTGGCAAAAACCTTATCGAGGTGGTATTTGAACTTCTCATTTGAGGTGAATATTCCATCTTCTAAAAAATTTTGGAGGGACCGGAACAAATAATAATCCGATGGTGCCAGATCTGGATAATATGGTGGGTGTGGCATTGTATCCCCTTCAACCTGTAAGAGCTTTTGGCGAGTGACCGCAGTTGTTTCAGGTCTCGCGTTATCTTGCGTTTGATTATGTATACAACCCATTTCTTGTCCACTGTGATGATGCTTTTACTATTTCTGTAGTGAACAGTGAGATATCGTTACTGTTAGTGCAAAAGGTCGTATATGAAAGTTCACTACTTTACAGGGGAGCATGAAAAAATCAGCTGCACAACATAAACGACTTTTTTTCATTTGACCATAACTTATAATAGATCAGCTGATGACATACAATATTTTTGTAGCAGTTGCAGACTGCAAAATGCCACCTTCAGCACAAATAAAATAAAAATGGACAATTTTTACATACGACCTTTTGCACTAACAGTAACGATATGTCGAAAATGCTACTCATCGCTATCCAAATTTAAAAGGGCACCAACCAAGAACTAGTGCGTAAAATTAATTAGAATCTTCCACACATAAGACTTGCTTCATGAGCTCTCAAAGCATATAAAAATTATGCGGCTTTAGTATGAAGTTAGGTGTGAAAAATACCATTGAATCCTCTGTCGGAAAAAAAAAACAAAATCTTTCTGATTTCAGAACACCCCAATAAATTCTAGAGTGCTATCCCAGGCTACTTCTCGTGAAAGTTTGATTCATTTTTTGATGCACCATCTTGTGTTTTTAGGCAAGTCAAGAGCTAGTTTCGCACCATAGTAGGGTGTAGCTGATCCCTCTCTAGCTAGTTCATCAGCTATTTTATTGCTTTTTATTCCACTGTGTCCAGATACCCATATCAGGTAAACTTTATTTGACATCGCCAGTATCAGAAGCTCGTTGACACATTTCCAGATAAGTCTGGACTTCATCTTGTATCTTGCAAGAGCTTTCAGGCTAGGCTGACTATCCGAATGAATATGAATTCCCTGTAGAATTGGTCTTCAAGCGCATAGAAGGGTTTCTCCTTCCAAAAGAACGATTAATTCCCGCACCAGAAATGCTACTAGTATCAAATCCATTTGATTTCAGTCACTCCTAACTTTCGGAAGTCTCATGAATTTGAAAGCTATCATAATATCACTTATAGCACTTAGAGAGGAGCAACTTATGTTGGTTTGAAAATATCGATGGAGAAAAATAGGGTGTCAATAAACCATTGCGTTCAGCGAAAAATATACCATTGGAGCCAAGGTATAACTGAATAAACATCATTCCGACTTGAATTGAAACTGTGAGTAGATGTCGAAGGAAGGTATCATGAAGGAATATTTGGCTAGAAAAAAGCTGTTTGAAGTGGGTGCTGCACAAGCTGTCACAAATCAGTGAAACCGATGGCAAAATTTCATAAAATGGGCTTCGAATTGCTTCCACATCCACTGTATTCTCTACATCTGACCCTGATTGACTTTTTCTGATTTCTCTCTCGTTAGATGTGAGCAGATCTTTGATTCTCTAAGTAGAGGTAACTTTAAACTAAAATCTTTCCGGAAAACCTATGTATTTTTCAGCAAATTTCAATGGCAGTTACATGAAGGGAAAGAATGTATATTTCAATCTTCTCCAAAGGTTGTGTGTTTTGTAATATATTCCATGCACTGAATGAACAGTTATGCATATTGAATTAAGCTCATTGGGTAGACAGTAGCTGAGTTATGAATTTTTCAGCCATCCAAGAGAATCGGTATTGATCTTTCATATGAAATTCCTAGTGTACATATGTATTCCACTCTTTGTCTTTCACTGAAGAACTGATGGGTTCAAACGATAGCTAGAGCCATTTGGGGTAGTAAAAAAGTTTATTATATCAGGAGGTTGAACTTCTAGAAACGAGGAAAACGATGATCTTCGAATAACCAACTTATCTTGCTCTTATCCTTGTACGGTTTCGCATTGTGCGTACCCCCAAATCAAACTGGCTTCATTTTATTACATCTGACACTAAATCACTTTTCATTCCCATCATCCTCTTGTCAGTTGCGTCTTCAGACGAGCCAATTTCTCCAATTTCATTTTCGCGGATATCCTTTCAAAAGTTTCTACGTCGAGAATCCATCCATGCCAATGCGGTGCACTTATCGAGATGAAAATATTCGTACGTGGAACTCGACTCCGAAGATGCTGTTGATAAAGTTGTTACAGTGTTTGAATAGTATACAGTGTAAACCATATGATCTCTAGAAGGTCTACTGTTACCAACTCAACAGTCATGATTCAGTATATAAACAGGTTCGGATTTGCAGATAATAGAAGTCAATACAATTTGTAGCTACTTTTGGAGTACCTCAAAATTCAAATTTAGGCTCTTAGCTTTCTTTAAGGAAGTGGCATTTGCGTGAATTCAATATGTGATAGATTGTGTTATGCTAATGACCTAAAAATTCAACAACTACATTGTGTTCAATTTCAGGATCAGCTCAAAGCCTTTGATTCTTGGTGTAGTCAGAATTAATTAAGTTAGAATATCCAGAACGGTTTCATTAGCCCAGTCAATTCATAAACCTATCTATCGATTTTGAAATATCGAGGGAAAAGAAATGAATTAATTATTGTTTACAATAGAAATACTATTTTTATGATTTTCTCGACATTATTTATCCTTGTATTCTTTAAGTAAGGTTTGCCTTTTCGGAAATGTATTCTTTTCCAAGTATTTTTTTAAACATTTTGATTAGAAATTATTATTTCTCAAACATTTGATTTCATAATTCGTTATGCAAATGATGATTTTGTTTGATCCATTTCCTCACTTCCTTATAGATATAAAGTTGTTTTTCTTTGTGAATGAAATTCCTTCAGCTAGTGGAGGATAATTTTACACAGACAAATGAAATATTCCCCTCTTTACCACACCAATGAACTGAACTTGTATTTCCACAATTTTGAATCTTGTATAACATTGTATTTATTCAATTATTTTTATTCATATATTATTTCCTTGAAAGTAATGTGAAATGTATGTATGTATGTACATATACATAAAAAAACGTAATGCTACTAATAATGAAAAAAAAAATAGGAAATTCGAATCAGCATGCTTTTTCCTCAACACTTTGGTGAGTAGAGTATTGTGTAGTGAGAGAAAAAACAGCATAACATGAATAAATAAAAAATAGACAATTAGGAATTAGGAATAAAAAGACAGAAATGAACTATATATACGATATGAAAAAAGAGGATGAAAAGGCAAAAGTTAAGAAATCACAATATGCAGAAAATGTGGATGAAAATCCAACAGTGCATTTATCAAGGCAGTAAGATGATAAATAATCATAAATATATACAATTTTTATGTTTCTATAATTCTCAAGAAGTCCTTGTAATTACTATAAATATAAAGTTTGATGGCTGGGGTGAATTTCTTGAGGTTAACACATTTTCGAATGGCAAGAAGTGATAGATTGTAGGCTTTAGGTTGAATATAAGTTACAAAACGGCGACTGAAGTTATTGTTGTTAAGTAGTGTAATAAGTAGCTGGTTCAACGTGCCGCGTGTATGGAATGTTTGCTGACAATGACTACTCTAATAGGCAAATATTAAAATAGTTAGAATATATATAGCTCGAATATTAAATATATCTGTTGAATACAATACATTTGTTGAATCGTTTTTTTCGTCTAAAAATGATTTTTAATATAAAATTTTAGATCACCTTGAGATTTTGTAATGAGTTCTCATACAAACCACCCATTTATATGTTATAAGTAGCAGTTTAATCGACAGTATCTCTCTCAATACATAAAATTTGTGAATCAACTTCCTGAGTTTTGTTGTTAAGTAGTTGATGTGAGTTTCCCACCTGAGATTTTTATCGATTATTATGCCCAATTATTTGATTTGGCTAACTAACTTCTGTGATGTTTTTATTCAGATTACCGATGCTAATATTGTAGAACTCTGGTCTATTTGCATTATTGGCTCAGAAGGCTATACAGTGTGTTTTTTCAACATTCAGTGACAACTGGAAAGCATTTAGCCAATTCGTATAGTATTCACATTTCGAATATTACAATAATCAGTAGAATAGCGACATCAAAAATTGCTCCCAAATAGCTGATGTGTTCATTATTATCCGCTGCCAAATTTCACGATTCATAACTGTGATACGTAGAAATCCCTACCTATACGTCGGACGTATCTCGTAACGTGAAAACATTGAAAAATGCACATGTTCAGCTGTTATACGATACGTTTCCGTATGTTGTGGACGAAGCCACGAAGGAAATTATTCAGCGTTTATAGGCCCGAATGAATTCAGTAGTCGAAATATTGACAGGTGTTGAAGTGAAAATCAAACAAACTGTGCATGGTCGTCAGAAAAATTTCCAACAAATCCGCGAATCCTGACTAGTTGCGAACGGGTTTAAAATGCGGTGGTGGTCATAAAAATCAATGAATCTCAGATTGAAAAAACCCATTTATTCGTCATCAAAGTATATTGTTGATGATCAAAAATGAGCTCTTTAGTAATACACAATCATCAATCATTTCCCATATAATAATATTTCACTGTTGTTCTTCAAGTTTTGTCTTATACCACCCCTCACTCCTCTTTCTGCTGTTTTTCCCTCAGGAACTCTGTTTATCCATTCCACCATGAATTCATCTAATGACGTATTCGTCCCCTTGTATATATTTGTATTTCTCTGTCGGTTGTCAGACGCTCCCCATAGTAGGAACGATCGCTTTGTGTACCTGCAGGAAACCGAGTAAATGGAATATAATTCATTATTAATACTTTGGGACCCTCCATATTGATTGACAATTAAATATTGACGGCTTTCAGGGCTGAAAATGTGCGACAGAGCTGAAAATTGGTCGAATGCATCCAAGGCTCGTTGAAAGAAATTCAACAATTTCGATTATTTGATTAGTTAAACTTTATTATCATTTATTTGTTGGCGTTCAATTTAATTCTTATTTCTTCTACTCCATTTATTGAGAAGATGGTGTTTTTTTTTGTTAGTCCTAATAGAACTTGTTTTCTCAGCAGAATAGTTGTGTACCCTTGTCAAAGATTATGTTGCGTCCACAGTGTCCTATCAAGGATCTCAACTTGAATCCTGGTCATGCGTCTGTCTGACTCAGAAGGTACTCTTTGAATCTTGGTGATGAATCCTTTGCCCTGACTCATTCACTTTGCTTTCTCATCCAGACATTTTCCAAAGTTCTTTTCAGCTTTCACTGTACTACAAAAATGTTCTGGACCAATTGGAGCACCTCCTTCTGAGACTAGCTCTCTGTACCTGACTGTACCTACCTAACGTTGGTTCAAGATCAACACTTTCGCGGTGCTTTTTCATGAATATGTGATTTTTGGAACCGTTTTGTGAGCATTCATATATAAGCTCTTCCAAGGTGTGATAAACAATTATTCAGTGTGACGACAGCACCACAGATTCTACCTTAATCAAATCAAATCAAAACATTCAAATCAAATTAATGCAAACTCACAAAATATTGCAATTTGGGATACAGCTGCATAAGACCATCAAGTATTCTGTCGATCAACTAGATCTCAAATTTTCGAAATGATCTGTCTTTCTGCTCTCCAGATACTTCTAATGTTCCATCTACTCAGACACACCCTGTATTAGTCTCAGTGTCCCATCCCATTGCCTGTCTGAAACAAGAACAACATTGAGGGTTATACAGGGTGGCCCAACGGAACGTACTGAAAGGTATAATTACCAGGAAGAGATTTTATCGAGAAAAACCTGAAACAAGTAAACTTTGTATATGAGGAGGACAAGTTTTGACGCAAAAAGTATAGCTCAAACTTCACCCTCCTGATCGGGGGTAGCATCCCCTATTTTTTTTCAAATGGGAATGGGGGTCAAATGATGCCTTTTTGAGATTCCGTCTGCTCGTTGCGAAGATATGGACCTTTGAAATGTCGCTAGGAGGAGGATTAGTTTCACTGATATCTCGCCTGAAACATTTAGATTGAAAGTCGCAATTTTAATACCTTCATATTCTGTCTCTCCACATTGTTTTCTTGAACAAATGAACTCAAGTTCAATTGAATGTTGTTTTCTCACGAAAGTATTTAATCTTTGTAGAGTATATGGAAGTATCTAGTATTTCAACAACCTTTTCAAAAATTTTGTATCTGGTATCTCAAATGCTTCTTTTTAGGTATATCGCATCTTGTTTTTCAGATACTTTGTATTGGATATCTTATACATCACATCATTCTAGTGTTCTAAACCATTGTTTCGTTCTCATTTGATTCCTTTCACAACGCTGCTGAATCCAGATCCCATCCTTTCATAAAAAATCAACCTCATAAAATATGAAATATAGCAATCAACCTTCATGTACATTAATTAATCCACGACGAAAATCCTGTCGGATACTATTATGACGCAACACCGTAGGGGGATGCGAGAAGGGTGTACTACCCTTTGTGAACTCACTGGTGGTCTAATACACCCCCATACAATGCAAGACACGGGGCTTATATCACCCTGATAATGGTAATATATAAACTTTGGTTGTATCTAGATGCGTGTCTGGGCGAGGGGTATTTTAAGTAGGCTCAACCGATTTTTTGATGAAAATATATCAGCTGTGGTGAATCACGAACATTTTTTTCATTTCCAGGCAATAATTTGATATATTGCAATCTTCTTCTTTGACTTCTCACAATGATGATAATGATAATAATCAGTACTTTCACTGAAAAAGAATTGCACACAAAGAAAACAGAACAATTATGATTTTATATTTATATTATAGTAGGCTCAATCGTTTTTTTCAAAAGAATATATCAGCTGTGGTGGATCATGGGGATTATTTTTCTTTATCAGGCAATAATTCGATTTGTGAAATGATGAGAACTTCTATTAATCGTTATAATGATGATGGTCAGTACTTTCATCATTCCTATCGCTGAGAATTGCATAAAAAACTGAATAATTATAATTTACTATTGATGAAAATAATACAAGGTTTTGAATCAATGATTTTCGATTTTTTCTCTGCCCTTTTTCGATAGAGTGAGAGTATGAACACACCTGACTCCCAATATTGGGCGCACATAACAGTAATATACTATTTTCAACGACTCTATATTGAAAAATGTTTCGGACAGTTCCGAATGATAAATCCGTAAGATTTCAATTCTTCAGAAACCAGTGATGATTTATTATGGATAAACTCTAATTCGGCGTCAAATATGACATCCAGATCGTTTATCAAATGACATCGTTCTAGGAAGTGAACATCAATAATAGACACTTGCGGTTGCGCATCGACAACATACGTGAACACATGACAGCTGAGTATGCGCAGTTTCGATTTTCTCCACGTTAAGAGATACGTCCGACGTATAGCGATAGATAGAGACCACAGCCGAACTATGGAATTGTCCTTTTTCTGCTGATTATCTCCGGACCACTAATCAATGGGGTATAGTGACGAACATTTGATTTTTTAGTGAAAAAATCTTCCGCTAGCTAAACGGATGCATTTCATCCAGGAAGACGACTTTTCATCTACTGAGAAACTGAGAAAATAAATAGGACAAAATCCACATTCGAATAACGACATGTGGAAACCTGAAAGAATCAAATACCAAATGTAATTTTCGTCTCAGTTGCAACGTTTATTTAGGGAATCCGAATATACAATAATGATGGTAATGATAAATAACTAAACAATATTACCAAATCCATGAACAATAATAATAACTATTGTCGAACAAATAAATGGAGTTATGAATAAAAACAAAATAGAATAGAAAAGAAAAACAAAATCTAAATTAACTGACTCAAATTATACTCTATTGACAATTTAAAAAATACTACTGATAATCGACATTTTCCTACAATGTGGAGTTCGTTTTAATATAAGTGTTCAGTTCAGATCCAAATATATAAATACTTTTGCTTTATTTCATGTCTTTTGGCAACTCATCATAATGGATCAAACCTTCATAAAACAATATTTTCATAGAGCTGGACAAGCTGCACCTTGGCAAGTGAACATGATTCATTTGTCTTGTCTCATAATTGTGAGTACTTTTTCAATGAGTGATGAATTTATGAAAATAAGATGGTACCATGTTATTAACGGTCTTGATCATTGCTGATTTGTAAAACCTGTATTTTACTGATAACCATTGTAATGTGTCGAGCGTTTTAGTATGACACGCATCCCACGATTTTGTATTTTTTGTAAAGTCGCAGTTTTGTTTTGATCACAACCAAATAGTAGTGTACTACAATATTCGAAGTGACAAATGATAAGAAATTCGTGTAAAAAAAATTAGTTTCTTCGATATTTATGTATTTGAAGTGTGCATCAATTTTTTCAAAATTGATTTCCAAAGAATATGACTTAAGGTTTATATGTTCATATTTATATAATGTTATCAAAACCATGGCTTCTGTTTTGGACCCGTTTAGTTTTAATTTATTAATATTCAAGTACTAATAAATTTTATCTAAGCATTTTTGACAAAGCTACCTCTAAATCGGCATGAGATGTGGTTAACAGTGTGTCATCGGCAAATGAATTCATAGTCACAATTCTGAGACAAGTCGATGTCATTAATACAGCCTAAAAGTAGTAAAGGACCCAAGACACTAACTTGAGGTACACCAAATTTTGTGTCAATATACATTGTTTACTTGTTGAGGAATATTATTGCCCTCAACATAACTTAGGAGCTGCTTATATACAGCAATTCCTAGTAGTTCCTCACTTCCTGTTGAGGTGTAAACTGGACGGGATTCTCTTGCTTAATTAGTATTTTTGACTTTGGGAACAGGTATTATTATGCTGGCCTGCATTTGCTCAGCAAAGTGTCCATATTGGAGAGGGATATTTATGAAATGTAACCAAACATGACCTATGACCAAATCAATTCAATCAATGCTGATATCCTTAATAATTGTTTGCTACCCCATCTCGTACGAGTTATTGTTTCAAATTTTCCTGTCAATCGGCCAAGAGGCATGCCATTTCTCCACTACAATGATTCCTGCTAATTATTTTTCAGTAAAAATTCAAGCTGAAGTTCATATTATAGAAAATTCCCATGACGAATTGTAATCCCTTATTTTTGAGTAGCCAAAATATGAAAAAAAAATCTTCAGGTCCTGCACGTAGTAGGAGTAAAGGTTGGTGCGTGTCGACAGCAGGAGGGGCAGGTATTGATCGTCTACGTCGTCTCCTGCCCTCTACCTGGCACCCCGTGACCTCGGAGGCGGTAAGCGGCGGTAATTTTCCTGCTATTCTACGACGGGAATGAACGTTTTATTTTCTCAAATTCCCTGCAAGATGGGATGGGAGTGAAACACATATATCTACTGGTTATTATATTGTCTTGTATGATAATAATAATAATAACAATGATAATAATAATCATAATATCGATGATAATATTAATAATAAGGGTCTTATTAAGCGATGAGTTTCGAATTCAAAAATATCTACATTATGACCCATTAGTATTTAGTATATGGAAGTAGAATAACTCACTTGAGGATGAGAAAACAAAAACTATTTCGAATAATAGTGCGCAGACGCACAAATCTGAAATATTCTGTGATATATAGGGTGGTCAGTCTAGGCGAGACAACAGTTAGTTTGCTTTTCACAGATTGAACACCCTGTATACTTGTTCATCATCGAATTCACAATTTCACATCTAGTACCATCTTTTCTTCAATCGAATACAACGTTTTCGAAGTGAAAAAAAAATGAAAATTTAATGATAATTGATGGACTAAGAATATTGCCAAAAAATTTTATCAGAGATAAGTAAGTGAACTTATTAATTGGGAACGGAGGTGAAAGATGGCTGAAATGTTTGAACAGAGTAGAAGTCTCGTATTGTATACAGGGTGTGTTTTGGATAAGAATCAAATCAAAAGATTTCACAAAGCAAAAACATGATTTTTTTTATGGAGATATATTATTTCATCATCTCCTGAAAATTATTGTTCAAGAAGAGAATTTCATTTTCAATTTGCGATTCAATGACATCCCATGATGAGAACACAAGAGAACACCTTCAAAAACTCTACCTCAACCATATTCAACTTCTTAAGTTTATCAGGGATAGACTGAGTTTGCATTTTAGTACTGAAAACTTCAACATCCTGTAGAGTTGCATTTTTGTTGAAAAATTCATACAGCATAGAAAATGTTCAATTTCCAGAAGACATGATCCAACTCATCCCGAATATCGATTCGAAATGAATCACTCCTCAATAAACATGGAGAAAATGATAGAAATTATTTTCTGCGACAAACTGATTCCCAAAGGAATGATGACAGTCGTCTTCTAAAATGCACGGGAACACAGAAAAGCCATCTACATAACTGATGTCCCGTGGGGATGCAACACTGAGTATTGGCCATGCTTATTTTTCACGTGTTTTTCATCAATGATACGAGGGTTATACCAATAGAAGTTGTGCAGTTTTGATGAATTATTACTTTTAGGTAAATGAAAATCTCTACATTGTTTCTTTGGTTGATTGAACGTTCACAGAATGAATCTAATTCTCTTGTAATCTTCTTTATAATCTTGCTTATCTTAATAGATACAAATTTCAATTCAGACAGAGTCGGTATTTTCTTACTGAATAATCTGGAAAGAAAAAGATGGAGTTGATGGTTTTGAAAATATCACACAAAATCAAAAACAATGAACAGGCTCATTAAACTGCCAACAATGTTTTCTTCGTAAGAAATGAAAAATTTAAACGAAATTAAAAAAGTTATCCGAAAATCGTGTAATTTAAAATGCTGTTCATTGACACGAACAACAAAGGATGATTCGTCTAAGCTATTCTGTCTGTCAAAAGGCGTGGCTCCTGATGGCGCGAATTACGAATTTCTTAGTTTATTTGTGGCCACTATGACTTTCGGAATTCCAGATTTTTGTTTCATTTGTTGGTTTGTATATTTCATCCTCATTATTACCTTAATAATAACCTGCCTACTTGTCACGTCTACACAATTTAATTCTTGACTTGATAGAGAATTATCTTGATTTGAACAACCTCGTATATCGTAAGATGAGTGATATACCCATAATGGCGAAAACGGACTGTCCATATAGTCGACATACTAAGTTTTTTTTTCAACAGAAGCCATTTCATCTGAAGAATTTGGAAAATTTTGAATTTTATTCAAAGCTCCTTTTTTTGTCACTTACCATAGTAATGATACGAAATATGATGTGCAATTTTTGAAACAATTGAAAAATCCTTTTTTCTTTTTTCAGAATACAATAATACTTCTTTGACTAACCTCAAATATATCGATTCATATCAGTGCTAAGGTTAATCCAATGTCGAGTATCCCCTCAGGGTAGGTATTGTTTGAGTCACGTGACCGCCTATTCAGTATGATTCTTATCTTGCTGTCATTAAGGATAGAATAAAATGCAATACTTTCACGATTGAGTATACCACTAAATAATAAAAGAGTCAATACATTTGGTGCCAAATATGTTCGATACTTATAATAATGATTGATAATGTTAATTTTCTGAAATTTGACGATGAAGCATTTTACTTTTATGAAGTATGAAATTCACCCTTTCTAATACGGTTATATACAGGGTGTTTCACAGTGGATGGAAGATTAGACGTATCTGGAGAACAGAAAGACATATCATTTCAAAAATTTGTGAGTGTGGATGATCAAACTTGCTCTATCCGTCTAAAATAGTTTTATCAATACAGTGTTGCCGCTTGTAGCAGAAAGTAGTAGCTACTTTGTTATTTCAAATGGAACACCCCGTATATTATATAATTTTTGGAATCCTCATGAGATTTCTCACAACTTTCCCACATAATTCCCTATACCTATCTGTGACGATTTCCGAGATAAAAATTATTTTGTAAAATTTTTGTGTAAAACCTGACCATTGAAAAATATCAATTTTTTCCCAATGCAAATTCACAAAATATTGCAATTTGGGTTATTGCTGCATAAGACCATCAAGTATCCTGTCGATGAACTGGATCTCAGTTTCAGCACACAGGGAGGCTCAGAAGTGAGTGTCATCCGGGCACTCATGAAAATGACTGCAACTCCGTTTTTTTAAATGGAACACCCTGTATATTATCACTTATTCGAAAAGCTATAACATTTTCCGTTTCAATTGAGTATACTTTCCCTATACCTATCTCGTACAGTTTTTTAGTTATGCTCACTTATGTTATGAATTCGTTTTCAATGAAAAAAATATTGGATGGTGCTTTAGATAGTAGGCTATGAACTTCCATGTTATTCCTTCATTGTTATCCTCTATTCAAGATGCATGGGTGTAAAAATACTATGGCAGAAAATAATTACTTGAATGCGGTTTAGATGGATTTGAAAATTTCTGCTTTTCGTGATGATATAAGCATTTCAAAATTTCTCTTCAATCTAATGAATTTTCTCGAATTCGTTCGAGGTCAATTAGCATACTTTCCATCAAACTCGCTGCATGTTCTGCTGATATTCTTGATACATTGACCATAAATGATGAATAAATCCATCTAAACCGCATTCAAGTAATTATTTTCTGCCATAGTATTTTTACACTCATGCATCTTGAATAGAGGATAACAATGAAGGAATAACATGGAAGTTCATAGCCTACTATCTAAAGCACTATCCAATATTTTTTTCATTGAAAACGAATTCATAACATAAGTGAGCATAACTAAAAAACTGTACGAGATAGGTATAGGATAGGGAAAGTATACCCAATTAGAATGGAAAATGTTATAGTTTTTCGAATAAGTGATAATATACAGGGTGTTCCATTTAAAAAAACGGAGTTGCAGTCATTTTCATGAGTGCCCGGATGACACTCACTTCTGAGCCTCCCTGTATGCTGAAACTGAGATCCAGTTCATCGACAGGATACTTGATGGTCTTATGCAGCTATAACCCAAATTGCAATATTTTGTGAATTTGCATTGGGAAAAAATTGATATTTTTCAATGGTCAGGTTTTACACAAAAATTTTACAAAATATTTTTTATCTCTGAAATCGTCACAGATACGTATAGGAAATTATGGGGGAAAGTTGTGAGGAATCTCATGAGGATTCCAAAAATTATATAATATACGGGGTGTTCCATTTGAAATAACAAAGTCGCTACTACTTTCTGATACAAGCGGCAACACTGTATTGATGAAAATATTTTAGACGGATATAGCAAGTTTGATTATCCACGCTCACGAAGTTTTGAAATGATCAGTCTTTCTGTTCTCCAGATACGTCTAATGTTCCATCCACTGTGAAACACCCGATATAAATGTCACCTTGTATGTACCGGGTGGCCAGATAAGAATGGTGAGTGCTCGAGACATGCGGTAAAAAATGAAAGTGGCCAAGAGAAATCCCTAAAAATTATTGTCATGTGTCATCTGAAATTGATTTTGATTTTCCACCTGAATATACCTAGTAAACTTATAATACAAGTATTCGTCTTGAAGTTAACCTCAATTGGAGTAATTTTTATCATAAGCTTTTTCACGTACATATTGAAATAAAGTGGTGGGGAAAGGTTCAAGTTATTTCCAATGAGCAGTTTGTAACTCCTAAATGACTCAACCGATTCCAACGAACTTAGTCTTGTTAGAAAGAGCATTGATTGGTCTATCGAATCCATCTCATTTGCTATGTGTTTGACATCGAGTGATACCACTAGAAGGCATCATCTGAATCGACAAATTCTCTGAAAAATCAAATGCAACACTACGACTTTTTCTTCAACAAAATGTAGTGAAACAATACCGAAATGATTTAGTGAAAACTATATATCGAAGAATGAAAGTTTTGGTAATATGATATCTAATTTATTTTTTGGTTACTTCGAAAATTTATATCAAAATCGAATAGTTTCATAATTTCCCGATTATGCTATTCTGACTTCGAGAACAATTACAATTTTGATGCAGAATGAGCAAAAGGGTGGCAAATCATACAGGAGCACATGCGCGTTTTTACGTTTTCGTGTCTTATGGATATACGGGTGTACGTTAACTCACTAAAGAAGGAACGTACAGTTACAGAAATCTTACTAAATAAGGACGATAATCTATTAACGGTGTAGGACATGAAGTAGAAATATGCACAAAAGTAAGAAAATCAAATTCAAGGTCGTCAGATGCTCTGTTCTTTATTAAAATAATCGGATTGAAATTGCTTCATCGCAGTACCAACCGTTCAATAATCTATATCTATATCTAATCTAATATACTCTTAAGACACAGAGTTGATACTTTTAGGACATAGTTTCTTTCTAAAAATGTGTCAAAGAATAATACCCTCAAATATTAGCATGTCTTCAAGGAACATCCTGTAAAATATATGTTTTTTTTTTCACAACTATGAATTTTTTGAACAACTATGAATTGAAGTTAGCATAGATATTTACGATCCAGACTAAAAAAATACTACAAAATGCAAAATATTCCAGGAGAAGCATGGAGATTAAAATATGATATGTCTTTTTCTGCCTTTGCTAGTTCTGTGCTAACGTGATGAATTACCTTTCCTACGTAAACGTTTCTAGGACGTCTTTCGTACTTTGATCACTTTATTTCCCAGTCAAGATTTTTTAAATGGGTCAAAACCTCATTTCTTCTGCTGTTTCATTCAAAAGCATGATGACCGAGTCATTTATCCAAAGTTGACTTGTACTGTCACCAAAAAAAAAAAAAAAATCAACCACTGTACCAATTCTAACGACGGAGATAGTCCATAGCTCAAAGTGGAGTTAAGGATTCTGAAAAGAAAGCAAAAACTGGAAAATTATCAATTATTAAAAATTATTAATAATTAAAGATTACCTGCCATTGTGTGGAGAAGATTTCGAGTTTTTACTTTCTTTTCGGAACTCTACAAATTATCATTGTTCAAAAAAGGCGTGACCGCCCAGGTAGAAAACAACCTCCCGAACTATAAAACCGTCCGAGCGTGGCAACAGTCTCACCTAGACGGTCGATACAGATGCATCCTCCATCCCTACGCCGATTTCTCTCGTCATTTTCCGCGCCCAAAAAAACGACGTTTTGTTTCGCCCATCATGAGCCCATTTACGAGACGCACCAAAAATCGGTAGTCCAATTTTCGAATTCCGGGTCGCTTTCGGGTTGGAAAATCTCCGGAAGATCCGGGCGCACCTTAGTTCGCGGCAGGATCGATACGACAGGCCGTGTGATACAAATGTGTGGGGGTGAGCGGGGTCAGAAGGTAGGGTCGAGCTCGAATTATTCACGTTCCACTTTAATGATTATATATTTATGAAACTCGTCAGGCGAATTGAGTCTGACAGCTCGTTATCTGAGGTGTCATACCAACTTTAATCGTACAACTTTTCATGAATCATAGTTCAAAGTAATTAGATCGTGTTATATGTCACGTGTCATCTGTCACGTGTCATCTGTCACTTGTCTCTTGTCTTGTCTTGTCTTGTCTTGTCTCTTGTCTTGTCTCTTGTCTTGTCTCTTGTCTTGTCTCTTGTCTTGTCTCTTGTCTTGTCTCTTGTCTTGTCTCTTGTCTTGTCTCTTGTCTTGTCTCTTGTCTTGTCTCTTGTCTTGTCTCTTGTCTTGTCTCTTGTCTTGTCTCTTGTCTTGTCTCTTGTCTTGTCTCTTGTCTTGTCTCTTGTCTTGTCTCTTGTCTTGTCTCTTGTCTTGTCTCTTGTCTTGTCTCTTGTCTTGTCTCTTGTCTTGTCTCTTGTCTTGTCTCTTGTCTTGTCTCTTGTCTTGTCTCTTGTCTTGTCTCTTGTCTTGTCTCTTGTCTTGTCTCTTGTCTTGTCTCTTGTCTTGTCTCTTGTCTTGTCTCTTGTCTTGTCTCTTGTCTTGTCTCTTGTCTTGTCTCTTGTCTTGTCTCTTGTCTTGTCTCTTGTCTTGTCTCTTGTCTTGTCTCTTGTCTTGTCTCTTGTCTTGTCTCTTGTCTTGTCTCTTGTCTTGTCTCTTGTCTTGTCTCTTGTCTTGTCTCTTGTCTTGTCTCTTGTCTTGTCTCTTGTCTTGTCTCTTGTCTTGTCTCTTGTCTTGTCTCTTGTCTTGTCTCTTGTCTTGTCTCTTGTCTTGTCTCTTGTCTTGTCTCTTGTCTTGTCTCTTGTCTTGTCTCTTGTCTTGTCTCTTGTCTTGTCTCTTGTCTTGTCTCTTGTCTTGTCTCTTGTCTTGTCTCTTGTCTTGTCTCTTGTCTTGTCTCTTGTCTTGTCTCTTGTCTTGTCTCTTGTCTTGTCTCTTGTCTTGTCTCTTGTCTCCTGTCACTCGTCAAGTATCAACTGTCTATTTTTTACTGGATGGTGTGAAAGAATAGAATCTCCGTGAAAGCTTCATTCTTATCGAAAATTCGACAGGTATTGATGATTTTCTAGCGTGTGAGGTCGCCCTCATTCAACCGAGCGTATTCCTTTTGTACGGAAACGGTTGTACGTACACGAATTCGTTTCGAAATAAAGGACGTAGAAGTGGGTGCACGCGACCCTTTCATTTAACCTAAACCGCCCTATTTCTAGTACCTGCACGTGAACGGATCTGAATGGAACTACGAAATGGCGTGACTTTGAGACTGGGCACGGAAAAAGGAAAGACGCGATGGATTTCTGTTGTGGAAGGTAGAGTCTACATTCGATGGATATTCAACGGACATTCGTTTGATGTTCAATAGATATTGGTAGCCAGATGATCATAGAAAAATCTCTATATTTTTTACCAATCGTGTACGTACAATGTATAGTGAATAGGCCTTGAACATAATTCAACGTACGTGCAATATATATTCAATGAACGTCTATTGACGTTTGGATCTTATCTGGAATTAAAAAGGGACGTACAATTGACATTTTATGGTATGTGGATGCTTCAAGAATTACAAATAATTGCTAAAAACAAGGGCACAAGGAAAAATATACAATAGCACTAAGACAATTAACTGATACATTTTCAAAATAATATTTTGATCCGTGAGGAAGCAAATTTTATTGATGGAGAAAATCAATTCTTTTGAGTGTAAAGGACCAGAAAAACCCTTCTTGGTAGTATTTGTTGAATTAGCAGTAAAAAAGTGGACAGAAACTAATTATCCAGGAAAAATTATGCAATTTCCAAGAAATTGTTATTGTCCGAGCATCATTATCTTATTTGTGAGGGATATTGGTTTGCTCTGGGTCCACTAAACTTTGACAAGGCCTCGCTATTCTTGAAGTTTGCCTTTGAAACTGAAAGGCTCTCAAAGTATGACTGTTTTGACACCAAAGACTCTGAGACACCAGCAGTATAATAATAATAATAATGATAATAATAATAATAATAATAATAATAATAATAATAATAATAATAATAATAATAATAATAATAATAATAATAATAATAATAATAATAATAATAATAATAATAATAATAATTATAATAATAATAATAATAATAATGATAATAATAATAATAATAATATTGATAATAATAAAAATAATAAATTGCATTCGCAATGTCATCAAAAAAGATTCAAAATGTATAAATATTTATTTATTTATTTATTTATTATTCTCAACGGGTTCCCCCCTTTTTAGATATGCAATATAAAACAGATATAAAACACATACATACTTCTACTAAATGTAAACTAAATATACAGACATAATATTGCATATGTTTTCTAAAGAAAATTGATCCTGGATAATCCTAAGAACCCGGATTTCTAATTTTTTGGCAAGCGCTTGATGAGCCTTAATAATTTGGGAGAAGGAATCTCTCCTACACTGTGTGTCATCAAGCGTTTCGCAAGTTGTTTTCTAGTGTATGCTACCCATATTTATACAGGGTGATTCGTTGGGAAATGGGCATACTGTAAGGGTAGGTAGAGGTCGCCTAGCTGGTTCTGAAAAAAACCCATATAATGAGATACAGAGTGTTTTATGTACTTCTCCTATATCTTCAATGGCTCATAACTCACGATTCGCATTGTATATTCCATTCATTTTCACAACATAAGCTCATTATCCTGTATGCTATCGAATACCAGATGAATGAAACCGATAATCCAGGTACGGACTTGAAATATTTGAAGGAATTTCATCAGTTCAATATAACATCCTGTATGACGAAATTTCGAAAATTTGTTTGCAGATATGAAAAGAACAGAAAAAATATTCCTAAACCCCTTTGTAGTTAATTTGGTGACCTGCAGAACATCTCTTTTCAAAGACTCGTTCATCCAACGAACAGCGAGGCTCTGGAACACATTGCCCAGGGAGATGTTCCCCGAGGCATATGACCTTCAGAAATTTAAAAAGAACACCAATTCCTACCTCCTTTCCCTTGCTTCTCACGATGTTCTGATGTTCTCTGAACATTACAGGATGTCTCCTTTCGTTTATATAAAAAAAAACTACCATTCTTGTACCTATTGATTTGAGTCAAAATAATTTGTGTTTAAAAAAAAAGTCATACATGTGATTTCTTCTCATTTCATAATTTGTAACATGATGGATAAATGCAATTTTTATTTCGGGGTATTTTTAACTAGTTATTGAAATAGCACTTTATCCCAAATAAGAACTGTAGACTTACATTACATCATGGTTATGATCTAAAACTTTCGTCCTATTAGTATATTGAGTACAATACCAAAAGTTTTTGAACATATCGTATGTGATAGTATAAGAGCTCCCCTGAATCAAGTGATAATTGATCAACAGCATGGTTTTTGTCAAGGTAAATCCACATGTACCAATCTGCTACTTTATTCTCAGTTTATCTTGAACGCCTTGGAAAATAAACACCAAGTGGATGTAATATACACAGATTTTTCCAAGGCGTTTGATACGGTCAATCATAGGGTTCTATATGAGAAATTAAAGGCTACTGGCTTCTTTGGATGTATGTTAAATTGGCTCGCAAGTTACCTTCGTGACAGAACACAGCTCATGAAAATCAAAGGTTACACATCTCAAGAAATTTCTGTCAGCTCGGGGGTTCCTCAGGGAAGTCACTTGGGGCCATTTCTGTTCAATATTTACATAAATGATATCAACAAAAAAATAAAACACTCCGAAATATTAGTTTTTGCAGATGATCTCAAAATATTTAGGACCATTACATCTCTCACTGATTGTGAGAAAATTCAGATGGATCTCTTGGCTTTCTCTGAATGGTGTTCTGAAAACCTCATGGAAGTTAATGTCAGTAAGTGTAAAAGTATGTCTTTTTATCGAACCATGGATAAGTATGACGTGATCTATGGTATATCTGGTGAGCCTCTTGAGTGTGTTAAGTCTATTCGCGATCTGGGTGTTATGATGGACGTCAAAATGGACTTTCACCTTCACTTTGAGCAAATAATAAACAGATCAACAAAAATGTTAGGTTTCATGAGCAGGACTTCAAGAGACTTTACGAATGTATGTGCCATAAAAACTCTATATTTTGTAATGGTTAGGTCAATCTTAGAATATTGTGCTTGTGTTTGGTCACCAACATATGAGCTTCATATAAACAACTTCGAAAAAGTTCAGAATAAGTTTCTGAAGTATTTAGCTTTCAAATTAAACATGCCTCTTACGAACCATTCACCTTCTGAAATTCGTATGACATCTGGTATACAAACACTCAGAACGCGTAGAGTACACGCAGATATAATATTTCTACATAAAATAATCAATTCCAAAATAAATTGTCCTTCTCTCCTCTCTCAAGTAAATTTTCATGTCCCCTCACGCAACACACGGAATACGCAAACTTTCTCACCTGATTTTCATAGGTGTAATTATGGCAAGCATTCAGCCTCATCAAGAATGATCTCCAATGGTAACAATGTGAAATTTGATCTGTTTAATGAGTCTGAAAGTGCGCTTCGAAATAGATTGAGGCTTATTGATTGATTCTTGAATTGCAAATCATTTCTTTATAGCTCTTTTACTTAAAATGTTGTCAAATAGTGAGTCATAGCAAAATCTTATTTTCTTTGAACTTTTTGTCATTTCTTCACTAATATAGGTATTATTGTAAGTTTACTAATTTTAAGTTAATTCTAGAGTTAACATTCTCACGATATGTAATAACTTGTATTATACAAATTGGTGTGTTACCCGTTGATAAATAAATAAATAAATAAATAAATAAAATTCAGTAGATATATCATGAAATGGTTTCATTGATTGAAAGTAAAAGATTAGCATTCGTATTTTCAAAAGTTTTGTACCACGTTTTCATCGAAAGAATTAATTAATTTAATGGAATGCGGATCGTAAGTTATGAGCCAATGAAGAAATAGGAGAAATACATGAAACACTCTGTATCACGTTTATACAGAGCGCTAGACCCATACCTATTTCCCAATTAATCACCCTGTATGATAATATTTTTCAGATGAGAGTCGAACGTTATGCAATCTGTAAAAAATAGTGTATAAAACAGGTATAAACAGGGTAGTTTTTAAAAAAAATCCAACTGCCATGGAAAATGCTAATTTTTTCCGGTTTTTCCAGAACCGTTCAATTATGAACCTCATTCACCTCTACACGAGATCATTTCGAGTGATTGATAAATGTTTCTTCCCAACCTTACCCACCACAATTTCTTGAATTCATATCGAACTACCCTCGGATGTCTGAAGAATATTCATGGCATGACTGCAGGAAGTAAACCATGTGCCGACTCCAGTAAAAGTACAACCCTAATTGGGTGCGGTGTTGTCGAAATGATTCACAGGATGTTAATTGGTGTGTCACCCCATTGCTACCCCTCTGCTTGCTACGCTACTCGTGGAATCGTTCGACCAGTGGTGGAGCTTTCGGCAGGGTATTTTTTTCGTGTGAATGATTTATGGATAAAAATGCAGAAGACAGTCATCATGAGTTGGAGGATAATGAGGTGTTGAAGGTGTTAAAGTTGAAAATGCGATGTTTCTGCTTGTCCATTTTTTCAACGATACTCCGAAATAAAAAGTTAGGTTGGGTTTATCATTCAGATCGTTCGAGGAATAATTTTGTTTTATAAAATATATACATCAGAATTAATCATGCAATCAATCCGTACATTTCTATATTTAGCTATTTACCCAAAAATTTTAACGAAATATCATATTGGAAATAGGTATTTTCAATATTCGTGAATTTCGACTAGAATCGGCGAATGAACATAAGCGATAGGCCACCTGGTGGCACTGAAAATAACTAGAAATATTCTCTCCAATCTATGCGTTTTGTTGATTTTATACTGAATTTGAATATTTGAAAAATCGTGAAACTATGAATCGCTTATAAAAAAGTTCCAATAATAATTCCCATGCTTTTCCTCAAGCTGGTGATATAAATATCGTGAATAGGTAGATGAGATTCTGTTTACATTAAAAGTTACAGTCGAGCATAGTATCGTTCAGGTATCAACAAAATTGAAACAAGATCTCACATATATGACATCATCTTTTCTGTTTGGCAGAAAAAAACAAATACCTACTGTGAACTCATAATTTATTTCATAACATGAACCATAATCTTGTCTGCAGTAGATGAATTCAATATCTTCATGATATTACATGTCCAGCATTCAAAACTTCTTCGCTCCCATGAACAATTCTGAGAGTGCCTTCAAAGTACCCTAAACTAAATCTTGCCATTCGAATATTTTTTTTTTCATATATAAAACTTCCCACGACAGGAGACTGTAATGTTCAGAGAACATCGTGAGAAGCAAGGGAAGGAGGTAGGAATTGGTGTTCTTTTTGAATTTCTGAAGGTCATATGCCTTGGGGAACACCTTCCTGGGCAATGTGTTCCAGAGCCTCGCTGTTCGTTGGATGAACGAGTCTTTGAAAAGAGATGTTCTGCAGGTCACCAAATCAACCACAAAGGGGTGTGAAGACTGGACTTGACGGGTTAACCTCGAAGAGACCGCCAAAGGAGGAACGATTGTTAATATTTCAGAAGATCATCGCCCATGAAAATATCTATAGAATAGATATAGATCGCCAACCCTTCTACGGTGTTCCAGAGAAGTAAGCGAGTTAGTAAGCGAATCATCACCGACGAGACGAACTACCCTTTTTTGGACAGAATCCAACAGCTTCAGGATATCTTTAGGTGCTGCACTCCGAATATGGGAACAGTATTCCAGGACAGGTCGGATTTGTGCCTTATAGATCGTAAGCAGCTGCCGTAAGGGCCGCCCCCATGAGTTTATGACACCTCAATACCGTCATGGGTTACCTGAAGGGTTATTCCAGAAAAAGGTAATGGTTTATGACTTAATCTTTTAATCCTCATTGAAGACTCGTAACGATAGTATAAAAAGTGACAAATTTGTAGACTTCTTCAATCTGGTTCTAACCATCAATAGTGCCAAAATGAATTCTCAAAATACATTGGAACAAGCATTATGCATTTTAGAGTGGCCAAATTATTTGAAGAAAGTGATCAGCATCATGGATAAACTGCGCAAGGAGCACGCAAAAACGAAATTCGACGACATGGAGGACATATACTTCATGTTACGCAAATACGTGGTGACTGAAAAACGCCAAATAATGGACGAAATGGGAAATGATAGGAGAAATCAGAAGAAGGACTTGTTGGCTAAGTTGTTGGACAACCTCATTAGCCTCAATGAAAAATCGAGGTTCAGTACGAAACTGTGCTTGGATGGGAAGTTTTACAAACGTAGATACCAGCTGATGAGAGCGGTGATCAAGAAAATATTGCCGATTTATGAAGAAAAACAAGCCTATATTCGATCGAGATAAATGTATGTTCATTGATTATAATAATATAATATTCATTTATACTATGTTGCAATTAAATTTTCTTTCGTATCTTACAATTTTCTCAATATTTCTGAATCACCCCTGTTATATTTTATAATTAGTAATTTGTGATTGTGATAGTCACACTTTTTAATAGAAACACGTAACCAAATGCAATTGAACTATCCTATGTCAACATTTATGATTCTGTGACTGCCCACTTTACCGGATCGAAGATTTCTCTGCAAATGAATTTGGCATCGTTCGAGAGTCACTGTGCTGATTGAAAGCTTGGTGATTAGCTACTCTTCATTTTGCACTAATGGTATTGAAAGATAACCAAATCTGTCAAATAAATAGACTATATGATAGGCTGCTTTCGAATAGAATAGTTTTTTTTTTCGAGATTTTGAGGCCTCAAAATCACTACCAACGTCACGACTTTCTGAGGAAGAATGCAATTACATAGTTGTAATATGTCAGATAGTGTATGGAGGAATGGAGATTATTGAAATGATTAGGTATTGTCAATATTGATATGAATGTAATGAGCTCGCGTCATTTCCTATTTTATATTTCAAATCAATCGACTCATCGTCATGAACATAACGGATTCATTTGTCAAATATGCATCAAATCATACCAGGGACATTTGAAATTGTAGACGTGGGAATATTACTTTGAAAATCATTCGATTTTTGTACACATCTTGAATGAATAAATGAGAGAAAAATTTTATGAATGACTGATAAGAGACTTCATTTGAAGTATAATCTAGAAGTGATTAAGAAAAATCCCGAAAAAATACATATGGATTATTGCAAATATTCTAAGGTAACAGGAAGTAAGAAGGATATTTTCAAAATAATATTAAATGAACAAATCGATATCTCCATGGAGACACAGTCTAAAAATTTGGTAAATACGCCGCTCCTGAATTGTCTGCAAAGCCCGAATCCCATGAATATATGGATGAATCTGAAACTGAATTACAGCAATAGAGTAGATGAGGGAACAGGATGGACGTTATGCCTTCTTTCGCACGAATGTTACTCGCGCCCACGTGATTTTACCGCTTTTATGTAAATTCACACAGGGGCGTTTTCTCAAAATGGTGAAAGAAGTAAAGCTGTCTATCTGATTCGTTACAGTTTCTTTAGTTCAACTGCAGGCAATCTAAAACTTCAGGAATATTAGCTTAGGTTGAATTGAATTAAATTCAAAGGATTTCATCTAGGACATAAAATCTGTAGTTAGATTAGCTTACGTTTTACAGGGCGAGTCAAAATATGTATCGAGCGTTCTGATGGTGAAATTTCTTGAAAAAAAGTATAGTTGGATGATTGAGCCCAAAATACATACTAAGAAAGATATATCCGTTGAAAGTTGATAAAATTAAAACAATTTCTCCACCTAACTTTCAAATGGCGTAAGCCATGAAATTGAAATTTCCTGCATTAACATTTGTTAGTGAAATAAATTTCATTGAATACACTTCTACATTTCTGATGTTGCCATGGAGGATGTTTTTGATGACCAGTTACGGTATTTCCTTGTATTCGTTATGGTCAAAAAATAGAAGCTTTCGAGGAAGAAAATGTTATTTCTTTTTTTGTCATGAGTAATGAGGACAAAAACTAAAAATTGGCTTAATGCTGATGAACTCTACCTGAATAATAACAAAACTCAATATATGGTATTCACTTTAAGGAAAACGGATAATTACCAAACTCCGCAAAGTAGTGTGAATTCAAATTGAGACCAGCACATAAATGAAGTAGCTAAAAAACTCAACAGAAATCTATATTTACTAAGAAACCGTTCTGGACAAGTACCAAAAGGAACTCTTCGAGTGGCATATTTTTCATTGTGTGAGGCCATTATTTCTTATGGTGTTGTCGCCTGATGACATACAACAGACTGATAGAATATTTCGCCACCAACGCAAAGCTAATAGAATACTCGATCGTATCTACTATAGAGGAGATTACACTGTCATCCTCAGAAAGTTAAATACACATTTTGAACTGCAAGAAATCTTGTGAGAATCTTAGACTCAGGTCAGATTTGTTGTTTACATTAAATCAACACATATCCACGTTAATTTGAGATGGAATATATGAAATTGAGTTTATCTGGTATTTGGTTGGATTAAACGTCTCGATAACAATATTTATTTCCTTCCTCTTTTTTTTTCAGGAAAAACTCCCAAAGTTGCCAATCCCAAAACTAGAAATCACCCTAGCAAAATACAAAAAAAATCTACAACCACTTCTTAGTGACAAAGAACATGAGAGAGTGTCTGAAATCATCAACGAATTTGGGGCTAATGGAGGTCTGGGGCCGAAGCTCCAAGCTTATTTGGAGAACCGAAGAGAAAAAATGGACAATTGGGTGAGTAAATTACAATTCTCTCGTGGCTGAAATAAATATAGATACGGATAATTCAAGGCATATCTATTTTTTGCCAAAATACTTGCACTTTTTCGATATAGTAGATGTTACAGTCATGAATAATTTGGGAATTATTCCAGATAACGTGATGGAGTTCAGTATTTCAGTTATTCAGTTATTATCAAAAAAACTGTTTTTTTCTCTTAAAATTCTATCACCCTGTATATCCAAAGTTGAGACTTTTAGGACATACGTTTATAGGAAGTTTTTCTCTTGAAATGTATCAAAGAATCACCCCTTCAAATATTAGCATGTTCTTAAGGAACGCCCTGTATATTATAAATAGATGTAGAAATAGGAATGTTTGTTAAGCTTTCCTGTAGAAACGATTCAACCAATCATCATTAAAATTTGTACACATATTCTGGAGGTATAGGGGTTAAAACAGGATACGTTTTATATGAGAAAAGATTGTTTGTCAAAGAATTACTTTAACACCATCTAACATTCCAGTAATGAAGTTCAAACAATGAATACTGTGATATCGTTACACTGTCACTGTGTTACCGACAGTTACAATATAAATATATCAGTTGTTATTGTGATTCTTATCGAGCAATAAAACATAATCATGCTATCGATTTCTTTTGTAATGATCTCTAATGGCTTCAATTCGAACGGAGTCACGGAAATTGCTAGTACCTTGTATACGTCTTTTCAAATGTTGTAGTAAAGTCTTCCATGTTTGTTTACAGCCATCCATAGTATCGATTGAGACGCTCCCAAGTATTGTTTATGAAAATAAGCATATCTCAGAATATTTCAGGGAAATCTACATGTAGATCATAGAAAATCACGAAAAACTAATTCATGATACGTGAATTGGATTCGGTGCCGTGTTCATTGCATCTTTTATACCCAAATGTGTCGAAACTTCACCCCCTTGCTATTACATCAAAAACACCAATTTCGTCTTGAGGCACCCCCTTCAATGACTAGGATTTTCCTTGAGTGTTTTCTGTTGGAACAGGCATATTTTCGAATATTATAGGGAACTCTATATAGATACTATGAAAGATAGAGACTCATGAAAATACTAGATAAGTAATCGAGATAACGAGAAAGGTGGTTCAGTATCGTTTTCAGAATATCTTAGATAAATGAAATGTTTTCTGATAAATCTATATTCAATGAAGTGTAAGGCTGCATGCAGGCATTTCTTTTCACTGTTTCGGAAATCTTTATTCTGTCGAAATGATATTTTTCCCGATAGATTGGCAGATGAGGATTTTTAAAGTGTCCAGCTAGATCTCCTGATGTAACCCCACTAGATTTTTCGTGGGGATACCTCAAGTCAAAAGTTTACGTGAACGAAATTAATTAAATCGACGCTGATACAGAGGGAGTTTTGCGGGAGTTTCAACATCGCCTTGCATATTGTCAAGAAACAAATGGCTTGTAATTTGAGCACTCATTGCAATAGTTTGTGGGTTTACTTGATCGTGTTGTCATTTTCATAAATTACATTATTATCAATGGAATATCTTTCATTTCTCGCATATACGGTTATGTAACATAGGAAAAAATATTACAACCATGCACAGAAAAATGCGTCCTAACTCAAACAGTAATGACGCCATCAACAATATGAGAACATCAAAAAATGCGCAGCTAAAAAAGAAAATCGACGTGTCTGAGCTCCATTTCCCCAACTGTCGAATCAAGCCTTTAACATCATAACCTTTTTCCATGTTCGTTTCAGTTTCTTCTGTAGAAAGTTTTCGATAAATTTTCATTTTGAATTATTGGTATTGAAAGATAATCGAATCTGCTAGAACAATCTTCCTCGAATAAATAGAAAATTCATTTAAAACCATTCCAATTTAACGTTCGTAAATTCGAAACTTTCGGTGAACGCTCCACTCCTCCAAAACACCCCGTATATCACATTCGTTCAGCTCATCCGCGAATCTACTACGAAGATTCAAGTGTTATAGGGCCTTTTCGACAAAGTTTGGATTGTGTTGCATTCGATTCGGTTCCCCGTGTATATCCAATTATGATTTTTAATCCCCCCAGGGGCGACGAAACGCGCCGAATGTTTGCTCTCCGAACCCCCACGGGAGAGAGGGGGGCAACGAGCGGGGGGAAGAGGTTCGCTCTATCGGCGGTAGGGAAAGATGGAAGGGGTTTGTTTACGTTGACGCGAAAATATGTACGGGGTTAGTGTGTGTTTATGCAGCACAAAATAACAAATATCAAATAACAAGTAGTGAAAATGTTACCATTTATGCACACCAACTGACAATTAGCAATAAATATATCTATCTGTATATGTTTGAATAATACATTTTTTGTGAATTCAATAAAACAAACGAATTTTGTGAATATTTTTATTAACGGAATATAAATATTATTACAATATCCTAAGAGAAAATAGTGAAACACAACATTAACAAAATAAACAAAAAATATTCCTACAAAAAAAAAACAGGACATAATAATAATTGAACTAATAAACGAAAATGAGATCAACATACATAAAAAATAAACAAACAAAATTTGAACAAAACAACAGGATAAAAAATATAGCTGATAACATCATCACATTTTTCAACAAATTAATTGGCATATAATCTGTTAGTGTACCATACACACAGCTTTTTTAACAATTTTCATTATTGACATTTCTGCTTCGAACCGAAAAATTAAGAAAGTCGCGTTTAATTAACGTAGGAAGTTGAAGTTGGCCAACTTCTCATTGGTTTTTTGTTATTTGATATTTGATACTTGGCTGCATGAACACTGTCATTGAAAAATAAGAACTTCAACTTATACTTGTTATTTGTTACGTGATATTTGTTATCTGATATTTGTTATTTTGTGCTGCATAACTTCACACTTAGTGAGTAAACACTTCAGGTTCGTGAACGTATCTCATGACAGCTGAGCATGCGCAGTTTTGTTTGTCTACAGATTACGAGATACGTTTGACGAATAGATACAGGGTGGCCCATTAGTAAGTGAGAGTAGAATTACTCAGTAAAGAATGAGAATACAAAAAAACACTTCGAATAAATGTTGTTATATTTGCGCAGATACCTAATCCTGGAATATTTGAAGATTTGATGATCAGCCAGAGCTGAGCAACATGGAGTTTGCTTTTTTTGAAAAGAACACCATCAAACTCAGCGTGAAATTCTACATCCAATACCATTTTTGTTTCTTCAGTGATTCCTGACGTTACCAAACTGGGTCGAAAATTATGAAAATTCGACGATAATTTGTGCACTATAAATGGTGTCAAAAAAACGTTCACAGTGATGAATGGGTGCCCATATTTGATGGTTACGAAGATAAAGGACAGTTGAAATGTCTGAATGCAATAGAAGTTAAGTTTTTGATACAGGGTGTTTTTAGGAGAAACGATAAATAAGAAGATTTCAATTAACGATAACTTCATTTTTTCAAATGGAACACCAAGTATGTTATTCCACCATCTTGTAGGACTATTCTAAGCTTCCATACGATACACCCTCTTAAATCGATTGTGTTTGAGGAAATTGCATTTTTAGTTTACGGTTTGAAAATTTTCACGTTTTCATCAAGCAACCTTTGAATATCACGTTCGAATTAGTTGTATTTTCGATCTTTTCTTGTAGATACATCGGACTATTTGTGTTCCATGATTGAAAACTGTGATGAAATGGATAGGGTGTTGAAAAAATTTTTAAAAATTATCCTTACAAATGAATGAAATGAATGTATCCATATTTTCAACAAGTATACTATGGATTTGACGTTTTCGCTAGTAGGGGTAGTTATAGTTATTATTCAGATGTATAATGACTTCAGATATTTCAGGCATCGATGACATCTCCATACGAATATTTGAAATTCTTTCGGAAAATGCCCTTAATATCCTGGTTCATCTGACTAATGAAACTAATCGGCTTTTTATGAAAAATCATTTGTTCACGAATACATAACTCGAAACCAGGCATTTTCATTTCATTTTCAATGAATGAACATGATGAAAATAATCTTATTCGTCAAATATTCACAAGTGGGATATTGTAGGATTAAGAATGTCGTTCTTGATCATAATAAGTAATAATATATTTGAAAATCTAAGGTTGGGGTCATTTCGGTTGAATCGAAAGTACAGCAAAGCAAGTGAATATGTCAAAAAGTTTTTATTGAACTATAATATACAGTTCCGAGTTCTGTTTCTTCATTTCCAATATTGAAAAAGTTATAGGAGTGAGCCTCCTTGGTGAATCACCTGGTATGTACTGAGAATGTGAGAAAATGGATTGGACAAAATTCTCATTCGGATAACATTATATCAAATTTGTGAAACTTTTGGAAAACTACTATTCCAAATCAAAATTGTTGAAATATGAATCCATTTTCTATGTTCACTTGATCATAAAAAAATTTGTAAAATTAATGCGTCGTCTAGAATCTCAATCATAAGCATGTCCAAAATAGATTCTATTGTTTCAATTACTGAATAATTATTCCAAAAAGGAATTTTTCAATATTATAATAAATAATGAATATAATAAATTTTAAAAAATGGTATAGATCCATTTATCGAAAAGTTGAATTCAAAACAAGGAATACTAATTGATACGTGACATTTCCAAACGTATGTTGCCTTTCATTTCTGCAGCGAGGAGACGTGTTTGCATAGTGAATACGTCACATAAATACGTTCACATCTGTGCTTTGCCTAAAGCGTCTAATGCATCATTAATTTCGAGGTCGAGAATAGTAGCAATTGTGTCAGTTTTGTTGTATATTGGTTTTGACAGTCGTAACTATGACATCTGTCATGGAACGTTACTTACTTCAAAAGTCTGTCAAGAGTGTCATTTGAGTCAGGAACGCTTTTTGTATATATATTGAAGATCTTATGATTCATCTACTTCTCAATTTCGAAGAGAATCTGATAATGCCCAAAGAGTTGAAATATTTTTATAAAAAATTAATGAATGAAAATGACTTGAAATGATATATTAGTTTCGTATGAATTCAGACCGTAACATGGATACAGAACTTTTCAGAACCATATTGACTCATACTTGAAATCTCTATAAGAATCAAGAAATGTCACAAATTCATCTAATATTATCATGTTTTCATTTCAGATAATTTCAACTAGTGCGAGAATATTTCTTCACTTTCTTACACAATAATTGTTCATTGACAAATGTGAAAGGATTTCGAACGTCAATCAGTTCCCTAGGTGTATCCGAGAAATTCTCCTAACTAGTGTAAAGAAAGGGAGGAACGGAAAATCGACGATCAAACAATTTTCATACCTAACGAGATCAACTCGGCTGAATAAGGAGAAGCGAGGGAAACTCGTGCTCCGACGCACACACGTACGCACGAACGGACCGTAGTAATTGGATAGCGGTGTTGTCAATTTTTCGGAAATTTCCGTAGACCTGCGACTATTTCAATCGAATAAGAACAGTTTAGAATGAGGTCACGATGCAAATTATCGAAAAAAATCAGCACGAATTGAAAGAAAGGAGTTGTTGAATTTTCTATAGACCTGTGAATTGAATAGGAATTGTTTGAGAAACTATTTCACTTATTTAGCAATACCCAATGTTGAGAATTTCGACATCAACGTTCATTATTTTGTTTACAATCATGAATCGTCATCAGAAGAACAGTAATTGAATGACGATGTCGCCAATTAAATGAAATTTTCCGTAGACTCGCGACTTTTCCAATTGAACAAGAATAATTCGGAAAATTATTCGTTGGAATTTGAGATGCCAATGAAACTAATCGAAATACGATGTCATTTTCTTACAGTCCAACGAATATTGGCTCAACGACATGTACTTCAATTTCCGCAATCCAATTCCAATCAACTCGAATCCAGGCATGGTTTTTCCTCCGAGGAAATTCACTACCATCTTGGACGTTGCCAGATTTACAGCCCGATTAATAGACGCTGCCCTCGACCACAAAGATATCCTGAATAGGAGGGCATTCCCACAGGATAGAGCCACTTCAAGGTACAATTCGAGTCTACATATTCCTTGTAAATAATCGTTGGAATTCTTTTCTGATCAACAAAATACAATGACGAAATATTTCATATTCTTAGGGAACCTGGTCAGCCCCTCTGCATGGCTCAGTATTACAGGATCCTGGGAGCATCTAGGATTCCTGGAAAGAAGAAAGATTCCCAGTATGTGAGCCCGATACCTAAATCTGGTGAACATTTTTCTGAACATGTTATCGTGATGTGCAGAAGCCATATGTATTGTGTTCCTATAGATGCAGGTAATTCATCAATCTCGATATACAGTGAGGTCCTAAAGTAACGGATGAATTCATTTTCTACATAATTATGAATGCAAATGAAAAATTCTGGAACAGGTTAATTTTTATATATAAAACTACACTTTCGGAATGAAATTATTCACTGATATAAAAATTTTAAATAAAAAGGGGTAGCTTGTGGTACCGCGTTCAACCCTTTGCGGCCGGAATTAATTTCGTTCCGATATTCAATTATTTTTTGCATTATTGAAGAAGATAGGTTTGTTTGTATAGGAAAACTGCGAAACAATAATTTTCAAACATCAATTAACATTTTTAAGATGTGGTCACCTGGTGAAGACACTTGGAACGTAATACGAAAATTTAATGAAATTGTAGTTCTGAAAATTTATCAAAAAACAGTTGAAAAGTATAATTTTGTATGAAACACGACTTTATTTCCTATGATGAGCAGGAAAACAATTTCGCAAATGAGAAAGGCATGAGCCCACATTACATCTAGAGCATTTTCAAAGTGTTCTTCGAAGATTTTTTGCGGTACTGCAATGTGCGCATCGAAAAGAAGTGGTCCTTTCGTCACTATCCCAGGAGGTATGTTGTAGGTTGGGAACAGAATCGTTAACAAATCCGACCAGGTCAATATTTTGTTGAAAATTTTCGTCAAGTTCCTCGCCATTGGCGTCGAAATCACTTGCGTTAGACTCGTTATCTGAAGGTATTGAAGCCAGGTCTCCAACATCCATATCGTCAAGGAACTTTTGGAATTCCTTAGGGTCCATTTTCTCCAAATCAGCTTAAAATAAAAATTGTCTGAAAGAAAATAACTTTTCTGAATGAATGGGCAATAGTTGAATTATAAAAGTTTGTGTATGTATATATCCAAGTGGTTTCACTATGAAACCATGGCTTTATTTTCATTACTGCAACTTTTTTTCAAAATATAACCCATTCCACTTTGTGATATGATGAATTTTAACCATTATACCAACCAATTTTGTATATACTTACTTGCCATATTGAATAATTCGACACTAATTGCACTCAAAAACACGTTTTGCACAATCATTACAATCTTGTCCGGCGCGCGGGAACGTAATAGTGCTCAGAAAACATCGATAGGAGAGATAGGTCGTTGCAATAATTTTTATGTTAAATATGATCATAGGCAACACAACAGGCACTACCGTATTTGTTTCAAACCACATAAATTTCAAGAAAGACAAAATATATATGGTGGTATTGAGGCATAGCCAGTCGGCCGGAAAGGGTTGAAGGGGTTTTCAATTCCCTATTTAGCAATATAACGCGTTTTGATTTTTGGACGAGGATACAAGAAAAAAATAGACTGGGAAATGTGACGATTAGGATACCTCTCATTAAATAATTTGCATACCTCAAAATGAGTTTTTATTTTATCCCCACTCCCACTCAAATTGATATTGATATTTCTATTCTTTGGGTCTGAGAAAGTCTCATTTTGAAAAAGATTACATAAATATTTAGTAATGCCGAAATAAACGATTAATAGCTAAAAATTATTAACGACGTCTAGCGAACTAAAATAAATTTATGATACATTTAAAAGTCACACAAGGATCGCATTTTACTTTTTCGTAGAAAAATAACTAATAGACTTGTCAATCGTGACAGGTATTTGACTCGAGGGCTACTCGTTTGTATGAAATAAAATTACTTTTTGTAAGTATCCACGCCCACAAATCAAAACGCGTTATATTGCTAAATAGAGGATTGAAACCCCCTTTACATTCGAAATTTTTACAGGGGTTGTTATCACCCCTAGAGGGTTGAAGGGGCAAGTGAATAATTTTATTCAGAAAGTGTAGTTTTATACATAAAAATTGACCTGTTTCAGAATTTCTCATTCGCATTCATAATTACGTAAAAAATTAATTTATTAGTTACTTCAGGACCTCACTGTATATGGTTAATCAATTGTTTTCGCAATTTCTTAATTTTTTTTTGAAATTTCAAATTATGTCGAAGCGCTCTGAAATGTTTACGGCGCATCCGCCAAAACCCCAAATTCGAACGAGAGTCGAGAATATACTCCAAAGTTGATCAACTCCCCTATAGTTTCCATCTGAAATCGCATCAGTAATGATAGAAATGCAATGTAGCATGTTAGAGTTCAATTCAAATTCATCTATATCAGCTAATATGCATTTTTTCAACGGTTTTCAAATGGGTGGATTTTCTAGCGAATTCACCAAATAATGCAATCTGGTCTCAATAAACACCATCATCTTCTTTCTATCAAGAAAAATACGATGTTTAGAATCCTGGCGAGGGAGATTAGTTTTTGCACACGTCCTGTATATCATGAAGCGACTGAATGCATGATCGAATTCAACTGCAAATTATACGATCATTTTTATTTCCCAAGGATTTTTGTCAAATTTGCGTTTATCATGCAACCTGAATTTCAATGAAAAAATTTGTTGGTACTTATGTATTTTAGTCATAAGGAAATTAATACTTTTTGAAGTTGAAATTCCACCTTCCATTCTTGAACATTTTCAAACAAGATTGTACAGCTCCCTGGTAAGTTTCTTTGATAACGTGATACATATATTATATGTTAGGAAAAAGTTTATAATATAGTCATTTTGAAAAAACATTGAAAACGCCGTGATTTTGGATTCATTCAGATTATATATTCTTTGAGTGATTGTGAATTTACCAAACAAACAACAATCGTACGGCTTCAAACTGTCACTTACACACAGGTAATATAGTGAAAGGAAAAAATTGATCTTTGAATTATCAATTCCAGAGGATCAGGAGAAGATTGTTCTCAGTATAGCGAATTACACACGACAAATCTAGCTTCTACGTCATTTTCATGAAAGATAATGCTGATGACAAATGGACTATGAATAAGAGATGAGACTTTCATTAATTAATTATTTTGTTTTACGAATCTCAAATGAGTTCGACACACCATTTTACTTTCAATAATAATGGTGAGTTCATACAGCAAATGAGAGTAAACTGAAATGCACTAGTGAAATCACACATTTGTTACAACTTGGAATGACATACGGGGTCGCTGATATGTATGGAAACGGTCGATTATTTCCTAAAGTAAGATAGCTAGCGAAAAATGTTAGGATACAAAAGTTGTAGGGTTTTTCAAAATCCATTGAACTAATGAAAAATTAAGTATACAGGATGAGTCATGAAGTCAGGACGAAACAAAGTTGCTTTTTCTCTAATGGGACGCCCTGTATATTATTCCACATTTCAATTCTGCTCGAAATTCTGAACAAAATTGATGAAGCGCCTCATTTCCTAAATTCAACCGATTTCGAGATATCGAATTTTGAAAATAACTTTTTACTACTCTCAAATTTATTGAAGAAAAAGCACGAAATGATGCATATTTATTATGAAAGTCACAAAAGGTGGAGTATGTGGATATTATGATTACAATTCAATTTTAATTTTTTTACAGAAAATAAAAAAAGCATAATTGTTCAAGGTTGATTAAAATGCAATTAAAACAATAAAATGTATTTTTTATTGAATGTCCAGGATATTTAAAATTTTATGAAAACAATAGTTAAGACAGGAGGAAAAGAGAGAAAACAAGTTTTAATAAACAACAAATTTTTCTTTGAAATTCTATTTAATAAGGTGCTCAAAGTGTTTACCATTTACCTCCTGACAGTAATGAAGTATAAGTCATTTTCAAAATTCGATATCTCGAAATCGGTTGAATTTAGGAAATGAAGCGCTTCATCAATTTTATTCAGAATTTCGAGCAGAATTGAAATGTGAAATAATATACAGGGCGTCCATTAGAGAAAAAGCAACTTTGTTTCGTCCTGACTTTTTGACTCATCCTGTATACTTAATTTTTCATTAGTTTAATGGATTTTGAAAAACCCTACAACTTTTGTATCTTAACATTTTTTGCTAGCTATCTTACTTTAGGAAATAATCGACCGTTTCCATACATACCAGCGACCCTGTATATTATTTCATTGGTACACTCCTATTCTATTTTGTTTTCATTTGCTTTCTCAAAAAAAAATCACAGCAAGAAAAAGAGTCTACGTTTTGCTATTCGATCGATATTTTGACATGGCGCAATTTTGACTAAACTCAAAGAGCCGGCGCAGAAAGATGCGCATGAGCTATTGAGAGAATTCTACTGAGTTACCCATCTCTAGTTGACGATGAATCAGTCATATCAATGGTTAAATATAAAATCAGTTGTTTTATGAAATACATACAAATCAAAATGAGAAAAAACTATCCATAAAATGAACTCCTGAATGGGATTTCAAGAGAGGTCGAAACTAAATTGAATTGAAAAATTTAGTATCATGATGAAATCATCATATACAATTTTGTGGCGCCAATGTGTGTTTGGATTGTTGAGATATTAGGAATGATCACAAAATTTCTGTTATTGAATGTGTGTATGAACAACATTTCAGAGCCATTAGAATGGTATTTGGTTAGTATAAAGTTGAAGATTACCCAAAAACTGTGGTCTGAATTATTCCAAAAATACGTCAATACTAGATAAACCCACCCCTATCATATTTTGTGTCACGTTAAAGAAAATAACCGAAAAGCTGTACAATCTTGTCCAAAAAGTAACATGAAAATGTAGGTGAAATTTCAAGTTTGTAGTGAATATCTCGAATAGTATCAATTTCCCCACGATAATATTATCAAATTCGTGTTTTTTATCAGAAAACTAGAAGTACTATAACAAACCTTCATGAAAATTCAGGTTGCATGATAAAGACAATTTTAACAAATATTCCGGTTATGAAAACGATGACGAAAGAAATTACTTAGGAGGTATATCGTACCTTTTCAGTAATATTAGGAAATACAAGGCGTCCCATACAAAATGGGAACATTTATGACAACTTCCTGTTCAAATTCTCCAAACATCAAAAAGAAAGACAGAAAACTCGAAGTCTCCTCCACATAATATAATACATATACATATAATAATAATGATACACACAATAGAAGACTTCGAGTTTTCTGTCTTCCTTTTCAAAATCTTTCACTTCACTTTGGGCTATGGACTATCTTCGTCGTATAAACATCAAGAAGTTCTCATGAACATCTTCCATTGTGAATTCCATTCAAGAAAAATAACCACTCAATATCTGTCTCCAGGTGATAGAGGAAGACTGAATGAGGATGAAATCTGCTCTCAAATATTGTACATTCTCGATGATGCTCCTTGTCTGTCGAACCCACAACCAATCGGCCTACTAACCGGATGGAAACGAACCCAATGGGCCGAAGCCAGAGAACACCTCATGAGGGAGGAGAGGAACAGAAGATACTTGGATCTGATCACCACTTCACTCTTGGTGGTTTGTCTGGATGAAGCTTTACCACCAAGCTTCAATTGTCGACTGCCAATAGGTGAGAAAGTGAAGGATGTCCCAAAATCAATTCAATATTTGAATTTGCGACTATTTATACAGTAAAAAAATTATTGACACCTGACATTCTAGGGTTAGTGGAAATAAAACGTTACACCAAAGGACTTTTAGTAACATAGCCATAGTCAAAAACGAAACTTTGCAAAAAGCTCAACAGACTTATAGATTACAAATTAAAAACTAGGTGGAGTGGAAGACAAGTAATACAAAATCACTGAGAAAAGTACTCAGGAAAAGAGTCGAAACATTTACATATTGAAAATGCCTTTTCCTGAACTTTGTCAAGTTATCAATACTTTCAATTTCACTGGGTAAATTATTGAAAATACGCAACCCCATATGGTTCGGTGAATTATAGCTGACAGACAATTTTACAAATGGTACATTAATAGTATATTGAAATATAAGTGGATAAAAAGGTGTTTTAAAGACCAGATCCACGAATACTTTACGATACTTTTTATTGGTGCCCCATATTACGTTTGGATAAAGTTTTGCATTCGTCAGTAATATTTTATTTGACGTTTACAAGGTACTCCTGTCAAATCAATAATTAGGAATTTGTCATTTAGACTTCACGTTTCTCGTTTCTTCGTTGATGTTTGCATGGTAACTTTAAAAAACGCGCGTGTTTCAAGGACCTTTTCATCCACTTATACTTCAATATTAGTATATATACTTATACTTCAATATCAGTATATTAGTATATTGATATTAGTGGATGAAAAGGTCTTTAAAACACACGCGATTTTAGCAAGCATAAAGATAAAGCGAGTGTTTTAAAGATCAGATCCACGAATACTTCACGCTATTTTTTTCATTGGCGCCACATTTCACGTTTGAATAAAGATTTGCATTCCTCAGTAATATTTTATTTGACGTTAACGGTTCTTATGGAAAATGGGTCCCAGTCGAATTGGCTGAAAATTCAGTATAATGCAGTTTATGAAGTCCTGATCAAATGTCTCTATGGGCACAACGAGATCTAATGTACAGTTTTCGAGATACTGGGTGTCAAACAAGCAGAAAGATGGTTGTAACTTACCTTTAGAAATAAATAGACAAGAGCCACAGAATATTGATCATATTATATTTAGTTTTCTACTTCCATGTTCAGTTTTTCTATATGTTCCTGAAAAAAATTAAATTACTACAACTAGAAAAATTGGAAGACCCCTCAGTAGTAACTAACAGAAGTAACCTCAGATCACCCAATATTGAAATCAAATGTTTTTACTCAATCTGCAAGCTAGCTTTTCCGTTAGACAGTTTGTTTAAAGAATTACCTAAAAATTATGTAATCAATGATAACCCTGTATACGGAGTCTTTTAACTTGTTATTACAACTAGTGTCGACAATATTGAGATTGTAATTATTATCTTCAACTTTTTGTAACAAAAAAATCGCCACATTATTGATTCTCTAAAGGTGAATAACAATCCTCTGTCTGCATGTTTGACACCCTGTATCTCAAAAATTATACATCAGATCTTGTTGTGCCCATTTAGACATTTGATCAGTACTTCATAAACTGCATTATACTGAATTATCAGTCAATTCGACTGGAACCCATTTTTCATAAGAACCGTGCGGGATCGTTTTGGGACACCATTCAGTAACAACCATGTTCACCCTCGAATAATTTCACCAACAGGCGCCAAAGGTTTCACTGCAGGCCAAAGGGACGAGACCAACCTAGCACACCAGATGCTCCACGGTGGAGGCACCAGCCACAACTCCTCCAACAGATGGTTCGACAAAACGGTCCAACTGATCGTCTCCAACGACGGAGCCTGTGGACTTTGCTACGAGCACTCCAACGCCGAAGGAGTCGCCGTTATCCAACTCATGGAGGAACTCTGGAGACATGCAGACGCCATGCCCGCCCACGCAGATGTCCCCGCAGTCTCCAACAGCCACCTCCCGCCTCCAGAGAGGTTGGAGTGGGTCTTGGAAGCAACAGACTCGGGGAGAATTGAGGATGCGGGGGTGGTTTTGGATAGCCTCATCAAGAATCTGGACTTCCAGGTGAGTTCCCGCTCATGACTGGATGAAGTCTTACCTTACATACACAACGTAGACAAAAAGTAGTCATAAATTGCCAGGGAATTAAATATTACTCAGAGGAAATTACGACAGTGGTAGGTGTCCCTCAAGGTAGTATAATGGGCCCTTTGCTATTCATATTTGAAAGTATTGATCTCGTGAATTTTGCAGATGATACAAACATTCTAACATTAGGTTGGTCATTAAACAATATTTTAAACATCTCAAATGAAACGGTGGAAAAGGCACAGGAATGGTTTGCCATGAACAAACTCAAACTAAACGAAGATAAAACAAATTATATTTGCTTCCGAACTAAAATGAAAAATAATACCATACCTGAGATGCTTCAAGTACAAACACAGACAGTAACAATAGCAGAACACACAAGATTTCTCGGAGTATACATTGACCAAAATTTAGATTTACAAAAACATATTGGGGAAACCAACACTAAATTGTCGTCTGTCTGCTATGCATTTAGGGTAACATCGACATATTCGGATGATGGAGCAAAGCGAACGATTTATTTTGCCAATTTCCACTCAGTGATGCGTTTTGGCATCATCTTCTGGGGAGGAAGTAGCCAGGCAGAAAGTATTCTTAATCTACAGAAAAAAGCCATCAGGATTTTACTACGCCTCAACTACAAGGAATCGTGTATGGAGGCAAATTCAAAAAATTGAATATAATGACCATGTCAGGAACCTATATATATGAATGCTTAATGTTTCTATTTAAAAATCGCAATAAATTTGAATTGCATAAAATTCAGCATAGTGTAAACACACGAAACCATTTTTTTTATTTTTTTTATTATTACAGGGGCCCAAAGAATATACTGCAGCCGGAGGCTTATTGTATTTCCCCTATCATTCCAATACCCTAAAACACATTGGTCCCTCTGACTATCTTGCAAAGGTCACTAGGTTTCAGGGTTCCCACATTCTCTAGGTTTAAATCAGGTTCCCCTAGTTGTACTACTCTTCTATAGTTTAGTGCCTCACAATAGCACAAGATGTGTTCAATAGTCTCAGGTTCTAAGCCGCACAATCTACAAGTCTGATCACTTTGATATAGCCCCATCTTTTGTAGGTGTGTTCTGACAGGAGCATGTCCTGTAAGGAGACCTGTTACTAGTCTTATCTGATCTCTACTTGATCCAAGTATCTCATCAGTTCGTTTTCCACCTGTTATCTGAATAACAAGTTTACTATATTCTTGTCCTTGTGTGTTATCCCAGGCTATTCTTTGTAATTCTTTGACTCGTCTTTTAATGGAATTACCAAGTAGTTTCTTGGGTACTCCAAGTACTGGTTCCGGGCCAAAGTAAAGTGTAGCTGACCCCTGCCTAGCTAGTTCGTCAGCTATTTCGTTGCCTTCTATTCCACTGTGCCCAGGTACCCAGATCAGTTTAACTCTGTTTGACCTTGCCAGCGTCAGAAGTTCGTTGATACATTCCCAGATGAGTCTGGACTTTACCTTATAACCTGCGAGGGCTTTTAGGCTGGCCTGACTATCCGAATAAATATGGACACGAAACCATAACAACGACTATAATATCCCAATCCACAGACTGTCATCAACGGAAAAGATTCCAGAGTATGCATGTATTAGGTTTTTCAATAAATTGCCAAAAACAGTTGAACAAGAAGTAAACATAAAAATCTTCAAGAGGCTTATAATCGATATAATTGTGAAGCTAGAACCATACTCTATTAAAGAATATTTGGGATAATAGAAATTCATACGAAGCAATCCTGCAATGACGACTTTATTCATTTCAATGTTTTAATTCATTCATTTTGCTTCATTTTACTTCAAGTTCCTATATTGATTCAATCAATTGTACCTGACACTATTTTCTCTAATTTTGGTTGCTGTGATATGATGTATGTTTTTGGATGTGGTGTCACTGTGATTGTAATTCCTGAAAATAAAGCCCTGTTCTATTCTATTCTGTTGAATGAATCTCAATACACCAAGGAGAATCCATGATGTGTGTTGGGGTTCCAGGTTTTCAGATTCATTGGCTACGGCAAGAATTTCATGAAGTCTTGCAAGGTGAGTCCGGACGTGTTCATCCAGTTAGCTTTGCAGCTGGCCTACTTCAAGCGGCACGGAAAATTGACAGCTACGTACGAGAGCGCTTCCACCAGGAGGTATCGATATGGTAGAGTGGATTGCATTAGATCAGCTACTCCTGAGGCTCTCGCCTGGGTCTCTGCTATGTCTCAGCCAAGAGAAGAAGACGAGTCTGGGAATAAAAAGGCAAGTCAGGTTTCCACATAAACTGATGATTTTTTCGACGTTTTGTTGTGAAGCTTCATGAAACCCTCTCCTCCCATTACCTTGTCGTAGCAACTATTGACTATATTGGCAGAACAAAACATAAGATTTCTCATTTTTCTGAAGTGTTCCAAAGAATGCTTTACTACAAAGAGTTGTTGTAGTTCCCCTATTACATTGATACCTCAAATAACGTTAGTTCCTTTGAATAATTTACAAATGTCACTACGTTTCAAGTTTCCTACGTTCTCTAGGTCTGAATAGGATTTCCATAGTTGCGTTAGTCTCCTGTAGTTTAGTCTTTTATTCTGTAAACCTGTTCTGACAGGCGGAGACCTGTTACTAATTTTATCTGCTCTCCACAATAATAATTAGTATATTGAAGTATAAGTGGATAAGAAGCCGAAGTGCTCGAAATGAAGCAAGTATTTTAAAGACCAGATCCACGAATACTTCACGCTATTTTTTTATTGGTGCCCCAGTTCACGTTTGAATAAAGTTTTGCATTCGTCAGTATTATTTTATTTGATGTTTACAAAGTACTTCTGTCAGATCAATAATCAGAAATTTGTCATTTGGACTTCACGTTTCTCGTTTCTTCGTTGATGTTGCCATGGTTACTTAAAAAAAACACGTGTTTTTTAAAGTTTGATTCAAATACGCTGAGGGGTGATTTAAATGAGTACAATGGGACACCAATAAAAAAATATATTTTTTTTTCTAAAATAAAAATGCATACATTAACATAGAATAAGCCAAGACAAATTTTCAACAGAAGATCTCCTACAGCGTATGGTATGTCTTTTCAAGCAGAAATCGCCTCAATGTGATCTTGGAAATATCAACACCAGTAGCACATTGTAATTCATGATTCAATTAATTGAAGATCCTACACCCCATATAGAAGAGATTTTTTTGATAGAAAGAAGTTTGATTTTGAGCTGGAATCAGTCAATCAGATCTTTAGATCGGGTTGAATAGATAGGAGCTGTTTTATTGTTAAGAAAATATTGTTTATTATCATAAACATCAATAGAGACTTCACAAATACAGGGTGATTCATCGGGAAATGGGCATACTGTATGGGTAGGTAGAGGTCGCCTAGCTGGTTCTGAAAAACCCCTATATGATGGGTCTAGTGCCCTGTATAACCGAGATACAGAGTATTTCTTCAATTTCTACAATGGCTCATAACTTTTGATCCGCATTGTATATTTCACTCATTATCCTTATGCGAATACCGAATACCGAAAAAATGAAACTCATAATTCAGGTACGGACTTGAAAAAAATTAAAGGAATTTCATCAGTTCAATACAACACCCTGTATGACGAAATTTCGAGAATTCCTTTGCAGATATGGAAAGAGCAGAAAATAAATTACGTTGGTACTTCTGCATGCCATTCTTGTACCTGTTAATTTGATTCAAAATAATTTTTTTCGATGAAAGGGTGGTACGAAATTAAAAAAAAACACATATTTCGTCTCTAAATGCTTATCTTTTACTTCCAATCAATCGAATTACTAACCATTTCATGATATCCTAAATTTTGGATCACAACCTTGATGTAAAATAAGTCAACAGTTCTTATTTGGGACAAAGTGCTATTTCAATAACCCTGTATGTGTGATGAAGATTGCATTTATTGAGAGAGAAATGAGAAGAAATCACATTCCGAAAGAGTATGGCCCTTTTTTAAGAAACACAAGGGGAAAGGTATTTTTTAAAGCTGTGGTTTTAGGGAAATAGTTATTGACGTCAGAGCAGATGTCACTATGAGTTACTATACCACAGAATTATGGCGGGACAATCACCTTATTTGAAATATGAAGTGGAAATCAGTGATTTTGAACAAGGTTTATTCATGTTATACGTCACAAAAATATATTTAGATTGGTGCAAAAAAAATTTTTAGAGCTATAGCTTCATGATGAAGTGGTAAATTGTTGAAAATTCAATACTAGTCCAGTCGCCCAGTTTCTTCATAACCCCTAAGCCTTCTGATGTCTTCAGGTAGCCTTCCAAGTCAGCGACGACAAGAAACACTTTTTGTGGACAGAGGCTGTCAAAGCCCAAACAAACGAGATGGTGGACAACATCCTCGGTCAAGGTATCGACATCCACCTCCTGGGGCTGAGGGAAGCTGCCAGAGAAACATCCCCAACGGCTGCTAGTCCTCTGCCAAGAATTTTCACGGATTCGTCGTATCGACTTGCCAACAAATTTCTCCTGACCACCAGCCAGGTGGCGACGAGCTCGGATAGCTTCATGGGATACGGTCCGGTGGAGGAAGACGGGTATGGCGCGTCTTATAATCCCAAAGGGGATGGCATCATATTTTGTTTGTCGTCGTTCTGGTCGTCTGATATGACGGACACCAGGAAATTCGCCAAAGCTTTGGATGAGAGTTTGATTTCAATGCAGAAGCTTCTGACGAAAACAAACTGAATTGGTGCCTACTAGCGGAAACTTAGCCACGGGACGGGCCATGGTGCAAAAGTTTTTAGAGTCTAGATTTGTCGATTGGTTAGGGTATTAAGGGTGAAAAAAAAACGAACCTCTAACATTATTTCGGAAATTTATTTGCTCTATGCAACAAATGAAATATCGCACAATTGGCAGGTGTTCAAAATTGGCACATGAATATAAGCGATACGTCACCTGGTGGCACTGAAAATAATTAGAAATGTTGATATAGTTCTTATGTTTTGTTGATTTTATACTGAAAATTTTGAAAATATGAATCGGTAAAATCAAACTTCCAACACTAATTCTTATGCTTTTCCTCAAGCTCGTCATATACAGGGTGTTTCATTAATATGGTGAAAAATTGAAACTGAGAGTAGTGAAGCCCAAAATATGACGATTGAGCGCAACATCGCTTATACAAATGTTGATGGTGGAAAAGATACAGTGCGTTCAAAGTTGAAATTTTATTTGCAAATTTCTTAATAGCTACGACAGTTTGTATAATATCGATTTCCGTGATTTCGGTGAACAGAGCGGTGAATCCAGGTTTGTGCAAAGTTTTTAGCACACTCGTCCCATAAAAAATTAAACTTTGGATACAAATTTGAACTTGTGGATATAAACATCAATGGGATCGACAGAAAGTGACACTTTTGTATGTTTAGATTCACTATGGTCTGACATTTCTCCTTTAAAGCTCCATTAATGTTATCGTTTCTTTTGTTGTATAGAGTAAATTAATTTCCTTGAAGCTCAAGTAGAAATGACAGTTGGAAATATCAATACATATCAGCCTTCGTGGAGGCAATTAACACAACGTATTTTCATAATAATTGCTTTAAGAAAATATCTGAACATATCGCATCGTTGACACTTTTGAATTTGTTGTTTTTATATGCAGTGTGATTCACATAAGATTTATTAAAGATTTATGAAGAAATAACAGAGATATTAACTTAAAATTCGACAAATACTTATATGGAATTTAGAACCATCCAAAGCAATTGTGAAAATACACATGAGCGTATTTCCATGTTTTGGTGATATCTCTGTTAATATCCATTTCAGCAATATGGTATGGTTGTACAAATCGATAGAAAATGATATTTTGCGTCAAATAGTGTGAGAATTTCATGATATTTCAATTCGAAATGAGAAAGTTATCGGCATTTAAAATTGCCAAAAAGTAAATTAAAATATCGAACACCCTGTTGAATATCTCGGAACACTGTTAGGGTTACCTGATAGGATACTCTTTCATTGATGTGTATACGGAAATTGAGCTTCTCATCATGAAAATTGTGGATTCTCCAGACATTTTACCAAGTCAGTCCATCTTTGAAATTTTAACGAAAAAATAGATTACCTCAAAAACATAATACGATAAAGGAGCGATTCAAAATTCAATAGATCCAGATTTCAACCTAGAATTTGAAAATGTAAGAATAAATTTATTCTGTTAACAGGGTGTTTCATTTGAAAAAACAAAATTTATATGATTTCCGGTTTACCCAGAAGTAACCAAAATTTCAAGTTGATATTTCTGTTCTCTATAAACCCTAATAAGTCAGTTAGGTGAATCACCCTGTGTACGTTAATTATACAGTGCAAGTCTTAGAAATTCTTTTATCAATCACATCGCACTGACGTCGAATTGGGAGCAGTTTGAGACTGTCCTTATTTTACTAAAATCTACTCGAGTTACAAACAAGACTTGCACTGTATGTTTTATTATCTAATATTAGTATATGAACCCATTACATTGTTATTAATTTCATCTCTATTTGAATATTTCAGCTTGTAAAACGTACAATATATTGTTATATACATAGTTTCTTTCACTGAGTTATCAGTTTTATATAATGTTATACATATCAGATGTTTTATGAAACGAATATATATATTTAATGATCATGAAATATACGCATAACACATACATTATGGTAGTTTTAGAATGATTGTAAATAGATTAGCTGATTCGTGTACTAGCAATATCGAAACTGAAATATCGATAGTGTTATAATTTTATGATAACTTTTTGTTATAGATTTGAAAAGTATATCACCATATAAGTTTAGAGTACAAGTACTTTTCTGTTATTTTATTGTAGGTACTTGAGTCAATTGACTTGGTTTTACTCGTCTTGTTGCTGAAAAAGCTTTAAATTCCTCTAGACTCTTACAAAAGAGGTACTTCAGCAATGTGGAACTGTTCGTCTGTACAAGTTCCATAATTTTGAATAACCTCTGTATGAATATTCCACAATTTTTAATTAGGCTTTCATTAGAATTAAAAATTCCATTTATATAAGTGCTACTCTCAATGAATTTCTTTCGAAGATATGCCGAAGTTATAATATTTTCCAGCAAATTCATAACGAAACATATCAAACCCAATGTGTCTGTCTATATAAGAATATAATCTTAGAATACATATGAAGTACAGTTATTATAAATGATGTATCATATAACTAAATGTACGATGTTGGTTACTTTAGATTTTTCCACACTCTGTATAGTGATGCCCGCACAGTATAACTAGTCCATAACAATACTATCATAGTCTTAGGTCATCTGTGATGAAGATTATGTATACTCATGAATATACGAGGTATTACAGATTTTCCTCACAAACGAATGCGAATAGGTAATTTTCAAGGCATCCTGTAGTCTATTGACACGGCTACAAGAATATACACTCATAAAAGTATTATTTTATTATTCTGTGATAATTAAGCTTAATGTGTTATTTGTTATTTGCAATTGTTGATAGTCTCTGGTAAACGCAGGAAGTAGGTATAATATGAAATCACTTATGAAGAATACATATCATTATTACTGATCTATGTTTACTGACGCAATTTTATAGATGTTTTATTGAGAATTATTAAAAAATATATAACATGAATGTTCTTGATAAAGTATAATTATATTCCTAATACCTGTATTGGATTATTATACATGTTGTTTCATTTCTATCTTTTCCTATGCACCATATGGTGGTAAGACCACAGGTAAGACAGCTTCGAATATTTCGGTTGTGTTGTATTGTGGTCGTCGGACGTTCAAGTTAATAATTGATTGTATTTTGTTTCACCCGATTAGTTCATTGAATGTCTGAAAAAAGTATTCTTCACATTATGAGTTCTACCACCAAACCGTTTGACATTCGATTGCAGATTTGCAGATGCTCTTTTTCATAGGATTATCTCGTTGACATGAAATAAGTTCGTTTCATGGGATCACAGAATTCACGACTATGGTGTTCTGTGAAGAGTTCTCAACTCCGTGACATTGTTTATTTGTTCCATATGTATTGTTCTGTCTGTTTGATCAATGATTTTCAGAATTAACCTAACACTTTTGTTGTCATGTAGAAGAAAACAGTGTTCTTTTAAATTATTAGTGAATTCACTGAAAGTATAGCTCTAACATGTTCAAGAATACATTCCAAAGCGGTTTCCTCTCGATCCTGTACAGCATTGGGAGCAAGCCACTCCAAATATGGGATAAGAAGTGCAAAAACGGTCATATCAAGAGAATCACTGATGAAGATATCCAATCTTTGGTACTGGAGCTTATCGGCTGTAACGTTAGTACCACCTATATAACCTGCCCAGCCGATCCCAAGAAGACGCTAGGAATCAAGTTGCCTTATCTTGTGATGATAGTTAAGAATCTGAAGAAATATTTCACATTTGAAGTCCAGGTATTGATCCAACAACATTTGATTGTGAATAAGTAATTTGTTTGATCAATATTTCAGATATTGGATGATAAAAATGTGCGTAGGAGGTTCAGAGCAAGCAATTACCAGTCTACGACTAGAGTTAAACCTTTCATCTGTACTATGCCTATGAGGCTAGATGAAGGATGGAATCAAATACAATTCAATGTTGCGGATTTCACCAGGAGAGCATACGGCACTAATTATGTGGAGACACTTCGAGTACAAGTTCATGCCAACTGTAGAATAAGAAGGGTGTATTTTTCTGATAGATTATATTCTGAAGACGAGTTGCCTGCAGAGTTCAAATTGTTCCTGCCCATACAGACCAAGACAAGGACTGCTGTGGCCACACAGTAGAAGTGTTGAGCTTCTAAGATGATTGAAAATGCACAGATAATGCACTTTATTGACTATGTAAAAAAAATTTCATGTTGAATAATTTGACACTTATTATACACTGTGTTTACTTCAGTAATGAATGATATATTGGATGATTCGCTTTTACTAATATTAACTTTATTTAGGGAAACACAAATTTAATTTTGATTTTCAGAATGATGAATTAAAAGGAGTGAAAACTTTCCATTAGGAAAAATTTATGTACAGAATTTCCTTATTGAATAGGAAAACAACTATGAATTGTTTGTTGCACTGCAAAAATAAACATTCACATAAAATCGAAATGTTTTTCATTGAAACAAGCAGCAAACAACTATTCAAATATAAAGAACCTTTTAGAAATACATAGAAGAAATATGCTGTCTGAAATCTCATAGTAAAAATTAGAATAAGAAATTGGTATGAAATCTTTATTTCTCAATTGAATTTCCCAGAAAATAATAAAAATAGTATTCCAGCATAGTCCCATATTATTTACAATTGAAATTGGCTAGTTGTCTTTTGAATTGTCATGTAAGAAATTTTTTTCAGAACATGGAACTGCTGATAATTTTTTTCTCTTGGTCTCCTCTTGTGACTGGTACTTTGAGAGACAACATCAACTGTCATCAATGAAAACAATGACTACTGCTACAAGCTAGGGATGTTTATGGAAAAAAGATAATGATATTTTTTTAAATTTTTTGGTTTGTTGTCACAGAGACAGATGATGAAATTTTCAATAGTGCTGCCCCCACGAAGGGTAAATATCGATTTATATCGTGCACCACTAATACAGACTGATTGATCAAAGTATAGATTTTGCATGATTAACTAGGTCCCAATTAAAATTTAATTAGTGTGATGTTAAACTTTTTTTAATAGCAATAACAAGAAAACATTAAATGTATCTCTATTCGGGTGTTTTTAGAGTGAGTAATTAATAATGACAACTAGCTGACCATGAGACATCGAGTGTAGGTTACGAAGTTAATGCAGCTGAGACAGTTTTTTTATTAAACGTCAAAGGTTGACCTTGGGGACATATTATTAACTTTTTTTAGAGGAATTTAACCCGTTGGGTTGCATAGCGGATCAAAATTCATAATAATATGTTATCGTTTTTGTGTTCTGGTTATTTGAATGGGATCGGCATGATTTCAAATTGATTGAAAACCGCTTTTTATGCAGTGCAACCAATCAAAGACGGTGTTTTCGTGGGAAATGTTCTAGTATTTGACATTCGTCTCCTAGTGTTATACAGCTTGTCCTTACTATGAAATCGTCTGTTTCATATAAAAATTCTGAGATATCGATATGAGTATCGACATTTATGATAGCTTCGACAAAAATTTGTATCGATTCTTTTATTCGTTGTTGTTGAACGGCCTGTACACGTAACAATTTATCAAACTACATATACGTGTACGATACCCATCGAAACTGCAGCATTAATTAGTTTGTAGTCGTCAGGAATGAGGTTTAAATGCAAGTCTGAACTTGTAGAGTGTATTGCTGACGCTGTATTTATCAATCGATGCACCACTCATGGATCCAAAATATAAAACTTTCTGGGAACATTTCATCGATTGTTATATCGAAAGATTTTCCAAACAAAGTCCAAACAAATGAAATTTTATTCGGAAAATTCAAGGAATTGTTCCCAGAAGCATCGCCATTTAATGTAGCCTTCTCCACGAAAATAATGATCTCAATTGCGGTATTACCATGGATTGCACAGCATAAATTGGCTGTACTGCGAGTATTACAATATCTATAGTACAGCGTGCGGTTCAATAAATTGTTACATTATATAGTTCCCGATTTTTTTTGTTGTTAAAAATTCAGCTCTTTAAGAATTCCCATGCGGTATAATTTATATGTATTGATTTATCAGGAAAAACATAATCCAGAATTACTCGGATATTAACGCTGTCATTCTAATTCCACGTGCGGGTAATGCTCAAGGATGATAGACAGAACAGGATGGTTCATTTCCATGACGCAATGTGACAATATATTGAGAAAAATGGACAAAACATTGACCATGGCCATGAAGTATACAGTATTACTTTTCATTTCTTGAGTGTTGCCAGACTAAGTATTTATAACTCGTAATAATCCCTACACTTTTTGATGGCTTGAACTTCCAACTGGAAAAAAACATTATCTGATAAACGTCGTTGGAACGTGAGTTCTATCAGTAATACACAATACTCAAGGTGCCTACAACTAAATGGCAGAACCAGTCCCTAAAACTAATAAGAAAGCTTTTGTAAATCGCAGTGAATAGCGACACCGTCGGCGTTATAATGAATGCAGATGCCATTGTAAAAGTGTTATTCTATTCCAAATATTCCATGTTTCTAAGCCATCTTTATTTTTCAAACGAAAAACCTACATGAAAATTTGTTTATCGTCTCGGAGTACTCACCTACCAAAAAAAAAATTAAAATAAAGTTATGGCTGAAAATGAGCATAAGAGGGACCTTTTCAACAGTGAAAATATAAACAGGGTGTCTAGTTGTAACAACGTTGCAGCTTGATCAAAATGTGTAATATTACCAACGATTCACAACTACCGAATTTCAATATCGTACTCAAAATAGTTTTCGAGATATATACTGGCCAAAACCTCCTGGGCCACCCTGTATTTGTTTCAACATATGTTTTCAGAAAAATTAAATCCTCAATTTGTAATGTATCTCATATCACTGTCCACAAACTTTACGAAGCCTTATATTTATTCAGAAACAACACATAGCAAAACATTCTACTTTATAATATTCGAGAGTAATAGGATGAACAAGAAAATATTGTATTTTCCATTAGTTCTGACTGACCTTAAAGCAAACAATTCTGGACAACACGATCTACACTTTGTTTCGACAAACAATCAAAATGTTTATTTACTATTACATAGGCATCTTAAAAATACCTACTACATGTTATGATAGTCGATTGATCTGCCGTGAATTATCTCACCACTTATCGACGAGGTGAAGATAAAGATGCTGACGAGGCTCATTGTTTACCTCATTTCAGAATGCTCTTTCGCAGTCAGTCAGAATTCAATGTGACATATTTTGTATTGAATAAAAAAAATAGTTTTCAAAAAACAAGTCCTCGAATCGTAAAAGTTATTTCGTGTGAGAATGAACAGAGTATCTCGTTCGAGATTATCAGAGTATTTCACTGAAACAATCAACTATTTCTTCCACACCAAGTCTATTTCTATCCTGGACGTGTGTTTTATTTCCCTAAAATATTTTCAATACGCTTTTACTTCCGGTTAAACCGGAAGTGATATCAAATTTGTTCTTTCAAATGGAACACCCTATTTAATTCTAGATTTTCGAATTTTACGAAGAACTCTGGACCTGTTGCATTCTGAATCTTCTTTCTATCGTGATTCGTTTTCAAGATATTCCATTTTTAGGAAAAATTTTTACAGATGGACTGATTAACTAAAATGTCCATATAAATTTCCAAGATGTAAGGTTCAATCTTCGCATACACATCAATGGAAGAGTGTTCTATAAGGTATCCTTCAAAGTGTTCCAAAATATTTAACAGAGTGTTCGATATTTCAGTTTACTTTTTGGAAATTTCAAATCGCTCATTTCAAATGCAATGACCATAAAAAACAAAACCAGTAATTGTTGAAAATATTCAGGACACATAATAATTCTTCTCCGGACACCTTCAGCAGTCGACCTTTCAATTTGTTATGACAATTTTGCGAAATTGGCTCTAAGGAGTAATCAGCCTTTCTGGAAACTCCGTTTTTTCTGAAACTCCAAACATAGAAATCGAGAGGTCTACCTTGCCGAATTCATCAGTCATCAATTTTTATGTAATGTTTTTGACACCAGGTGAAAGTGCACCATATTTGTTTCTTTTCACGTTTGCAATCAATTAATGTTTATATTATTCGTCAAATTTGAAATTCATAGATCCATCCAAAGCACACAATATGGTATGCTCATACAAGTCGATAGTGAATGAAATTTTGCGTCGGATAGTGTGAAAATTTTATGGACATTCTATTTGAAAGGAAGTTATTGCGATTCAAAATTCCCAAAAAGTTAACTGAAATATCAAAAATTCTGTTGAATATTTTGCAAAACTGTTAGGGGTACCTGATAGAACACTCTTTCATTGATGTGTATACGGAGATCGAACATTAAATCTTGAAAATTGAAGATGGTATGGACATTTTAGTTCATAGTCAGTCCATCTGTGAATTTTTTTCGAAAAAATGGAATATCTTGAAAACAAATTTCGTTTGGAAGAATATTCGAAATGCAACAGGTCTAAAAATAAACAGGGTGTTCCATTCGAAACAACAGGAAGTGACAGTATCGAAAATATTTTAGGGTAAGATAACACATTGAGTAGCAGCATCCACCAAAATTTCAAGTTGATACCTCTATCAGGTTTCCATAAACCTCTAATGAATCAGTTAGGTGAATCACCCTGTATATATTTGGTTGTGTGAAGTGGGCCCATTCAAAACAGAGGAAAAATCATTTATCGATACCGTATTGTTGTTTTTGAATATGTCATGCATCATTCTCATCAATAGAAAAAATATGTCGAAGAGTATATTCTGTATTAAAGAACAGATAGTTCTGACAGATTTGGTTATCTTCCAATATCATCAGTCTGAAAAAAAAGTTTCTAGCTAACCATTGAACTTCTAATTTGTTGGGACATAGCTGGGAACATTTAGAACAAATTCATGAGGAGGGAAATCTTTGATCCGCAAATGAAGTTAATGTTGATTTCTAGTCGAAATTGAAAAAGTTTCAAACGCTTATCCACAGTCGATGGTTATCGCCAAATTTGGTGTATACAGGGTGTCCCGTGAAGACCACGTCAAACCGAGGAAGGATGTAGATTAAAGGATAACCCACCTGCCCATGACAAAATTCCCATTATAAAATTCTTACCGTTTTTTCAAAATAAGAAATTTATGCCCCTTTCAATAGTTTTGTCTTTAGGGTTGCTACGATTTTACACCTTTTTGGTTCATTTTTTCAGTAAAATATTAACATTTGGATGAAAACATCCATATCTTTTTTCTTAATGACAAATGACTTGTGTGATACCTTTTTGAAAACACCATAAAATAGACAATTTATTGGTTTAATATGCAGCAGTAGCTCAGTTAATTTTGGTTCAACTACGATGGGCTAAACTTCATGAACAAAAGAATCCACTACCAAAATTTTCAATAAAAATATTTCTCACAACCCCGTTTAAAATGTTCGGAGGATGTTTTTAATGTAAACGTTCAAAATAAATTCCTCAGCAATATTTTACTGAAAAAAACCGTAAAGACAAAACTATTGAGAATTTATTATTTCAAGAAAAAAATCTCTAAAACGGTAAGACTTTTATTGTGGGAATTTTGTCATAGCAGGTGGGTTATCCTTTGATCTACATTCTACCTCGATTTGACGGGGTCTTTACGGGACACCCTGTATATTTTATTTATCGAAAATATTTTCCAAAGATAATTTGAATGATAAACTTGACCTGACTTTCTGTTTCAAAGTATTCTTGAAAAAAAGGCAAGCAGCAACACCGCACTTTCTGTCAAGCTGTCACAACGTGCGGACCCTTTAGATTGGTAATTTTACCAGCAAAAACAAATAGATTGAATAGCCTGGGGGCTATTTGTAGTCGTCATTTTAACGAATTGATGTACAATATTATCACAAAATGCTCTGATAAAAAGTGGATACATATCAATTTCTCCGTTTGTTAAGTGTAACCGTATTCATTAACTTCTCTTTTGATTTTGGCGTGTTCTGACGTGCACGAAAAAGAAAAAAAAATATTCTCAGTCACTCATGTTTATTTATTCCAGAAGACTATAATGATAGCTAAGCCAAAAAAAGAATAATTGGTTTATCAATGTATCTGATCATGACAAAATAATTATCGGAAAAAAACAACTTCTTTGTTGTTGTTTTTATTACATGTCATTATTAATTTCAGAATCTTGATGAGTTTTGCCAAAACCGCTGTTTATATCCATACAACTCGTCATAAAAAACAAAGTGATTCCAAAATCATTCTCGCATACATGCACATCAACGTCTAGCCATTTTTTTCAAATAATAATATATACTTTTCCGAATCCAAATTTAAAGAAATGAAAAAAGCGGAGTTATTGATGATATCCAAATTATACGTGACTCTACATTCTAATCGCGGCCATAAAAAAACTCCACACAAACCTATTACAAACGGATTATTTTTAATGTAAAAATTTTGGTTCAAACTATAAACGTTATGTTTCAGGAATGTTCTTTTAATTGCTGATTTACGTGACAAGGTTTTGAAAAGAACAAGCTCACTATAAAATTATCGGAAGAGTTGATTTGAATTCCTAATAATTCAATCAAAGATACACTGAGAGAAAATTGAAAAAAAAAATGCGTAAGAAATGATGTTGAAATGGAGCATCTGTCTTCTCGCTTGGAAAGTAAAAAAAAAACTTCACACATCGTGTTAGTTGCACGTTCAAGTTGATAGCTCTGGTAGTTTATCAATTTTTCGAAAAAAAAACATTCTCTACACATAATGGAGCTGTTGTCCTCACTGATTGACAATTCAATGTAGTGATTGACTGTGACATCAAGTGCAGATGATCAGTCGAACAATAATATAATATCTCTGAAATGATTCAAAGTTTACAGCAATCCATTTATCAAATAGGAAGAATAGTGATGCATTCACTCTCATGTTGAGAAAAATTGAATGAAAACGATGGTTTTGATCTTGTATTTTCCAACGAGGAAAATCCACAAAACCTCTTAAAACCACTTTACATCATTGAAATTGAAAGAATACAGTAAAAAAAATTAAATCCAAAATGCATGCATAGAAGATCAACATTAGGATTTGTCATTAGGTTTGTTCCAACAAACATTTTTGTATGGTTTCGCAACTGATTTGTGGCGGCCGTTTTGGTTTCATTTAGTTTTTCGCATAGTTTTATGACGGTACAAAAATATTCGAGGGTTGGATCGGTTTTCTTGACGGTTTTTGGCTACCCACGTTCAACAAGATTGATTTGTTTAAGAATAATCTTTGGTTTCAATAATAGAATAATATGAAAATGGAACATTCTACGATTTTTGACCATCGTTTCATTGTACTGAATATCAAAATCTTCTTCACTTGTTTCGTATAAATAATCAGTATCTCCATCGTCACTCATATTAATTTTGTCTTATTTGATTCGAATGGAAGAAATTATCATCAACACAAATGAAAGTAAATGAATTAGGCAATCCAGCGATCTGTCAAAGCGAAAAACCAATGTGGCGGCTTGGGGCACACATTTGGTGTTTACATATGTGACTTGAGTTGAAAACTGTTACATTTAGTTATCTCTAGTGCGTTTTTTTGTGTTTTTTTAATTGTGGCTAATTATTAACTCTTTTACTGAAGAAAAGGCCTATCACATGCATTGTGGTTGGCTGTAGATCTCGTACTAACCGAAATAAAGTCGGCATGTAATCGGTTTCTACGGTTACTAATCACAGGTTCTTATAGAGCAGTTATAGAGTAAGAACGATTTAACTAGGAAGCGAAGGGCCCTATGGTTAGCTGCGATCAAGAGATATGATCTCACTGATTCCAAACTGATGTATCAGAGAGTCTGCAGTAGACATTTTTTCGATCAGAATATTACAAGAAGAACAGCATCAATTGAATGATCTAAATCAGCATCAGTATCCAATGTGAAAGGATCTAGATAATTAATCAATCCCAACTTCATTTAATATCGAAAACGAATGCTGTGACAAGAATGCTATTCAACATCAATGTCTTCAAATATTTACTCTCCATCTGAATACCGTTTCGAAACACCAAAAAACTCCGAAAATAAATAATATTCACTGTTTACTAGCCAAGGTATCGCATTGTGTGCCCTAAGCCGCCACATTGAATGTCACGTGGTTTGGATTGCCTAATAGGGCATTCCAACGACCTGTCAAAACAAATTCAATATGGTGGGAGTAGGCACACAATGCTTTGTTTACATATTGTTATGATATAAATTGATCTAAAAGTTGTGAGATTTTTGTTTTCGTGACTGCATCAAATGATTTTTCATATTGTTTAGAGCTTATTAGTGGTATTCTCACTAAAAAATGCCTGTTACATGCCTTTTAGTCAACTGTGGAAGTCGTTCCAAGGATGATGTTAAATTCTTTTTAGTGCCTGCGGTTTTAAGCCACAGGTTTCTAACGGATAAAAACGAATTGTCTGAAAGGCTATGGATAGCAGCAATTAAGAGGAACGATCTTACTGAATCGATACTAAAAAATCAGAGAGTCTGCAGTAAACATTTTATAACTTTTATTGTATTTACATTGTACATTTTATTCAGCTGCAAATAAAAGTGCACACACATGACTGCAAACTTCACTGTGTCCAGCCATTCATGGGCAATGTGCTGTTAATACACTTTCATCTTTGGCCACAATGCACCAAACGTCTGACGGTTTCTCATTTCCTCTCTGAGAATGTTTGATCTAAAAAAAATGCTGAATAAACAAAAGTCAATAGAAATGAACAAACCTTACCTTTCCCACTACAATGTAGAAACCATTCACCACTTTTGTCCCCACATTCACAACAAAGCCTGACTCAAAATACTTGAATGAATGCAAGCTTTTGTAGGCCTTCATTTGTTCTTTGGTGTAATAGCTATGGGTTAGCACTAAATACGAAACAATATCTTTATTTGTAATAGGTGGAATTCCATGAATTGAACTATCCAATTCCTGGATGTTCAATGTAAAAGGGTCTACATCATTTATTATCTTCAGCTTCATTGGGTATCTGTAAAGAAACATTCCACTTCACATAAGGGAAACAAAATGTTGTGTAAACAAAAAACAAATTGGGTTTTCAGCTTACCTTTCACCAATATCTGGATTTTCCAACAATAATGTCCTTAAATATACACTCTGCATCTTAAAACTTCTATCATCAACAACAAACTCACACAACTTCGGAAATAATGCCGTAATGACGTCACTTCAAACAGCTGTGTGCCTACTCTCGCCATGTTGAATGTCACGTGATTTGGAATGCCTAATTAGGCAATCCAGCGATCTGTCAAAGCGAAAAACCAATGTGGCAGCTTGGGGCACACACTTAGTGTTTACATATGTGACTTGAGTTGAAAACTGTTACATTCCCAGCAAACATAGTAAATACGGGCCGCTTGAGGTACTTTAAAAACTGCCGATGCCGACATCAGCGGCCCTTAATCGTGATACGCCGTCGGCCCGGCTAGCCCGCGTCCCGGCGGCCGCTAGTAGGCCACCAGACTATCAGCCGCCCTGTCTAGATAGCGGCACTTTAGCGGGTATTTGAAGTTCCGATGCATTGGTATTGCATCTTACAGATTGAGGTGGGATGATGGCTTTACACCCTAGTTCAACCAGAGGTTTTAGGTATCTCAATAAAATACAACGAGTAAAATATAAAATAATATAATGAGAAAAAAACATCACAATGATATTAGAAAATAAACAAAAAATATATATCCTTTGGGCAGCAGCTACACAGAAAAAGTAAAAATAAATATGAAATGTGAAAATAATAACGGCTGTTAGGTCCAAATTATTGGAAACATTTTCAAGGTAAAAATATTATATACATATAAAGAAATACTAAGCCTGAAAGCAACTTACCATGTAATAATTGAATCACATTTTTTAAATCTTTAAAACCTGTCTTCTCATTCCTCCCTGTCCAGTTTGATTTCCTTGCCAAGTCATTTGTTATAAAAGTTCATATTCATTTTTCTCCCAATATATTGCAGCTTACAACACTGAAATTAATTTCAACTAATTAGTATTTCAAAAAATGATAATATTATAATTTGAGACAACATACCCATTCAGCAAATTTAGTTTTATTTGACAAATCATCATTCAATATGGATAACTCTTCAAAACTATAAATTCTGGCTGCCTTCCCAGAAGATACTTGTTTCTTAGTATCATCAATATATGTACAATTCAATCAGATAACTGGAATCCTCTTTAATTATCTTCAATTGCCTCAGAATTTCTGTGAGCAATTCTGAAAAAAAAAAACAAACAATGGAATATTGAGGGGAAAACATCTCTTACAAAATATTACACCATATTTGAAATATTTGTGAAATCAAGATATCTGAAACATATTCGAAAGTATTCAAAGTGATAGAAAATTCTTGTTCTTGGTTTCCGATTGAACTCTACTGGCCAGTAGCTAAAAAAGAAATCTCAATGCTTTTATGTATTGAAAGGCCATTTATATTGAGATCTAGATTAAAAGTAGTACATTTATATTGGTATTACCAAAATAATAAAAGCTTCCATCGCCCATTTGTCTCAAGCAGTTTTCAGATAAAGTTTTCAACAATGTTCTAGCATTGAAAGGGATATTTGACAAGTTGGGTTGGGTGTTCAGCCATTTAAGTAGCTGTGAAACAGCTGTATTCATTATATTGTTTTCTTAGTGTCCATTTTCTAAGAAATGTTGATGTATCACAACAATTATTGTTAGCAATTCAGGTTCAGAATCACTTCCAGTTTCATCTAAGCTATGATGTATTATATTATCATCAGATTCACTGAGATTGTTCAAGAAAGCATCTTTTATAACAGTCAACTCATTTTCCAAACATTGAACATCATAATCAATTTTCATGGATTGATGGTCTTCAAAATCTTTCATTTCTAGGTCGTTTTGCAATACTGGGGCCAGGTACATTATTGACATCAATATCATTATGATTTCTACTGGAAATATTGTTCAAAAGGACCTCAGTCTCTATTGACCATATTTCTTGCAACATGGTTTTTCTGACGAGTGCTTCTAGTGGATTACATGTTACACGAGATTATATGATATTATATTATCATTAAGAACGGAAAATGGTACTCACTTATCGGCCATCATCTGCTAAGTCAGCTCCAAGAAGAATGCATGAAAACAATTTCACAAAGAATATAAGAAAACGAATATTTTTGTTGTTTCTAAATCCTTAACATAACCACACAACGACACAACAGCAGTGATACCAATGTGATGACTGTCAGTATTCAGTAATACCAATAGATATCACCACGTATTTAATTCTGTGGTGGTTCTCAGCGTCAAAACTACATCGGCGCGATTGTCAGAAATTTTTTAACGGGTAATTTCTGGCAAAATTACGGACATCCGACATAAAAATGCGAACGTCCAGCCGAAGCGGCAGGACTGATGTCATTCTAACATTTTGCCGATGTCAGTATGCCGCTGCCGATGATTTTCCGCTGTTAACGGCAACGGTCCGTCTGTTTACCGCTCATTCATGTTTGCTGGGTTTAGTTATCTCTAGTGCGTTTTTTATGTGTTTTTTCAATTGTGGCTAATTATTTACTCTTTTACTGAAGAAAAATGCCTATCACATGCATTGTGGTTGGCTATGGATCTCGTATACTAACCGAAATAAAGTCGGCATGTAATCGATTACTAATCACAGGTTCTTAGAGAGTAAGAACGATTTAACTAGGAAGCGAAGAGCCCTATGGTTAGCTGCGATCAAGAGATATGATCTCACTGATTCCAAACTGATGTATCAGAGAGTCTGCAGTAGACATTTTTTTGATCAGAATATTACAAGAAGAACAGCATCAATTGAATGATCTAAATCAGCATCAGTATCCAATGTGAAAGGATCTAGATTATTAATTAATCCCAACTTCATTTAATATCGAAAACGAATGCTGTGACAAGAATGCTATTCAACATCAATGTCTTCAAATATTTACTCTCCATCTGAATACCGTTTCGAAACACCAAAAAACTCCGAAAATAAATAATATTCACTGTTTACTAGCCAAGGTATCGCATTGTGTGCCCTAAGCCGCCACATTGAATGTCACGTGGTTTGGATTGCCTAATACCCAAACAAAAAAAGCTAGGTTAGCTAACCTATTCTTTTGGCAAAGAGTTTCTTAATGCGCATGTCAATACCCATGAATCAAAACAGTTCTCAAATTTTAGCATGTACCGAAATTACCGTCCTGAAACCATGCTGCGGACGGTCACGAGTTTGGTTGGAACAAAAAGATGATGATCAGATTACGATCATTTCTCGGTTGGAACAGATTGAATCAATTGCGCATGAGCGTGACCATATTGTGACGATTTTAAGACGTGTTGGAAAAAACCTATTGAAAGCACAGATCCTCAATGATTTTTGAATGAATTGATAAGCTGATTGTGAGAAAAACATTCAAAAAATATCAAATACGTGTGGCATTATCAAAATATATATTATGACAGCTGAGCGTGTGCATGACATACGAGCGATGTATTTATACGGTTTTTATGATAGTTGGCAGCGAATAATAATGAAAACATTACCGAATTGAAAGCAATTTGATGTCGTTATTCTGCTGATATTTGTCTGTGATAAATCATCTTCCATTAGGTAAATGAATGTATTTCATTAAGGAAAACAACTTTATATCTACTGAGAAAATAGATTTGGATTTTGTGTATTGAACATTTGTTTATTATTATTATTGTTGATCAAAATGGTTGAAATTGAAATCGATTTTCCATGTTCACTCGATCATAAAGATCATAACGAAAAATGGTATGACTCCAATTCCAACTAATATGCCATTTCTTAGATGAGTAACATTTCCAAGCTACGTTGCCTTGAATATCGTTTCAGCAGCGAAAAGATACGTACTCATATCAGGAATACGTCGCATGTATATGTTTATTTCTGTGCGTTTTGCCTTCAGTGTCTAATATTATGAAAACAAGTGCTTTTTATGATTCAAGACTGCTTTTCAAAACCTCACGATTTGTTGAAGCGACTATAATTCATCAGTAATTTGATTGTCATAATAATAGTTTTCGACTTTTTGGTTTGATGATTTGAAATCATATTAAGCTTTCAATGTCATACGCTGTTTTTACTTTCAAAAATCTGCAGAACCTTTTCATTTAAGTTTTCCATAAAAGGCGTGGCTTCTTTAGGGGAGGTCTGCACATGCGCATTAACAGGGAGTCAGTTACAAACGTACAGGTGAAACTAATATGAAATGTATTGATAAAAAAGGTTTGTTGATGTTGAAGGCTTTGTCATTTTATTTTAGATATTGAAAAATGAGGATACACACACAGGACGAAGATGAAAGATTCCATAGTAGTATTAAGAAAGCCTGTTTATTTCAGACGAATCAAGCTTTCAACAGAAAATTGAATTCACAAACATTTGACAAATGCGAAGATTATACAGTTTTATGCAAATTCAATTAGAAGAAAAAGTTATGCTCAAAACAGGAAGAAGTTTCTATGAGAATTCAAGGTATCCATCAAATCACCATATGATTATTCACGATATTAAAATTCAGCTGCCAAGTCGAATTTGGGACTATAAAATGAAAAAAACTCGTTTTGTGACGTACATACATCATTTCGCTATGAAATAAGAGAACAAACATGTAATCACGCAGATGACAAACTCTTGAATATTTTCGTTTGGCGTAGTTTTTTTGGTCAGTAAACTCTAAGATTTTAGGGTCATGATCAAAACACAGAACCGGATTTACGTCATAGAAGATTGTTTAGGTTTTTGCAGGGAGCAAAGCTGAAATTCAATAATTTTGTGAAAATCATTTCAGTAAAACAGTTGAAATGCAACAAAATCGATGCATTTATCAAACATCAGAGCCAATTTAGGAAACAATGAATTTATATAAATACTGTCTATATTTTTGTTAGGTGAAACAAACCCGGCAACTTCAAAAAATTACAGAAAAGCAAATTTTCAGAATCATGAAAACCTCTTTTATTGGCATTGGATGAATTAATTTATTTATGATACTGATTTCCCAGCTCAATAAAACGGAAAATGGGACTGTTCAAAGCAAAATTCGTATGGAAGGAACTAACATGAAAATGTTCAGGACAGCTAATTTTTTTTGCTTGCTATGAAAGGCTTATAATGAGGAAGTTTCCAATATTGAGATTTTATTTTTCCATAAAATATATGAAAAATTATTACACCCGTATTTTTTCTTTTTTTTTTGTGCGATCGAATTTGACTCCAGAATTTCGTTTAAAAAAACTAGTTTTGGCTCCTCCACCATTCTGATGACGTACCAAGTGAAAAACCGGGTTCACACAGGAACAAATTGAGATTTTGCGTGCGGAAGTACAGTGTTGCCCTGCTTCTAATTTATTCTAAATATTCGGAAAAACTGACCAGAATATCTTGGTAAAATATGTCGTGGATTTTGCAATACCAAATCATGGATTGTTTACCTTACGTGATATAATATCATATATGTCTTATGAAATATAACTAGCACATAACATGCGAAAATATATGAATGCGATGATATAATCGAGGGCTATGGCTGAATAGAAAATAAATGAATGAATCGAATTTGTTCTTGAAGTGAATTATTTCAATATAATTTTGTGTTTGAGTTTTCGGAACAGCTTTCAATTTATTTTCATGAAAATAGAAAAGTAGATCTGGCAATTGCGCAAATGCATTCGTAGATTTCGTCCGCGATCATCCGGATTACACCATAACATAAAACGTTGACAGCTATATTCACTCTAAACTCACTAAGTACGTCACAGTTTTCCGCCTCAAAATTTATAAATTGGTTCATTTTGAAAATAGAATGGAGTTGAATGATTTGTATTGTCATTCTAGAAAGTAGAGATATCGAACTAAATAGTTGAGTACTTATTTGATGAGAATTCGTCATAAGGAAACTTCCTCATTGTAGTAGTTCTGGAGATTTGATCATATCATTCATTATTTCGAAAAGAATATTCAAATTCATAAGAATTCCTCTATCCTCGAATGATTTCAAATTCAATGTGATTCAATTCGACATTATAATATGGGTCTCATATCGTCACTGACAAGAAAAACTGGCGAATGCTACATTTTCGACGACTCGGAGTTTCGACCACCAGTCGAGTCGATCTGTGACCTGACAAACTGCGTGCATGTGTCTCAACCCACCCAATACCATTCAATGTTGAATAATTTGATAAACATTAAAAATATCCATTTTCTTCAAAACGCTCTTCTGTAAAATTACAGAATTGTCGCTTTCGCCTTTAAGTTTTTTCAACGACGATATAACCGAACAATACTCAGGAATGGATCTCATGAAAGCGGCAAATACTCTCACTTATAATTGCACAAGTGGTTTGTATTTCATCGGGTGAATTTGGGTTGTTCAATGAGAAACTGTTTCCTTTAGCAATTTGACTGGAATAACTGTCAACCTAAGAACACTCTACCTTCGGTGTCATGTTTTTAATAGTTGATAGTTAATAGATTAGAATGAGGAAGTTTCCTTATAACGAATTCTCATCAAATAAGTACTCAACTATTTAGTTTGATATCTCTACTTTCTAGAATGACAATACAAATCATTCAACTCCATTCTATTTTCAAAATAAACCAATTTATAAATTTTGAGGCGGAAAACTGTGACGTACTTAGTGAGTTTAGAGTGAATATAGCTATCGTAAGTTATGTTATGGTGTAATCCGGATGATCGCGGATGAAATCTACGAATGCATTTGCGCAATTGCCAGATCTACCTTTCTATTTTCATGAAAATAAATTGAAAGCTGTTCCGAAAATTCAAACACAAAATTATATTTAAATAATTCACTTCAAGAACAAATTCGATTCATTCATTTATTTTCTATTCAGCCATAGCCCTCGATTATATCATCGCATTCATATATTTTCGCATGTTATGTGCTAGTTATATTTCATAAGACATATATGATATTATATCACGAAAAGTAAACAATCCATGATTTGGTATTGCAAAATCCACGACATATTTTACCAAGATATTCTGGTCAGTTTTTCCGAATATTCAGAATAAATTAGAAGCAGGGCAACACTGTACTTCCGCACGCAAAATCTCAATTTGTTCCTGTGTGAACCCGGTTTTTCACTTGGTACGTCATCAGAATGGTGGAGGAGCCGAAACTAGTTTTTTTAAACGAAAATCTGGAGTAAAATTCGATCGCACAAAAAAAAGAAAAAATACGGGTGTAATAATTTTTCATATATTTTATGGAAAAAATAAAATCTCAATATTGGAAACTTCCTCATTTGAACAACACAAATTTACCCAATATATCAATACAAACCTCGAGTGTAATTCGGCAGAACATTTTAATTAATAAGAAATTTGGCAACATATCAATGCAAACTTTATCTATGAAACATTGATAATAAACACCTTTTTATTTCAATGTACAATTATTAAAAACGCAATTATTGAAATTCATACTAGGAACAGTGATATTGCTGCGGGTGCCACAGCTAATCGTTTCTGATGAAGTAGATGTAAAAGTTTAACTAACTTTTGCCGCTGTCAAAGTGACAATTGCACTGTGGAATATGCGATTTTTTATACATGAATTATCGATACAAAACCCAGCATATTTAGTCTTTTTGATACAATTTCCGATATATGTAGATTGAAAGTCATTTCGCTATCAAATTAAACTCCCCGATCGCGAATAATATTTTTTCTTCTAAAAACTCTGTAGTATCCATTTTATAAACGAACAATATTAGACTTCTGATTTTAGTGAACGTAGTGATTCGACATGATGATATTAACTTTCAATAACTCAAAGAAACATATCATACTTCAATTCACCTGTTTTCTGACAACCGTTTCCTCACAAATTTCACAAAAATTAATCGAACGTTTTGAACACCTCATCGAATAGAGGCAATATTATTTGTTTCTTTCCTTTTTTTGTATCTATACCTATAATTTCATAAAATATTCCGCAATTGGAAAGATTGTTTTAGGAATCGAATATTAACTACGAAAAACTAAAGTAACTTTGCACTCATCAGTAATTGATATTTCTATGGAAATTTGATAATATTTTTGCGAAGAAATATTTTCCAGAGTATTTGATCATGAAGTTCGAATGTTTCCTTGTTTTTCTGGCAAAGGTTTTGGTAAATATTGTACAATTCTTATGCTTTTTTTATTCTTTGTCAAATAATATCAACTCATATTCAATAAATTCCTTATACTCCAACGTGTGCGATACTCAGAAAGATCAATGATTTCTTCGCGTTTTTTACAAAGATGAAGTCATTATTCTACGTTTTGAAACTCAGAATATATAATTATGAAACTTTTTCAGAATTAGTTTAACTCCGGCTCTGATCGCGAAAATAAAAATTCAAAAGGATATTCGTGTTTGTTGAAACGGTATTCGCAGCAGTCGAATATTTCATGATTGATAGATAATTACATAGCTTCAATAGACAAGACGTAAAACAAAGTATTGACGCACTTGGAAGTGATAGTGTGGAATTACCACTTAAAAAATATTTGCGGTATATAATTTCTGCAATCTGACATTAATTTGAAAATATTCTCACAATAGTGAGGGGATAGATGATTCATTTTTTCGATTTGAGATTTACAACCATCGCTGAACAAATCTAATACAAGTTAATTCTTTGAGCAAGAAGATATTTGAGTTTTGATAGATGCATTTTAACAAAGTCGCTGAAAGTGAATTTGTAGTAAATTAAACATGATAAGAAATGAAATGAAAAATAAGATCAATATGGACCAAGGGAATGTTTCAAATCGTCCAAAGTTTCGACAGTACTCGTTTTGTATGTTCATAAGTGTTTCTTTTTTTCTTCAGAAACAGTCACATATTTCCGATAAAACCTAGGAACGACTATTTTTCAAGGACAAAAAAGGTGTCTCACTGATTTAAATTCGTTCGTGAAAATGTTTGCTGGTGATATGGTTGTAAGTGTGACAGGAAAGAATTTTGGAAATGCACCTACTACTTATATGACTGGCTATGTAAAAATACATTGCAACTGAATCTACTCCAAACCAAACGTTTGATACTAGGATCAAAAATCAATTGTAGAAAATTTATGCAGGCAAATAACAATATTTACATTAACGGAGCAAAAATTTAATTCGTTTCTGAAATCACTTGTTCGGGCATTGTCCTGGATCTACTTTTGAATTTATCACAATATATGAATTTTGTTTGTGAAGAATTGGGTGAGAAAATTTAATTTTTCTCTCGTATAACTAATTGTTTGTCTGCTTGGACTAGAAGACTAGTTTTCAATACTGTTATATGAACATCTACAGTGTGGAGCAGCCAAATCGAATAAATTTGATAACGTAAATGAGAGCGTGTTAAGAAAAACGCTTGGCCGATACCAACTTTCTGATTTTAAATACGACCCCTGTATATGATTAGTTTTATTGTATTCTTCAGAAAATCCTAGACATAACTCATGCACAATATCCCATACCTATCTTCAACAGTTTCGGTAATATCTGTTTTCAGATGTATTACAAAAATTAACATTGAGCATCTTTCATAATGAAATTAATGTTTTTTCGTTTTTTTTTTCACATTTGTGAAATAAAACATTTTTTTATTGTTGTTTTTTGTTACCTATACATCTGAAAACACTCAATATTTCCGAAACAGTTGAAGATAGAATTAGGTCTAGAATTTTCTGGAGAATCCAAAAACAGGGGGTTGTATTCAAAATGAGAAAATTGGTATCGGCCACTGTCACATGACACATCCTATATATTTTTTTTTTCGAAAAAATGCGCATCTAAAAATACGAATCGATGTGTCCAAGCGTTTTTCCCAACACGCTTTCATATATTCGTTTCCGAATTCAATCCATTTGGCTGTTTCACACTGTATATAGGCTACAGTTGCAACAGAACAAATTTATGAGAATCATTTCGAAATGTAACAGATTTACATCTGTGGATTACATATTCAGTGCATTAAATTGGTTTTCGGTGGAAAAAAATATTAATAAGGCAAACTTAACTCTGATCTACGAAATAGAACATGATCTTATGCCAATGTATTTGAAAATGTATTAAAAAAAAGAGAAACATTTCATGAATATTATAAACGTCTAGACAAGAGTATAATATTCAATATGTAGAATATGCGACCTTTCAAAAGTCATTGTTTCTTGAGGCTGTTCGTATGTTTGATGTATTACCAAGAGAAATCAAGAAATTATCATCCATAAGTGTATTCAATAAAAAAGTGTTTGTCTATCTGAAAGGACAATAAGTAAATCAACTAATTCAGTGATATGTTTGTGTAATGTTTGTACTAGCCAAGTGCTAAATAAAGGTATTATTATATATTATTATATTATATTAAATGTATAGACAGAAAAAATATCTTTAAATCGAAAGTATAACAATATTTGGTTGATTTAGAAACATACTGCATCCAATTATATATAAAGTAACAATGTAGCTTGAATAGTTTGATAAGTTGAAATGTAAATATGTAATGTTTAACTGATATTGTTGGCTGTCCTACCACTAACGCTATTTTTTTTATGTGGTGTCCATTCTTTGTGTGAGAAATAATGATCATTATTATTAAAATACTATTATTGGAACATTTGGGGAAATTTTCTCAGGAATTGGATTCAGTCAATGTCAAACTCTCTATACTGTTATAAATTCCTCTCCATAAGACGTTTCGATCATTGTTGTGAGCTTTATCAATCATATTGAAATCAAAAAAATAAAAAGACGAATAAGTAAAATTACAACCACATTGTGCTATCATAGCATTTCAATCTGAACCGTGTATATCTTCATTTCAAGAACAATTCCTACAAGAAAATTCCCCCCAAAGTTTGAAAGAAAACAAAGATTCAAGAAATCACAGAAAATACATTATTATTGATGAGGAAAACCTGGTAGATTGCCCTCACAAACCCACAATGATACGAAAAGAGAGCTAAAAGAAGGGCTAGGACCTCTCCACTTGATGAGGGTTTTGAGACCGAAAATTATTAGCTGTATAATGCCAAACTTTATACACTGTGTCCGTAAAGTATGGAACAAATTCATTTTCAGCTGAACAGGTCATTTTAAGAAATAATCCTGAAACACGTCGATTTTTGATTTCGTTTTACCGTATTTTAAAATAATAATGTAATATACAGGGTGAATTACGTTCGAGTAATGACGTCACCGTCATTTTTTTCAATGTAACACCCCCATTTTGTCTCAATATTCGGATTACTCAAGCTGAGCTGATTTCAAAAATGTATCACATGTTGATTCCAATTGGTACAGGGTGGACAAAAATACAATAGTTTTGTGTGTGCTCATAAAGTAACGCGTAACATTCTTTATTAGGTAAATTACCAATATTATCAAAAATACTTATTATCTAGCGGCAATTGGTTTAAATGTAACACCCCGTAGTTTGCTACATGTTTAGAGTGATAAAAATGAGCTGTTTCCAAACATGTTTGGTACTTGTGGTCTAGCAGACAGAATATGAAATCAACATTGGAATCAACATGTGATCGACATGTTTGGAATCAGCTCAGCTAGAGTAATCCGAATATTGAGACAAAATGGGGGTGTTCCATTGAAAAAAAAAATGACGGTGACGTCATTACTCGAACGTAATTCACCCTGTATATTACATTATTATTTTAAAATACGGTAAATTAAAATCAAAAATCGACGTGTTTCAGGATTATTTCTTAAAATGACCTAATTTCCTAAAAATGAATTTGTTCCATACTTTACGGACACAGTGTATGTAGTTGCCTGGTGGAGCAAGACGTAGCGACAAAATGCTGTTGAAGCACTAAGCAAGGTGCAAAAACTTGTTTGCTTGTGCATAACAAGGGGGATGAAGACTACCTCAACGGCAGCCATGGAGACCATATTCTGTCTCCCTTCTCTTCTTTGAACGTGCAAGGAGAACATGGACTTGAACTTCTTCGAGGTTTTCATCTCGAATCGAAGGAAGTGGTAGAAAGACCTCAATAGAGAAGAGGAAAATAGAAGTGTACTGTTTTTTTCCTATTCTTCGATATGCAATGGAAATGTACCTCGAACGAACTTCTGGCAGTGTTAACGTCGAATAGAAATAGTCTGAGATAACCCACCAGGATAAGAACTTATTATACAGGTAACATGTGAAAATAAACTGAAGAGATACTATGTTGAGTAGAGATCAGATATGATAAGTGAAAGGTCTCCAAATTTCAACGGTGTTCCTTGAAGACATGCTAATATTTGAAAGGTTGATTCTTTGACACATTTTGAGAAAAACACTTCCTATAAACGTATGTCCTGAAAGTCTTAAGTTTTGAGATACAGATCAGATGCATCACTGAATTTTATGAATCTGATCTCTTGCATTATCACGCCGCATCAGATTTTTGAGGAATAGACCCTGAAGTAAAACGATTTTTATTTTTTCAAGGGAAAACCATGAGCTTAATTCTGTTCAATAATGAATGTGTATCTTGGAAGTAACTTTTATTTTGGAAGTGAGCAGTGACGTAGTATTTTTTTTCTCCAAATATATTTAACGCAAAAACCGTACGGACGCCACTGGTAGAGAAAATGAAAAATGTCGTTTATCACAAAATGCATCCTGATGCATAGAGGATATGTACCAAATTTTCTGAGGATGTCTAGAATATTATCTCAGTAATTATCAAAAAACTGTTTTTTCTTTCTCAAAAATTTATCACCCAGTATCTCGAGAGTTACGACTTTCAGGACATACGTTTATAGAAAGTTTTTTTCTTGGAATGTGTCAAAAAACCCCTTCAAATATTGGCATGTCTTTAAGGAACACCCTGTATAATATACAAGTTGTTATCTTAAAACACATCATGATTTTAAAAATTCATCAGTAGAGTAATACAGGGTCGCTGATATGTATGGAAACGGTCGATTATTTCCTAAAGTAAGATAGCTAGCGAAAAATGTTAGGATACAAAAGTTGTAGGGTTTTTCAAAATCCATTAAACTAATGATAAATTAAGTATACAGGATGAGTCAAAAAGTCAGGACGAAACAAAGTTGCTTTTTCTCCAATGGGGCGCCCTGTATATTATTCCACATTTCGATTCTGCTCGAAATTCTGAACAAAATTGATGAAGCGCTTTATTTCCTGAATTCAACCGATTTCGAGATATCGAATTTTGAAAATAACTTTTTACTACTCTCAAATATATTAAAGAAAAAGCACGAAATGGTGCATATAAGTCACAAAAGGTGGAGTATGTGGATATTATGATTACAATTTAATTATAATTTTTTTACAGAAAATAAAAAGAGCATAATTGTTCAGGGTTGATTAAAATGCAATTAAAACAATAAAATGTATTTTTTAATGAATGTCCAGGATATTTAAAATTTTATGAAAACAATAGTTGAGACAGGAGGAAAAGAGAGAAAACAAGTTTTAATGAACAACAAATTTTTCTTTGAAATTCTATTCAATAAGGTGCTCAAAGTATTTACCATTTACCTCCTGACAGTAATGAACTCGCTGGACAAAATTTTGTAGTGAATCTAAAATCATGTGAGGAGGAATGGTAGGAATTTCATGCCTTATTCTTTCTTGCAACTCTTTGATATTTGGCGGCCTATTTTTGTAGACTACATTTTTTATGTGACCCCATAGAAAAAAGTCAAGTGGGGTCATATCGGGAGACCTAGCTGGCCTTTCAATTGCTCCCCTGCGTCCAATCCATTTATTAGGAAAAGTTTCATCTAGATATGCCAGTACCATACGTCCAAAATGTGGAGGAGCCCCATCTTGTTGAAACCATATTTGTTCTGTCGGCAAATTGGGATTGTTATTATTCGGGAATAATCGTCTAAGCTCTGGAATAATATGCTGTTGTAAAAGTGATAAATATCGTTCAGAGTTCAAAATTCCGTTTATAAAATAGGGTCCTATGACGTGTCCACCAATAATGCCACACCAGACATTTACTTTTTGTGGCCGTTGAGTGTGAACTTCCTCCATCCAATGTGGATTTTGGTCTGACCAATACCTACAGTTGTGTCGATTCACGTGCCCGTTTAAACAAAATGTAGATTCGTCAGAAAACAATATGTGGTTGACAAAGTTGACATTTTCGCTTAATTTATCCATAATAACTTCACAGAACTCGATTCTACGATCAAAATCGTCTTCACTCAATTCTTGTACCAAATGAATTTTATATGGATGGAATTTTTGCAGTTTGCAAATTTTTTGAATGGAATATCGACTCATGTTATGATTCAAAGCCCTCTGTTGTGCCAAAGGTAACTTGATGGACTATCAACTTAATGGACTATCATTTTTGGATAATTTATTATAAGTTATTTTCAAAATTCGATATCTCGAAATCGGTTGAATTCAGGAAATGAAGCGCTTCATCAATTTTGTTCAGAATTTTGAGCAGAATTGAAATGTGGAATAATATACAGGGCGTCCCATTAGAGAAAAAGCAACTTTGTTTCGTCCTGACTTTTTGACTCATTCTGTATACTTAATTTTTCATTAGCTTAATGGATTTTGAAAAACCCTACAACTTTTGTATCCTAACATTTTTCGCTAGCTATCTTACTTTAGGAAATAATCGACCGTTTCCATACATATCAGCGACCCTGTATACATTGCTCAAAAGATAATTCGATGACTTATTTTATTGAAATATTTCCAAAAACTCGAAACTGAGCTTTACCGAATCTTTGGTTATACAAACTTTTCATCTTAAAATCAATATCATGAAATTGACCACGTACATGCATAACACTCAATCACTTTCTTTTTTTGTGATTATGGGTTGATCGAGACATATAGGAAAATATGCGAATTGAACACATCAATTCCTTCTACATATCAGAATTTAGTATGAAATGAACTTCCAAAGTTTCAATGCTGTTTGCCTAAATGTCACTTCTGAGGAATGTCAATTTCCTTTTTAGAGGTTGTTATTCTTGAATTCTCTTCGTTCGCAGGATTATCTGTGATACACATCCGTCGAAAATGTCGGGCAGATCAGACAGGCGTTACTATAGGTCATTATTAAAACCTTCGCTTAAACTGTTTGTTGTTTCACCAGTTTTGAGGACGAATTGCATCAGCGACTTTTTGCCTACTATCTAAAAATTGCATTGAATAATATACAAGGTGGGCCACGGTCAGCGCTTGTGATCTGTGGATTGAAAATATTTTCAGAAATGCACCGTTGCTCCTTCTACCGGAAATTTTCTTTCTCAATATACCCATATTCGACCATTTTTGAGATGATAATTATTTTCCAAAATTTTTGCTTTAAACATGAATTTATCTTAATGTTTATAACTACGTTTTGTGGGTATGTAAAAACTTAACATTTGGGATATAGCATAACAAAGACATATGTATTAGTTCTGTGTGAAGTTCGTTCTGCATTATACAGGGTCGCTAAAAATTCATAGCTGTATCGGTAGACACAAAAATTGAGAGACATAATTTTTTTTATACTGAATGCCCTGTATATCATTCGAATATCTGAGAGATGATTGAAATTCCTTTCAAATGATATATCAAAAATCAGATCTATCTCAAATGGTATACTTGTCCACTGCCTTGTTTTCAGAAAATCGAGTGTTCTACAAGCTCGCTCTGATATTATTTTTTGGTAAATGAAGTGATCGAAAGTCATTTCGATCTTATTAAACCTGATAAAAAATGTTACTGGAATACAATAACGATACAATGAGCTGAATAAATGAAATGTTTCATGAATTCTGAGTAATTCATATTCTTCTTAAGTAATAGAATAGCCCTTAAAACCGTGTTTAAAAATTCAAGAATAGTTTTTCAATTGAATTAGAGCAATCTTCGAGAGTGAGAGGTAACAGTTTTACATTTTTAGAACTGAAAACTGAGGAATCAACTGTTTGTTTGTTTTGAAACCTTTGTACTCAACACTGTAAGAGCATTGAATAGGAAACTTTTAAAATGAGTATGAATCAAACTTTAATCACGAATATCTTTCGATTGAGTTGATAAATCGTGAAATGATATCAGATCCTTTTTGTATAGCATTTAATTATATATAAAATTCCATATCGCAATAATGCATCATTTATTTGTTATAATAATCAGAAAACTTATCAAATTTCGTTCCTGTGTTATTTTGGGAAATTGATAAATGTGATGAGGAATACCGTAATTGATATAAAGAACTCAAACACCTATTTTGGCATCTAAACGAAACTTTCGAGCATGCTTTCGAGAAGAAATTATTTTGAGACGCCTTGATATCCATAGAGGAAATTTTATATTCCTATTTTGATTTCAAGTTATGATAAAATGTGTGTTGTATTCAAGAGATTGAGTTGAAAAATAACTTTTCACAGCTAATCACAGCAATCGGACGATTTGGAGGTAAAACATCATTAAAACAATAGCTCATTGTGTAGATCATAATTCGTCCAAACATTCAATAAACTATCAGTGCAAAACACAATACTTGAATGTTGAAATGTTCAAAAACCCGAAAGACACGCTCATTTTTCGACGTACAGGAAATATTTTTACTTAACTCAACCTCACCTACAATACCAATTTTTTTATACTCCAGAATGGTGGATTCTACTACGAAAAAAGAGAAACACAATTTCGTAATTGATCATTCGTCTTGTCTGAAATGAAATAAGACCCCTCTGGTGGGCAGCATATAATCTGACTCCACAAGAACCCTCAATTAGCATATCATCCCAAAATAGCCATAGAATGAACAAAGAACTGACCTTTCGTCCTTCGCAAAAAATTGCAGTATAAATACAGCAAGATGCACCTCTCAGTTTCGAAACGAGATGTTATCAGCACCTATACCACCTCATTATTCTTGATACAGGGTGTACTAAATATATCATATTTTGATTGAATGAGATGAGTTGAAGTACGTACTTGTCAGTGATCGAAACACCAAACACTGGATATTATCCAGTCGATAATAATACGATGCAATATTTCGTTGATACGTTCACGATTTTGAAGTGTTCGATGAATTAAAAACCAAATTTTCAACTCAACTAAGTGTGAATTCACTATCTCTCAAAGCGCTGAATCCACACTTACCCAAGAGTAAAATACAGGGTGTGACTAAATAAGTGTAAAACATTTGAGTGGGTGATTCCTCATCGTAAAAAAAGATAGGATCTTTCATGTAAAGAAACTTCATTGGAGCATCCCATGTTAAGATAGCGAATACGTGGCTGAATGCGAAAACGTCTAGACGCATGCGTAATGTCTGAAGGTAGACATATTGAACATTCACTATGATTTCTACATGTTGTATGTTTTGTAATTGATAAATTAGTCATCTAGTCATTTAATCATTTAATGCAGGTAGTAAAATATTTTTTTGCTGCGAACTAGTTCATTTTGGGCAAAAAATTACAGGGACATTTCTTGTTTAGAATGAAACATGCTATCGGAAATGAATTTTTAAATGATAAACAAATAATAGGACAAGAAGTTACATTGCAAATAAATTTGAGGGGTTGCGTTTTCCGCCCCTCACAACTATGGGGTAAAATGAATTACTGGATTTCTTCAATATCTCTGCCACCAAAACATCACAAAAAAGTTCCAAGAATTGAAGTTAAACTTTCAGGGTACAAATTTTGGTGTCCTGTCGATTTTTCGAACATAAATTAATCTATTCTTGATTCATCAACATCTTTTTTTCTCAACAATACGATTATAACTGACGAAATATTATTGAGAAGTTAGATTTCAAATATCAGAGTGGAAGCCTATCAGTGGTTTTTATATTTTCAACTGACTCTTTGTTCATGCTCATGCTTTGTTACTCTCATATTGAAAATCATATTTTAGTTTTTATTTCGAGTGTTGCTGGGATCGTGTTATTTGAGGTTTCTTAACTTCAAATTATTTTAAATCGAAGTATCAACTTGTGATACATCATTGTGAAAGTAATAAAAGATCTGTTCGAAACTGAAAAAACCTAATACGGCATCCATAGGATACGATGAAATTGACTATGATAGCTAATCTGAAAACATCATGTAGCAAAAAGAAAGTACTGATGAAAAGTATGATCACTCCGAAAATGTAAACAGAAGAAAATAAAAATAATTTCCAGGTTCCTAATATTGGAGAGCGAATTCAAAACACCCTGTATAACCAGGACGCAGGGTTTTCCCCTTAAAAAGACACATGCGACTAAAACTTGTAGCAATGAGACTGTAGATAGAATCTGCGAGTTTTCGAATTAACTATCCATGAATACTGCGTTATTGGCTTCTGAATGCAATCTTCAAGTTTTTTCCACTTTCTGTAATGGTGTCAGGTCTAAATCCTTCTTGATTAATTAATTAGGTATCCGCTCCTTCGCGATACGTGACCTTGATTCATAAATTATGGTTTATTCAACCCGATTTGTTGGTCCAACTCGTCTATAAATTTTGTAATGAGGTTGTGAATGATATGATATATGAAAACTGAGGAAATTACATAATATCCTCATTCAATTTCGGATTGGCATTATATCATAGGTATTGTATCAGTTTTAATGCAACGGCTACCTACTCTTATAGAATGTGTCCCAAGATTGAAGCATGATTTGAATAGAATTGAAAACATAGTTTTCAGTCTGTTGATCATAGGTTTTCTATGGATTCAAGGATCAGTAGAATGACACATCAGGTCCTCAAAGCGTGAGCATTCATTTTTTTCTGCATGAATGTGCTATCATTTCGTTGTAGGCTTGATGACATAGATCTGTGATTTCGAATAACCTCATAAAAATAAATTTAATAGTGTTGAATCATACGATCTAAGGGGAAAATTTTTATCACCGAATCGAGAGAGTAAACAATGTGGAAAACTCTCATGCAGTAATTGAGGTGTTTCATGAGCTGTACGGCATGTGGCTACGTCTAAATATTTGCCGCATAAATGTTTCTTCCAGTTTACCCAACCTTTCAACCTCCTCTTCAGGTTACTTTACAACCTCTCAACCTCCGCCTCAGCTTCCCCAATCTCCTTCCCAACCTTTTAACCTCCACTTCAGCCTCCTTCACAACCTCTCAACATCTGCTTCAGCTTCCCCAATCTCCTCCCCAACTTTTTAACCTCCTCTTCAGCTTCCCCAATCTCCTCCCCAACCTCTTAACCTCCGCATCAGCTGTCACAACCTCTCTCCCAACCTTTAAACCTCCTCTTTAGCGCCTTTCACAACCTCTCAACCTCCACCTCAGTTTCCCAATCTCCTTCCCAACCCTGTAAACTCTTTTTGCTATGGATGATCAATAGGCTTCAGTTGTCGTGTTGATTGAATTTCGTAAGTATCGAGGCACAGATCTTTACTGGGTATTCGCTGTAGAGAGCTTCTTTGAATTTGCTATTCTTGTCCACGACGCCCAATTGATGTTACTGATCGACACTCTAGCGCACTGCTTCGATATTGACACTTGTATGTCTTGTTTTGGGGCGATTATTGTGTTCGGCGTATCCAACGGATCCTGTCTCCTAGAACTCTTCAATGGATCTCTTCACAGTTGAAGTAATTGAAATACTATATATTCTATGAAATTTCCAAACCTGACATTTCATTATTTTAAAAAATATTGTTCAGTAATGAATACACCTTGAACTTCCGAGCTCTCGATTTTTTTATTTTTGGTTAACCGACAATCTCTATCACGCATTATCAGCATTATTCGCTGTCCATGAAGTTGAAATTACTCCGCTTCAGATCCGGGTATTGTTTTCCAAGATAACAAACGATGAAATTCGCACTTTATCTATTTTCCATGTAGTTTGACATTTGTTTCATTTGCTTGTTATCTATGCAATAAAAATAATGAGTGCATATCAATAATTGTCCGATGTTAACTCATACTTATAAATTATAAAGGTGTTGATTACGGATGCTATTAAAATTTTTCGTTCAACTTTGTAGAGGAATACAGCAATTGATCTTTGTTCATAATCACTTTTCAATTGTTTCAATGTTCTCCTTTGAAGCCTAGAATCGAATAAATGAATTTTTGTGAGCTTACTCTAATGAAAACATTATCAGTCTGTAAGATGGCCAGATCCGAAGCCAAGAGTTCTCACTATGATAACATTATCGAGTCTCGAGCAAGGAAATTCAGAGAGATTTCGAATATCCACTTGTGAAGACAATACATATTCATATGGTTCAAATTCCGATCATTAAATGCCTCATCAAACTACACTCAAACTCTTCTCAAGGCTGTATTATCTTCTGTTTTGAATTTCATTGTAACTATCTTGATTGTTTTATGGAAATTGACGAATTTACCTTATCCTAACATGATTTAGAACTCGAATTGAAAATATGGAAAATGCCGAGCCGCAATGGAATTTACAGGAAGGTATTTGAAATAATCAGAGTCACAATCACATAATTTCTATCAAACAAAAGAATATTCAATTATTATATTGTAACACGCTTATATAAGGTTCACATATACGTTTTTAGCTGACTGTTAGGAGCGTAGCTCCAAACCTATTCTAAGGAGACACAATTGTTTAGAGAACTAACATATGAGCATCTAGAAAAATCTTTCCGTTATATTCAACAAATAATTATATCCTTGATAATTAATCAGCTCTCCAACTCTTAGGGCGTTTAGCAGCAAGGATTATAAACTAAAAAGAGATCAAATGAAGTATTTTATTTATTTCAATAGCACGAATTACGTCAGCAACTGACCTGAATTCAAAATTGTTTTTTCTTAATAGTTATATACACCGTATCCAAGATAAAAATGAACAGCATGGGGATATCGGAAACGATAAGTGATTTGGAGAAGTAGCGCATTAATTTACCTTTTAATATGCCATTTAGAAATGTAAATTTCAATATTTTCACCCCTTCGAAGTTTGGTTTTTCAACTAACTCCCCATAAGTCTTAACTTGTGCGGGGGAAGGCCAGGGACCTACAGTTTATAGTGGAATCCGAACCACCTCGGGGGAACGGAAATTCCAGTTGGATTAATACCATGAATCAATCCCACACTTAATGAAAAGTGCGTTCGCGTCAGCGGGATTCGAACTACTGATATATCCGCTATGGATTTTGGTATATTTTAGGTAAAGACTACCACGGTCCCCGATAAAGCTTCAATATTCCGAGTAGTTTCGAAGATATCCGAGAAAAACCGAAATTTTATAATTTTTTTTCTAACTTCATTTTCAAAGGAAATGTAAAACTAATAGCACTTCACCGTGGCTACTTTTCAAAGACTACATAATAGCGCAAAATTTTTCAGCGATTTTTATCTAAACTTAGCCGAAACTACAGTATACCTTGTAGGCGACCCCATTTTTCATTATGAATACAGCAACGCATCTCACAGAATTTCAAAATCATTTGTCGCAAAATGAAATGTCGAAAAAGTTTTTCTTCAATTCCAGATAGTAGGGGACTGGAGAAAATGACACATGTTTCTGTTCTCATAATGATAGAGTGTTTGTAGGATTTTTGGCATATTACCGTTCCTACCTTCACATCTCGTTATCTGCCTAATCTGTCTTGAATATTTTCGTGAAGAAATTTACTACGAATCTTCTTGATCCTAAAAAGTTTCAAAATATAATAAAACACTGAAATATGCATTATTTTCTTGATTTTTTCACTATTTTTCTGAACACTAGAAGTTCTTCTTTGGAAATTTCTGAATTCTTCTCTTTTAGATAGTAGCTAAAATGATTTCATAGTCTGAACATTGATAAATTGAGGTAATAATAAGTATACATCATTCCTATTCATACAAAATTAGATGATTCATTTTTTGAAGTGTTATCACAATCTAATTGACGACAGCAAGAAAATTAAATGGCGATGAGGCATAAACAACGAAAAAGTCAGGCGGTGACGTCACGAGCATTGGCCCCTTTTGTACTTCGCACCTATGGTTCAGCCAATGTATAGAAGTCGTGTCTCCTTAGAGTAGGTCCATAACCCTGCACATGCGCATTTAGTTGCAAACATACAGGTGAAGCCTGAAACGAAGTTAGTTGGGATAAGTTTACGATGAATTTCAATTAAATATGACTAATGCAAGGATCCGTATTTGTAATTCATATTAACATGTTCAATTGTTCAGATATCGCGTAATTTGCCACAGCAAACGCAAAATCGATGTTAATTTTTTTGTCATACTATTTTCGATTGACGATGAATTAGTTGTCTAGATAAAAACTCGATTCCTTTTTCTGTACAACCTATAATTCGCTCGGCACACTCATCAATAAATGCCATTGAAATAGCAACGTATGATTTTTTCCATGGAAATTCTCATCCAGAAAAAAAGTGTTTCCTGGTTTCGACTAATGGAGTATGAACAGTGTGATTGCAAGGCAAATATATTTTTCTACGTCCATACAAACACTCGAGTGTGTTTCAATAACAGCTTCGTATCGATGAACTAACACAATTTTCCAAAAAAAAACACAGTATCGTTTAACAAAACCAAATATTTGAACACTTTGAACCAACATCTGAATATGAACGAAACAGGAAACACGTGGTTTGTTTCTCGCGCATGCCCTGAAAGTAGCCTTGCGGTAACTGAAAATCAAAATATATCACGGTTTGTTTATCAATAAGGTTGAATAATATGTTGTCCATTGATGAATGACGCATAATGAACAATTTTTTTCCAGAATGAATTAGTAGTAGGAATATATCACTTACATTGATGTTTGAATAAATTATATTGCCTCTCGTAAATTAGAAACAACACGGTTCTGAGGTCATCTGTCAATTAGTTAAGTGATTGATTTCAACAAATTGGTGCGTAATCAACGATCAGTCCTTTAACATGTTTTCTTTTATGAATTCTTAAAAGTATTGCGTCTACGTTAGACTAATTGGTAGATGAAAAATCTTGGAGCGATCAATGAAACTTCGTAAAAGTTATTTGAATCAACGATGATGTCAATATTTTGATCGGATCTTTATGTGAACAAAATTATTTGTAACTCAGAGAGTATCTTGCACAATGAACTAACCTTCACAGTCGAGCTACTTTCGAAAGATCAAATATTTTTTTGCTAAATATACATCTTTTGTTATCGATGAATTTCATGATGTACCTAATTTCAATATTGGTTAAACAAATATTGTAGAAATCTTGAATAGAGCAATAATGATGATCTTTATCTCAAAATATCCCAGAAGAAAAGTTCGTGCATGAAATGAAACAGTGTCAAAAAAGAAAATCACTTTCCGAGTCCAAAGAAAATTAAACAATTCAGTTTGAATTCAATAAGTTATTCCTGATTTCAGTTTCGAAACTCTTCTTGATTCAAATATTTTTTATGTATAGAGGTAATTTATTGAAGCATTTCATACACATGTGATATACAGGGTGAGTCAACAGGATTCCCGCGGTCCATTGCTCCGTTGTGAATCACTATTTAAATTACTTGTATTTTTTTTGTCAAAGACACCATCTAAGACCATCTTCCAAAATTATTTTCATTCATACAGGGTGCGTCATTGAAGCGTGGCTCACCAAAGTTGTTCTTTTTCAAATGGAACACCCAGTATATTTTCATATATTCCGTTTAGCTGTTCCATTGGCTACTCAACGATTTTTTCATTTTTCAATTCCGATGCGGTGTTGCCGAGTTATTTGAAAAAAACCTATTTTGTAGACTTCTTTTCGAAAAATCACCCATTTCACATTTCGAAATATTTTTTTAATATAATTGGGGAATCGTTTGTCGATATGATGATATTCATTGAGAATATCAAAAATTTTGAATACATTGTACAGGATGTTTGAAACAACAACTCAAAATTTAGCCTTTTTCAAACATCAGTATTTTGAAATTTTCAAACGGTACACCCTGTATATTTTCATCTGAATCGACTCCTTTTCAATAACTCTACACTTTTCATTCTAGACGTCATGTACCTAAAACAACCTGTTTTTGAGGTATCATCTCCAATGTTTCCTCGGTCATGTACTTAATGGTTCAAAATTGTAGTTGCATAGGCCGTTTTGATTAGTTTTGGAAACATTTTATTCATATGACCAGTCCAATTCGAAAACTCTACATTTCATCATATATAAAATATGCTCTGGAATTCATCGTTTTTGAACAAAGCTAATCATTCCAATATGCCACAGAAACGATTATAAAATAATGCTTAGAATATTTTGAGGTTCCAGCTCATAATGTTTCAAGTAATTATTGAAAATTTGAGCGCAATCTCCAAAAAATATTGAACCTAACTTTATTTAACCCAATTTTGTACAAAATAAAATTCTTTCAGTCCAACACTGTATAAATTCTTGATCCAAATTCGGCATACAGGTTCTTATAAAATAATCCAAATGCTAAAAATAAACTTATATTTCATGTTCGATTAGCAGATTTAGGATTCCTGTTTTTGTAGTGAAAAAATCTGCATAATCAAAAACAGGTGATAAATTATAAATGAAAATGTGGAATTATTCTGAAGGATCTATGTTAAATTAATGAAGATTCAAACATATGTATATGGAAGCTGATTTAAGAGATATCAAACCAGTTGAACAATGTTAAGATTTTTGAGTTACCCTGAAAAGAATATATTCTTCAATTAATGTTATTTGATTTCGATTTTGATGATGTTTTAGTCATTATAGTCTCCGATAATGACCTTGACAACAAAAGAACATAATAAACTCGAAAATGGTATTATCACATAAAGGTTTTCAATCTGGAGTCCAACTCATAAGTGAAAAATGATTCTCAGGTTGAATATATCCTTTTTTCCCGCGCTGGTTTTCTGTAAAAAATATTTGTTCTCGACAGCTAATGCATACCGCATATGAAAATAGATAATCGGCATTCATATTCTCTGTGATATTGATCACAATTTCTTATCATGTGTCATCAGTGCATTTTCTTTCCACCAGATAGGGTATTGCACAGTTTGGAATATCAATATCTAGCGACTTGATCATTTGTAAATACTTTTTCGAGCAAGAAGATATTTTTTGGCACTTTTCAAACAAGAATTTCAAGATGCTCAGGCTTCACATCGCTCAGTACATCTACGGTGTGTCTCCATATTCGATGACAAAGCTGGAATCGGGCAATTGGCATAGGTACAATAGTTATCAGGGAAATATTATAATAATATCGGTTGCGTATTTCGAAAAGTAATACATGAAAACGTCGTGAAAATTAGCACCCTGTAACATTCGTTTCACTACTGTTTCTACGAATCTCAACTTTTCGAATAATTTTTTTTTGTTATGGGGATAATTTTAAACTATTTCCTGAAACCTTAATTTCGCTTAGAAAAAATCTACCATACTAGTTTGGCAAGTAACAGCAAAAATTGTCGCATTCAACAAGTATTTCAAACTGTTAAGATACTAGAAAATTTCGTTACTTGTAGACATTGTGCCAATAATTAACAGAATCATTCACTTACTCGGAAATTATTCTAGTGTTCCAAAAGCTTTCCTCAAGGCACTACCTCCATTAAGTGAGATGGAGAGAGCTTGACCTCGACTTCTGGGACATCCTGTATAAAATTCATGTTTCCTTAGAAAAGGTCTGGAAGGAACTATGCGCATTCACAGTAACCTTATCTTTCCTAGTCTTTTTCAAAGGATATCAACAGAAATCCTTGAAACATGGTAAATCTAATCAGGATAATCGGATATTTTGTTTGAATTATTGTCTTCCGATAAATTTAAGTAGGACAAAATCAAAACTAATGAAGTTGTTGTAAAATATGTTATTGCTTTATAGAATATATACAACAAAATTGAGTAACTATTGATTGTAACTCACCATTAAACAAATTTTACAATATTCCTGAAAATTCGACTAGGGTTAACAAACTTCATTAGCGGATATTTTTTCAGATACAGTTTATCTAACTGTATCACTTATCTACATACACTTAACAGAAAGTCTCATGAATAATAACTCATAAATGTATAAAACGAAGAAATACATGGAAAGCTGGCTTCTCAATGAACTGAATCAACTGGTTTCGAGGATTATCATTTTTTTGATTATTTTTCGAAACTCGGAGAGCAAGCAGTTCGATGCACTAGAACCAGTTAGAATTCTACATGCTACAGAACATTCCATAAGCTCATCTTCTTTTTTATTCAATGATACATCTTTATTGAAATAGGAAACTAAATATACATATCTATGAGTAAGTGCAAAAAAGAGTAAAGTAACGAAACCGCAATAAGATATATACATATAATAATAAATAATAATGATTTCTACCAAAACAGTAGGCATACATTCAAAAACTTGTAGTTACATAAATTATTACAGTAAAAATATTTGTTTCAATTACAGATTGCTTATATCTACTGATAAAATATTGGAGTCGTATGATGAAAATATAATAATCAATTGATGAAAATGAACCATACTCATTACTATAATTTTATTTATACAATTGGAGTTTTGATGAATATTACAGTACCTAAATATTTCATTCACTTCTTATAAATTCTTTCAGAGTCGTTTTAAAATTTTCCAAGGTTCAATGCTTCAGGGGTAACTCATTGAATTTGTGGAAAATAATGAATTCATGGTACTTCTGAAAGCCGGTCTGTTTATATGTATATTATTTGAATTTCGAGTGTTGTATATATGAACGTTTTTATTAAGGTTTATGTACTGTTTGAAATATTCAGGTGCCATACAAGTCTACTTTCAATTGACATCCAATTTAAACAACCTAGCATACTTCTTACGGGAGTTAGACGATTGGAATGCAAGATTACTCTCATCCCCCGACTTTGTAGCTTTTGTAGCATATTCAATTTATTGAGGTTGAATAAATATAATATAGACGCACAATAATCGATGATAGTAAAACTGTAACTTTAGACTGTATTGACAAATGTTGTACTATTCTACTAAAGGAATATATTTTTTTATAGTTTTTCCTAAATATATTGAAAGTGAGTGTCGAAATCCAACGAACTATCCAGTTGAAAACCAAGGTATCTGACTCTTGACACAATTCCAATTTTTCCATTATTGATTCTGAGTTTCACATTGTGGATGTCTAGGGAGCCATATTTATTTTTAGTGGTGAAGATCATTGCTTTTGTTTTCGATACGAACACGAACTCCATTTTACAATTAAAAGAAGAGACTCACTATACATCAAAATTAATGACATCAAAACTTTTCAGCTGTAAATCAATCGTGGTTATCTATATTATTGTTATTTTTATAAAATATGTGTCTCATTTATCCGCAGCGAAGAAGTTTATCTATCTATGAACAATAATTCTAAGTGCCAGTTAAAAGTCTTGTGGATAATAACAACCGGAAGTTGTTGAGGATGCTTATCAAAATTTTAGTATTCCTTGTGGATTTTTCGAACATGGAGCTGGAATATTCAGAGATTGTTGAAACTCGGAGGATATTCAAAACATGTATTGAAGTACAGAATACAGAAATAGTGTGGTATCGGTGATAACAATTCTGTTGTGAATTTTGACATAGGCTTGTTCATCAAACTATTTTTTTTTTCAATACACTGTCACCCCCAGAAAGTTCTGAAAAAATTTTTTAATCACCTTTTATAATTGAGCGCATGATAAGTACAAAACTACGGAATTAGTTGTCTAGTTATATATTTTCCTGGTTTCTCTATCAGTAAAAACTCTGGTTTCCATTATAAAATAGTTAATAAAGAATTAATTGGTATGAAATAATCGTCCCAGAATGAATTCATCCCTTTTATAAACGATAGAAAGCAACGTTTCCAGCCAATTCGACTGTCCCACACTTCAATCCTGACTGAATGTCATTATTCTCCGATTTACATGAATCAATTCCAACTATTCATGATTCAACATCAATTTACGTGCACATTCATTTTATCAAGCCCCACTTTTCATATTAGATTGAAAGGCATCAACTAAACTGTCGCTTTACAACACCAGATATAGAGCACCTTTTAGCAATATCTCATTAATATCACCATAGTCGGCCATGTCTGCGGATTAACCGTCTCGGCTAGTTGGGACGTATCCCCCCACCACATCACCCTGTATAAGCAGATTCGCGCGGCGTTTAAAACGGCTGGAATTATTTTCGGAATTTTATTGTCCGAGGAAAGATATTGTGAATGACAAGGTGTCGATTGGTCGCGGAAAATTTCGGTGGTAATTCGTGAAAAATTTTGTTTGGTTCGTGTACAGTGTGTGCATCGGTATGACGATGAAGGAGATCAAATATAATGTCAATTGGAGTAAGTTTATCAAGTGTTTGTTTATCTGGAGAAATTATTGACTTCGATTTTTTTGTTGAACTTTTTTGTTCATGATCTGTGTGAATTTTCTTGAAAAAAATCATTGTAAAGATTTGAGAATTCTCAAGGAACCCTGGTGAACTAACAGGCCATCTAATGTCTCTTCTTCTATCCATCAATCGGATATACGACGGAAAAAATAATTTCTTGATCAACTGGAGGAAATTCATTCCATATCACAGTGTTCTTACAGAAATATAAACCGATAAATTCGAGATTACTGCTTGCAAATTGATAGGTGTTTTTTTTTTCGACAAAAAATATTATATTGTTCATCACCAATCTCAATTTTTCTCTCTATTCAATGTCATCAAAATGTCGATAACAAAGAATTATTGTGAATATTTAAAGATTCTGAACTATATAGAAGTCATTCAATTGCATTTATCTAGGATTTGTATCAAAATATTTACACAATGACATAATTCTGAATTTTGATGTAAGACTAACACCTGAAGTATTATTCATGTATTCAACATCCTTCTACTTTTATTTTGTCAGAATGAATTCAAGGAATTAAAAAATCATAAATTGGAGCAACCATTCCCAAAAACCGGAATGATTATAATAATGAGAATTATTCGAAAACAGGTTCTTTAACGACAGAAATTGGAAGACACTTAAAATCAATTGTTACTTGGGAAACCTAATATAATCCCATTAAAGTTATTAATGACGTCTTCATACAGGGTCCTTCAATTTATAAAGAATGAAAATGCTTCAAGTTGAGATGCTTCATGTTCCAAAAGCATTTTCGGACCAAGAACCTAATCGTCTTCTTGTTTCCTTAATAAATAGAACCTGTGAATAATGAATACTTCATATATAAAATAGGAAATTGAACAGGGTCGAATACCAAGTGTATTGTAACTTTGGTGGAGGTCAGGTTCGCCGATTTCATCATGAAACGATAACCTCTGTAATGAAATGGACGATAATAATAATAAAAATGATGAAGTTCAACGCCTACTAAATAATTAACCTAATTTCATGTTCAAATTCGAAATATCGGTCACCAGATGAAGACTCAAAATTTTATGGTAAAATACGAATTGATTCAATTCTTCCATGAAATTCGCCCCGTATACTCATTCAACACTTTCCAAAAAGATTATTTACTCCAATATTGTTTATTTTTCATGCTCCATCAATTGTCGATGTTTTCAATAGTTTTCAATTCATGATATCAGAAAATACTGAAAAAAGATATCAATGAGTAGATAGACCACAAACCCTAATATCCAAAAAATATATATTTCACACCACTAGCTATCGTTTTCTGTATTTACTAGACAATATTTCGAGACTGCGAATATGCATTATGACATAGGAATAATAATAATAATACCTGTTGATTTACATTGAATATTTTGAAATTTTTGAAGCCAATGGATTATTTCACTTCTTATACCAGATCAGTTCTGTAGATTCACAATATATTCGAGGAATCTATAAGTTTAAATGATTTACTGATATTGATAACACAATTGATCAACAGGAAAAGTGAAATTTTAAAATATCAATCTAGCCTCTATACAAAATAGTATAAACTTCATTTTGATCAGGTTTGGTTTTCGTGTTACAATTAATCATTTATGACAAATACCACAAATTTTCCGAAAACTACTGAACAAATGATATTCTGAACTAGTATTATAAATTAATAATCTGATTTGGAGAATTATAATCAAAAATCAAACGCAAAATAAGAAAGTTCTAATTTGGCAAGACTTTCAGAATTGTAAATGATCTTACTGATTATGCAAAAATGCCTACCTGATAAAAATTTCATTATTTTGAAAGTGTCCCTCCTTTTGACCCACATTGTATGTACCGAAACTTTCAGCTAGTGCAAATAAAATCAGAGCTATTATGGACGGAGACAGTTTTGAATGAGAGAGTTATAACGAATTGAATCATTGACGTATTTTCATTCATTTCGGATGCAGGTCATGTGTTTATTTAATATTTCAAATATATATATTCGATTTTTCTATTCTCAAAACATCCTCACATACGTCTGGTCATTTCAATGTTTTATTCATACAGCGTTCTCAGTTCAATCGAATGTTCTAATTATTATAATCTACATTGTCTAATTTGATCGACATTTTATGCTTAATGAAGAAATATTTGGAATATCGAATTCAAAGTATAAATTCGGCTTATATTTTCGTGGTTTCCCTGAGAATTTCAAGAAATGGAATAGTACTCAAATCCTTTGTATACAGGGTGAATTAAAAATGTGTACGGAGCTTTCTAAGAGCGATACTATATTGAAAAAAAATTATGCTTTGATGAATGAACTTTCTGAATTCTCAACATAAATATCTGTTGTTAAAATACAGCTTTCAAATACACTTTTATATTTCTAGTATTTCTAAAAGAGGGTTTTTTCAGAGGGTGAGTTTTTTGGGACAATTCATTATCTCGACGAAAAATAGGAGCATTCAATAGAGGTAAGATTTTTTGTAGCCATATGATGTGAGCAGATCAATTCATCTAATGATTTATAGGATGGGTAGTTGATATTTCAAAAGGTAATGTCAATTATATTGTTTTAATTTTGAGTTTCACGTTCATATTAGCAACATTTTTGCAGTTAATTTCTTCGTGTGTATTTTGTACTCGGTTATATCAATGCGATTTTTAACCGAGATTTTAAGAAATGGTAGGATTGGAAGGATTTATCTTAGTATTTATTCTGAGAAAGTTTATTCATCAAACTATACTTCATTTTTCACCCCCAGAAAGCTCGTAATACATTTTTGACTGACCCTGTATATTTGTATAGGCTTACTCAAAGCGTAAATCCAGCAGATTGATGAAAGAGGCGACCTCTCAGTTATGCAGATTCATCACCAATGGATTAATTTTCAGAACGTTACTTGAAAACTGGAGTTTCCAACAAAAAATTAAGTTTGTCTGTGAAATAAGCCACCCTGTATATATTTTCAACCGGGTTGAAGTGATAATTGAGACCTAAGTTGGTATCATAATCTCTTTGATAATGTATTCCAGCTTGTCAACAATCTCTTCCGTTCATAGTACGAAATAAATGAACGAACATTTATCAATCCGTTCTATTTATAACTGAATAATAAATAAATAATAATTATATAAGGTTAGATGCTATGAAACAAGAAGTATCGACCTCAAAACTGTTATAACACGGCAATGAACTCCATATTCAAGACCAAGGTAAATTGACTCATTCATAATATCTTCCTATTGACGTTGAGAAAATTCGAACTATAATACGCCGTACCTTAATGATGTTATTATGTAAGAATAAGAATGGAGTAAGTCGTGTTTGATATTCATCATAACACGTCGAACATGCTAGTGCAATATTTGGTTTAACCAACAATATTACTTCGTTACGAATGTCGTTATGTACTCAGAGAAGGTCTACAAAAACCACATATGCGTCAAACTGAAATAATTTGATCTAATCAAAATATCTTATATAGCTACAAACGATACTCATTATGATAATGAGATTGACTCATGAAACTAAGTGCTCTGAGATTACACAGGATTTCGAAACAATTCAAAGACTTATATTAGTTTCACCTGTAGGTTTGTAACAGACTCTCTGCGTGCGCATGCGCATAGTTACAGAAAATAATAAATTTATTTGTGATTTTACATACACACAAAACAGCTCACACTAGTTTCAAAAATAAAAAGTGCATAACACTCACTCGCTGAGGCCTGAATGCGATTGATACGAGCTTACGCGTGAATAATATGGATAAATGCATGTATAATATATGTATGAAAAAGGACAATGAACAAGCACATAATAAGCTAAATGTATCATATCATCATTTGTCGCTCCTTGAAAGAGGAACTTTATATTCATCTATTCAGTTTTGAAATCACTTACCTCCTGATATCAAATCAAAGCAAAACTTTCAAGCAGTGAAAGAGGTTTTTTCACTCAAATGGAACCATACATTGTTGAGGAATACCTCAGTAGAATAGTTTGATTCAAACCCATAATATATTCTTTCTCATCTTTTGTGTGCTTTTTTTGATTGGTTGTTACATTTTCCTATGTAATGCGTGCAATAAATTATTTTATCATTATTATGTTTAGTTTTGCGATCAAATCAAAGCTTCTTGCGTCTCAGTACCCTATAAATTTCAAAATGACATGACAGTGACAAATGACTTTAGATTGGAATGAATCGTTAGCTTCAACTTTCTTTCAATATCAATGTGAATTTTAATTAGTTAATTGAAAGTTCAATTGTCTGAACTGACATGAGCAATGACTGTAATAACTATCATGTTTTAGAGAAATAAAAACAAGAAACACTCTTTCAGCTATAAATGAATTAAATAATAAAAAATGATTCTCAGTAGGTAAATGAAACTAGGGATGAACGTAGGGTTCCGAACTATGTTATACAGAACATATTCTTGTGATATTATTATCAATAATAATAACAGTTAGGCAACACTTGAATCCTTGAAGTCATTCGTTCGTTCTCTAATAGACTGAAAATTACTAAACTAGGTTATCTTCCATTTCCTCCTGCAGAGGATTAAACAATTTTTCACACAATGTCTTTCATAGAAATTTTTTCGTAATAGATTGAATGTTATAGTTCAGTCGGAATAGAATATAATTTTCCCAATACGTTTCTCTCATTTCACAAAATTGACTCAAATATGTTGGCATCTGTCCATGTTCTATTTCATGATTTTATAGCATTTCTAACATAGATATGGGATTGCTAGAGTTCCTAATAATGTTCATTACTTTGTTCAGCTGAATTTGCAACAGGACATTCAAATTGAACAATATTCAAACATTTTGTGTTTGATGAATTCATAGACAAATATAATAATTCTAGTTCATGGTTTATAATTTCAACAGCATTTTCAGAACATTTTCCAGATATACTTGAATCGTATCACTGGCAACTGAACCAATAAACGATCTTTCTAGAACAGAATTTAAAACATTAATATAGATAATAAACAACAATAGTCCCATGACTCTTTCTTGGGAGACACCAAACGATGTGTGTTAAACAATAATTCATTGCATATGAGAAGTTTATAGTCAAGTTATTCGCAGAATACGTCTAACCTTGTTTATTTCACACGTATATTGGCAATCATGACCGAACCTTGTCTGAATTGAACTTGTATTGATATTGAAGAAATGGGAAGTTTATTGATAAATGAATGATTGAATTTGGTTATCACGTTGTTTCCATTGAAGAAAGGTCGACTGAATTTAGAAAGGACATTATATTATTTGTTATACAGCTGATCCGTTGCAAAATGCAATTAACACATTTGGAGTTCTATAATTTGACCCACGGTCATACACATAGGTCTGGAGACTACGGCATTTTTGAGTGGTGGGGGGTGGCACCAGTTTTGAAGAAAAAGTTGCCATAATTATCCGCTAGAAGGACATAGGTATGATCACGTGATTAATCTTTGACAAGAAAACAAACGGTTAGGACTTGAATGGTGAATGAAATCAATGACAGAAATATTATATCTTGCAAAATTCTCTCGAATTAGTAAAAATCATTCCTACTTTCAAAAAGCTGATCGGATCTGATTTGTGATTGGCTGACAATGTGACAATAGAGGACAGCGCTGCAGGTGACGAAACATGAGAAACACAAAAATTTCCTCAATGTTTGGGCCACCCCCCACCATACGAGTTGCCAGACCTATGTATACGACCCATACCTCTAGTTTATGGTATTGCCAAATCCTACAGGCCCGCATTTACAAATTATATTTTTATTGCAAAGGGACAGAAATGGCCTGTTTATATGTGGGCGAGAGTAGGTAAAGGTAAAATACAGGGTGTCAATTTGAAAACTCTCAATGCAAATATCTTTGGAACTGAGAAAGTTAGGAAAACACAATTTGGTACAAATATTAAAAGGATGAGTCACTATTGGGCCAAATGCACCTCAACCCCAAAATTTTGAACGGCACCCCCCCTTGTGATACTTTGAATAAAAAGTCTTTTGGAGTAGAATGCACCTGCATCAGAATTGTTCATGAATTTTATACAGGGCCAAAATATGGTATAACTTAAATGAAATGAACTTTGCTTTATAAAGTGCTATTTTATTTGATTATTTGTTCAAAATGCTTTCCATTTTAGACTAAACAAAAGTATGATAACCATCTTCACTAGATGATCTTCGGCAACGGATTATTATCTACAGAAGGTGCATTTATTCCAAGTGTTTCAAAGTGGGAGAAATGGGTTTTAAAATAGATTATACTTCTATTTAGCCAGAATTTAATGCATTTTTAGCATTTGATTAAAAAATGCCACTTTTATTAAAGTTATATCTATTTTAGCCCTGAAATTTAGGTAAGATTAGGTGAATTCTACTACAGAAGAGCTTTAATTTGAGGTATCACAAAAGGATTTATTTGTTAGTTTCAGCGATATTTGCATTGGAAATTTTCAAATTGACACCCTGTATAGTCTGCAGAATTGTTAAGGGTGTCTGTCTAAGGTATTCAAACTAAGAAAGTAAAGTGCTGATACTTTCGATGAAATGCGCGTTATATTGGATATTAAAAAAAAAGTCTGAAACAACGTTATCGTCCAGATGAATCATTTTGAACACATGTAAAGTTGAATTTGAGTTGCTGAAGACTTCACTTCAAAACACATAAATTTCGATCATGATTAAAATTCATTCACAATGAAATTTCAACTCAGTAGAAACTCCTGATGATGTACAGTATCAAATATACAGGGTGTTCCTTAAAGACATGCTAATATTTGAAGGGGTGATTCTTTGACACATTTTGAGAAAAAAAAACTTTTTATAAACGTATGTCCTAAAAGTCTCAACTTTTAAGATACAGGGTGATGAAATTTTGGAAAAAAATCTGTTTTTTAATAATAACTGAGATAATATTTCAGACATCTTTGAAATATTTGGTACATGTCTTCTATGCATCAAGGTGCATTTTATGATGTATGAAATTTTTCATTTTCTCTACTATTGAGCAAAATTAACATAATGGATTTTCTTTGTCCGATGCATGGTTTTCGCTTGAAAAAATAAAAATCGTTTCACTTCAGGGTCTATTCCTCAAAAATCTGATGCGGCGTGTGTGCATCTACTGAAAGCAAATTCAGAGATCAAATCAATTCCAAAATGATTAGGAATCCAAAAAATATATTTTTCTTGTCAGATGCTCTGTTCCTGTTTAAAATGTTTGAGTTGAAACACCCTGTATATTGTATGAACTAAAATATGCTTCATTTCACATCAAGCGACCCTGTAAAGTGAATGTAAATAGTTATTGAGAATAACAATGTAACTGTCCTACCTGATTCACAGAAAGTTCCTATTGTCAATCTAAAATCAGTATATTTGTTTGAATGAGGTAATTCGCTATTTTTGAAAACAAATATTTGATAACAAATCACATACCTATGTTTGCATTCATTCTTCATTTGTTTACTAGACTGTATCTAGATATGAATTCGTTTGTTATTCTGAAACATCCTATAGCAAAACTCCAAAGTGTAAAATCAAATATGTTCATACCCAAAACAACATTTCCTCGTTTCTTTCAAAATATGATAATGATTTCATCGGTATTTCGTTGATGCTGGGTTGAAAAAGGTTAGAAAAGAAGAAACAACTCTTACTCAAAGTCACAAAGTTGACAATTAATAAATCTGGTGACATTAGCTTTGAGATGCCCGCATTTATTTCAACGAATTAATCGAAAAACAATGTAAATAACATAAAGATAAAGATTTCTCATGCAAATCACAAGGAACTGGTTTAACCACAAATTATTTACAATCGAACATATAAATCTAGTGATTATTTATAGCCTAGAAATCAACCTCATGGCATGATTATGGACATTTGAATTTTGGGATATTATATCAATTCGAATGATATACAGGGTGTGTGACACATTATTCGAAACTTATCTGCACTGGAAAACAGCTAAAATTGTGTACAAAAGCTATTTGTGTAGTCATAACTTGCGAACAATATGAATAAGTAACTCATAACAACTTATGTATCTTTACATATTTGTATTGAATGGAATATTTCATGCACATTCTTCCTCAAAACACGGTTATTCTTCATTTGATTATTCAAAAAATGACATTAGATCTTCTTTGTACAGGGTGGGCAAACTATACGAAATGGTGGTCGCATCTTCGATCGCTTTTTTCGAGATATAAGTCCACTTGCGAAAACAAAAATTGGCTATCGTGTTTTGTTTTTCTTGAAACCGTGGAATCCTTTCGCAATATTTATTTATTCATTTATACGGGCAAGCCCAATTAAAGATATTACAAGATATACAATATGTGAGTAATACAGCAACAGACACAACACGAATGATAACTGATAACAATGAAGACATTAAAAAGATAAATATTCTTATTCATAATGCAGTTCAGAGTGTTATAAAGAGATGTGATCTATGTATCACTCATAATGGTCATCAGTTTGAACATCTACTTTAATTTGTATTATTTTTTTGTAGTTGTGATCGATTTTGGATTTATTTACAATCATCTGTTATTGATGAATGAACCACAATTCTCATTTTCGCTTTTGAAGACTCGCACATCGAAAGCGACCCAACATATTATACATGGTTGAAAAAAGATAAAAAATCTTCTCTAGCTAAACCATAGCCAACTATGATTTCCATTTAAGAAAATACAACTCCAGGTTATAACTTGAAATTGAACAATTGAACAACTCCAATGGATTGAACGGAAAAAAGTGCCTGAAGAATGTGAGGACAATTTTCTCCTAATTTCACTAACAACCATAATATTCGTATATGTCGTAAAGTCGAAAAATCGAACTCTTTTTTATAATTCGAAAACAAAAGACGATAGCCAATTTTTATTTTCGCCAGTGAACTTTTCCCGAAGAAAGCGATCGAGGATGCGACCTCCATCTTTTCGTATTTCCTATTGGCAAATGAACATAAGCGATACGCCGCCTGGTGGCACTAAAAATAACTAGACGAGACGACATAGTTTTTGTGTTTGGTATTGTTTTGTTGATTTCATACTGAATTTGAATATTTGAAAGATTGTAGAACTCTAAATCGGTAAAATCAAACTTTCAAAATTAATTCCCATGCTTTTCCTCAAGCTGGTGATATATATAAATATCGTGGATAGGTAGATGAAATTATGTTTACATTGAAGGTCACAGTCAAGCATAGTCATAGCACAGTCAACAAAATTGAAAAGAGATCTCACATTATCCATTTTATTTAGCACTTCTCACCAAAAAACATCACAAGAAACAAATTCTATAAATTCATAATTCATTCCATTACAAAAACAATCTTCTTTTCATCATGATATCATGATGTCCAGCACTCAAACCTTCTTCACCTTCATGAACACTTCTAAAAGTGTTTGTGCCTTCAAAGTACCCCAAACTAAATCTCGCCATTCGAATCTAAAAACAAAACAAATTATCAGAAACCTTTATATATTTTGATGAAACCATCCACATTCACAACAATATTCTAACCTCGTATTATTTTCAATATAATACAATGAATAAAACAAACGATAATGCTTACCACCTTTAAATATGAAAATACATACACATGGATGCCCTAGCTCACTATGAGAGTCTGAAATGTCTTTATTCTCATTATAAACTCACACTTCATTAACGAAAAATCACATGTAAACAAATACAACTACACCATTCAATGTCCGTTTGTATGGTTCTCTGACTGCTCACTTTGGTGCTGCAATCTTGAATTCATTCGCCTATAGCTATCGAGTTGCCCCATACAAACATCTAAATTTGCCCTTCCTGTACAGCGTTTAATTTTATACGAAATTCCATGATGGACATTGAGTTCAATGCATCATCACCTTCATTATGAACAGGATAAAAAGAAACTATCAAAGCTTATACCCAATATTTTGAGAGGTTGGTTTATTTTAGCAACTGAACGAAACTTTGGAGCATGATTTCAAACAAAGAAGATTTTTCGATTGTTTGAAACACCCTACTGTTTGAAGGAATCACCAATTTCCAAACGGGTTACAGGCCTATACGTACAACAAGACATTTTCTCTAAAAATCAGATACGTACAATTTCATGATCAGAGTTTCCAAGAGAAAGAAAACACTGGAACTTATTGTTAGTTTCCTAGATGGCCGCCAAAAGGCGTAATCCTCTTCTGAAACTTTCAGAATGATTTTTCCCTGAAATATACCTACTAGACTTACCAATGTATACAGGGTGGCTCAACGAAAACATACCGGAAGGTATAGAGATTTTATCGAGAAACTATCTAGAATCAACGAAAACAAAGAAAGAAGCAAATTGTTCTTAGGAATATATTATTAACATTTACTTTAGCAAAACAGTAATTTTAAAGCAAAATCGATTTACTTTTTGTATTTTTTGAGGAATGCACTAGCGACATTTTAAAGCTCCATATCTTTGCAAAGAGTAGACGGAATTCGAAAAATAAAAAAGCAATATACAGGGAATCAAAAGGGCTTCTCAACGAGGTATCATTTGACCCCTATTTCTATTTGAAAAAAATCAGGGAATGCTTACCCCGCTTAGTAGGTTAAAGTTTGGAATATACTTTTTGCGTCGAAAGTTGTCCCCCTCATATACAAAGTTGACGTGTTTCACATTTTTTCTCGATAAAATTTCTCTCTGGTCGTTATACCTTCCGGTACATTTTTGTTCGACCAGCCTGTATATCTGGAAGTTGATCTTATCAGAGTAATTTTTGTCAAACACTATTGAAATTGAGTGATGGGGTGGTTCCAAAATTCTTTCAAATAAATATCTGTAACTCCTGAATAACTGTTGAAGATGAAGCATTGATTGATCTACCGAATCCATTCCAATTGTGATGTGTCCAGGGCTCCAATACCAGCCCGCAAAATCAAAAACGAACGAGAAAAAAATGTTTACAACATAAATATGGATTTGGCAACAATTCTCGAATGGGGATCCAAAAACTTAGTAGATTTCAATGCAAACAAAACACAAGCATGTCTTTTCTCCAAAAAATCCGACCTCACAATGCCCAACATAAGCTTGTCAGAGGTGAGCATACCTTTGAAGTCATCCATCTCGATGCTCAGTATGACTATCAGCAATAACCTTTCTTGGGAAAGTCATGTGAGATCAATTGCTAAAAATGCATCCTAAAAACTTGGTTTTCTGTTTCGTGCCAGGAGCTATTTCACTTCCAGTCAGCTGCTTACGATCTATAAGGCACAAATCCGACCTGTCCTGAAATACTGTTCCCATATTTGGAGTGCGGCACCTAAACTTATCCTGATTCTGTCCAAAAAAGGGCAATTCGTCTCGTCGGTGATGCTTCGCTTACTAACTCGCTTACTTCTCTGGAACACCGTAGAAATGTTGGCGATCTATCTCTATTCTATAGATATTTTCATGGGCGATGCTCTTCTGAAATATCAACAATCGTTCCTTCTTTGGCGGTCTCTTCGAGGTTAACCCGTCAAGTCCAGTCTTCACACCATTTTGTGGTTAATTTGGTGACCTGCAGAACATCTCTTTTCAAAGACTCGTTCATCCAACGAACAGCGTGGCTCTGGAACACATTGCCCGGGGAGGTGTTCCCCGAGGCATATGACCTTCAGAAATTTAAAAAGAACACCAATTCCTACCTCCTTTCCCTTGGTTCTCACGATGTTCTCTGAACATTAGAGGATGTCTACTTTCGTGAGAAGTTTTACATAAAAAAAAGTTATGCCACTTGGGGGCATTTTTGGAAATCACAACATTTTCTGAAGAATCGAATGCAACACTATGATTTTCTTTTCGTACGTAAAAATATAGGTAAACAATACCAGAATAATCTAGTGGAAACCGTATCTCGATATATCATTCCCAGTCCAATAGAAATTTCTAAAAGAATAATAATTTCGCTACCATAATATTCCAAATGAATTCCGAATTGCATATTCTTGCGATTATATCATTCTCATTTTGAAACTTATTGGAGTATAATGACCTAAACAATTGAAAAGAATGCAGAATATGAAGTGAAGACCATGAAAAAAAAAGTATAAAAAACAACATGGGCATCTTTTTGTGCAACCATTTGGTATACCCGTGCTAAATTCATCAATGAAACAAACCCGAATCAGTGGTGAGATGAAATACCATTCGTCAAAGCAAAGTGTATCGACATAAGGTCATCACTCAAGGAGCTCTTCACAATATTGGTCAAGGTGGGCATATGTTTTCGCAGAAAAATATTGCGATCAAGTATTAACTGAATTTTTTATCATATTTTATTGGTGCTAATAGGTTATTAATTTGTGGGATGCTGGACAAATATCACGAAATCTCCATATCGATTGCACAAATTCGATCTCAAGTACGTCTTGAATCGGAGCAGTTCCTCAACACCAAGAGAAAATTAGCATGAAAAAATGGGTCTGTCGTGATGACTGATGCCTGCACGTTATTGTCGGCTTTGAGTTCATGAACGCCATAAATACGTCGTTAATTGTTGTTACTCGTCCTAACGAGACATTCAAGTTTATTATAAACTGAATCGAATCAGTGATAATAGTTCATAAATCATAGTTCATTGATCACAGCAAAGAATAATCGATCATAGTGTTTTTATAATTATACTAACAGAATATTTCCAACCACAACCACATCCATTGTCTTTTTTGAGACTCGGACAATAGTCGATTGTTTATGTTGCTTGGCTGTCAATAAATTGGCACATTCATGAGAGTATTTCTTTTATTATGTAACTTATATTTCGATTTTCTGAACAAATGGAGATGTCTTCATAGCTATTATTTATTTTGCAACGTCAATTGGATGATATTAAACTGATTACTCTGAAATACCTGCGTCGAGGATTTTTGCAGACGAACTTTCGATTTTGAAGATGAAATTGTATGCAGGATGATCCATTCAACAAATGCAACAGAGGTTTATAGAGAACCAAAAAAGATATTTTGAAATTCTAAACGAAGCTAAGGTGTTATTTAATTTATCTCACTCTGTGGTTGAAATTTGTCATGAAGTGCCTAATATCTCGAATCAATTCTACTAATATTATAAATGTGAATGTAGGAATGTTTGTCAAGTTTTCATAGAGAAACTACTCGATCAACATGAAACGTTATTAAAACATACAGCTTCTCGAACAACGACGGATAATAACAGATTTACTCTTTATGAATAAAATCATAACAAATTTTTACGATTCTTCTAATTTAGTGTCTATGATTTTCTGTTATATTCCACAAAGGAACGCCAGAAATAGACAATTGCTTATTATTCCTAGTTACCACAAATAACTACCACATGTAACCACAAGTAACACAAATTTTGGAAAAAATATCCCAATCACAATGTGTTACTCTTTCAACAAATATTGTTATAATTTGTATATATATTTTCAATGCCATTTCATTCTTTTGAAACAACTATAAGATATATCTTTAATTCATAATCTCACATTCATACATATACATACCGGGTGTTTCACAGTGGATGGAAAAATTCTCTTCAATCAAATGAATTTTCTCGAATTCATCCGAGGTAAATCATTATGCTTTTCATTAAACTCTCTGTATGTTCTACTGATATTCTTGTTACATTGGACATAAATGATGGATAAATGGAATCCAGTTAATCGACGGAATACCTAATGGTCCTATGCAGCTATGACCAAAATTGCAAGATTTTGTAAATTTGCATTGGGAAAAAATTTATATTTTTCAATGGTCAGGTTTTGCACAAAAATTGGGCAAAATTATTTTTATCTCGAAAATCGTCACAGATTGGTATAGGGAATCTTGTGGGAAAGTTGTGGGGAATCTTATAAGGATTCTAGAAATGATATAATATACGAGGTGTTCCATTTGAAATAACAAAGTAGCTACTACTTTCTGATACAAGCGGCAACACTGTATCGATATCTGTATCCACGCCCACAAATTTTCGAAATGATCTGTCTTTCTGTTCTCCAGATACTTCTAATGTTCCATCCACTGTGAAACACCCTGTATATAATAAATTCAATTGAGTTCATTCCCGTACTTTCTTAGATTACTGAAATATTTGTTATTATCTATTATTAGTATTATTGGATGCTTGTATGGGTTTTGCCGGTTTGTAGCCCAAACTGGAAATTAATTAATAAATCAATATTCTTGGGGGTATTGTGCGTAACATAGAATACTTTTTGATGAATAAATTCCTAAAACATCTCAGAATCTAGCTACTCCAACGCCATCTAGCATTTCAGTAACGAAATACACCTGCACATGACGTCACAGCCAATCACAGCATCGAATATCGAAGGCTTCGAGGTTATAGTTTTTCCATTATCAATTGCAGAATATAAAAACTCATTCCGAACCCTTACCGACAAATTTATTATTTTTATAAAAACGTTTAAAATCATATGCGAGAAAGTTTTCCTTAAAAGGCAATAGAATCATTATTACGCCGTTGTTTAGCACTCAATTATTTTCATTCGCCCATGGTCTACAAAACGCCATATTTCGATTTATTTAATAAAATTTCCAAATTCAACACACCACACTACTCCACTGATATCCAGACAATCCAATCTGTTGAGTAAAAAAGATTATTTATGGCTTCTGAGCGTCCATAACCCTTCGGCCAATAAAGTGCCAATGCATTGCCTGATTCACTGTTTTCATTGGTTGAAAGGGATGTTGACACATATAACTCTAATCCACGTTGAGCCTGGCGGCTTCTCTGACTTCGTACGAGTACTAATCATTATTTTTGTTTCTTAATTTGGCGTGAGTGCCATGCGTTTATATAGGGCGTATATTAAATATTGATTACTCCTCGCATAACTGTGTTCTGCAATTGATAATGGAAGAACTATAAACACTCATACAGCACACAACGTCCAATGGAAGTCCCATTCAGACCAAATGAAGTCCAAACGTACATGGACAACCAATTGATGTTTCTAGTTAATTTCTAGTTTCAGAAATTGTATGTTTATTTATCATATGTATGTCCACTGGATGTAAAATATTGAAACAATATATTGTATTGTTTGTATATTTTCGAACATCCATGGAATCTACATGACTGGATCTTATGTATGGTTTTATTTTCATTGTTTCGAAATTTTCCTTGTGAATTCCACAGTGCTTTAAAAGATCTGAAGACTCGTGTGTGCGTTTTGCCCTTAAATCTGATAAAAGCGATCAAAAAGAACAGGCCATGTCAAAATGGCTTTAGAGAGTCAACACAAAGAAAGGAGCTTGATGTTTTTCAAATTCATAAGTTTTTCAATCCGTTCCATATTTGGTCCATCATACATCCTATTCTGAAGACTTCTTCGGATATTTTTGACGAAGTTCATCAAGTATCATTAACTGGCTGGCATACACCTTGTTTTGAAGGATACCCCATAGGAGAGAATTCATGGCAGTCAAATTTTATGACCTAGGTGGCTACCAATGAACCCACGACCGAGCTGTCAATTTTAAGATATTTGCGATGTTTGTTATTCGATGCCCATTCTTAAGTGGTCATCTCAATCAATCTAAACTTTTGAATGGTTTTATAACGTAAACAATGCTATTTTTCATTTTCCAAATGTCTCAAACGATAAGATTCGAATATCAAGTAATAAATCCTAAATGTTTTTATTTTCGTGTTATTATTGAGTCACCATTAAAACAGATGTCGTTTCAGGAGATTTTTTTTCCTATACATCAATTTCATTCGTCACCTTATATAATATAAGTTCATCGTAAATAGTTGTTGATAGATAATTAGTTGATATTGAGATATATGCAATAACATATCCAGAAGAACATGATATCAGAAGGTATTAATATTTGGATAACTCTCGAACTTTATTAATTTTTTCATCGATATCAGTCTGATGTGTTGCTCAATTCTATTCGGAATTGATGATAAACATGCAATACATATCAGAGTTCACTGATATTTTTATATCATTCATTATTAAATCATTCTTATACTAAAATTTTTACGTATATAAACGTACAGAACTCGTGAAATTCCTGATTTTTTTGTCGAATATGCCTCAAATCATACAAGGGACATTTGATACTGCAGACGTGGAACCATAACTCCAAGTATTTTTTTTATATCAAACTTCTCATGAATTATTTAAAGACCCAATCCTACTATTTATTTGATAATTAGACATCTTGAATAGACGATAACTGACGTCACTACCTCAGAAATCGCTCGATTTTGAGCATGGATTTGATAATTACTAGTTTTCGGTATATACCACTCACTTATTATTTTGAATGAAATTTAAAGAAATAATCTCAACGTGTCCTTCGTTCTTTTCAATGAACAGTGTCAATTGAGGTATGAACGCTTATTTATCTGTATTGCTTTATTTATTCATTTATCTGTAATGTTTGATATATTTTTCTGTAATGTTTTATTTATATTCGTTTATGTACATATGTTTCAACTCTATAATGATTGTTCATTATATTCCATATGATTTTATATTTTTTATATTTCTGACTTCATAAAATTACACTTTGTCAATCAGAATTATTTCTTGGACAATAAAGCATGATTGATTGATTGATTGGAAATATCAAGCTCCTTTATATTTCGTAACCAATTGTGAAACAATTCTTCCGATATGAAATATAATCTATGGAATGTAAAGAAAAATTGATAGGTTTCAATGATTTTGCCTATCATTATTTCGCTGAAGTCATCAAAAAAACAAACGGAGTTTTCAAATCAATTCCTGATGCATGATATTTGGAAATAATTGAAAAAAATTAAAACATCGGTTATGGTAAAATTTCACGAGAAAATTTTCTTACTGTCAATTTTCTCAATTTGAAAATAGACAATTTGACAAGAGACAAACCGAAGATCACTCAGTATAGCTAAGCTGTATTCGAGACGATCCTCATTTAATTCGAATTAATTCAAAAGAAAAACTAATAAAAGTGTTTCACCTCTGTTGTCTACTTTTTGAATGTCACTGTTTAATGTGTAATCATGAAAACTGTCGAAGATATTAGGAAATTTGCAAATGAAACTTCAACTTTGAACGCATTGTATCTTTTCAACAATCAACTATAAGCGATATTCCGCTCGATCATCATATTTTGGTCCTCTCTACTCTCAGTTCGATTTTTTTACCATATTGATGGAACACCCTGTATAACTAGATTGTCGGAAATTGAATATTATTCATCACCCAATATCCATTAGACATTTGAATTTATTCAGCATTCCCAAAAAATCATGTTCGTGAGGTATGAGTATGATTTCATCATCATTAAACAAGAAATGAAAAAACCAGTATGTTGAATTAAACATTTTCTGTAGTACTTGTTCCTCTTATCAGTTTCTCTATGTTCAATGATCACTTCCTGGATGTCTTGATTGATAGAACAGCATTTTAATTGTCCAGTAAATGGAAATTGGATATTTGCACTATGATTACTAATAATATATGATTGTGTTTTATGTACCATTATCTAAAAACCAGACAATCGAATATCGAAGATCGAAATTCAAGTGTAAAATAATTGACAATACAAATTTGTATCTTTCTCAAATTTGTCAAAGCAATAAAAAGTTGAAAGTAACATCAATATAAATCCAGAATTGATGAAATCAACACAACAAGCTTTCACTAGGAACAGCGGTGTGACAACTCATCAGAATATACGATGTTGCCGGCTTCAAGAAATGACGTAGATAACTATTTTTTTCAACAATCATACTCGGAATATTGAATTCCTATTCCTCGTTGCTTCAGAAATATCGACTGATTGGATGATAAAGAATCTTTATCTACCTGATCTCACCGTTTCTCTTCGAATGATGTTTTTGTTCTCTCATATAAGACGCAGTATTTTTAGGGTTGCTTTCCACTCCTTTATCGATGAATATCATGATGAATCTACGTCCATGACCCTGGGTACCACACCTTTTCAAAAATAAAATTTACGACAAGACAAAAAACTAATTGTGAAAACTGAATTAGAAAAAGAATTAAATTGGCTGACTGACGACCGGTTCCATAAAATCTATCCAAGGTTCGAAAATGATCCTTTGCAAAACAATTATTTAAACGCCAGGTCAGAAAAATAACGATTTTTTTTTTGTTTCAGAAATACTGACTTTAGCATTCGTTGGGATTTTCATGGTTTGTGTGTCTTCTTTGTTGTACGTTTACGATCCTCTACAAATTATCATCAAAAAAGTGAGTAATATCGATTTATTTTGATACGCTTATATTAGTCTCACCTGTATGTTTGCCTGATTATTTAGTAATGCGCATGTGCGTAGTCTTGGACTTACTTTTAGGAATCACGAGTTTTATTGATGTGATGAACACCCTGAGGCCCCGTTCCACCAACAGAGTTGATCGCGATAAACTTCAAAACGGAGCTTCAAGTCGTTATTGACATACTAAAACGATTCACCATGCGCGAGATTAAATCAACTGGTAACGATTTGCTGAAAATCGGCCATTCTTGGTGAATTTAAATATTAGATATTTGTTATCATGGCATCATTATCTTGCTTTAGAAGACGATAGTAATAAATAACGGAAACTTCTGGAGAGTATTTATGTTTTGTCATAGTTATTTATCCAATGAAAGTATATATTCAAAATTTACCAATTTTTCCATGCGGAAACTAATAATTAGGAGCTCATATAAAAAAAATACAATATCCCGAAAGAAAAACACCTTAACAACATATCATAAAAATATGTTGCAAGTTGCCTGGATAAAATAATAGTAAAAAATAACGGAACAGTGTGAACACAAAATCTTCTTCATTTTTTTGAGGTTATGTTTATGTCAGCAAATCTCCATAAAAGCACAGAACTATACAATCCCATTAAACAGTGAGCACGTAATGGTAGGAACAAATTCCTTTAAAGCTTGATCGGCTATTAGAGAATAGAAGCTCGGACACGTCGATGATCTTTTGATCACGTCATTACTGTTGAGTTATGACGTCATTATCTTTTTTCAAATAGCAATAACCTTTTTTGATAATACCTTAAAGAAATGCATTTTTCTGTGTATGGTAATAATATTTTTTCTTATATTACATAACCGTATGTTTGAGAAATAAGAAATATTTCGTTGATAATTATGTAAGTCATAAAAATTACAACAGGGCTAAAAAAACCTACGAACTTTTGAAATAAGTGCACAAATTTCAAGCCATTTGCGTCTTTTTACAATATGCAAGGCGATGTTGAAACTCCTGCAAACCATTTTTAAGGGTATCAGCGTTAATCAAATTAATTTCGGTCCCAATTATCTCTTCCAAAAAAAATCTAGTAGGGTTAGATCAGGAGATCTAGCTGGCCACTCTGAGAATCCTCGTCTGTCAATCCATCTATTGGGAAAATATTATTTGGTTATCCATGTACATGTCGTCCTCAATGCGGTGGAGCTCCATCTTTTCCCAATAGATGGAGTGGCAGACGAGGATTTTTAGAGTGGTCAGCTAGATTTCCTGATCCTGATTTTTCCAACGGCCGAATCAAGCTTGCAACGAATTTATCTAAGCATGATTTGATGAATAACGATCATCTGGAAGTGGCTTAACTATTAAGTAGAGCCCAATTAATCCGCGATCAAACGTCGTTTGTAGAAACTGGGCCTAAGAGGTAGAGAACTGACGTCTGAGCATCTTGAAATCCTTATTGGTAGGATGAGTTCTCACCTGAGAATGCGTTGAGAATATATCCAAGGAATGACCAACTTGCTAGCCATAATGGAAATGTTCTCTTCAGTGATTTTATTCTCATACGTAGAATTTTACGCATACCAAATCTGAAAGGCCATTCAAATATGTCTTATGGGATACTCAAAACATGCTGCAATAATTCATGAATAATTTGTCTAAAAGCATGTTGTCAACAAAATCCATTAACCTTGGTATCCAACTAAAATTTGCTAAACATTCTTCAACATCAATTAAATAAATGTCATGTTATCTCAAGAATAATCTAACAGCTGTACAACGTTGTATCAATTCCGGTGGATCAAAATCTGCACTGTTTTTAACGATATATCCTTATCATGGAAATTTTTTGGCAATTCCAGTTGGTTTCTCTTTACCCAGGATCACTGCTCTTCACAATTTGGAGCAATCCACCGTACGATATCGTTTTGAAAATTTACGTTTTCAATGTCACCAATTCAGAAGAATTCATGAGAGGCGAAGAAAAATTGAATGTAACACAAATAGGACCATATTCTTACAAGTGAGATATTTTTTTTACATCACCTTCTAACGAAACTATAAAATGCTGAATTTTTCGCTACCAGTTGTTATATGTGAATGATTCTAAAATAGGTGCAACCTAAAAACCTCCTTCATGGTATCCTTTTTCTGCTTATCTCTATAATCTTCAGCAATTCGGAAGTACATGGTTGTCCAATTTGAACCACGACGCAAATTAAACCAGTTTCTTTTCAAAATTAAACTTTCATCAGCTAAAATCGTCTCATTTCCCATTACTTTTATTTTCTTTTCATTCAATCGGCTCCTGAAATCACATATCTTCGATTCAGGCCTATAAAATATGGTAATGAGTATTTTTTGTTCACAGGGAGGTATTGTCCAATGTAAACTCAACGTTCAACGAAGATGGTACTGTAACCTATTCACCATTAAGACAATTCATTATAGATCCAACAAATACTATTGGGGATGTAAAAACTGATAGAATCGTCATACCAAATATCCCGATGATTGTAAGTAATAGAATTTTCTGGATATCACACTGTACAATTTCAAATTCCAAGAGGCCATCCGTAAACAGTGTAGCACGCATTGATGACGCATTAAGAATGTGTCCATATTTGAATCGTATTAGGTGTACAAATAAGTTTCCGCCGTTTTTAACACAAATTGAATATTCATCTTTCCTAATGATTTTAAACGATGTGAGACTGCTTGCTGAGTGACTTCTAATGTTAGAGCAAGTTCTTTTTGTGTTTGAAATAAATATTCCTGCAATAATTCCTCCAATTCTGCATCCTCATAAATTTTTGGCCTTCCACTGCGATCTTTGTCTTCTACGTGGAAATCACCGTTTTTAAACTTTTGAAACCACTCTCGACACGTTCTCTCACTCAAAGCACCCTCACCTTATGCTTCTACGAGTAATTGATGTGCCCCAACAGCAGATTTCTTTGAATTAAAGAAGTAAGCTAATATTTTCCGCAAATGACGCTTACTTGGCTCAAATTTTGACACTTTCAACTTATAGAAATTATATATTTTTTTTATATAAGACTTCTCACGAAAGGAGACATCCTGTAATGTTCAGAGAACATCGTGAGAAGCAAAATTTTACCCATATAAAATCAATAATATTAATAGGTTATGTATCTACAATAAAACGGCGGAAACTTATTTGTACACCTAATAGTTTTCGTAAAACATAACAGAAAGTAGTTTTATTGGAATTTCGCAAGTTTGGGTCTTCGCTCGATATTACGTAATAATAAAAATCAGATAATAGTCCGATTTTGTTTTGTTCTCTGCTGAAATACAGCCCCGGATATTGTCATATTTATTGAGAGGAGAATTGGAATGGTGGAGACGTTTGCAGAGGATGACAAGTGTAACCAGTATATGAAACGACAATTCGAGAAAGAAGAAAGCCGAAGAAAACATGAAAAAATATGATTTCTCAAATCATTTCTTTCATCACAACTAAACAGTATCGTTTTAAATGCCTTTGTTTCTTGGAGAGTTTGAGGCAACGTGGATTTTGTCAGAAGTACCTGTACTTTTTCTTTATACAAACGACTCAGGGACACAACGTTCGTGATCCTAATGTGGTTTTGCTATGGATAGTGAATAGATAACATACTTAATATAGCGTGAAAGAAAAGTGAAGGGTGGACACGTGATCTGAGCTCTATCCTCATTCCCAAGAAATTTATAGTCTCACGTGACGCAATGCCCATTTCTTTCGAACGACTTTTTTAGGAACAATTATGTATCAGCAATTTTTTTCGTGATTTGGGACTAGAACGATATTTTTATTTCTTCTTGATGCTGTGCTATTTGCCCTGTCTAATTTTTCGCGATGAGATGAAATCTTATTTCATCATGACTCTCACACAGAAACTTCATCAGCTGAACTATGTGACATCTGAAGTCACTCACATTCTTACAATTCGAGAACAAATCATCAAAACACCATTTCTTAACGTAAAGAAAATATTCGGTCATGAACTCATGAACATTAAGTTTTGATGAATTATTTCAGTCAATGGGGGAACAAACTCGTATTCTTTCGTGATGTCTTTGAAAATTCTGGGGGGAATTTTCTTGGGATTAGGATTCAGTCAATGTATGGAGAGTTTGTCATCGACTGAATCCAATTTCTCAAGAAAATTCCCCCCCAGATGTTTGAAATAACGAGGAAGAACTTTAGAAACTTACAGATAAAAGAAAAAATCTGATATAGTGGTCACAGACAAACTAAAAGTATGAATGAAATAATCAGTTAATATATTTATCATATTATATGAAATGCATTCAATTTCATTCATATAATTTTCGATATTTTGAAAGTTTGACACATCTTTTACTTGGAGATATTTTGTTAAGCTTAACATAACAACTTCAACTGATGAATTATGATCAATATTCATTATATGTGTGTATTATATTCTGAAACTTCTGAGGATCAAAAAACGAGTAATATCTGAAGTCACATACTAATCATATACTAGAATAATTACATAACTTTTTTTCTACTAATATAATCGTTGACACTAATTCAATGATTTTCAAAGCATTATATGGCTACACAGAATGAATAAGTTTAAATTCAGGCCCGTTGTTGACGTAATTCACGCCATTAGAAGACACGCCTTTTCGCCGACAAAATAGCAACCATCCTGTTCAGTCACAGAGTATATGTAAACCAGAGTAGTCATTCCAAAAATGGCGGGAAATGTATAATTGACCTTGATATTTTACTATGATTTGTTGACAAATATTTTTCGTACAAATTGAAATATTCACCTGCGATATTCCGAATGAAAAAAGTGATTTCCTAACACCAAATAGCCATATGATGATATATTTTCTGTGGAATTATGTGTTTCCAGGATCTTGGTAAGATTAATTTCTGTATTTTCTGTATTTCTAGAACATTAACTTATATATTAATAACTTTTTTTAGAATTTAGTATATTAGAAAAAATACTACACTGCCAAAAATGACCCAGTATTGATGGCTAGAGCTATCTACAATCCTCAGCTTTATTCTTTCTACTCACTACTTATGAAATGATTTACTTATTGATGAAGATGCTGAAAATGAATCAGAGGAATGTGTGTTGGAACTCCAATATCTGATTGGGCTTGAAGTTCATGAAGTTATTCAAGCATTTGGACACAAATACTGATGATTCCATGTCAGGTTGATGAAAAAAAAACTTCCATTTATTTGTTACATGCACCAAATTCAATGAGAACAATATTCAAATTGAAAATACAGAGGTATTTTATGGTTAAGAAGCAAAATGAAAAGACATAGAGAAGATATACCTTTGACTGGAAAAGCATGACATAAACATGATTCACAATTCCAATAATTCCCCAAGAATGAACAAATATTCTGTAGACATTTTATCATTCATTCGATATCATGAAAAATGAAGAATAACTATAAAACCATACAGGAGGTCCGACAGTTGATAAAAAATGGAGTTCATGGATGCTATCAAGAAGTTCAATGGTTTAGATTCGCTGGAATGTTCTGAATGATTCAACTGTGAAGCTGATAGTAACATCTTATCAACTTATATGTGATTGTGAAGATTTTCTAGAAGACCTTATCAAAATAATGATATATTTATATATATGATGACATGATATATTTATATATGTTAACCATAATACAATAAAATCTGTAGTTCAAGTAAAGCTCTTTATATTCTTTATATATATAATTTTAAATGCTGTTATAGTTTTATATTCAACTTTCTAATAATTTTGATTATCACTCCTAGCTGTTTCCTACCTCACCTATAGCTTGTGAAAATAGGTTTTGCATATATATCAATCTATAATTCTTTGTTTAAGCTGTGTCCCTCAACTGGATAGTGGATATCGAGTACACATGACACTCTTTCAAGTAGTTAAGTTTGCCCCGGAAGAATATATGCATCAACTCGTTGCATGGTTTTCCAGAGTATTTTAAAACTCACCAAATTTGTTTAAACTATGGAAAACTATTAAAACCTCTACATTTTATACATTCTGCAAACTGCAGTGTGAAACTCTAATAGAATATCCAAATGTACTAAACTTTGTTATGCCATTGTCTTCTTTTGCATATTTTTGCTGGAAACCCCTGAGAAAACCCATATTTCCAAATGCCAAATACCAGAAAATCCAAAAGGTATCTCAAAATAACAGATTTTTATTATTATATTCCCACATCAATTTGTTGAAGTAATTCATTTCACACGCCACGGATGTCTATTTAATTTCGAGTATGGAAAATATGTCAGTTCAGCCTTCTTGAAGTATTTTCATTTCAATTTGGAACTTCATTTTCAAGAAAGAATACTTTCGAGATATAATAAATATTCCTACATACTGTTTACATTAATATCAACTCAATTAAAGCTCAATACATTTCGTGATCCGTTTGTGATGAGAGCGATATATGATTGGTTGGAAGGACTGACATCAAGCTAATATCCAATCGAAATTCGTATAACCGAAGCGTAACTAACGTCGTATTGTGTACCAAGCTTTAGTACTGACACATACAAACGTCAGCTCTTGACGGTTAATATTGACCAATCAGAAATCGTAACCCATTCATTCATATTGGTTACTGTTCCACCTCTCCTTCTTTTTCACGGCCATCTTTACTATTTTACTATTTCATTCATAAATAGGTCAAGTGGTGACTCTGGGTACTCTGTGGTTCAGTCTATCAATCTTGGCCAATGGTCGCGCTTGAGAGAGAGGGGATTATTCATAACAAACTAGCTCACGCTCACTAACAAGGCATCACTGACCCCTTAACAAATATAAGTGGAATTAAAATATGATCACGCGTGTTGTTTACGCTGGCTTCTTGGATCATACCACTTATAAAAATACGGAACTGGAAAAATAGTTGATATTCTTTCAGGGAATACAGTCTTATCTCAAAGATGCTTCCTTCCTCACCAACATAGGGTTCTCGACATTGAGCTCCAGTATGGGGGCTGAGGGCTTCATCGAAATGACAGTTGAAGAGTATCTTTGGGGGTACGAAGACAAGCTAGTATCAGTAGCAAATCAATTCATCCCCAGCTGGATAGACTTTGGAAAATTCGGAATCCTCGAGAGAGTAAGCCATATTTTCTAATTTCACTGGATAACAAACAGTAAACACGAATAGTACTGAAGAATTTCAAAAGTTATTTTTCTCCTCATTCATTACAAAATGAGTAGGTGTGCAACAAAATAATGATCTTGGACGAGTTGAATGATTTGAATAATTAATGCAATAAAATTACCCAACAATTTCAATTTTGTTTAGAAAATGTTGCACCATCCTGCATGTTGACCAGAACTTAACTCTCTTGTTTTTCCAGCTGATGAACAGAGACAACAACAACAACGTCACCATAAACTTGAAACCAGGAAAACAACACACCCCCTACGAGTACCTCCTCTCGGACGAAGAAAGAGAAGCAGAATTCAGTATCATCCGCTGGAACGGATCACCTGGACTCAGAGAGTGGGGCTTCGACGAATCCGAAGACGCCATCGCCAGCACCAAGAAATGCAACCTGGTGCAAGGTGCTTTCGACGGCACCGTCTTCCCCAAGCCCATGAGGAAGAACAGGACCCTGACGATCTTCCGTAAAGCTTTCTGTCGTCCCGTGGACCTCATCTTCGCGGAGGAGGGCACCACGAGGCAGGGCTTCAGGTCCTACAACTACAAGTTGAACAGTGATCTGTTTGCGTCACCGGATATAAATCCTCAGAACGAGTGCTTCTGCCATAATGGGGAGTGTCCTGGTAGGGGATTGCAGGACATTGGGGCGTGCTACTACGACATCCCCATAGTGCTATCCCAGCCGCATTTCTTGAACGGTGCTCCGGAGGTGATAGCTGCTGTGAACGGGATGCACCCGGTGGACGAGCTTCATTCCAGTGTGGCGAAGATCCAGCCTGATCTGGGGGTGCCTTTGGATGAGTCGTCGTTGAAGATCCAGGTCAATTTGGGCGTTGGACAAACTAGGTTAGTAATTCAATATTTCAATCTGCGAATCGAGTAGAACTGAGTTTCATTTATTTAATCATTGGAATTTCTATACTTGTATCAATGAACCAGCAAAAAACTCACGATATAATGAATGTTATGACGTCGAAAAGATCACAGAAATTTCAAAAAGAGTACAAGTATTTCATGTACATATTGTTGGAACTTCGGTTAGGATTGTTTCCAGTTTATGTGATTCCAATTTAAGGAACAATTCATGAATTTTCCTTTCAAGACTCCTCAAGGTCTGTTGTATATTTTTCAGCTCATTTGGCAAAATTAAATTTGATTTTTCATGCCATCAAAACTTGTTATAAACACGAACAAAATTGGTTTCATTGAATACGATACATTTTATACGCTACGTGATCTTTGGCGATTTCATCATCTATAAACACTAGTAGGGGAGTTTACAAACTTCAATTTGAGATGTATAATATTTCCAAAGATTGGAGAGGGAAAAGGGACTTTTGAGAGGTACCTACTGTATGATTAGGTGTAATTGTAATACTTTTTTGAGGAACAAAAATCGTTTGGTTGTCTTTATTTCCTCCCTAGAATATTAAACCAAATCTAACAACCGATTTCCAATTTGAATGATACACAATTCTCAAAGTTCTCTAATCTAGCTATTCCTTCGAAACCCTCCTGACATGACTAGTTTTTTCCTAATTTAGTAAGTAGCTTGTCTATGTGGTCAGAAAAATCTCAATCGTCAATTAATGGATTCATATCTAATGAATTGTGTGCTTTGGACAAATCCAATAGCTTACTAATTGACATTCTTTTCAATAAATGGGCTAGATCAGGGGTTCCCAAACTTTTTTTTACCACGCCTCCCTCTGGTTATTTGGAGACCCCCCACGCCCCCCTACACATATCAGCTTTCCATTTTGCAATACCCTATTTCCGTGGAAATTGAAACATTACAAAAACAATTTTGAAAACTTAGAAAGACTTTATTTCAAAAATCTGAGGAAATTATTTTTGTACTTTTTTCCATTTATTTCATTTGGGTGTCACGCCCCCACCTGGACTTTCTCCACGCCCCCCCAGGGGGGCGCGCCCCCCAGTTTGGGAACCACTGGGCTAGATTGTCGATAATTAATTGTTCAAGCAAATGCCATGTTTGAAGCTGAATTTGATTTTTGGTAGGCCATCATAACTATGTTTGTTTGTCATATACATAGCTATTTTTGTTTTTGTTTTTGATTTTCAAAATGAATTATCACTGAGTGAAGATATATAGATTTGTTATTTTCTTCAACACTACTTCATTTTAATTTCTCCATTAATTCTGGAACGATATTCAGGAAGAAGAAAATGAAATTGTCAGCTATATTTTTGTCAGCAGTAGCTGGTATTTTTTTCTGATTTTCGTCTATTATCTACTAAGTCATGTACTACTCCCCACATTGTTTTGATATTATTGTCAGATTGTAGAATACGTGATTCAAATTTTATTTTGTTTTTTACTGATCAAGTTAGTTATCTTACTCTGATTCATGATTACTTCATATTGTTCTCTATACCTATCGTTACCTTTTGCCGGAGGAAACATACTACCCAGTATTTCCTTTCAGTATATTTCAGTATCAACCGTCCGGTCAATGACCAAATTTTCATCATTCGTTCAATGACCGACGTTGGATATCGGTAGTACCTTGACTTACTTCTCGTGTAAAATTTACAGTGAAAGTAAAAAAAAATAAACATAAATAATTCATACAATTAATAATACATAATTGTGATATTGATTAATAATAAATGATCTTATTCAATATACAATAATAATATACACGATGGATGATTTATCGAATTTTGAACAGGCATCGGCAGTTATGTACAAAAAAGGTATCATTTATGCTATCATCAATGCATCATGAAGTAAGTGAAAATTTGGTAAAAAAAAACGAAATTATTGAATTTTATAACTGGAAAAAAGTTTGAATGGACAGTAAGGATAAGTTATTTGGTAGATATACTACAGAAAGATCTACTCAAAGATGACCTATAGCATTTTTCTATAGTATACTCGATGTTGTCCATATGTTCTGTATTATGAGAATAAAAAAAATATTGTTAAGAAATCGTATGATCGGCGATTATTTCATCAGCAAGGGGCGAAGAACTGTGTTCTCCATTCGGCGAAAATCGTTCACAGAATCCATAAATTATGATGCATTTCTTAACGAAAGTGGCGATTGAATCTTTTCTGGGGCACTATTCTGGACCCTTCGCATCTATGCCGTCGTTTGCATGTCATGAATTTGCGAATTATATTCGACTTCTGTAATTCTTGAGCATTCGCAAAGTTGCGAACGTGCGCATTTTTCAACGGGTGTTGTTGTGCTTTCGGAACTCATTTCCGAATGGTTTTAGAACGTCTTAGGACTCCGATTTTATGACAAATTGTATGTTTATTCATTTATTTCAAGTTGATAAATTCATATATATTCATTTATTTATTAATTATATGTTCTAATAGGATCCTGATTTTGTGTATACTTTATTATACAACAAAATTATTTGCAATAATAAGAACAATAACAAGACATACTGTTTTGAAATATTTTTGATAAAAATTCAAAAAACAACATGAAAACACATAAAAGAAATAAAATAAAAATATCACTCAGAAAGGAATTTTTGTACCAGGGTGGTATTTGTTTTTCGAATATTCTTCCCTGAATCCATACTCTTTTATTTAAATCGATAATTAATAATTAGTAATTTGGTATTATTACAAATAACGAAAATGGCATCGGTATTGATATCTAATTGAACTTTTATATGTCAAATTTCCATGTGGTTCAGTGGCTAAATAGTGATGTTGCCAAACTAATTCAAACATGCGAACGATATTGTTCGTATGCCTTTGCGAATGATATAATAATAATAATAAATTTATTCAATAAGCATTACATAAAGAATTTTCAAAATAAAGTGCTTATGAAATAGGTCTGTATTCATTACAGTATGCGAATGATTCAATACAGCCTCTGGAAACAAATACTTTGACTCTCATATTTGCTAACAATAGCACCATCAAAACTAAAGGAAATAAGGAATACTAAATACTAAAGGTAAATACTAAATACTAATGGTGGTCGAGAATATGATATAATAATAATAATAATAATAATAATAAACGTCTTTATTACCTTTGAATGACAAAATAAAAATAGGTAAATTCGAATAATAGTATCTTACATTACAAAAGTAAAGGGCGAAGTTCAGTTCAGTTTCTGGATTAATCCGTCCACTGAATTGCTTTACCACTTAACCCTCAAAAATACCTCTACACTCTGTATGTACTAAAAGCTAAATAAAAAAAAATTTTTTCCTACGAAACCAAGCATATTGATATAGGAAGCCTGAAAGCTGAATAGTTGAGTTAGTGATGTGAGTCGAGCAGAAAAGTATGCAGATTCGATTTGAATAGCTGAAAACCTAATAATCTCAGTTCATGGGGTAAATTATTGTATACATGGCCTATTTGATAACTGAAGCATCTTCGGAAATATTCAGTTCTGGAAGAAGGTGGAGTCAGTGTTCCCCTAAATCTGATGTTCACATTGTGAATATCTGTACGAAAAACAATTTTCCTGTGCAAGTATGAAGGTTTCTTATTGACAATGATTCTGTGAAAGAGATTAGCAGCTTGACTGAGTCTCCTATTCTCCATATTCAACCAAAGTAAATCTTTCAACTTATGAGTGATTCTTTGGCCCCTTCTTATTCCATAAATGAGTCTCAAGCATGAATTCTGTAATTTTTTTATTTTTTTTATACCGGCTTGTTAAATGTGGACCGTACACACAATTTGCATAATTAAAATGCGATAAAACGAGGGTTTCACATAGAGTTGACTTCAGTTTTAATGGAAGATAATGCCCGACTCCATAAATCATTTTAAGAGAAGCATATGCTCGCTGTATTAATTTATCAACATGCTTTTCAAACCTCAAAGTGTGATCGATGATGACTCCAAGATTTTTAGTTTCCTCTACCAAGTCAATTGTTTCATCATTGATTTTTATATTCACGGTAGCTTCCACATCAAGTCGCTCAGTTTTGGGCCCAAACAATAAAACATTCGATTTACGACAGTTGAGAAGTAGACAGTGATCTGTTGCAGCTTTGACAAAGTTTTTCAAATCGTCATTGATTAGTTCACACGCATCTTCAGCATTCACAGGTGAAAAACTATGGTATACTTGGGTGTCGTCAGCGTAGAAATGGACTTTGCCCTGGTTTAAGTTTTTAATAAGGTTTGAGGAGTAAAGAGAAAAAAGAATTGGCCCCAAAATTGACCCCGTGGTACTCCACGTTGAAGAGAAAGTGAAGATGAGAACTCCTCACCAATTGCAACCCTTTGACTTCTTTTAGTGAGATAATTTTCGAGCAATGTTACAGCCGAGGCTGATAGTCCAATATAGTTCAGTATGGCTATGAGCAACCCGTGATTTATAGTGTCGAACGATCTACTGAAATCAAGTAACACCAGGGCTGTACAATTTCCTGTGTCTGTTGCTCTGACGATGTCATCCACAACATGCAGCAGTGCCGCTGCGCAACTAAAACCCTTTCTAAACCCAGACTGAACAGATGGTAAAATATTAAATTTTTCAACATGCTCCAGAAGTTGAGTCTCAATAGCCCTCTCCAATATTTTGGAGATTGCTGGGAGTATGCTGATAGGACGAAGGTCCTTATATTCCGTAGGGTTCGTTATTTTTGGCAATACCCTCACAACGGCACTGCCCCATGCTTCCGGAAAGACACTTTCCGTAAGACAGAAATTAATTAAGTGAGTGATATATTCTAAAATATGTGGAAAACAAAGCTTAATTAGTGTTATATTCAGATTGTCACAACCCATGGCATTCGTTTTTATTTTACAAATCGATTCATATACAAATATGAAGTGCTAGTGTTCGCAAATAGACCATTCGCAACTCCGCTCATACGCGCATTTGCGTATGTTATGCTTGTTTGTGTTTTCAAGAAACGCCACAAAACGAGAAAACCAGATTTGATCCTTATTATTTCTGAAAAATTGTATTCAGTGTACTTGAATAAAAAAGACCAAGACGGTCATATTTTTTTTGAGAAAAAAATTTTTAATAAAAACTCCGAAGTTGAAATGTATAACCGGGTACCCGGCCATTAACCAGCTAATATTCCCTTTTTTTTTTCGGAAATTGTCATGAAAAATATTGACGATTACTTATTTTCGTTCCAGGTTCAATTCCAGGACGAAGCCCTTCAACAACTTGACGGTCCCTTTGCTGTGGATAGAGATAACCTGCAAGGAACTCCCGAAACTCGTCTCTTTCCTCCTAACCCTCATCCTAGACGTACTGCCAATATGCCAAAGCGTCCTGATGTACCTGCTGGGCATCTCAGGCCTCGCCATGATTTCTGGAGCGGCTCTGCTCACGTTGTTCTTCTCCAGGCCCATGGTACCGCGGTCCATGAGCATAGCTTCGGAGTATTCTCCGATACCTCTCATCAATATCTCGTCGCAGTACTTCAAGGAAAAGGAGTTGCGGATATGTAAATAGAGTTGGGGAAGTGGTGACGTAGTATTACCTTGGAGTTATTAGAATTCATGTCTGTGACGTGTTATAGCGACTGATTATTTTTGTTTGTTTGGCTGGGGAGTGTATAGGAAAATTTGACAGATTCTTTTCGTTTTCTGTTACGTCAATTAGCTGTTACTAGTGTACATAGATAGTGAGATTTTTAGTTTTTATAAATGTATGTTTATTATTTATAAATGGTTTTTTATTGTCGATTGTCTTCCTTAGAATAAATATTCGATTACACTGTGAATTGTCTTACTGTAAACCTTTTATAATTTTACACATTTCAATGATATCCAATAGACGTATGACAGACATCTAGGAGCACTATTCTTGACATCGTTCGCAACTACGCTATACGCCCAGTTGCAAATGGTCTATTTGCGAACAACGTATCGTTCAATTAGTTTGGCAACATATAATTTTTTTTTTTATTGGTGCCCCTTTTTACCCATTTAAAGCACGCCCCAGCGTGTTTAAATCGAACTTTAAAAAACGCGCGTTTTTTAAAGTTACCATGGCAACATCAACAAAGAAACAAGAAACGTGACGTCTAAGTGACAAATTATTGATTATTGATTTGACGGAGTACTTTGTACATAATAGTCGACGCCTTGTACTGCTCCTAAATTTTCTGAAGGTAAGCCAGCACAACTAGTTCATTTATTTCTGATACCTCTTGCTTCATTTGATGAACTTGTCATATTCTTTTTTATATATATCACTGAATATTTCCGGTATTAACCTCGATTTTGCCTCACTATTCAATGAATTGATATTGGAATAATTCATTTTTGAACTCTGCGATAACAATAAACATAAAATTGTGAATGAATATCTGTTTTTCTAATTTCCATGACAACGAAAGGTGTCCGATACCGACGCCATTTTTGTTATCTGTGAATATATCAAATCACCAATTAACAATTATCAATCTAAAAAATCGAGTATGGATTCAATGAAGAATAATCGGAAAACAAATACCACCCTGGAACAAAAATTCTTTCCTGAGTGTTATTTTCATTTTATTTCTTTTCTGTGTTTTTATCTCGTGTTTTGAATCTTTATTTAGTTCAATATGGTTTTTATTATTGCAAATAATTTTGCTGTATAATAAAGTATACACGAATTCAGAATCATATTAGAACATGTAATCAATAATAGAATCTGATTAGAATATTACATATTATGACTGTATACTTTTCATGAAGTTATCAACTTGAAAATAATGAATAAACATACAATGTGTCTTGAAATCGGCGTTTCAAGACGTTCTAAAACCATTCGCAAGTGAGTTGCAAACGCCCAACACCACTCGTAAAATGCGCACGTTTGCAAACTTGTGAATGGTCGAGAATCAGAGTCAAATATCATTCGCAAATTCATGACATGCGAACGATCGGTGTAGATGCGAACGGTCAAGAATAGCGTCCTGTCCTTAATGCAGACGTCTCAGAAATTCGAATGTCCCACTTGGGAACCAGCTAGGAACGTTATTTCGAAAAGTCCTCAGGACATCGTTTGGGTACTAAAATTGGTCAACCACACAGTTTGGCTTCCTTAAGATACCCCTTCTAGATCTAGATATATTGAGAGTCATCAATTTGATGTGACTGAAGTTGTGTACTTCATGTACTCATTACTTCAGACATATCTGAGGTATCACTAGCATATGTATCTGAGCTTTATGAAAGATCCAGGATTTGATACTTTTTTATACAGGGTGTTTCTTAAGGGCATACGAATATTTGAAGGGCTGATTCTTTGACACATTTTGAGGAAAAAACTTCCTATAAACGTAAAAGTCTTAATTTTTGAGATACAGAGTGTCAAAATGTTACACTCTTTCTAAGGTAGCCCTGATTCATTTATTTTTCAGAAGGTTATGTTTTCATAAGCAGCAGCTAAAAAGATTCTACTTTGTAATGAATCTGATCTCTTAAATCGCTTTCAGTCGATGCATAAACATTTTTAGGTCGCAACAGATTTTTGAAGAATAGACCCTGAAGTGAAACGATTTTTATTTTTTTAGGAGAAATCCATGCATCGGACAAAAAAATCCATGCGATTGAATTTGCTCAATAATAAATGTGGATCTTGAGAGTAATTCTCATTTTGAAGGTAATCAATGGCGTAGTATTTTTTCTCCAGAAATATTCAATGCGAAAACCGTACGGACGCCACTGGTAAAGAAAAAGAAAAATTTCGTACATCTCAAAAAACACCTTGATGCATAGAGACATGTACCAAATTTTCTAGAGATGTCTAGAATATTATCTCACAATCAGTAATTATTATCAAAAAACTGTATTTTTTTCAAAATTTTATTACCCTGTATCTCAAAAGTTAAGACTTTTAGGAAATACGTTTATAGGAAGTTTTTTTTTTCTAAAAATGTGTCAAAGAATAAACCCTTCAAATATTGGCATGTCTTTTAGGAACACCCTGTATAAAGAACACCAGAATCATTTCTATGGTGTTCAGAGAAACTTTGTATTTTTGTTGTTCAGATTGTATTCACTAAAATTGATAAATGAACCCAACACTCAAACCTTATACCACACACAGATTATTATTGGCATCACGTTTCAAATACAAACTCACTTCCAATTCGTTGAAAAAAATTGCAACAGAAAATAAAATGGTGTTCGTTCGATGAATTCTATTTCTGACCAATATGACCTACCTGTGATTTCTGACTGTTGATATTTTGAATTCACTGTTGCCAGACCATTTCCAATGGACGTCCTATTTGAGTCCGGTACATCCGTGGGACATGCTATTATATAAAAAAGAATCACCTTGTATTGAATTTTTCGAAACGTAATAATAATGCGACTATAGATATTTAATTAATGAGTGGCATTTATCCAGATGAATATTGAAGTTGATTATTCGTTCGGAATGAAATATAAACAAATCATTATATCTATTTACATTTTATTGATATGAAAATAATATATGCTACTTTGATCTAGGTTGGCATTATACTTTATGTTGAAGAAGTCGATTGAACTCATTGTAAGGAATTGATCGAAGAAATCGTGAAAAAATCACATGGGATAACTAGTTCTATAAGGCTAACGTCACAATTTTACTAATTTATTCATAAATAGGATAAGTGAGCCCTCTTTATATACTCGTTGATTTAACCACATATAATAAAGTGAAATGTATTGTTCTCAATTCCATTTTTTTGAGAGAAAGCTCATAGCGCATCTGCATCTCACGTCACAGTCAAATCACAGTTCGAAAGTTGGACAATAACTGGAAATAATTGTGTAGAAAATGTTTTTTCGAATGTCAATAAACTATCATAGACGAAACATCTAGAACAATTCGTATTGTGTTCTGCTATGAATGTTTTCGAAAGAATTTTCCTAGAAAAATGTAATTAAATATGTCAAGTTATTCCCCAAACAAACCCATGTAAGTCGGGTACCCAGCGCATGTGTAAATTACGGGTGCGGCCGGCAGCGAGGCCTGCAGGAACGCCAGACGCGGGAGTTCTTGACGAAACGGCAGAGGGCGTTAGCACAAAGTATACAGAGGTCGCACTCTCCGTATTCATTCATTCACACTCATTCATAAAAACTGTCGGTGTAATAGCCCCAATCAAATTGCTTATTCTGGTCACGTGATTCATTTCATATAGAATGACATCCTCAATTAGGCATGGCTAGACTAAACCGTAATCTGTCGTTTGTCAGACATTCACATACCTCTAGCCATCAAAATTGGGTCTTTTTTGGCAGTTCAATACCTTCAATAACATACCCATGAAAATCATTATTATATAAAATAATTTAATGTGTAAGAAATAATACACGAATTAATCTTACTAAGATCCTGGCAACCAATATAGTCAAAACATAATTCCACAGGAAATATGTTATCAAATGGCTTTTTAATGTCATAAAATTAATTTTTTCATTAGAAATATTGCAGTTGAATAGTTTTGTTATCCCGCCATTTTTAGAGTGAACCCCCTGGTTCACAAATACTCTTTGGTGGTATTAAATTTAAGCTCACCCAAAGACAATTTGGTCAATGCATAAAGAAATATTCAAATTTCGAGTAACAATCCTTTTATCAACAAACAACAGAATAAATAAATAATAAACAATAAAAAATCAGCTCTTGGACTTCTTTGGAATCTTAGTCTTAGCTTTGATCCACGGTATGTAGTAGGACAACCTCGTATAAACATCAGGGAATCCAGGTTTCGCACAACCAGAACCAAACGAGGTTATCCCAGCTAAGATCCATCTTCCATCTTGCATGGCACATTGAAGAGGGCCCCCAGAATCACCCTGTGGAAAAATCAAATGAGGTTCTTTGTGAATGTAAACAGATAAGTATTTAAGAGAAACTAAACAATTGACAATGGACAGTTGACATGTGGCATTTAACTATCGACAGTAAGTTGACAAGTAACAGTTGATAATACTTACGACACATGTTCCACTGGAACCGTCAAGGTGTCCTGCACACAAATGTCCTGATCTTATATGTACAGCGTGTCCATATTTCTTTCTGCATACAGCGTTATCGTGGACAGGTACTTTGGATTCTAATAATCTGAAAATCATGCATTCATATTCCTTAGCTGATATAGCTCAGAGCCATCTGTCGACAAATTGGATAACTTTGTATGAGAGATTATCGAGAGATGATTTTCTTTTATATGATCTGAATATCTTTGATGATAGTTTCTGTCATGGAATCACTTCATCATTTATATAAATAATTTTAAACACTTTTTATTGAACGAATAATATACCGAAAGTGGGGATCTGTTTTTGTGTGCAACTCATTCTCTATATCTGTGCCAAAAGCTTTTTTCTTGTTGGATCAATACACGTTCTACTTCATCCAAATTTCTCCTAGATGGAAGCAGGATGTACAGAAAACAGGCAATGTATCTATATATTTTAGTTTGATGATTACGTCACATCTGGTGGATGAGTGTTTCCACCACTAGATTAACCGAAATACTTTAATTTATCATTGCATTTCTCATATCATGCTATTTCTTCAGTTGGCAATATTTTACGACGATGCCAAATGTATTTCAAATCTCAAACAATTTTCATAGGATCAGGTGATCTATGCAGATTGTTTATTCTTATTGGTTGAATTGGCAATCATTGTGAATTTGTGTGGATACACTAAGGATGCAGGGAATTATTGAACAAATATTGAACAATTAAATAAGTTGAATTTTCAACATCTCTAACTATACTATTGATTTATATAATGTATAGTGGTTGAGAAGTTATTAGGCGTTTCCGAAGCATTTGGAAACCTACATCGAAAACCACAGCTTTCATTTTGTTTACTGTGTAATGAGTAAATATACTATATGCATATCTCGATGATATTCTTATACAGGATGGCCCACGAGGTTTTGGCCAGAATAATTCGAGAACTATTTGGAGTTATAAACGTTGCTAATATTACGCATTTTAAGCTAGCTACAACGTTGTTACAACGTCACTTTTTTCAACAAATTTCATCCTGTATATTTTTCCACTGCTGTTGGAGTCCTTCTTATGCTCATTCAGCCATAACATTATTCAATTTTTTTTGGTAGGTAAGTACTCTGAAACGATAAACGAATTTTTATATAGGTTTTTTATTTGGATAAAAAATATAGCTAAGAAACAAAAAAACGTATTCTAGCAACAGCTATTGTAGTTGTCAAAATCCGTCAGTGTTAGTGAACAATCTACGTGATCCAACTTGCTTAAAATGCGTAGTATTACCAATGGTTTATAACTGCCATATTTCAATATCGTACTCCAAATAGTTTTCGAGATATATACTGACCAAAACCTCGTGAACCACCCTGTATATGGTCTATTTATTCCAGGAATATAGTTCTGACAAATTTGATTATCTTTCCATACCATTAGTGCAAATTAAAAAGTATCTAGCTGATCACTAAACTTCTGATTGGTTGAGACGTAGTTGGGCACATTTAGGAATCAATAATCATGGCAACACTTCACAATGACTTCACAACGATGCAAAATTCATTTGGAGAAAACTTTTCGATACTTTCGTTAATTCTAGTCGAAATTATTTTAAACATTGAGATATCTGTTCAGCTGTTCACAGTTGATATTTATCCAATTTTGGTGTATACAGGGTGATTCACCTAACTGGTTCATTAGAGGTTTATGGAGAACTGATAAAGTTATCAACTTGAAATTTTGGTGGATGCTACTACTCAATTTGTTCTATTTTCTTAAAATATATTCAATACGCTGTTACTTCCGGTTGAACCGGAAGTGATATTAACTTCGTTTTTTCAAATGGAACACACTGTCTTTTTTCACATTTTCGAATTCTACGAAGAATTCTAGACCTGTTGCATTTTGAATTTTCTTCCTATTGTGATTCGTTTTCAAGATATTCAATTTTTACAAAAAATTTGACTAACTAAAATGTCCATGTTATCTTCAATGATCAAGATTTGAGGTTCAATCTCTGCATACACATCAATGAAAGAGTGTTCTATCAGGCATCTTTCAAAGTATTCTAAAATATTCAACAGGGTGTTTGAGATTTCAGTTTACTTTCTGGAAATTTCAAATATCAATAATTTTCTTCTCCATAAACCTCTAATGAACCAGTTAGGTGAATCACCCTGTATATTTTATTGATGGAAAACATATTATTCAAAACAATTAGAATAATAAGACTTAACCCCACTGTTTCGGAATATCGTTTAAAAAAGACAAACAGAAACAGCGCACTTGTCACAATCTTGCTTGAATGAATTGATTTTTGTTCGCGTTTTTTCATAAATTTTATGAAGAATTCAAAAACACATTCTCATTATTTCCTTTTCTCCAATATTCAAACTACTACTATTTGTATCTCACTAAATGAACGAATTACTGCAAGTTATGAATTATTTCAAAGACACTCTGATAAATCCGAATATTCATTCACGATCCGGCAACATCACACCTGTTGCTTATGTGACGTAACCATCAACCTACTCATATACGCAAGTTCAATACGATTTGACACCGTTTGAAATCGACTAAAAAAAGGCTAATAAATATAATAATCATTCAGCTTTTTTTCATACCTTCCCGAAAGCATCCCATCTTCTGCTGATCTTCCCCATCCTGTAGCCACACAAAAATCCGTTTGATTATGGTGGAGTCTTTTCGTGGGCAAACAAACAGCTCTGACACGACTGTCACGCGTCATTTTGATTGGCCTGGATAGTTTCATCAAAGCTGCAAGCATAACAACAAGGAAAATATCTTCGAGTAGCATAATTTGGAATATAGCATTTTACAATAATGTGAAGTAGGTATGTGTCTTCGAAAAAGGCAGGACATGAGCAATAATGATGAAGGAAAGGCATGGTTCAATTCTATCATACAGGGTGCAACTAAATAAGTGTGAAACATTTGAGGGGGTGATTCCTCCCATCGAAAAAAAAATAAGAAACTTGTTCAACAATTTTTTTCAGAGGTACTAAAGAAGTTACAGTATTGAAATTAATCTGACATTTCCTACTACCAAAAAGACACATAGCCAGTAATTTATTTGGTTTACCCCATGGTTGTGAGGGGTGAAAAACGCAACCCCTCAAATTTATTCCCAATGTAACTCTTTGTCTTATCATTTGTTTACCATTTAAAAATTTATTTCCGATAGCCTGTTTCATTCTAAACAAAAAATGTCCCTTAAATTTTTCGACCAAATTAAACCAGTTCGCAGCAAAAAAATATTTTACTACCTGCATTAAATGATTGAAGGGGAATAAACAGAACTCATTTATCAGTACAACATGTAGAAATCTCTACCTCCAGACATTGCGCATGCGTCTAGACGTCTTTGCATTGAGCCACGTATTCGCTCAAATAAAGGGGCTGTATCTGAACACGGGATGCTCCAATGAAGTTTCTTCATATAAAAGATCCTATCTTGTTTTTCGATGAGGAATCACTCTCTCGAATATTCTACACTTATTTAGTAACACCCTGTAGATACAGTTGGATCACTTGGCACAATTCCTATCCTGTTATTTGTGCGCATATCAACTCGTGAATTATATGCGCAGTTGAGAGAAGTCAGACAGGCCAGGATCTTTGTGTTTTTGTTAGATATTGAGAGGAGTTATTATTTATTGAAGCTGGACCTGGTCCTGGCTATCAATTCTGTTGATGAAGTATGTGAATAAGTTGTACAAAATTTGTTCAAAAAACTTCAAAATACCTGTGTGAGATATTCAATATCTGATTTCTAACAAAAATTGTAGATTTCAGCATGTAGGTTAGTGTTTTCCATCTAATTTAAGATCAGTAGACTCTAGCAGAATATGAAAAATTTGAATTACCTTCTATAATGAAACTACATAAAAACACGATGATGACATCTTACACAAAACATGATTCGTTTCGTCATTGATTAGTCCTGATTGTTACAATACCCACACGCTAACTTCAACAGTTTCTTATTCGCCAGAGATTTTATGCTGTAACGCTGAACGAATTTGATTCAATAGCATCACTCATTTCGATATCTCACTAAAATCCCCTAAAAACAATGTTTCACTGAATGAACTCAATCACGGTCTTACATACAAATCTGGATACTGGTAGGGTGAGAGTTACCCAAACATTGGGTAAATTTTGGTGGTTCTCGTATTTTGCCACCTGCAGCGCTGCCTTCTCTTTGTCATCCAATCACAAATCAAATTCGATCAGCTTTGTGAAAATACGAATGTTTTTTGATTTATTTGAGAGAAATTTGCAAGAAATAATATTTTTTTCATTGATTTTTTTCATTATCTAAACCTAACCTACAAGTTTGTTTTCTTTCCAGTTACGAAACGCACTGTCAAAGATTAATCTTACCATAGATCAATTACGCTTCTAGCAGATAAATGTGGCGAATTTTTATTCGAAAATGGTGACACCCCACATCACTCAAATGTGCCCTATTTTCCAGACCTGTATGTGAGACCGTGAACTCAACAGTCGAAAGATCGAGATACTTTTAGGTTTGAACAAAATGGCACGTCCGTCAATAGAAATTCCAACAAATCCGCAAATTCTTCTGACTAGTTGCTGTCGAGTTTCGAAATTACAAGAATCAGAAACTGTCGCGGATTCTTAGTGGGGACAATAAGGTGAAGTAAGAGTAAATAAATATTATTTCCTGTCGATTTCTTATTGAAACGAAAGCAGGTAAATGTATAGTACGCTCAAGATGATATTCAATAAGTCTTTTTTTTTCTCATCGGGTTATTATATTTCCATTAGAACTCTCACTAGTGAAACCTCGTTCACATTCTCGCATGTCAGTTCTCTTCAAAAAAACACAAAAAAGTAATAGCAGGTGATGACTGGGTTCTAATTTCAGTATAAAAGGCCAATTGATAATTCAAAATAGCGTTGAATAATTAATCAATTCATTATCAATCTATAATTACTGATATTTATAGCAGTTGACACAGATTTTCAAACGATTATGCGCGAATAACTTAGAAATCTCATAAATACCGTTCAACTAAGTGAAACAATTTCGTTTCAGGGTATACAACAATGAAAATTGTGGAATATTAAATGAAAATTAAATGTTGATCACTCACTCCTCAAGTGACACCAAACCAAACAAATTATCGAAAGATGTATAGAAAAGCATTATCAGTCCTTCTCTGCGCTGTTGCCACTTGCAACAGAAAGCTGTAGAATTTTTGATATGTCGAATAAAACATCCCAAGCAATATTATTCTTGGAATCTCTTCTCCTCATACTCTCCCTCTACCCATCAATCGTAGTTTTTGCGGAAAAAATAAACCTTCGTTATTACTTTTCAAACTATCTATTCTATCTATCAGTTCTGAGTCTCAATAATTTCCTACAATTCAAGCTCGTTCCAATTATAACAACATAGAGTTGTTGAAAATACACCAAAAACTTCGTCAAACTCAACTACTCCGAATAGAACACCCTGTATATCATCCATTTCTTGAGAAAATGGTGAAAATTATTTCGGTTCATGACTCACAAGCATTTTTTATAAAAGCGATGGACCATTTTCAATGTTAAAAAAAAAGGGAATCTACTAACCGATATCGTGTTGGAAATTATGAAACCGTTCATGAAGTATGACTTCTTCCACAGGTATCCTCTCTTCGGAATATTCTTCTACGTCTCTATCCCAGTCTCCTACAACAGCTGTCCAAAGAGCTCCTATTGGTAGATTGAAGAGATCACTAAAAGTGAAAGAATGTGCAATCAATTTATAATCAGTCAGGCTAAGAAAAATGTCAGCATAAATTACTCAATTATGCCAAAATATAGGCTCAAAAATGCAGAAGAACTTCTTCGAACGTTTTCGGAAGGCTACACAATATTACCTGACAAATACAAGAATAGGCGAATGAATTTAAGATTGCAGCGCCAAAGTGAGCAGTCAGAGAACCATACAAACGGACATTGAATGGTATAGTTGTATTTGTTTACATGTGATTTTTTTTCGCTAAAAGTGTGAGTTTATAATGAAACTGAAGATATTTCAGACTTTCATAGTGAGCTAGAGCATCCATGTGTATGTATTTTCATATTTCTAAAGGTGGTAAGCATTATCATTTGTTTTATTCATTGTATTATATTGAAAATAATACGAGATTAGAATACTATTGTGAATGATAATGATTCGATCAAAATATATACAGGTTTCTGATAATTTATTTTGTTTTTAGATTCGAATGGCAATATTTAGTTTGGGGTACTTTGAAGACACAAAAACTTTCAGAAGTGTTCATTAAAGTGAAGAAGTTTTGAGTGCTGGACATCATATCATGATGACAAGAAAATTGTTTTTGTAATGGAATGACTAATAATATGAGATCTTGTTTCAATTTTGTTGATACCTGAACAATATGCTCGACTGTGACCATTAATGTAAACAGAATTTCATCTATCTACTCACGATATTTATATCACCAGCTTGAGGAAAAGCATGGGAATTAATATTGGAATTTTGATTTTACCGATTCAGAGTTTCACAATCTTTCAAATATTCAATTTCAGTATAAAATCAACAAAACATAATACCAAACATAAGAACTATGTCCGCACGTCTAGTTATTTTTAGTGCCACCAGGTGGCGTATCGCTTATGTTCATTTGCCAATAGATATTCGAACGTCTCTTTCCACTTCTCTGGTCCAGCCTGACAGCTGTCATTTTCGTAGACGATTAATCGTTCCACATTGCGTTCCGAAAACGTCTACACTATGTTTTATTATTTACTCACTTGTTTATACAATGGGCAGCAGTTAATAGCCAGTCTGGGGAGATGATAACACCTCCACACCAATGCCCAAGGAAACCAAACTGGGGATGGAGAAGTTGCAATGAAACCTGTGAATTTTGCATCATATAGTGTCCCCTTTATTATGATTATTGAGAAAAATATATCGAATTAATACTGAATTTCAGCTCTTTATTTATTAGTACATATTAGTTGTTTCGAGCAATAGATATATATTTTGTTTATCAATTTAGAACCATATCTTGTTGATAATTATCTTTCTTTGTAACAATGTCAGGTTGTAATCATCATTGAATATTTCATTCATATATTTTCATTGGCACTATTCAACTTACCTGCCAAGGCCATGCGCCCTGTATACTTTGTTTTCCGCGAATAATACGACCAAGGTCACCCATTCTAGGTTGTCTTGATCTTCTGACACTTCTGCCACAATCTACAGGAATAATTGGGAATTATTGTATTTGTAACTACACGATTTTGTTAGTGTCACAATATCAGGTTGTTATTGTTACTACATTGTTCATTGTATATTTATTTCATTTCAAGATATGATAAGTGCGTTTCACTTGTGACAGGTGTGATTTTGTCAACAGTAAAAACACAAGAGCTTTTTTTTATCGGATAAATTTCTTTTTGTAACGAAATAATTTTGCCAATCAGTAATTTTACGAGAAAAACTGACATGACAAAATCGCGAGACCGAAGGTCGAGTGATTTTGTCGAATGTCAGTTTTTCGAGCAAAATTACTGATGGAAAAATTTTGAGTTAAAAAGAAATTTATCCGATAAAAAAAAGCTCGAGTGTTTTTTGGCAAGATAAATTAACGACAGAATATATCAATGAACAACAATAATAATTATCTTTATTGTTACAATTAAATTATTTAAATTAACAGTTATTTAATCAACAATACTCAAATAACTGACAGGGCAGACATTATAGTGACGTAAGCATACTAGATGTGGACGCTACAGAGGAACAGGCGTTTTTATCAGTGATAAAAAACGATGCACCTTTTTTATCGCTGTCAAAATGACAAAACAGTCGTCTTTAAATGACACATTTTATACAGGAGTTAATTTATCGAATTATAAATTGATCTTCAAATTTAAAGATATACTTGTCTAATAGAAGTTTCTACTATTCTAGTTTTCAAAAGAACAAATTCTCAAAGATTCTTCATTGAATCAATGAAAACAAATAATTCTCATAGATCAACTGATCGTTTGAAGAATACAAAAAAAGTTTGGCATCGTCGTGAAAGAGTGCATTTTGCTCTGGTTGTGGAAACACTTATTAGAGAGTTGAAGTAGTCACAGTACGTAAGCCGTCCTAGATACGTTAACGTAGGAAATGTAACGTTCACGATGTACAACTAGCCTAGGAAGGGAACGTCATTTTCAATATCTGAAATTCCATGCTGTTCATGTAGTATTTTCATTTCGTAGTGCTCTTTTGTAGAAGGTGATTTTACTACCATGTTTTCAATATTAGGATATTATGCAATCAAGTTCTTCAATGTTTTACCGTATGAAGTCTTCGAGAGTGTACATTTTAAATCAGTAATTAAGCGGCTCCTGGTAAATAAGGCGTTCTACGATTTTCATGAGTTATCAACAGATTTTTCTCAGTTGACCCATCAACTTTTGAGCTATAACTTATTTTGTTGATTAGACTGTAATCGTCATTTTTACAATTTTATATTTTTTAACTTATTCCTATAATTACTGTATAAAGTGACAAATATTGTCTATTTCATATTTACATACTTCATGTTTTTTTTATTATCGACTAGTCAAAACACAATTGTGTATAAATGACCATTAAAGATCTATTCTATTCCATTCTATTCTATAGGATAAAATTTTTTGAGGCGCTGAAGCGCGTTATTCGTATGATATTTATCTGCATTAGACCTCATTTTTTTAGATCCTCCAACGGTTTTGCTCATAGATTTTCTTGATACGTTTGATCATACGTTTCTTTTTTTACCACCCGTTAAATCACGTGAGCTTACGTACACCCACAAGACACGAAAACGTGAAAACTTGCCCAAGTGTCAGAATGAATGTTTGTGGAACTACTTCAACTCTCTATTCACCAAATGTGGCACCAATATCAACTCAAAATGAACTAGACTAAAGCTGAGAGAACTATGGTCAGAGTAACGATATCATATTCTGCACAGATCATATAAATGTGCCAGTAGAGAAAAATATATGATCAATGAAAACCAGGAGCAAAACTGCAAATTTCTATCTTAGTATGAAAAAAAATCGATGAGTAGTGATGAGGCCTAGTTCAATTCCAGTGTCTCGCAATTCCAGCGATCCATGGTTATCATTAATAACAACAACAAAATGACTATGCGATAAACACAAGTCATATCTAATGATTGACCAATTAACCACCGATATATTCATTTACCTTGTTTATTTATGACGAGAATGCTTCCTAATGGAAGTAATTTCTAAAGAGCAATCAATCGTCCAATTCATTAAACGTAATTTGTTGATAGCGTAAAGTGGAATGGAATAATGATTTAAACACTATTATTGTTTCTCACGAATCATTTTCTGTTTTCACTCTCACTTCGATTCATTCAAGCGTAACGCCACTCACGGTTCTAAATTCACCATTAAACCTAATCATTTTACTTAACGGAGTGACTTTTCATTTTGATGAATATTAGACGAACTATAAGTGAATGCAGGAAGTTTAATAACCAGAAATAAATTATCCCAATCATCGTCGCACAGCTTGCGGATAATCTACCTGGGAGGGATATTTCTATTGTTGAAATTTTCGATATGAATGAGCTTGAAAGGGGTCAAAATCATGAATTTCCTCGTGACAAATCGTTATCATTTATACGAACACCCTGTGAGGGGGCCATTAGAATAAACCACAGCGCACGATAAAAGAATAACTTCTCAAGTTCCACTTCTCCTCGTCGTTATGGAAGTGAAAAATTGGATCATTAGCAGGAAACACATAAAATATAAATCTTTGAATTCTTGGGGTCGTCGAGTTTCACAATTATATTGAGGCTCATTCATTGTAATTGTCAATCGAAGATCAAGGAGTTCCACAAGGATATTCACTAGTAATGGTAGCTTCACTATGCTGAGGATGAAAGAAACGTGCTCCAGTCTCAATCCATATAAATGTTTATAACTCGTCATCAATTGAAATGTTTCAGTTCGAAACAAGTTTATCTTATGAATCACAGTATATGCCACAAAACGCAGTCTTCCGGTTTGAAGACATCCAAACAGAAACTTACATGGACGTCACTATCTAGAAGTTGCAGCATTTTATTTAGCCATAATCTACAAATTGATCCCAGAATGATACATTCCAAACCGACACATTCTTCAATCAATTACTTCTCTTATACTCTTTGGGCGACAAATGACACAAAACCATAGACCATTGAAAAATCACAGAACGTATCTTAGCGGCTTCGGAATCGAACCGTTCCCGTTATTATTCAGACGTTACGGCATGTTATTCAAAAACATCGACCTCTTTCGAACTTCATTTCGTTCAGTCTAATATACAGAGTGATTCATTGGGAAATGGGCGTACTGTAAGGGTAGGTAGAGGTCACCTAGCTGCTTCTGAAAAACCCCCATGTGATGGGTGTAGCGCCCTGTATAACCGAGATACAGAGTGTTTTATGTATTTCTCCTATTTCTTCAATGGCTCATAACTCACGATTCGCATTGTATATTTCATTTATTTTCACAACATGAACTCATTATCCTGTATGCTACCGAGTACCGGATGAATGAAACCGATAATTCAGGTACGGGCTTGAAAATATTAAAGAAACTTCATCAGTTCAATACAACACCCTGTATGATGAAATTTCGAAAATTCGTCTGCAGATATGAAAAGAGCAGAAAAAAAATTATCCTAAACAAATGATTTTGGTACTTTGGCAAACCATTCCTGTTAATTTGAGTCAAAATTAATTTTTTCGATTTTTTCATATTGGGGTTTTCCAGAAACAGCTAGGTGACCTCTACCTAACCTTACAGTACGCCCATTTCCCAATGAATCACCCTGTATGACCTCTTGTTTTTCTTTTATCCAAGACGAAGAATGATTTCGAATGAATGATATTCCTTGAGTAAGGCGGCAAAGAACACAAAACTATACATTACTGGACAAATGACAACGTACCGTCTTTAATAACCTTGAAATCAAACTCTACTAAGCCCTACCAAATTATCATCCTAATGTTGTAAAAGATTTCCCAAAATTAACGCATTCGTGCAGTAAAGTGTTGAAAAGAATAACAAATCGATGGCTAACAGTTTAAAGCTGTAAATCTTACACTACAAAACAATATGTTATGATTTTTTAACAATATTTCAATAACAAAAAAACTCTGGGCCAGAAGTTCAGAACTTTCTGACAAAATATGGCAGTTAGAATGTCTTAACTTCGAGTGAGAATGTCGATGACAATTCAGGAACGTCAATTCGGCAAAGTGGACAAGAATTTACGAGAAAAACTCTCTACAGCGTACTCACAAAAGATCTGTTTATCTATTCAAATTCGAACACAGTAAGTCTAACATTTATGCAGAATAGTTATGGAGAATGTCGATGAAGGTGTTCGTAGATAAATTAGTTCATAAATAACCCTATCCTATGTATACAAAAAAGAAAAAAAAAATTTATCAAAAAACTTGAAACTGCAATATCTATTTAATTCAAATATTGCGTTGATTTCGGGAAATACTTTAGCATCTCATGAATAACCCTCATTTCTCGACGCATTTGTTATTTCCAAGTTTGTTTCAAGTTGGTTTTCAATTTAGGACAAAAAATTAATTTCATTAAATGATATTGTTTTAGTTGTTAGGCGCCAATTGGACACAGAACTATAAATTACTAGACAAATGACATAATGCAACGTTTTCAAAAGTCTTGGACTCGCTGAGCCCTAATACATAATCATTTAGACATTCCACAAATGATCATAACGTATAATTCACCATGTGGGCATTTCTCATTTCAATTCCTACTCGCTTTTCAATCCAAGACCAAAAAATACCTTCAATCAAAAGCTACTCCTTCACTTGTTTCACGCCAAACGGCACAGAACTATAAATCACCGAACAAATCACAGAACACGTCGGCCTTGAAATCAAAGCCTACTAATCTCTAGTACGTTTATTACCTTGAAATGGCGACGTAGACGCAGAGAAGCGAAGCACTACGGAAAGTAAGAGTAGCCGGAGCAACGGTATGGAGACCATAGCACCGACAACAACATGTCGCATTTGTTTGCCCATCGGATTTCACGACTACCACCCCGTGGGAATCGGAGAGAGTGATTAGATTGCATCGCAACAATGAAAGCCGGCAACGTAAATATTAAACAGTGGCGTCACGTTCTGGGACTTTCGGAATAGGCAATTGGACTAGTAGAGAGGTAAAGTGGTTTCACGAACGTTAACGTTAAGATTCGATCTGACGTCTTCTTCTTATATAAAATTTTCCACGAAAGGAGACATCCTGTAATGTTCAGAGAACATCGTGAGAACCAAGGGAAAGAAGGTAGGAATTGGTGTTCTTTTTAAATTTCTGAAGGTCATATGCCTCGGGGAACACCTCCCTGGGCAATGTGTTCCAGAGCCTCGCTGTTCGTTGGATGAACGAGTCTTTGAAAAGAGATGTTCTGCTCCCATTTAACCACAAAGGGGTGTGACGACTGGACTTGACGGGTTAACCTCTAAGAGACCGTCAAAGGAGGAACGATCGTTGATATCTCAGAAGAGCACCGCCCATGAAAATATCTATGGAATGGAGATAGATCGCCAACCCTTCTACGGTGTTCCAAAGAAGTGAGCGAGTTGGTAAGCATCACCGACGAGACGAATTGCCTTTTTTTGAACAGAATCAAGATATGTTTAGGTGCCGCACTCCAGATATGGGAACAGTATTCCAGGACAGGTCGGATTTGTTCCTTATAGATCGTGAGCAGCTGACTGGAAGTGAAATAGCTCCTGGCACGAAACAGAAAATCAGGTTTTTGGGATGCACTTTTAGCAATTGATCTCACAGGACTTTCCCAAGAAAGGTTATTGCTGATAGTTATACCAAGCATCGAGATGGATGACTTCAAAGATATGGTCACCTCTGACAAGCTTACGTTGGGCATTGTGAGGTCGGCTTTTTTGGAGAAGAGACATGACATCTAGGCATGCGTATTTCTCAAGTTTTTACGTTTACGGGTTTACGTAGACTTACGTTATTTAACAAGTGCTAAATCAAGAACGTGCGCCAACTGAAGTCTAACGTAATGAAGACGATAATTTGCGTTGGATTATGCACAAATCTATAAAGATTGAATATATTATTGTATTCAATATGGAAACATTTTTTCCATCATCGCAGGCCTCTTTAAGATGTGATCGTTGAGTGAATTAGAAACTTCAGCTTATCTGTTGTTTTAGAAAATGATTTAATTAAAAGCACGATTCCGTTTCAATGATGAATATGATTTGCATTTATCAAGGGAAACCCATTCGAGGACTTCAAAAGATGTTATCTAATCAAGATAAATATCTCACAAATATCGGGGCATAGCATCAGCATCCGAGAGAAAGGATATGGAATTCAAACATCATCTTGATATTGAAAACAATTGAGTGAAATGGCTCATCTATTTCATCATCATCAAAATCCGACTGTCCAAGCACTTCCATTGTATGTAGTCCTGCTCAAAAATATATATTTTCTCAAATTGAAAACCCATAAGATAATTTCGAAATAGATAATTGTAATCCAGGCAACAAAAATACTACAGAAAACACTACATAAAACAGTATGAAGAATAAAATATTGAAATACGTCAACGTTCCTTGCCTTGGCTAGTTCTAGGGGACTTGACATCATTCGCAACTGCGAGTATAAGCAAAATTGCGAATGGTCTATTTGCGAACAATTGCGCGATATCGTATTCTGGACCTCCATTCGCAAAAGAACGATATCGTTCGCATCAAAAAAATATTAATTTCAATGTAAGAGATGTCACAAAATGTTTTTCCTTTCATTATCCGTGAAATAACATAATATTCTTCTTTTAATGTTAATTTTTGTAAAACATCTGAAAACACTTAATATTTCCGAAACAGTTGAAGATAGGTATGGGACATTGTACATGAATGATGTCAAGAATTTTCTGAAGAATCTTGAAGAAACTTGAAAAAAATGAATGAACATACAATGTGTCATAAAATAGGTGTTCTAAAACGTCCTGAAACCATTCACAAGTAAGTTGCGAACGCCCTACACCGCTCGTTGTAAAATGCGAACTTTGCGAATGGTCGAGAATAGCCGAAGTCAAATTCATGACATGCTAACGATGGTCTACATCGTGAACGTTGTATTTCCATATTGACGTATCGTATACCTGAACTCTCTAGTTTTGAGTTTTTCACTACATCATGTAGTTATAGCACAAGGATTATGAAGGATGGTTCATTTGAGCTATCTTGTCTGCCAAGAAACGTGGCTTCCAACTGCGCGAAATACTTCAGTTACTGACCTGAAATCGAAATTATCCATTCTAAATGGCCATGTATGGCCATGCCATGCAAATCATTGAATTGGCATCAACAATTATAAGATTATTATGTAAGTTATATAATTAGTGTGTAATTATGTGATTAGTACGTTACTTCAGATATTATATGCATCCTCTTGGTCCCCCCATCAATTGAAGGCTAGCCACGCATTCTTCAGAATATTGAAAAAGTTATAAATAAAATAAAATGCATTCTCCTATTTTATTCATACGAATATAAGACATATCAACTGATTATTTTCATTATTTTTCTAGTTTCTCTGTGACCATAGGAGCTTCTTCTTTTTGACATCCCAGATTTTTCCTTTCATGTATTAATTTCCAAAGTTCATCCTCATTATTACCTTGATTACGTATACACATTTCGTCTCTATAAAAAAATCAATTATGGAACACGTGGATAGCGAATAACGATAAAACATAAACAACGAAAAAAATGTCAAGCAGTGATGTCACGAACACTTGCCTTCTCGTCTATCTCACTATGCAATTTGTCAAAATTGCATCTTATGGAAATGATCCATCCTTTACAGTTTATATTCCTTAGCTATAGCCCTCAATGAAGAAAATAAATTTGTTAGTCTTGTGGTCCAATAACAAGACCCTCCAATTCCTATTATTTTGATTATCATTTCAGATATTATAGTAGGTTTAACTATGTAACACAGTAATATATTCTTCTTGTTTCTTGTAACTCTTAATTTGAAGCTCCCGAATAAATTTTCTCAAAACATCACAATAAAGAAGGATATATAATCATTATACATCACGAATAATTGGAATAAAATAGTTGTTTCCAAGATTTAGGTCGACTTCGGGAATAAAGCATATTGAGATCCCTCTTTTTCAGCAATTTTCCAAATCAAAGAATATTTGAGTTTCACATAAAATTCATTGGTATAATTAGATCTTTCAAATGATCTGTTGAAACTAAAGTGATAATAATTACAAATCATATAACAGCAAAGGAACACCAAATGATATATCATTTACCAATATTAATCTCCAGTTATCGCATGACACCAAGTTTTTGGGTCACAACATATAGAGGAAATCATTGGACATCTACGGAAGCAACAAGCTATGCCTCTTTTGCAATTTTTGAATCGATATGAGATACGGAGTAATTTTTTTGGGGATCCAATAGGAACATTAATATTTGTTATTCAAAAAAGAGTAATAGGAATAATCGTAAAAATTATTAGGACTCTTGTCGAACAGTTTTGAAGAATAATAACATCACGACTGTGTACATTTTTTGAATGTTTGATGTATTTGTTAAAAAATAGAGAACTTTTCTATCTGAATGCCACAGAACATCAATTTAAGACTAGGAGGCACGACCTCACTTATCCATATCATTCACTAAGACTTAAGATCAAAATATCTCCCTATTTTAAGTAAATGAAATTTTACAAGTTACCTGTACTTGTAAGACGTTCTGCTAGTAGCAATCAATTAAGAAAAAAAACATCAAAAGATAATTGTAAATCTAGAACCCTACTGTGTTGAGGATTTTTTTTTAAATATCAGTTTCAAAATATCATTGTTTTTGACGTCATTTCATCACATGTTGTTATTGTTTTTTGTACAAATGTAGCATTTTTCAAAATAAACATTATTATTATTCTCCAGATATAACACAAAGTTACATTTTTCAATGAAACACCCTGTACTTACCATGAAGATCTTGTCATCAAAATATTTCTTCGGTAATTCTCATCCTAAACAGTGCTGGTGTACAAAAAGTATTGATTGTCAATCGAATTTCAACGGTTCAATGAATCGAAAACATCATCGTAAAATTCCAAATTTCTCACACTTGAACGGTCAGTGAAGAAAACAGAAACACACAATTGTTGTAATTCCGAAAGTAAGAATGTTCATGGCTCATTAGCATTCATATAATTAAATAGAGCAAAGCTAATGTAAGCTCTGCAGGAGTTTATTTAGAATTCATTCGTTTTCTATTAGATGTTATTCCAAGATAAAACAGCGATATCGGTAAGGATCAGAACCGTGTAATTAGAATTCAACAAAAAGGTGTTTTTTTTTTGGTTTGAACAATTACTCCCACATTTACGGACTTCGCCTCCAATCCTAGATTCCACTACTGATTTATAAGCTCCATTTCAATTCAACCCATGAAAAATCCGTAATACGTTATACAAAAATGTTGTTTTGCAAGTACAGTAGTACCTCGAATTTTATTCTTTCGTCACCTTACTCCTATGTCAAATTTCTCGTTTTTCGAAATGCTTTTCCTCATTGAAATCAATTGGAATACCATCAATCCGTTCCAGCTCCAAAAAACCATCTCAGTTGTTTTTTGTCGAGAAAAATCTATTCATACATCCAAAAATAACATAAATACAGGGTGTCAATTTGAAAACTTTCGATGCCAAAATTTCTGAAACTAAAAAAGTTAGAAAAACGCACTTTGATACAAATGTTATACAGGTGAGAAGAGCTACAACCACCGTATTTTGGTTATAGGGTGAGTCACCCCTTGGGCCCGATGCACCACAACCCCAAAATTTCAAATGGCACCCCTCATTAATTAAAGGTATTTCGGAGTAGAATTTACCTGCCCAAGAATTTCTCCTTAATTTTATACAGGGTCAAAGAAAGTACAAATTAAATAAAATAAACTGTGTTTCATTTAATTAGTACTCAGAATGCATTCCATTTTGGGTTGAACAAAAGTATAATTTGCTTGATTCGATGAGTTTCGGCAACAGCATGTGCATTTATTCCAAGAGTAGCGTTTCAAAATGTGAGAAATAAGTCTGAAAATAGACTATAATTTTGGATCAAAATGGAAAACATTTTGAGCATCTAATTAAATTAAATAGAACTTTATGAGACAAAATTCATTTTATTCAAGTTATACCTTTTTTGACCCTGGATAAAATTTAGGAAAAATTCTTGTGCGGGTTGAGATTTTGGGTTTGGGGTGCATCGGACCCAAAGGGTACGTGACACCCTATAACCAAAATATGGTGGTTGTAGTTGCTCCTACCTGTACCAAATTGAGTTTTTCCAACTTTGACTTCCAGAGATATATTCTGTATATTCTTTAAAAACTAATGAGAATAAAAAGTGAAGTTCCACACCATCAGTAGTATCTTTTCGAACACTCGTATGTCGAAGTACCACTGTATTCTCAAAAGGAATCCTTCGTTATAACTTCACGACAGAAAATACTGTCAAAATTCAAGATCAACCGGTGAACTAGCGGAAAGAGTACGCAGTGATTTGCACCGATTTGTTGAACCTATCATGACATCTTCCGTCAAGGTCAAAGTGGTCCAGTTTCAGACAATAACAACTTCTGCCAAATATTCGTCATGAAATCGATATATAGATCATAATTTCGAAAGCGAAACCAAAAAGGAGTTTTATAAACAAAATCACAATCAACAAAACAGCATGGGATAGAATTGTAACACACATTAAACAGATAACCTCACTCTCACTGTTACAGCATCTTTCACATCATTAGGCAATCCAAACCACGTGACATCCAATGTGGCGGCTTGGGGCACACAATGCGATACCTTGGCTAGTAAACAGTGAATTTTATTTATTTTCGGAGTTTTTTGGTGTTTCAAAACGGTATTCAGATGGAGAGGGAATATTTGAAGACATTGATGTTGAATAGCAGAGACGTTGGTGAAAAGTATGCTTGGAACTATTCATTCAGTTCATTCTTGCAGAGATAAGCTATAACTTATTGTAACTTATCTCTGATTCTTGTCACAGCATTCGTTTTCGATATTAAATGAAGTTGGGATTAATTAATAATCTAGATCCTTTCACATTGGATACTGATGCTGATTTAGATTATTCAATTGATGCTGTTCTTCTTGTAATATTCTGGCCAAAAAAAATGTCTACTGCAGACTCTCTGATACATCAGTTTGGAGTCAGTGAGATCATATCTCTTGATCGCAGCTAACCATAGGGCCCTTCGCTTCCTAGTTAAATCGTTCTTTCTCTATAACTGCTCTATAAGAACATGTGATTAGTAACAGTAGAAACCGATTACATGCCGACTTTATTTCGGTTAGTACGAGATCTACAGCCAACCACAATGCATGTGATAGGCCTTTTCTTCAGTAAAAGAGTTAATAATTAGCCACAATTTAAAAAACGCACTAGAGATAACTGAATGTAACAGTTTTCAACTCAAGTCACATATGTAAACACCAAATGTGTGCCCCAAGCCGCCACATTGGTTTTTCGCTTTGACAGATCGCTGGATTGCCTAATTTGAAACGTGTTCAAAAATCATAGAATTGTCCACTGCCCCATGCATGCGCACTACAAATTTCATGACACGAATAGTGCTAAGTGACACAACTGCATCTTGAGGAATTAAACTGTGCCATAATCATGGTTTTGACTCACAAATTATCTTTAACTATATCTATATCTACAGATTGTTCAGGGTACACACAAATGAAATTTCGATTTCGACCTCAAGTATACTTTATTAGGGGTGGATTATTTGTTAGCAACAATACAATGTTGTTCATGATGGAGATATTGAATATGGGATGAATAGAACATGATTGTCTACAAGGTTAAGTATATAACAGAAATAACAGATCCTTCTTCGTGATGCCTCATCTTTGAAGTGTCAGCCAATCTTCCATGTTGCTTTCACTTTGATACTGAAAATCAAAGAGATATGTGTGAAAAAGTGTGATTTTGAAGTGACCTTGAACATGCATGAGGTCCAAAAAGGTCCTCACAATAAAAATATAAGGTATATCTTGAAAAAAAATGCATTGCTCACAATGAAAAGAAAATTTTCTTAAAACTGATCAATTTTTCAATTAATAATTTCGCCTGTCATCTTGATATTTCTCAATGATGATCCCCGAAATTGAATGTAGGTGACCCTATAATGTTCCAATTAATTTTCTGCCATATCCTAATCACAGGCTGCCAATGAAAAAAACAATTATTCCTTCCATGATAAAAATATCAAATAATCAAAGTTAGAATTATAAGTTCATATTATCTCAGAAACTTTTCAAAATGCTTGTCATTAATAGACGTTACCATTCGAGAACAGACAAGAAATTAAAATCGAATTATCTCAGATATCAGTGGTCAGAACTTCATTATTCCTATGACAACATGAATGACATAAAAAGTAATAGGAAAATATTGTATGAGAGTTTATAAAATATGATCGATTTCAAATATTTCTACAAGCTGTCCATTCTTCATCCATAATTATGAGATTGTGAAAAAATCTAGAGACACCAAATATTAATCAATTTTTCGAATTCTACTTGAAAAATTAGTATTGAAAATTCCTTTACACTCTGAAGTCATCGTTTTTGTATAATGACTAATAATTCTTGGAACGGGACTCTAAAAAGATATGACTCTTAGTTACTTGAATCGAAAAGTAGCTTTTTATAATCGCCCTGTAGGTACGAAAACAAAGATTTTTCTATATTGTTCTCAAACTCCTACTCAATAAGAAGAGAAATTTCCACAAATTGTGCAAACCTCTTAGAAAACAATTTAGAAAGACATGAATGAAAAAAAGTTTCCTCTTTTTAGAGTCACAAACATTAATATTCTTGTAGTGGACTATCCAGAAAGAGGTTTTCTTATGCTAATCAGAGTATAATGAATATTTTCATTTAGTTTTGTGAGGGGGAACTGTGAAGTCCAATTTTTCTCACAGCAAATTGGAATTGTTTCAATTGATACGGTGGTTGAGCCTCCATTTCGGTCATTATTCATTTGTTGGGAGTGTGAATGAGATAAACGGGTATTTTCCACAAATTGACAGCCTCAAGGGTGAGGAGTATGCCAATCACAAATTCAAAGGACAATAAATTAAAAGTAAACCAGCTATTGGCCTACTAGATCACCAGACCTCACGAACTTTACTTACTTACTTATTTTTTTCTTTCAGGAGAATTCAGCAGGTTATTTCTATTTATTTAAGATAGTTTTGACAGAGTTGGTTATCTTCGAATATCATTAGTGCAAAATCGAAACTATCTAACTAACCACTGATCTTCTGATCGATTGAGATATAGCTGGGAATATTCAGACATCAATAATTGTGGCAACACTTCACAGTTCCTTGACAACAATGTCAATTATTGTTGAAATTTTTACAAAAACTGTTTGACGGTTATCCACAGTCAATAGTTCAAAAATTCTATGAATCAAAAACATTTTTTAAAATAATTCGAAAACTTTCTGTTTAGGAACATCGTTGAAAAAAGAGAATCAGCAACATCGCACTTTATGGTGATCTGTCACAAATATCTTGTTTCAATAAATAGACTATACCAAGTCACATGATATGAAATCGAGAATTTCAGTGAAAATTACTCGAATATTGAACATCAAATGGAAATTATACTTTTTTAATCGAGATTTATATGAATATCTCGAAAATGGTTCATTTCGATAGTATGAAAAATCGAATCGTGATATAGATTGTTATTCTCATGAAGAAGATTTTTTGTAATAATTCGGCAATCTTGCAAATGTATTTAAGTTCCACAAATCGTCAAGCAATCCATGAAAAAACAAATGTGAATATCCGAAAATAAACATGGTTTAAAAAAAGCTTTGCCACGTTTCAACAACACACCCTGTATAAATAAAAATAATCCCAAATAGTCAGTATGGTCAAAAAAATTTATCAAAATATTTAACTTTGTTGTTGACTCACCCTGTATATGAGTGATCATGAGTTATTGAATTTGCGTCAAATTAACATCGCTTTTATTCTCGTCTATTACAAAAGCAAATCATCGCACTCAAAGGTTTTATACCGGGCATTGACAATGTAATTGAAGAGAAAGTAACACCGCAAATGCACAAATATTCAGGTCTTGAGATTTTTATCGCTACACTTTGAATATCATCAGGTGAACTGTAATTTGCTTGCTAGAAAAGCAAAAGTGATGGAATTAAAGACGTCGAAGAATATTATTTGTGGCAGAATTAAAAAGAGAAGTAGATTTTTGACACGTTTGCATTCATTATGGTTTTCAACTACGATTTCAGTAATTTTTGATGCGTTGGTATATCATAATGACGATGACGATAATGACGCACAAAGGCGGATTTACCAGCTGGGTGAATAGGCTGAAATATATCATACAGGCTGTCCGTTTTTTGAATACCACCTTGGAAATCTTGCTTAGCTAAATAAATACAAAGGTGGAATTGAGGCAAAATTAGGGATATTAAGCGCTGAATAATACTGCAAAAATTTGAGAAAGTCAAGAGAATGGCAATGTGCTTAGAATCAGGGGATGGACAATCATGTTTACCTTCTTATTGTATTTCGTGTTTTATTTTTTTACAATATTATTGCGGAAATTGGTCGAAAATTTACAACAAAACTCATCCAGTGCCTATGTCTCTACTAGAGACTGAACAAAGTGTCAATAAGACTTAACTTTGTACAATATTTTTTTTGAAAGAATCCTCGCAAAAAAATGGATTTTGACGAAATCATGATATGAAACCAGATATTTCAGAAGGCGTTCATAAGACAACCCAAACTCGACAGTGAAAAGACAATGCCATATTCGAAAACTTCTTTAAAAACTGCCTAAATGAAGGTTAGGTTTGGAAAGTTAGAATATTTAGTACGAATATAGTCTACCAAAAAAAATCACGGATTATGGAAATTTACGTTATTATGTGACATCTTCATAGCTATCAGATATATTTTCAATTTCTTTTCAACTTGGTATCTATTTTTGAAATAAATAACAGATATTATTGTGAACTGAAATATCAAAATTTAAGAGGCGCCAAAAATTGAATAGCCTACCGGTGCCAAATCCGTAAATCCGCTTCTGTGTTCACGAAGGTGTAGAACTTCTTTTTATTTTGATTCGGCACACTTTCATCAACTTCTAGTATACTTTACATCAATTTCTAGAAGTCACCAATTATTTTATATCTTTGTTCTAATGTCCTGACAAAGACTATCAACTTCTCACGTAAATTGAATGGCGACTAGACTGATATTGAATTTTCAACAATTGATCACTACACCAACTAGTTATAGCCCTAAAATAATTTTGGCATTCAGCTTCTCATCTTTATTGCGTTTAACATTATATACGAGGACCGATCAAGAGAAAGAGTGGATTTTGTATTTTCTTGGACTGTGTACATTCGACTATCAAATTTTTTTCTTATGTTGGTACACATATGTTTATCATAATTTGGTATTATCAACCGATTTGGATTAGTAGTTTTATGTTGATAATTGAAAAGGTTAGTCACGTTTTTGTGTGTTTTTCGACTTGACTTTCGAAGAAATTGATAAACAAATATATGTTTAACTTTACGTTAAAAATGGAAAAAATGCTCCACGGCACATGAAATGTTGACTGTGGCATTCGGCGAGCCAATTTAGTCCCAAAAATATTTATGAATCAATGTCAATTTTTTTATTTTTATTTATTCATAATTTTTATATTTACATTATATTCATTCATACATCATTTTTATTTAGACATTATTTATACACTTACTGTCAACTTGTGCTTTTGTACCACTTTTTTTACAATTTTACATTATTGTTTCATACCAACCTAACCTAACGTCTGTCAAGGTTATTTTCTTCATTTACTTTACGACATTTGCGGAGTTGTGGTATCACGTCTTCGATGTCAAATGTCCTTAGTATCATTTTATGCATATTTGACGAATAGATCCGTGTTGCATGTGATGTTGCATGTGATGTTGAAATAAATATTGATTGTTAACAAGATCGTGGTTCTTTCAGTACTGACAATATTCAATCTCAGTTATTTCCAAACAGTTTCTTGTTTCTGCAGATATTCATACAAAAACAACCTTGTAACCATCAGACTTGCATGCAATTATAATATATTTTGCTTTTATTGTACCAGAGGAAAGTTGGCGGTCAGAAGAATAAACGTTTTTTTATGATATCCCATGTAGTTTTCACTTTTACTGGTACTTCAATTGATTTATCGTCCCATTGTTACATAGTTTTTTGTTCTTACTGTGTTGGGTGGTGAAGGTAATTCTGTGGGTTGACTAACTAGCTAGTATTTCTTCTTTGTCTATTATTTCCTGCGGCAGCAATAAACTGAGTCAGTAATAATGAACTTGATGTAAATTGTATACACTTTCGTTTTTTCGAATGCCACTTTGGGGTTCTCGCTTATTTTGAGAGATATGAAATTGGTCACTGGAAAAAAAAACTTAGAATATCTCCAATAGTTTTGAAGATATCGCGAAAAAAAGAAAATCAAAAATATTCGTTTGAAGTCTTTTTACCCGAAACTATACTGGATATTTTTGAATAAAACTGTATTCAGGAAATTTCTTCAATGAGTTTTTGAATACAAAATCGCCTTTTCAGTGATTTGCCAAATGGCGGAAAAACGAATGCCAATTTTGATTTTTCTTCTAAACGCCATTCTTAGATTTCAACCATTTCAGATATTGCTTTCAATTATCTCAACAACGGTGTTGAATGGTGGTTTTATATCACGGCTTTGTGGAAAATCTGATTTTTCAGCATTTTGATCAGATTCTGAATTATGTTATCCATGTATATAACATGATACAAATTCATTACATTTCTTCATGAAAAATTAAATATATAAAATTGCCAACCGACCTTGATGAAGTTCGATGAAAAATTGTCACCACTCACAGACTTGTGATTGGAAAAGAGGATGTTTCAAGAGCAATATCATATCTCAAAAAACATTGTACTTAGAATCATTCTATGTATGTCTTCTGATTGTACCATAACATTTTTTGCGGAACTACTGTTTTCTTGAATTATTCAGTTGAAAATTGTCGAAAAACTTTTTAGCGCCAAAATCTCCACTAAAGACTAATCAAACTGTCAAAACACATCAACTACAGTTTCAATTCAATTTGCATTGTCCAGAAACTTTAGATAGCTTCTCGATTCGCTTCCAATTCCGGTTTTTTTCAAATGAAACAATCTTTTCATTTTTGAAAAATGGTATGAATAGTTTGGTACACGTTAACATCCCATCAAAGATATAAAAGTATCAGGTCAGGTGACCTCGGTGCTCAATTCCACGGTAAAAGAAATTGATACTTCCCATTGAAAGATTTTACAGTTTTTTCTCAATCATGAGACATATTCAATATTGATCATTCATTTTTACACTAAGGCATACCATATCGTATGATAATCAATAACAACTGTGTCAAAAAATGTCAAAGAAAGTTGACGCGAAGAAGACATTTTGTTTTTTCATTCCTCCTATATATTAACATATATATATTCCAAAGCAGAAAAAATTATATTCTCAAATATAAATGAAATCTGGTGTTCAACTCCAAACGTTTGGGGATACATCAAATTTCTATATTTGTGTTACACTCTGTACAATGAAATACGTGAAGTTCGTCCCAGATCAGTATGCAATCCCTTTGACAACTGATATCTCCTATAAACACGGAGTTCAGTCGAAGTAACTCGGATTTCCATTCCAAGAACGTTATTGGAAAAATTTGATTTATGTAGGCACGCAGTCTTCTCAAGCTTTCAAAGTTTAACGTGGGATTTCGTGAATAGAAAAATAACACCGCCACACACGACTGTTTTCTTTCAGTTTGAATTTCATCATTCCAACAGCTTGAGCTGTATCATTTCCTAAATTAATTTCCATAGAATAGTTGACTTTCGAAATTGAGCTGGTGGAGATTAACTGAGAAATAAATCGTAGTTTGAAAACTTGAAAAACCCGCAATAATTACATCGGAAACTTAAAAATGATTCTCTGCATGAGGAGAAAATTAATGAAGAAAAAATTAATGCGCATACGCACGATCAAACAGTGAGTTAGAAACAAGGAGACGAAACTGGAATCATCGTTTTTAAAAAATTACCTGAGATTCGTAATCGGTTGGCACGTAATCTTCACTCTGCGATGTCCTTTTCCCATATCTGAAAAATAAAATGACAATTAAACAACCTCGAAAAACACTAATAACAATAATAACTCATAAATACTAAATAAATAAATAAATAAATACCCAATATTTTTAGTGCTTGGAACAGTTTAACTATCAAAATATATCAACATCAACGTGTGATTGCTCAGTTCTTCTGGTCTGATAATAAAATCCTCCCAAAAAAGTCAATGTGTGCTAAATCTGGACTCAACAGCTTCTTTTGTATCAATGCACCTGATTAACGATAATTCTTAAATCACCAATATTGAATGCTCTCTCTTGGTTAATATAATTTGTGAAGTATAAAAACAATTCTCTACTAGATTTCAGACTTTTAGTTAATATATTTCATTCAGAAATATTCGAACACCCGTATTGTCCATAATTGTGGCATTGATGACAATGAAAAAAAGCATTGGATCCAAATTAGATACTCAATTCGCTAATAAGGTTTGTTGATTCTAGTCGAAATTTCTACAAATATTGAAAAAAATGTTCAACGGTTGTCCAGACACTAATCCAAATTTGGTGTATACATTTTATTACTTCGTACCATTTTTGAAACAATTTGAATGATAAACCTAACCTTTTTTTCTGTTTCGGAGTTTTGTTGAAAAAATGACTGATAGCAACACCGCACTTCCTGACGAGTTGTCACAACTATCTTGCTAAAATAAATAGACCATAGTAGGTATCATTTCAATAAAAAAAATGTTAATATGATCAAAGATGTCTGCAAATTCAATCACCACCCAAGAACAATTAGGATTACAGAAATATTTTCATATATTAGTACTCTAGACTGATTGGAAGCTGAAATGCACAAAAACCCGATACTCAACTAACTTTTAATGACTGTCTATAAATTATCCAGCTTCCCGGAACTTCAATAATCGCTCAGAAGAATCCGGTAAGTCCCTTCCCACCTGTTAGCTAGAAAAGCGTCTGAAATGCGAAGCTACAGATTTATTGGATCAAATCGAATATCCTCTTCTGTGTCGTATTTATTTTGCGGAAATACTCCACTGCAAATAATCGAGTTAGAATTGAATTGTCTCGAATTCTACAGACGAATGTTATCCCTCTCGAGATATTTATAGGAATATCCGGCGATACGTTGGCGAATGGAAAATTTTCTGATTCCTGAAAGCACTGGAGTGTAAATATTGTAACGTTTTTCGTGGCTTCAGGTGGAAACGCTCATAGTTTGAACTGTAAACTAATTAATTTTTGCACAACATCTGGTGGACTAGTTAGTTGAGGTTAAGAAGCTTTCTGAGAGTGATGTACATTAAAAAAAAAGTATAGTTTGGCAATCTTATGGCCCAGAGAACTAAAGAAGGTGAATTTTATCGAATTGACTACAACAATGTTGATATAAACGTCGAAATTCAGAACTAAATGGTTCACCGCCTTCTGAAATATCGTTACCGATGAATCTCGCAGTGAGAAAACCATTTTTTTATTATTTCACGTAATTTTGTTCCCTTTATCGAATGCTCCAATTTCTTGATCATGACGAATACAAATAAAGGAGTTGTTCCAAAAAGCCACAACTCGCCCTCAAAAAACACCCTTAATCAGAGATGTATTAAAAAAATGTATTCTAAAATAAACATTTGAGCTAAAAATTTCAATATGGTGGCTTTCACCGTTAATGCATTGTGGGCCATTAGTTTATCTACCAAACTATTTTTGTAATGTGCTTCCACACTCAGAAAGCTCTGTCTTCCAGTTACTAACTGTCAAATAAGGTCCTGTTTTAGTTTCCAGAAAACGTCATCTAGAGATTATTGATTCTCAAACACTCCATTTCCATTTCTCTTCATCCAAATATTCCTAGGAGAATCTATCTTTGTCATTGTTACTCTCTTCCTCGAATCATCTACTCGATATTTTCAAGGTCACCAAAATGTCGAAAACAAGGCGAAATGTTATTTTCGCCAGCTCCACGATGCATTTGCTGAATTCAGTATCACTACAACATGTCAACTAACTCCCAACTCACTCATCCACAATAGCCTTGTAGGTTATATAGGCCAAAAAGCGCACTCTCTGTATAAAAATAAAACATAAAAGCTATCCAATTAGGTTGAAATAGGTCCAAAAATTCCCAGGTGGTTAATCTTCCGTTACAGAGCGAAGAGATTTTGGAGCAAAGCATTTCTGTCAGATGCTTCTGAATATTTTATAACCAAATAATTGGATTGGACTCCAGGTTTCCTTTGGGAGGATCTAGCAATCGTGATCACAATTTATAAGCTCAAGTCATCGAGAGGAACACACCAGACTGAACACTGAACGAGTTATGATATACGACCCAAACATACTTGTAAAAATATTATTGAACATTTATTTTCATATAGCACATCCATCCAAAGTTGTGAAAAATTCACCCCAAACCATTTTTAAAGATCACTTTGACTACTGTTCCTTCCTCGTCCGAATTTCCCTATCAAAGCGCAAAATATTTATTCTTGCAGTATCAGCAATTTCATTGAAAAACTCGTCAAACCCTTCTTGCTTTCATTGCATATCATTCCATATGTTTCTTCGAATTTAACGTCTGACAAGCTAATCGTGGACGTGTTTCGAATTCGTTTAGACTTCTTTGGAGAAAAACTCAGGCCTCACGTATGTCTGAAACATTCAGGGTGTTTTATTGAGAAACGAAAATAAGCTGAGACCATGTAGAATTCGCCGAGCTGGTTCAGAATATACCACATATGTGGTGTCTCAGAAGTTTCATAAGCGAGATATGGGGTGTTTTATCAATTTTACCAATTTCTTTTTAGGGTCATTATTAGTAGAATATCCAATATGTCCTTTAAATATTTGGTGTACACGCTATTTGACTTTAATTAAAGCGACTGACATAATTTATAAAAGAATCCAAGTCTGGATCAACTAAAGTTCAACATATTCCTGAGATCTCAAAAAAACTAACTCTATTTTGCTAGTTCAGCTGAATTTGCCAAATTGATAAAACACCCTATACCTGGCTTATAATATTCCTGAAACTCCACATATACAAGATGGCTCACGAGGTTTTGGGCAGTATATATCTAGAAGAATATTCGGAGTACGCTATTGAAATTTGGCAGTTTTAATCCATTGGTAATATTACGCATTTTAGGCAAGCTGCAATGTTGTTGAAACGTCACATTTTGGATCCGTGGTATCATCTTTAGAATTTTCAATGGGACAATCCGTATATTTTTTTACTGTTGCAAAGGTCCCTCTTATGCTCATTCAGCCATAACTTCACTCCGAAACAATAAATAAATATTTATGTAGGTTTTTCATTTGAAAAACAAAGATGGCTCAGAAACATGAATTTTTTGGAATGGAATAACACTTTTACAATACTTCAAGCTCATATTGATTTCCATTTTCAGTAATGCAGCATTCAATAATTCTGAGTAAATTTGCTGTGCATGCTGCTTGAATCATTTCTGGTGTGACAGATTGGCAAGCTGCCCCAATTCTGGTTTCTTAAACATTCACATCGATAGAGCTGTAACATTTTTTTTTATTACAACAGGGGTCCAAAGGATATACTTCAACTGGAGGCTTATTGTATTTTCCCTATCATTCCGATACCTTGAAAGATATTGGTCCCTTTGACTATTTTGCAAAGGTCACTAGGTTTCAGGATTCCCACATTCTCTAGGTTTAAATCAGGTTCACCTAGTTGTACTACTCTTCTATAGTTTAGTGCCTCACAATAGCACAAAATGTGTTCAATAGTCTCAGGTTCTAAGCCGCACAATCTACAAGTCTGGTCATCTTGATATAGCCCCATCTTTTGTAGGTGTGTTCTGACAGGAGCATGTCCTGTAAGGAGACCTGTTACTGGTCTTATCTGATCTCTACTCAATCTAAGTATCTCATCAGTTCGTTTTTCACTTGTTATCTGAATTACTATATTCTTGTTCTGGTGTTTTATCCCAGGCTATTATTTGTAGTTCTTTGACACGTCTTTTAATGGAGTTACCCAGTAGTTTCTTGGGCACTCCAAGTACTGGTTCTGGGCCAAAGTAGTGTGTAGCTGACCCCTCCCAAGCTAGTTCGTCATCGATTTCTTGCCTTCTATTCATATTATCTCTTGGCATCTGCAAGATATTGTCCCCAACGAATTGTAGTGGTGTATTTTTCCCACTATCTTTTGACGCTACAGGTAATCTGAGGAGCCCCATTCTAGCCTCCCCTTGCACTTCAAGGTGAAGCGGGGGAAGACAGAGCATAACCTAAATAGCTGTACCATATATTAATCCTTTCAAATATCCCCAAAGAAACAAAACAAAGTACTGTATGATACATTCCGAACCAGCTCGGTGAACCCTACATAATGTTAACTTCCGTTTCTCAACGGAACACCCTGTATAGCAAATAATTCTCGATATCAATCAACTCAGTCACTTGTATTGAGGTGGCAACAACGTATATTCTGACAAGCAGTCACACCCCACTTCTTCGAGCAATATCATTTCGTCCTTTGTTTCTGCACAATGTTCATCTTCAGGGCCTTCTGGTATTATGTGCGCAATATAGGAAGGAAAATCCTTTAGGATATCAAAATGGGAAACCAGGAAATATCATGCTCAAAGTATTTCTCTAATAGAAACATTGTTGTGCCTTATATTATATGAAACTTGTTCACATCTAATCAATAGTGAATTTTCAGCTTCTCTTTCAGACGAGATTATGAATTGCACTCCCTAAATATAACTATGGGTTTTAAGATGAAGCGTTCTCTCATTTGCAATGAGTTCTCTCTGGTTTCCAGTTTCTCCAATTTCGGTTTGCTTCATCAATTTTTTCCTGTGATGTAATGCCTGATTATTGAGGCATATCTTATGGTCTGGATTATGCTTTCAATTCTGTAGAAGTTGTCAAAGCATCTGATGAAAATCAAGTTTAACATTCTCTTCAAATTTCTTCTGTATCATAATCTCAGAAACAATTATTGGTAGTGGAACACACTCCGAAGAATAAATTTCTTGGTCTTCTAGACCTAGAAATTGGTTGGTCCAACGCAGAAACTGTTGCTTTTGGATAATCTGAATCTTTTGATAATACTCATGAAGCCTCTGTTCATAACGTACTCTAAGGAAAGGCATATCATAATCCTAGAGTTATATTTGAGGTTCCAATTTATTGCCGAGGTCAGTAGAGCATCTTGTTATTCTTTCGCTGATGAAATCATTAAAAATGAGGGATACTGTTGGAGATCATGAATATTCCTGTTCTTTCGTGGTAAGGAAAAGTTACGCTAACAAATAAGCTTCAAAATATCATTGAAACTTCCAGATTTGAGTGTCTTTGACTCACCTGGGTCTTCCATCGTCCACGTAAAGTCTGTTGAGCTCGTGCAATCTGAGTGCTGCCCTCTGTGTTATTCTTGGATAGTACTCCGTTGGAGTCCGATCTCTTCTAAATCTGTCCAACACTAGCAACTATTAGCTTTGAAATCTCATCAGAGGTGGCCATTTCGAAGCAAAAAAGTTGAAGGTGCTGATAGCTCCAAATTTGGAGAGATTATTCAAACTTCCTGGACCAGAAGATATCGTGGCATTCCCAGATAATTGTTTTATGAGTCTGAGCTTGTGGGTAGAAAGAGAGTGTGAACACGATACTACTCATGCTCCTGCCGCTGCTACTTGCGACAGGAGCAGGTGAAAGGGCTGAATTTGAGCTACTAACAACAAAAAACACCTGACAAGGTACAATTTCTGTTCCATTTGTATTCAGTTGTAGTGGACCGGCAAAACAAAAAGTATCTTTGTATAAAAAACTTTTTAGCTTTCATTTGACCACCTTAATATGTCACATCAATTGCGTAAAGTATGAATCATTAGGAGACATTCTCAAAAAATACATTTTTAACCAGGCATAAATCATTAGATGTCATGAATTGTGAATAATTTACCTTGGTCTTCCGATGGCAGTAAACAATTTATGTATTTTGTACAATTCCTTCATCATGTCGTCGTTGTTAGGATCTTCATCGGCAACAACCCAATCTTCTTGTAGGAAAAGGAGTACTAGAAGGATTGCCAACCATCGCAGATTAGGCCACCTCATCCTTGATTTCGTTTGGGAACTAGAACAGAAGAACTATATCTTACTGATAGCTTAGAAAAATGGTTTCGTTATCTTTGATTATTATATTATTATTATATCATTATTATATATTATTATATTATTATTATTATCAAATAATTGTTGAAACAAGTTCTCTCTATTTGATTGAGCCTTATCGAAATATTTCATTTATTCAAGGAAGATAGTTGTGACTGATCGGGTTATCTTTCAATACCATCAGTGTAAAATGGAAAATATCTAGTTAATCGCAAATTTTCCAATTGGTTGAAACATAACCTAGGAACATTTAGGCATCCAGTAATATAGCAACATTTCACTGTAACGATGCCAATTGTATTTGAAGAGGAATCTTTGTTTTTTTAATTCTTGCTAAATCACATATCACATATATATGATGATTGGTCATACGAACAGGTCTGGAAACTACGGCACTCTTGAGTGGTGGGAGTGTTATTATTTTCGAAGAATAATTTGCCTTACTTATCCGCTTGGAGCGTTGTGTAGAGGTGTGATCACGTGATTGGTCTTTGACAGTTCGTATTGTGAACAAGACAAACGGTTAGGACTTGAATGGTTGATGAAATCAATGACAGAAATATTATATCTTGCAAAACTCTCTCGAATAAATCAAAAAACATTCGTATTTTCACAAAGCTGGTTGGATTTGATTTGTGATTGGCTGACAAAGAGAGGGCAGCGCTGCAGGTGGCGAAACACGAGAACCACCAAAATATTCTCAATGTTTGGGCAATCCCACATCCTACCAGTTTCCAGACTTTTATATACGACCGTGTCCACAGTCAAAAGTTATCCAGTTTTGGTCTATAAATTTAATGAATCACTTTCTAAAACAATAGGAATATAATCAACCTTAACCTTACTTCAAATAAGGAAGAATACAGGCTGCCAACCGATGCATATATTCGCTATATAGTATTTTAAAATCGCGCACTCTCACACGGGCATCTAAAATCAAAACCTACAAAACAGTCATCAGGCCAATACTCACCTATGGTTGCGAAACTTGGACAATGACAAAAGCCAACGAGGAGAGGCTCAGAAGATTCGAAAGGAAAGTGCTCAGAAAGATATTCGGCCCATATCATGATCCACCTACAAACCTGTTCTGTATTAGAACAAATGAAGAGGTAAAAACTTTGTACAAAGACCCAGATATTATAAAAGAAATTAAATCGCAGCGCCTTAGATGGGCAGGCCACGTCCATAGACTCCCAGAATATAGGCTCACCAAACTAATATGGGAGGAGGTACCTACAGGAAAAAGACCTTTGGGCAGACCGCGTATGCGCTGGAGGGACAATATAAAAGCAGATCTTACAGCAATGGGATTACCCTATGACACGAATATGATGAATGACCGTACGACATGGAGGCAAGTGGTGCAGTCAGCCAAAACCCACCCAGGGTTGTAGAGCTAAAGAATGATGAACCTTACTTTTTGTTTCGGAGTATCTTCGAAAAAGAGACAATCAGCAACACCGCATTTTCTGGCGAGCTTTCACAGCTATCTTCCTCAAATAGACTATAATTTTCGATGCGATATGAAGGAATCAGGAATAGGTTCGTTTTTTTGATTGTGCATTGACTGACGTGAAATTATACAGGGGCACTTATTTGAAGAATAAAACAATATTTTTATTCATATAAAACTTCTCACAAAAGGAGATATCCTGTGATGTTCAGAGAACATCGTGAGAAGCAAAGGAAAGGAGGTTAGAATTGGTGTTCTTTTTGAATTTGTGAAGGTCATATGCCTCGGGAAACACCTCCCTGTGCAATATGTTCCAGATCCTCGCTGTTCGTTGGATGAACGAGTCTTTGAAAAGAGATGTTCTGCAGGTCACCAAATCAACCACAAAAGGGTGTGAAGACTGGACTTGACGGGTTAACCTCGTAGAGACCGCCAAAGGAGGAACGATTGTTGATATTTCAGAAGAGCATCGCCCATGAAAATATCTATAGAATAGAGACAGATCGCTAACCCTTCTACGGTGTTCCAGAGAAGTAAGCGAGTTAGTAAGCGAAGCATCACCGACGAGACTAATTGCCCTTTTTTGGATAGATCCCAACAGCTCCAGGATATGTTTAGGTGCTGCACTCCAAATATGGGAACAGTATTCCAGGACAGGTCGGATTTGTGCCTTATAGATCGTGAGCAGCTGACTGGAAGTGAAATAGCTCCTGGCACGAAACAGAAAACCAAGTTTTTGAGATGCACTTTTGGCAATTGATCTCACGTGATTTTCCCAAGAAAGAAAGAAGAAGATGGATGACTTCAAAGGTATGGTCACCTCTGACAAGCTCATGTTGGGCATTGTGAGGTTTTTGGAGAAAAGACATGCTTGTGTTTTGTTTGCATTGAAATCCACTAAGTTTTTGGATACCCATTCGACAATTGTTGCTAAATCCATATTTATGTTGTTAACACTTCTTCCTCGTTCGTTTTTGATTTGGCGGGCTGGTATTGGAGCCCTGGAAGAGAAGGCAGTGTGGAGGGTACTATCATCTGCGAAGCTGTGTACTGGACATGAAGTTGCCTCCAACAGATCATTGATGTGGAACAGAAACAGTGTTGGTGACAGAATTGATCTCTGCGGAACACCAGCATTTATAATCAGAGAGTCAGATGAAACTCCATCGACCACCACATGGAGTGATATGCCTGAGAGAAAACTAGTCGGCAGAGAACATAGCTGAGGAGGCAAGCCATAAGATGTAAGCTTGGCGAGGAGTCCCTGGTGCCAGACTCGATCGAATGCCTTGGAGATATCTAGCGCCACGGCTAAGGTTTCACCATATTTCTCGATAGATAGCTGCTATGTGAGACGTAAGCAAGCAGGTCACCAGTTGATCTCTGATGACGGACACCATATGGTGCTTTGCAACCCAAAAAGTTCCCACTAAATTCAAGTTTCATGGTGAATTCGAAGAAAATATTTACCTCTGCATCAAGAAAAAAACATAGGAATCAATGAAACAGAAATCTAATAGATATTGTTTTCCCTTCTAAGAGATCAATAAACGCTACAGAGAAAAGCATATCGTCACTACATCTAGAATTTCTTTCGTTTCTTTCAATATTTATTCTCAACATAATATCTGATATTGGTTCTGAGTCGACAAAATTGGTAATTCTTATGAAATCCACATTCAAGACACCTAACCCGAATAGGCAATGTAGCACGGAATGATACTTCAGTCTAAGTGATTGGATACTGATAATAATTGAGGAAATATAAAAAGAAATCACCAGAAAAAATAACATAGGAGAGCATTTAACTAATTGGTATACGTGATTTCTGAGTTTGTTCGAAACTTGAGTTGATTAAATATAGGTAGTTATTCTTCTGTATTCGTTCGTTGATTTTCGTACAATTGCCCCATAACTTACAACTTTGAAAGTTTTCCCAATGCATATTTACACGGAAAAGACGTAGGAAAGGTACAACACTTGGTACACTAATTCGTAATTGAGGTCAAAACTATCAAAGACAGCTCTGTATTGCTTCCAGAAGTTTTCGGGAATGTCATCTCACAACGATGTGTCCAGAACTGTCATATTGATGTCACATTCTCCACCTCTTTTCATCCGACGATTCATACAATATCCTATCCTTCTCACTGTCATATCATTCTCAAATAAACAGATCTAGAGGCAAATGAAATTTTGAATACAGGGCAGAACGTTATTTTTGCCAGCTCAACGTTGAATTTGCTGGAAGTCAGTGAAATATCATTTTAACTCAGAGCTCCCTCATTCACAATCACCATCCTGTAATGATAATTCGAGAAAATGGATCATACTGTACAAAAAAGAATAATCGAAAGTAACCCACTTGGGTCGAAATAGTTTCTGAATACCTTGTAGTTAGCAGACTTATTTGAAATACTAGTATTTAAAAAACGAATACAAGGTATGTATTTTATTTCTTATAACTAAATACTTTTTTCACAAATATTTTGTATTATATTTGAAATACTTCACGAGATGTATTTCGTATTTGTGAAATATACAGAGTGTTTCATTAATATAGTAAAAAATGAAACTGGGAGTAGAGAGGACCAAACTATGACGATTGGGCACAACATCGCTTATACAAATGTTGATGGTTAGAAAGATACAGTGCGTTCAAAGTTTAAATTTTATTTGCTTATTCCTTAATAGCTTCGACAGTTTTTATGATATCGGTTCAAAAATTGGTACCGTGGAGGTTTCCAGGACGGCAAACAAGAATATTTCATCAGTATTAACGTAGTCCTTAGAGGGCGCCACTTACCTGCTTACAATTATTTAAAAATACGCACAACTTTTTTGTCCGTCAAAATTGAACATTTTCGATCGAACATTTATGAAACTACGTTATCTTTTGAACACAAAAGTATTCTTGAAAAGAGTCGAAAAATCTTACCGCTTTTACGATAAACCCGATTTCAATTATTGGAGTCACAAATAAATTCAAATAATTTGTATGAGCGATGTTGCGCTCAATCGTCATATTTTGGTCCTCTCTACTCCCACTTTCACTTTTTTAGTATATTAATGAAACACCCTGTATATTATTTGAATACAAAAAGCAAAAGTATTTTGCATTTGAATACTTTTTGTGAAGTACATCTCTGGTAGAATGAAAAGGTTTTGATCTAAAGCATATCATTACGGAAAATTTGAGTCACAGGAAAGGTGAATAATTATTACTGAAACTGTAAATGTAACGTCACATAAATGTATAATTAGCATTATTTTGTATTGGATTACCGACGTAGCACTTTTGTAATATCAGCATCTATCCTTTGTGAGTTTCGAGCTATTTGAAGCCATGATTGTCACTCTGTGTGTTTGATGGCAACAGAAAAAGAAAATTCGTTGGAAAGCTGAGTCCAAATTGTGACATCATTCCTGAATGCTTTTCACTCGAATAATCAAGAATTCAACCTTATTCCCAACAGTGCGATTTTCGTGAGAGCTTTTATGGGAAATGTTATCTTAATATTGGGTATGAAAACAGAAACATGGAAAATTCTCCATTTATCTCACGTAATTCGATATTGAAAACGAGAAAAGCTTAATTGGGTTAAAAAGGAAACACCATTTGATGCTTTTATTAGATAATGAGGAAGTGTGAGTTCAACAGGAAATAATGAAATTGTTCCTGCAGTAATGTCAATTTCCGGTTTATTTCAGGTACAATCAATAGAGAATCAAACTACTTAACGATGTTTTTTTTTTCAGTGGCCCATATCAACACAAAAACAAATCAGTCAAGTTTTCCACGTATTCGTACTGAAATTATACTCTAAACTTTTCTTTGAACTTCATTAGAAATGGAGGGTAGATATCTAATAAAAACTTTCTCGAAACTATTAGGACAGGTTAGAATAGGTCTAATTCAAGTGGAAATCTAGTTGAGAATTGTTCTTACAACTCAATTGTCATGATAATGAACAGTTTCTTGTACAAAGAGAATAACAAATGGAAAGAGGTTGTAATATATTCGATCCATAATGAAGAAATCTGAATGAATCAATTACAGCGGAATCCCAATCAATATCATAAATGTGAATGTAAGGATGCTTATAATCTTGCACTTCTCACACATATTCCTCGAGGTTTTGGTAGTAACATAGGATACTTTTCCATACAAACAAAATGTCGAATGCTAAATACTTCAATGACATCTAACATTCTAGTAATGGAGTTAAACCCCAAGTGCAGGAGATTTGAATAAGCAAAAACTCGATTTTTTTCAACTGGAATGCACCATATTGTGAAACTATTCCATACCTTCAAATTATGACCTTATAATGTAGTCTCTAAAATTGATTGTTTCGGAGATTTTATTTCATTGAAAAATTTATTAGTCCATCATACCCAACAGAGAGGATCCACTAGATGGAGAATTCGATGATGAATAAATATATAGGGTGTCCTTTCCAAAAAAAAGTGGAATTGATTTTTTGTTGCCTAGGCTTTACACCCTGTGTATCTTCAAATATTCCAGGATTATGTATCTGCGCAAATATGACAACTGTTATTCGAAATATTGTTTTTGTACTCCTATTCCTCAGTTAATTATTCTTGTTTCATACACTGATGGACTACCCAGTATATAGATGAATTTGTTGTTGTATTTCATAAAAGCATATTTCAAGTATTTGGATCGTTATTGAGCTCGTTATTTTTCAAAAAAATTATTATCCCAGCCAACCAAAGGAATATAGTTATCCTACAAAAATATCTCACGATGATTATTTCTAGAATCTATATTCAATTATTTGAATTATGACATATAACTAATTTCTTTCCATTGTTCTTTGTTTTCTGAGGGTGTGGGTTTTTACAAACTTAAAAGATACTTTTATCAACACTAAAAATATCGTAAGTTATTTTGAATTTATTTTCTCTTATTCAATTTCATTTTCAATTACTGAGTTCGACATTCTCCAGAGTCTATTTGGATATTTTTTGAAAGTTCAAGTTCAAGTTCTTTATTTGTCATTTTTGATACAAACGTATATGTGACACGTCAATTTACATGGGGTGAAACAGTGAATTACAACACAAGCCAAAATATAAAATACGATCAAGAGGCATTTTCATACTCTTTGAGTGAATAAAAACAACCTGCTAGAAGATATTCCTTGAGTTTTATTCTAAATTTGATGTAGTTTTTCTCTTCCTTAATTTTTTGCGGTAGAAGGTTAAAATATTTTGTTCCTGCATAATGCGGCGACTTCTTATATTCCGAGTAAGTAGTTACATTTTGTGAGGTGGAAGTCGTAAGAAACGTTTTTGGATTATAAAAACCCTATTTATATCCGTTGATTGCCCCCAGATTGTAATATTCATACTAAGCTTGGAATAGACTAGTGCATAGTAAACATCCAGGATACTATGATTTAAAAAATTTGATTTTAGTGTCAGGAAAGCATAGAATATTTTTTTTAGAGATGTGCACAAGTAGTCTATATGTTTTTCGAATGACAGTCTACAATCTAGTTGTGTACCGAGGAATTTTGTGCATTCTATTGTATCGATTCCCAGATTGCAGAGAGTTTGGATTCGTTTGGACACGTTCATTAACACTTAGAGTTTCGTCACTTATTCTGAATCTTCTTTTTCTTAAAAAAATAAATCTACCAAGATTGATACTCCGAAAATGTTCAGAAGTTTTTTCGAAAGTTTTCAATTTTCTCAAACTAAAAAGACAACTTCATTAACACTAAGAATTTTGCCACTCATTCTGAATTTTCTTTTTCTTCAAAGGAATCATACACTTAGTTTGACATTCCGAATCTGTTCATGATTTCTTAAGAAGTTGTGAATTTTCATAAGCTAAAATGACACTTTCATCAAGACTAAAAATTTCGTCACTCATGCTGAATTTTCGTTTTCTTAAAAAATGCATCTACTTAGTTTGACACTCCGAATCTGTCCAGAAGTTTTTCTCCGAGAGTTTTTGATTTTTAGAAACTGAAAAGACACCTTCATCGACACTAAGAATTTCGTCAATCATTCTGAAAGTAAAAAAAAATAAATATGAGTTTGATACTCCGAGTTAGTCCACAAATTTTTTCAAAGTTGTGAATTTTCACAAACTAAAAAGACACTTTCATCAACACTAATATTTTTGTCTGTTAGTCTGAATTCATGTTTTCTTACAAAAATTTCAATTACCTATTTTGATACTTTCCAGAATCTGTTTGGAAATTTCATGGTACACCACTATCCAATTCTTTTCTATGAAATTCCAAAAAATTTCTAAAAATTACCTATAACCAGCACCATGTCCAGATAAATTTTGACATATCTCGAAATTTGTCGAGTACTTACCGAATGCGTGCACTAAGCCCCAATTCACGCAGACAACTCGTAAAAACGCGATGGCAAACTCGAAAGCCTTTTGATCCTTCGGGAAAGCCAGACACCTAGTATGCACCTGTTGAAAGTCCGATGACGTCGCAGACTGGAGGATCCGGAAAGCGCGCCTTTATAAGAGAACCGCCTTCGCGTCGGTTGATAACAAAAAAGTGAGGGTAGGGAAGGGGGGAAATTTTGATGCCCCTTGTTGCTCCAAACCGAACGGTTTCCAGAAGGAATGTCATGGGGGATTTGTGAAATGAACAAAAAACGCAAGGAATAATGTAGGAAAGTCTCGCACACCAAAAGCGACCCAATATGTGTGAAGTGGTTGGGAAGAAGAAAAATAATTCAACCATATCCAAATGATTTTCAATTCGGAAAATGAGCCTCTAGGTCATAACTCAAAATTGGACAGTTTTCTGAAAATTTTCTCTAGGCTGCTCGATTGGGTCAAAATAAAATGCCTCCAGAATGTAAAAGTCATTTCCTTTCAATTTCACCTACAACCATGGTATTAATATGTGCCGAAAAATCGAACTCGAAAACAAAATACTGGGTACGGTCCATTTACCCCCAACAATTTACTTTCAGTACAAGTAAATGAATGGACATCCATGGAATGTCCCAGTAGGTATTTCCGAGGAATATACCGATGGATACAGTCCAGGGATTTCCTTTTCGTGTCCCTGTATATGAAAAATATATATATTTAATGCTATAATAATCAATAATTGACATTCTCGTCCATTACCTACATTTTCAACAAAATTACATAGCTCAACAAAAAAAAAGAATAATCGAAATACACATCCACATAATTGCCCGACACAATATTGAAATAAAGTTCTCAACTAAATTATAAAACTTTACAGAACCAATGAGAAGTATACAAATACACAGCTGACACAATTTTGAATTAAAGTTGATTTTACTTTGGATTTGAATTGAACCATGCAGTCCGCATAAATGTTTGTAAGGGAGCACATTTCATTGTATTTTTTACATAAAGTATGAATTGGGGATTTGATGCCCATGTTCGTTCTAGTTGATTGTAAATAGAAGCAAGACTCATTTCTGCTACTCTGGTGTGGGATATGAAAGTTGAGCTTGCACAGCAGATCGGGACAGTCCACCAAATTATATTATAATCCATAGGCAACAATTTATCTTGAATGAATATATGATTGTGTCATCTTTCAATTCGCATCTCTATGAACACACGGATTTACTAGATTCCCAAAAGTGTTCTGTCGGTAGAAAAATATAAAAAGGATATCTCTGAGAATAAAAAGCTCTCCTGGAACAGGGTACAGTGCTTGGACCTCTGTAGTTCGAAGACACTTCCATCTGAAGGTAAACTTGTTAGTTTTGCATATGATATGGCAATAATCTATAAGGAGAAAACATGTACAGATGGACAGATTCGAAAATGACAACAGAACAAGACCTCAAAAATGTATGTGACTGGTTCAAACAAACTAACAGTCAACGATCAAGAATTATATTATTTACCTTTCAATTCTTACCCGAATCACCTTCCAGACTTGGGAGCACTGGACATTGGAGACAACATTCATATAAAAGAAAAAGATCACTTGATCTGTTTATATTTTTTATTTTTTTTTATATATCACCTTTCATGTCTATTTTCAGGGTTCGACAATATTCATTGTATTTAACTAAAAATAATAGTACATTGTTTACCGGGTAGGAAAAGCTTAACTAGAGACTTAGCAACACAGGGTCCAGGAATGTGGCTTTTCCTACGAGGTAAACATACTATTTTTCCGAAATTCCTAATAAAATTACTTGGGCTACTATGGAAACGTATTGAGGTTGAATTGTCAAACTTGACAACTGTACGGAAATATCATTCTTCAAGAAATTTTTTCAGGAATGTCAAAATTTCCTAGCGATTTGCGGAAAACATTATTATTATTATTATTTTCGTATCCCTGTATGTCCCCACTGAAATAGACAACAACATTACGATTGAAAAAATAATTTCGTCATCTAAGTCCATTTAATAGCAAGCTATCAGAAATTATTTCGAGAATTGCTTAGCTTAGTTTCAGTGTGTTTTTATTTCTTTGCTTCTCGTTGCCTGATCTAGATTTTTTGCTGCATACTGTTTCCGTTATGAATTAATTTGTATAACTTGCTCCAATTTTCGTGATTTTTTGTGTGTTACATTAAGGTTATATAATTTTTAGGTTTTCCTTCTAAATCACATTCGATGAATACCTCTTGATCACCTCGTGATGTATCAGTTCCTATAAAATTTGATTTTACTGTATTTCTTCTCCACCTCATTGAATTTTCCATCTATTCAACCTTGAATAATTTTTTTTTGTTGGGTTTTAAAGAATATTATTATTATCAATATCATTTTTATATTATTATTATCATCATATCATTGTTTTATAGGGTACCAATACTAAGATTTCGTATCCAAAAAACAAACATTAATTGAATGCATAGGCGTAACGAGGGGGGTTATGGGGGCGTACCCCCCATTGCTCAGAAGAAATAAAAAAAAAAGTGCGAGTAACAATTTGAAAAAATAAAAATGTGGTTGACTGGTGGGGGTTGACACCCCCTATTAGTCAACTATAGTTACGCCAATGTTTGTATGTAAATTCCACCATTAATTTGGTCGCTGCTATCTTTGTTTCTTGTTCACTGACTGGAAAATTCGAAATGTCTTTCCATATGTCTGTTGTATCCGTGAAAATATTTCCCCCTTTCACTTCGTCAAAGTAAATAATGAATGAACATTGTGTCATCACCAATACTGACTGGATATCTAACGATATCGCATATTTCGTTGTCGCAGAATTCAAATTTGTATGCAAATCATTTGCTTTTTGATTCGACGCTTCTGATTAGCGTTAGCGGCATAGGGAAACGATGCTTACATTATAAAATAAATCTGACAAAGTTGAGTATGATGATATATTCCATTCATTAAAGGTTGATAGTTACGTCACACCTGGTGAATAAGTATTCGTTTCATTCTTTTCAATATCAATTAATGCACCACTATTTTTTTTTCTACTTTATGAATGAATCACTGCAAGTTATAAATTATTCCGAAGAAATTCTCATACATTACTGTAATGTTGTTTGTTTGCCACAGGAATCTTTGAAAAATGATCTGCAAGTCAGATGTTTTTTCGAAGTAGAGTAGTCCATTCTTTTATTTCAAAATTATTTCTGTCAGATAAATGATTAATTCATAATTTCATAACACATCGCACCTGTTGCTAGTGTGACGTGACTATTGGCGATTGCTACCACCGTAGAGGGCGCTGCGAAATGTAAATAAATATAGCGTAGAATGGTGGTTTCATGTGATAGAGTAAGCAGTTTTGTAGAACTAGTCGGAGGCTACACCAAGTAGTAAAAGATTCGTTGAAGGTGAACAAATTTTGAAAATATCTCATGTTATTTGTGGAAATAGAGAGAAAAATAGGATCTTTCATGTACAGCCCCTTGGAGAGACTACATAAAATTTGTTCAACAATTTTTTTCACAAGCACTAAAAAATCTACAGTATTGTAATTAACCTGACATTTTTTATTACTGAAAACACACATAGCCGGTTTTTTATTTGGTATACCCCATGGTTTAGGTGTGGAAAATGCAACCCCTCAAATTTATTTCCAAAATAACTTTTCGTCCCATTATTTGTTTACCATTTTAAAATTAATTTCCGATAGTATGTTTCATTCTAAACAAAAAATGTCCCTTGGATTTTTTGCCCAAAATAAACTAGTTCGCAGGAAAAATTATATTACTAACTGCATTAAATGGTTGAAGGGGAATAAACGAAACTAATTAATCAATAACAAAACATATAACTTGTAGAAATCATAGTGAATGTTCAGCCATTGAGCCACGTATTCGCTCAAATAAAGGGACTGCATCTCAACATATGGGATGCTTCAATGAAGTTTCTTTATATGAAATATTCTATCTTTTTTTCACCCCCTCAAATGTTTTACACTTATTTAGTTACACCCTGTATATTTCAACATGTTTCATTCTAAGCACGTTGTTTACAAACAATTACTGCTAAAAAAGTTTTCAATTCCACCACCGGCAGTGTCGATTATTTGCAATAACCAATACTTATTCTTCTCCACGAAATAAATTGAAACAAAATTAAACTTTCTATGACCAACTTCTGGTAACGCTACTGAGGAAAATTCTTGAGGCGTCTCCTGTTATATATCAAAGCTCAAACGATCAGGCTATTAGCACTTCTTCTGTGTTTTCAGAAGGGTTGTTAGAAGCCACACCCCGTCTTGATGGAGGTCATCAAATTAATTTGGAACATTCCGTGGCTGAAAATCCAGCTAAGCTACTCATAATTCTGGATTTGGAGAGCTTTTCAGCTGAAAATGAAATGAAAAGATGCAAGATGCAAATTTTGATACGAGGAATTCTCAGAGTGGTGTGTTGTTTTTCCTGAAATTTCAGGATAGTGTCATGGGAATGTTATTCAATACAACTACCTTATTCTATCTCATCTGAACTTTGACAGCAGGTGTCATTCTTTCAACAATACCACACGTATTTGTGCATTATTTATGATGATATTTTTGCAATTCATCGTGTGTTGACAGTACTAGAAATGTATAATTCATTGGATTAAAAAATATATTAGATGTATATGGGGTGAGTTAATTTCGATGTTTTTATAGAGTAGCCAATAAGGGGAGGGGGTGGAAGTGGTGACAATCCTTCTTTTGCAAAACATCCCGTTCGAAATGAAAATTGAAGATTCCGATTTTTTTTCAATTTCGTCTTCAGTGATGGAGATGGAAGGTGGGAACACTTATATCATACACACTGTATATAGGTAGGTAAGTTAAGTAAGTTTATTCAGTGAGTAAGATACAATTCCTTATTTATTCGATAAGATAGCCCACCTAAGCTTAGCTTGTATTGTGGGTCGTTCTCTCAACATATATTTTTAACAATAAATAGTAACAGGGTGAAAGGAACCATAATAAACTTTCAAAATCGGTATTAAATATGATCTATTTATTTCAACAAGTTGCAAAAAAGTGCGGTATTGCTGTTTGTCTTTTTTTTTTCACGACACTGCGAAACAGAAAGTTAGGTTGAGTTATCATTCAAAATTTTGAAAAATATTATCGATTTACAGAATATACAGGGTGATTCACCAAACTAGTTCTTCAGGGGTTTATGGAGATATCAACTTAAAAGTAACCTATTTCCCTAAAATATTTTTAATACTTTGTTGCTTACGGTTGAACTGGATAAAAAATAAACTTCGTTTATATCATCATGAAAAACTAAAAGTATCAAAGTCTTACATGTGTATTGATAAATCTAGAAAGATTTCAAAAACATTTCAAAATTTCTCTTCAATCTAATAAATTTTCTCGAATTCGTTCGAGGTAAATCAGCATACTCATCAAACTCGCTGCATGTTCTACTGACATTCTTGTTACATTGACCATAAATTATGAATAAATCCATCTAAACCGCATTCAAGTAATAATTTTCTGCCATAGTATTTTTACACCCATGCAACTTGAATACAGGAGAACTATGACGGAATAACATGTTAGTTCTCGGCCAGAATGAAGTTCATAGCCTACTATCTTAAGCACTATCCAATATTTATTTTATTGGAGACGAATTCATAACATAAGTGATCATAACTAACAAACTGTACGAGATAGGTATAGGGATAGTATACTCAATTAAAATGGAAAATGTTATAGCTTTTCGAATAAGTGATAATATACAGGGTGTTCCATTTAAAAAAACAGAGTTTCAGTCATTTTCATGAGTGCCCGGATGACACTCACTTCTGAGCCTCCCTGTATGCTGAAACTGAGATCCAGTTCATCGACAGAATACTTGTTGGTCTTATGCAGCTATAACACAAATTTATTTTTTTCAATGGTCTGGTTTTGCACAAAAATTTGACAAAATAATTTTTATCTCGGAAATCGTAACAGATAGGTATAGGGAATTATGTAGGAAAGTTGTGAGGAATCTCATGAGGATTCCAAAAATGATATAATATACGAGGTGTTCCATTCGAAATAACAAAGTAGCTACCACTTTCTTATACAAGCGGCAACACTGCATTGATGGAAATATTTTAGACGGATAGAGCAAGTTTGATTATCCACGCTTACAAATTTTTTGAATGATCTGTCATTCTGTTCTCCAGATACGTCTAATGTTCCATCCACTGTGAAACATCCGGTATATCGTAATTTGTTGTTGAGATATTCAATTTACTCGAAAATTCTTGACAGGTATACTAATATTTTCTTATCACCTACAGTTTTCATGATGAAAAGTGCAATTTCCGTTTACACATCAATGACGACCGCTACCTTTAAAGTTCATGTCTAGACGTTTTCTCGATAATTGCATATTTCAAATCATCTGGCCTTATTTTTGTGACACCTACGTGATAACCGATTGCCTTTTTTCTTCTAAGATTCACACGGCTGGACTATTTCTTGAAATCATTTGATTCTTATACAGGTTGGCCCACGAAATTTTGGCTAGTATATATATCAAAAACTATTTGGAGACGATATTGGAATTTGGCAGTTATAAGCCGTTGGTTACAATGTCACATTTTCTATCACGTGGTATAATTTGAATTCTCAATTGGACACCCTGTATATTTTTTCACTGCTGTTAAGGTCCTCCTTATGCTCATTCAGCCATGACTTCATTTTTTTTTTGAGGTAAGTACTTCTGAACGATGTACAAATTTTCAGGTAGGTTTTGCATTTAAAAAAGTAAGATTGCTCAGAAACAAAATACATATCCTAGCAACAGCTATTGTACTTGTCAAAAGCCGTCAGTGTTAGTGAACAATCGTTCACTGTAGCACGTCTGCTGTTTTTCCTACATTCTCCATAAATCATCAGCATATCAATAAACTCGTCGTAGTGAAACTTGAAGGCATGATAAGTTTCAAGTCATAAAACTTTTAACAACACTAATTCAGTGAACGATTGTTCACTAACACTAACAGCTTTTGACAACTACAATAGCTGTTGCTAGGATACGTTTTTTGTTTCTGAGCCATCTTTGTTTTTCAAATAAGAAATCTAAATGAAAATATGTTTATCTTTTTGAAGTACTTACCTACGAAAAAAATTGAAATAAAGTTATGGCTGAATGAGCATAAGAGGGATCGTTACAGCAGTGAAAAAATATACAGGGTGTCCTATTAAAAGTTCATGAAATTATACCACGTGATCCAAAATGTGACGTTGCAGCTTACTTGAAATACGTAACGGTTTATAACTGCCAAATTTCGATATCGTACTCCAAATAGTTTTCGAGATATATACTGGCCAAAACCTAGTGGGGCACTCTTTATAGGGTGTTTCACCGTTGCCAAGTGATTAAAACAGATTATGTAGAGTCTCATGGAAAATAGTGATCTGTCTACTATTTCTGAATATTTAGTGAGTTCTTTCATGAATCGATTGTGAATATAAGTACTCGTAATTTCAACCAGTGCTGATTTTAAAACCTATAAATTTTCATTGAAGATTCCAATATCAATATCCTATGCAATGAAAGAGACTTCGATCGCAAATCATCAGAAACCGCGGATATCAAATTACTAATTCGATATTTTGTTTCTTTCATGGAGATATTATGGAATACCTCCTCATGTTGCTGCTTTCATTCAATTATTCCTTGAAAGCGTTCCAATGTTGAGGTGTTTATCAATCCCAAACACTAGAAATCAGATACTATTCATCTGGTGGCTAATTGAGATGCATTAACCATTCAATATTTTTTCAGTGTGTAATTGAAGTAAAAAATATCCGAGATGACTTAATCATGTTTTAAAAATCGTTACAACATGGATCTATTCGTTCACTAGCAAGATGTATTTAGTTTATTAATTTTAAAGAGTTGAAGTAATCACAGTACGTGAGCAGTCCTAGACACGGTAACGTAAGAAATATGACGTTCCTGATATACATCTGAAATGGTGTTGAAGTATCTCATCACGTTAGCACAGAATTCGCCTAGGCAGGGAATGTTGAATAATTTCAATAATCTTAACTTCCATGCTGTTTTATGTAGTTAAACTGTATGTCATGTGCCGTTCGCAAGTTATCGTCCTCGTTTCGTGAGATTTCGGTTAGCGTACGTTCCCTCTTTTAGCACCCGTTAGATAGCGTGAGTCTACGTACTCCCGTAAACCCACAAAATACGAAAACGTGAAAACTTGTGCAATGCGCATGCCCAGATGTCAGAATGATTCCTAACGTTACCGTTCGTGGAACCACTTCAACTCTCTTTTATTTCGATAGTTACGTCATACTCATAGAATAGAGTTGAAGCAGCATATAACAACTAAACAGGCAGTAGTGTCACATACTGCCTGAACACGTTACTGAACCTGACAATATTGACGTTTTAAAACAACGTATTGTTGCAGAATGTGAGGCTGTTTCCGCAGACACATTTGCAAAAGTACGAGAAGAGTTCAAAAATTGGATGTTTTACTGCCAGGAAGTAAATATGGAGGTCACTTCGAGCAATTGCTTTGAGTAGATACTGATTCTTAAATCTGTAATTAATATCATACTGAATGGAATTAAAATTTCAATTTTTACTAATCAGCCATTAGAACTGCCATAAACACAAACAAAATTAGTATCATTGAATGAATTTTTTGGACACCTTTCAAAAGAGGTGTCGCTTGCCGTAGAGTTCCATTCAAAATTATTGGTCACAATATCCTTGTGACGTCATCTCTGACGATTTCTTCATCTATCATCCTTGGTAGGGCAGTTTACAACCTTTAATATTCAGTTTCCAAATTTCACTTGTTTATGTATAATCGTTCCAAAGATAAAAGGGGGGAGGGGACTTTGGAGAAGCACTGTATAATGAGTTCACATATACTCTGTGATTGCACTGTGACTGATGAGCTCTCCTGCCAATGTCAAATATTCACGAATTCAAAAGCTACTAGGTCTGGCTTAAAGAAATAGTAAGCCCAACCACTTGAATATTGTTTCCCAAAAAATTAAGATAGAGCGAATTTGCTCGAAATATCGATGAGGCTGATTGATATGGAAAAAAGTTTCATATAAAAGTTACACGACATCAAAAAGTCCATGTTTTGAAAATAGATTCAGATGCACCGGGTGTTGCATTTTTCCGTAATAGCGAGACAAATATTTCTTTCCAATGGAACAACCAGTTTATTTTTTTGTCATTGAAATGGTCCCTTCGTTCCCTATTCAGCACTGAATTTTTTTTCCAGCCACAATGCACCGGCCAAGTTATTAATTATTTCGACAAAATGGGAAGTGATGCAGGCTCTAATTGAAATAACTGTAACTAAGCTGTTTCTTCAAAGATCTGAATTTTGTCTGGTGAAGTGACGTAGAAAATATCTGGGTGTCCCAAATGTTACGTTCATTTTCGTTCATTTCGATTTAAGTTTATGCGAAATTTTCAAATGGAACACCCTGTATATTAGTTTGTCTGCGCATTCTACATGAAGTTACCTATTACGTATTTACGATATCTTTCGCATGTTCGAATTAGTTTGGCAACATCGCTATTTTTAGCCACTGAATCACATAAAAATGAATTTGAGATATGAAATGTGAAGTTCACTTAGATATTAATACCGTCGCCATTTTTGTTATTTGTAAATATACCAAATCACTAATAATCAATGATAGAGTGATATTTTTATTTCTTTTATGTTTAATATAGTTTTATTATTATTTATTATAAATTAAGAATCATATTAAAACATATAATCAATAAATAAATTTGATGAACAGAATAGAATATTACATAATATTCATATATATTCATATTACATAACATTCTATAAATTTATCAACAAAATCCCATGTCACTTGATCAAAAGGAAGCGTTTCAATTGGAATAAAAATTCTTTCATGCGTCAAATATTCACAAACAGAGTTTTATTGGATAGATAATGTCATCCTCGATCGAAATAAGTAAAAATATATAGGGTGTTCCATTTGAAAATCGAAAGTTGAGGTCATTTCCGGTCAAACCGGAAGTACTGCAAAGCAAGTGAATACGTCAAATAATGCGAATTGACATATAATACACAACCCCCGAATTTTGTTCTTCTATCTCCAATACTAAAAAAGTTATAGGGGCGAGCCACCTTGAAGAATCACCCGGTATAATCTGATACAAGCGGCAACACTGTATCGATGAAAATATTTTAGACGATAGAGCAAGTTTGATTATCCACGCCCAAAATTTTCGAAATGATCTGTCTTTCTGTTCTCCAGATACTTCTAATGTTCCATCCACTGTGAAACACCCGGTATAAGTAAATGCACATCATCATTATATCATTGTTCATGTTGAAAAAAGTTGTTAACATAATATTTAACATTGAAAACATGACAGCAAAGGTCAAGACAGAAGGAAAGATTTTTTTCTCTCTCGACTCTCTATTGCATTAATGGATTTCACATATTTATAATATTGATGTATTATGTTGGTATCAGAATGTGTTACGTCTCGAAAAAACAAAACAAAATGATTGTTGTTGCTGCGAGCCCTAAACTATTTTCATGTCCATGTGGAAAATTACTATGGCATTTCGGAAGGACGAACATCGATCTCCTCTCACAGAATTTATATTGTGAAATTTTACGCATGACGCGAGGCAAAGACAACTTTGCGGTGTTATAACTTTGATTAAACCACAGCAGCAGGTAAATTATAATTTCTTTAATTTCATTTGGTGTGTCGGAAATTTCCATCAGCACGAAATTTATCAAAAAGTTCAAATTGCTTCTCGCGTGGAGTTGACATACTAACTTCTCATCAAAGAAGCTCCTTGTGAAGCTTCGACAATGAAAAATAGTGTTGTATAACGAAATTGTAAACTTGAACATTTTGAGACGACATTTTTCAAAAAAAGACCGCCCGAGCAGGGACTTGAACCCTGGACCCTTGGATTAAAAGTCCAATGCTCTACCGACTGAGCTACCCGGGCTCATACTAATTACTCAAAATTTCAATATCTGAATCTTGGTTCCTTACGAAAAATGATTGATTGCTTTTAGTGGAATAGTTTATGGTGCTTTCTGACATCCGGATTGTGTGTGAATAAGCGTGATTCATAAATCGACTGTCCTTAATATCGTCGATCCTTAAGCAAAACCACGAATTTGCAGATTCGTCATTTTGAAAAAACAAGGTCTGAAGTTTCTATGGCCTTCTAAAAATCAGGTTGCATACTTACCTAATCAAACCCACGACCATCTTCGCTCTTCAATAATGTTGTTTCATGACATTAAGTGAATTAGAATAAATGTGTATAATTACCCAATTGAAAATGAATGATTCGCTTCTACCTCAATGAACATTCAAGTATGTGATGTGATATACTGATGAAAGTAGGTATAAAAAATAGGTAGTAGGCAGAATCCTGCAAAACTATTCGAAATTTCTAATATTCCGACAACGCAAAATATTCAAAATCGAAAGGTCCCACCGAGATTTGAACTCGGATCGCTGGATTCAGAGTCCAGAGTGCTAACCATTACACCATGGAACCTTGAAAATCTTATAAATAAATGGTTTCAGGAATAATAAACATGTGATAATAAATATGAGAATATGTACATCATCTGATTCAGAAACCTCACAGTCTCGTAATTCCCAACATCAGCAGAAATTTTGATATCCATAAATATAATTATAACCATATTTAAAACGTAGAAATTATTTTATATGTAGTTCAGTGGTACAACGTTTCTGTATATCTGGTCTATGTGAAGATGAATGTTCCTGATTTCGTTCTTGTCACATAAACTAGGGTTATGGAAATTCAGAAATGTAAACAAAATTGGCAGTCCAAAACCTTCCATGCTTTTAGGTTGGTTTATGATGGAGATATTGTAGAATTATTCACAATAATAAACGTAGCAATTGAAGTGCTAATTCCACAGTCGCAAGTTCTAGAATATCGTCAGTGGTTCTGAAGGAAATGGATAATAAACAATATATCGTTTCAAACTAGCTTTCAGGATTACATAAAACCTCGGTCTTGTCTACATAATTACCATTGTATTAAAGCTACGAAGATGAAATATTTTACAGATACAATCATCTTCAACTACAGTTGGGACCAAGTGGCGCAAGCATTTTGGAAGAAGTATCCCAATCCAAACAGGCAAGTGAAAAATTATTATGTTTGTAATTTTCTGTTTAATTTGAATGGTTTCAGTAAACATGTGCTCACAGAAGATACATTTGAAAGAGAAGTACGTTCTGGAAAACTATTTTCCAAAAGACTCCTAAGCAAAACAAATAGCATTCCAAAATGGGCTGAAAGATTTATCCATGCTAAGCATGTGAATATTGTTGAAGAAAGTATTGTAGACCCTGAAAATAAAACACTAGTGACTTATACAAGAAACCTAGGATATACCAAAGTAATGGTGAGTAATATATTCAACTAATGAGTAGTTTAGTTATGAGGTAAATATTTTGTAGAGCGTCACAGAGAAAGTTGTCTACCAAGAAAGCGATCAACACCCAGGTAAAACCATAGCTCTGAGGTCTGCATGGATCGATTCACAAGTAAAAGGCTTCAGTAGAGCAATCTGTGCTTTTGGATATGAAAGGTTCAAGAAAAACTGTAACAAAATGGTGTGTACTGATATAACATGATGGAATTGATTGAAATAATTGTTCCTTTTCAAGGTTGGTGGTTTCAATCACGTCTTGGCAAACCTGTATCCCCTCCAAAACACCTTGCCTTCCACACTTGCTACAGTGAGAGCCACTACAAAACTGAAAGATGCTGCCAAGAATGCCTCAGAATTGGCCAAGTCGAAGGCTGCCCCTATTTATGCTTCACTACATCCCAACCAATCATAAAATATGAAGGTGAATATAACACTGCATAGAATTCAATACAAATTCATTTTATCGTTAATATATATTATGGACAATTTGCAGTTACTAATTTTATAAAACTTCTTCAAATTTGGCTAGTTTGGAAATATACCCCATGTGAATTTTTGTCATTAATCTCTTAAGTTGAAGCAAAACAAAAATAGATTTGACAGTAGTTTTGAAACTTTTTGGAATTAGATATTTTAAAAACAAAAATATATACAAATCAAACAGTATTCCTCAAAAATCATTGGGTACTTTTTTAATTGAAATATATTGAGGCATATATTAATTTTGAAGGGGTACTTGTAATAATTTCTTTTGAAATTATTTTGCATACTTTGTTACCTGTTAATTATGGAAGGGTGCCATAGAGATTAATTACTGGTAGAACTTACTAATAAAACCTCATTTATTCCTTGTTACATTTTGATATTTTTTTACACTCCAATATCATTCAATATTTCAGTTATAATATGTGATGAATGAATGATTCTTAGAATATGAAATATTGACATTGTCTATTTAGATCCATTATAATATTTGTTTAGGGTGAAATAAAGAATTAGTGTTTATTTTCTGATACTTATTATTATTGAGAAAAACTCTTATCGTTGAACAAACTTATCACAATTTTGATACGATCAATGATAACGTACTATTCAGCTTAAAAGTGGGTCAAAATCTTCCCAGATTCTAAAAATGTCGTCACTTCAGTATTTCCTACCAATATCGAGATTCTACTAGCTCATTTCGTCTTCACTTCAAACCAATTTTAACTTTGTGATATGCATTGCTCAAAACACCTCGCAAATTCCAAATATTCTCGAAACTTTCTGGTTGAGTATTGTAGCTGGAGTCCACAGCTTTCGCCCATATTTCTACCTACGACAATTCAAACACAACTGTAAGGTAACGGGAAATGGCGATGACATTGTTTGTGTGTAGTTTCATACAGCGTCGGAAAGACTTCATCTTCCATATGGAAAGTTAATGAGAGTGAAAAGAATAGCCCGCAAGAAATCGAGATTACTAGAATAGTTCGAAGAAGGGGCATCGAACGACGTTATACATGGATGTAGTAGACGTACTATGCGGGCAGTTGTAGGGTTTAAGGAAAATGAAACTAAATCATTTATTGAAGTGAATTTGAGATAGTTTCGTTGCCCCGAAAATTAGAGATTTTAGGAGAAATTACGCATTAGCGTAATGAACCAATTTTATTCAACACGTTAACGACCGGCGTCAAAACGAAGCAGGGAGACCCCTTATATCTTGATTTCGATCCAGTTTTTGATTTTCCCATGTTCATTCGGAAAAACTATTTTTATTTCGTGATTTTTTGTAATTTTTATGTGAGACACCACATTGACCTCAAGGTAGCTCTAGAGTATCGCCGAGAAAAATACCTAGCCACTTAATTTCTGTAGAGAACTGAATTTTATATTCCTTAAGTCTTATGTTCACGATTAGCTTTGGATTTCTCAGGGTTTAGTACTAATTTTGAGTTCACAAACCATTTTGTTGAAAGAATTCGTACGTTTGTTCATAAATGTAACCCATTGCATAATATGATCAAATAAATGTATCTTTTGAAAAGGTGCTGAGCAAGCTAATTGGTATGCAATTCATGAGTTATTGGGGGGTCACCCGTTTTATAACAGGGTTTGTTTACGGCGAATTTTGCGTTTGCAAGAAACTGCCCAGTGCTTAAGGAGAAATTAATGATATGAGTAAGGGATTCACCAATGAAAGATAGACTTTTCTTCAATAAGTATGTAGGCACGTCGTCATTTACGGCACTTTTTTCAACATCGATTCTATCACCAATAAACTATTTTCATTATTAGGAATATTGGTCTATATGGAAGAAGAATTCTTTCCGATACTGTAGATTAGTTTTATGTATGTACTCGAGATATATTCTGTCTAATACTGTATAACGAGGAATTTCATTGTTACTTGTGGTAAAATTGTGAATTTCATCTGTTAGTGATTTCGTGTGTGCTTATTTTTCACGTTTTTGCGTCTTCACGGCTATGATAATCATCTTAATTTTTATTTATGTCAAGGAAACCAAACACTCACACTTTCTGCTCCAATTTCCACTGGAATTTGAACCGACCACAGGGTCCAGGCCCAGTGCCTCGGCGGCGAAGCGGAATCTTGTTGGTCAAAATCGGCGACATGCCAACTCTTACCGCCATCTGCTGTCACGTCAACCCTTACTATCTTCTGCCCCCCTCCAGACCAAGCGTAGCCTGTAAAAATCGAGCTATCCAACGTCAAATCACATGCAATACACGCGAATCTAACCCTTGACAGTTATTTTTCCATCCTTCACTGGCACCGTATCCCCGCTGCTCGGTTGACAGATGGCAGAGATGACGGGCAGTTCCTGAATGGCCGGCGCTTTGGTGAAATCTACAGTGTCCCAGTCCGTTGAAGGTGAGAAGCCTTTGTAGTCGTTCTGCTGCCAATGCGAATCGCTTTCTTTGGCCGACACCACTATCCTACCTGAAAGGGTGCGGCGCTTATTCAGCATCGACCGGGGAATGCTTTTGTTTTTTACCTAGCCATTTGACGTTTCGGGCTCCCACCACTCCGGGTACGATTACCCTGATGGGGTAGCCGTGGTCTCGGGGAATCGGGACTCCGTTCATCTCGTAGGCCAACAGGACGTCTCCTCTTTTATCGAGAGCCTTCCAAATCGGTATGGAGGCGCCGTACATTTTGCCGGTTACGTCAGCGTCTACACCTTCGAACTGTCAAACATTTTAGTCAATTCGCTTCTGAAAATAAGAATGCAGCGCCAAAGTGGACAGTCACAGAACAATAAATACTGACATTGGACAGTTTCTTTCTATTTGATTGAATGTGTTTTCGCCTTGATGATGTTAGTGAACTAGTTCATTCTTTGAAAGAATAGAAAAGAATATACAGGGTTATGATAAAGTAATGCACAAAATTCATAAAACGTACAACGATCACTTTTGAAAAAAATGCAAAAACACGTCAAACTGTTCTTTTTATTCAGCATCTTTTGACATAAGTTACAAAAATAACACGTCAAAGTTATGACGTCATCAACAAATTTTTTTAATGGGAAGCTAAGATTTTTATCACATTATGTGATAGAGCTTGTGTTTTTACACACGGGAAAAATAGTTCCACCTACCATCATTAGAATTTCTATCCTTTCTCTTTCGGTTAAACGAGCCATAATAATAAAACTGTGGTGACACAAATTGTACGACTGACACTGACAATCTGTTGTTTTAGTAAAACAATTGAAAAAATTCATAAGAATAAATGTTCTTACTAGATAAGAGTAAATTTGACCTCTTTTTATAATTAGTTATGTTATTTAGTTTTTTATTCCTTTTCTCGTTTTTTTCTCCTATGTGAGCCCTACTGCAACTATTTTTCCCGTGTGTAAAAACACAAGCTCTATCACATAATGTGATAAAAATCTTAGCTTCCCATTAAAAAAATTTGTTGATGACGTCATAACTTTGACAACTTTGACGTGTTATTTTTGTAACTTATGTCAAAAGATGCGGAATAAAAAGAACAGTTTGACGTGTTTTTGCATTTTTCTCAAAAGTGATCGTTGTACGTTTTATGAATTTTGTGCATTACTTTATCATAACCCTGTATATTACATCCATGTTTACAATAATTTATATGGACACGTCGCACAAAGAAATAGAGATATTACAATAAAAAAGTAGAAGTGACAAAATCAGTTAAATTAAAATTAAGATAGCTCCAGCTGTCTACAAGTGTCATTGATCAACTCACTGAAGTGGTTGATTCTGTAGAGACTCATTCTGACAAGAATCTTCCTCAACGTTTTCTTAAAATGCTCCAACTTCAGTTCCCTGATATCTACAGGAAGAGAATTGAAAAGAGATATTCCTATGGATTTGCTCCTCTCCAATCTCCTCCTGTGAGGCACAATGTTATGACCATACCTGGTACTATAACCATGAATGTCTAAATGTGTAGTGAATGTATGTATATTTTTCCTAACATGTATGAGATTTTCGTAGACAATTTGTGAGTATAAGGTCATAATTCCCAGATCTCGAAAAAATGGTTGGCAACGTTCAGTATAATTAACCTTTGCAATACTTCGTACCGCCGCCTTCTGCAGTGTAAAGACTCTTCGTAGGTGTGTAAAGCTCGAATTACCCCAGCACGGCAACCCATAGCTTATCACTGAATGAAACATTGCGTAGTATGCTGTTAAAGCAGCTTCTTGGCTCACAGTTGAAGTTATGTGCCTAATGGCATAAACTGAATTTGCTAATTTGATTTGAATGTGATCCATTGGAGTGGTCATTATGACCACTCGAGAATAGACAAACCTCTGTGAGCAATCACACATTACATTACATAGATTGGGGAAGAGCTATTTCTAGATATTCTCTAGTGTAATCAGGTGACGTATCGCTCATAAACACACCTGAACATGATGGTTTTCTTCGTCATCTTCATCTAATCCGGCGAGTTTGAGAACTTCTCTCAATGGCACTCCTGTCCATGTGGCGTTGCCGATGGCAGCAGGGCCCCAATTCAACCCTTTCACGGGTTTGACCTTGAATTTGTTCAATAAAACTGTGTGTAATTTTTTAAGTCATGGCAAAATAACTATATACGGACACCACTACGTGATAAAAGACTAAAAAAAAAGACCCGTGTCTCCCAATTCGTACAGAACAGTGGCAAGTGACAGTTTCAGTATGCAGTGTGAAAAAATTGATTTATTTTGCTACGTTTGCGGTTTGCAAGATATGAGCCTGAGAAAATGACCACTTTTTTGCGAAAATGATACCGAGGCCCCAAATCTTTGGCGGCCCATAAAAAAAAACGTGCATGACTTTATGAAAAATTGGGAGACACGGGTCTTTTTTTAGTCTTTAGTAGTGGTATCCGTATATGGTTATTTTTTTTTTTTTTCGTGTTGCACTGTGTAATGAAAACATTGAATTGTTTACGAACATTTGTCATTTCTGATCTTCTACATCCAGCGCACATTATTGTAGCTGTGATAGTATGTTTCGGCATTTTCTTTAATTCTTCTAAACTGAAAATTGTCGTTCTATCCTTGTTTTCGATGTGTATTTCGAGTTCGTACGTTTCTGGGTCTACTTCTGGTACAGGCAGATGATTTCTCACATAAAAAAGTTCGCTGTGGATAAACAAATAGTTGTAAGAAGTGAAATACAGAGTGGCCCAATGAAAACGTACCGAAAGATAAAACTACCAGGAAGAGATTTTATCGAGAAAAACCTGAAACACGTCAACTTTGTATACAAGGGGGACAACTTCTGACGCAAAAAGTATAGCCCAAACTTCACCCTTCTAACCGGGAGAAGCATCCCCTAAATTTTACCAAATGGGAATGGGGTCAAATGATACCTCCTTGAAAAGCCCTTTTGATGCCCTATACATTGTTTTTTTATTTTTGAAATTCCGTCTACTATTTGCAAAGATATGGACCTTTGAAATGTCGCTAGTGCGTTTCTCAAAAAATACAAAGAGTAAATCGATTTCGCTCAAAAACTTACCGTTTTGTTTAAGTAAATGTTGAAAATATTTTTGTAAAAACTCGCTGTTTTTCTGTTTCTGTTGATTCCAGCTAGTTTCTCGATAAAATCTCTTCCGGTACGTTTTCGTTGGGCCACCCTGTATCTTCTTAAATATTGAATATCAAAAAATGGCTTCAAATGATTCATATATTGCAAATATTCATTCATATGTTTTTATATGCATTTTCATATTGTGAAAAATAAATTAAATAAACATAGTTTGAAAAACTACAAAAAAATATGAATGTATTGTCATTGTGAAAAAGCATGGGATGCTGCTAGAAATATATATGTTTTCATAAAGCGCCTCACACTGTTCAAAATAAAAATATTTTTCTTGATTAATTTAAAAATAAATTTATAATTATTTTTGCCTTTTCGATTCATCATTGAAGCGTATCCCTTAGTTTTTTAAACTAAATTTATTTTTCATTTCTTAGTTAAGTTTGGCGTTTGCGTTAACTAAAACTGCGTCTCGACTCTTTCGGCCAATGGTTCACCTTTAAATGACAGGATATAGGAACATTAATACGCCTACCACACATTTTTGTATGATTGAATGAAACTTCTCATTTAGTCTCTAGATCGAAAAGTTGAAAAATTTGGGATTTAAACATGGGTGACCTTAGAAAAGTTACAAGACATATTCATTATAGACAGCCTAAGTCTTGACGTCACAAGTGGGGGGGGGAGCTTAAAAACCTTTCCAAACAAAGCGTTCATTTCACGTTTTTGTTCCTTTCAGTTGAAACTAAGAATAGAATTGTTTGTATATGGTGATATCAAGTTCTTCTAAAAGTCATTCTTACAAAAACTCTTATGAGTCTTATGGAGAAATGGATGCAATATTTCTTTGTTTGGAAAGGTTTTTTGTGCTCCGCTCATTTTGACGTCACACTTCGGTAGTCCATTTTTTTTCGCTATAGTTACTGACTTTCCCGAAAATCAATCATCAAAATTTGTCCACCCTGTATATGTATCGTAAAGCCAAGAAGTATAGTAAAGGCTACCAAATTTTCTAAAATAATACCTGAACTACGGGAAAGGTGCCGTTAGTGTACCGAAAAAGTACGATTATTCCGTTAGTCCCTTACTTGGGTGTATAGAAACTCTCAACCAACAAAGATGGCGGGCATTCGGCGTTGAAAGGTTTAACGCTAGCCGGTTTCAAAAGAGGTTGACGTTTGGGATCACCGCTGTAGGGATCTGACATATCAACGGTAACGTGTTCGCTTTCTTTTTCATCAAGGTTGCCTATTCGGTACAACTCCAATATGGCGTACACGTGCGGATTTTTGTGGATCCCGTAGAGAGCCCAAAATGGCTCCACCGAATTTCCGGCAGCCATCAAAATTTGATCGCCTCCTGGATGGCCTTCTATGAACTTGGTGATATCGTATACGCCCTCTTTGTAGGTCACCCATATTCCAGTCTCCCTGAAATTTTATAATTCAAGCATGGGTAAGTTCAAGGCTATACGCCATCTAGTGATAGAGTCGTGAAATTAGTCTTTGAGTGATCTTGTGGGCTGGAGAATTTGTGGTAGCATTTTTGTCATCTCTTCATCAAACATTTAAGGGAGAATAGTTGGACAAATTTAATGGCATATGTCACTGCTGCTTTTCTTGATCCTGGTTTTACAATCTCATTTGAAAACATTCAAGAAAAGAGAGTGACGTTTCGGACTTCAAAGTGGAATATCTGGAAAATTTTCGCATGATGATATTATCAAAGTTATGTTTTTGATATGTAAGTACCAACAAAAATCCTTCCAGGTACATTTCATAATATGTATACCTTGGGAATTTCAATTGTTTGGTACATTCAATTGTTTCCTCAAAATGTACATTGTACATTTTATTCAAACATTTCTATTTGATTAACTTACATTGTGTTATGTTTACCAACTTCCTCAAAAGTATATAACGGTAAGTTTTCCTTGAATTTTCCAGCATTTTCATCATTATTTTCTTGTGTAGATATGTCAGTTGCTGCATAGACTGAATTCCTATCATCCAAGAATTCTAGATACAAGGCGGCAGCTAATACAGTACCAACTCCAATATTTTTAACATATGAGTAATCATTATTACTTTTATAATCATGTCTCCGCCCTGTTGAACATCTCAGAGCTTGGAAACTGGTTCGGTGTTTGGAAAATTTGAAGGAAAGACTAAAATGTCAAAGTATTAAAGAGTTGTTAAGGTTAATATTTTAGCTAGCTAACCTCCTTACTATTTTTTGCATGACTTCACAATCGGAATATATTTAGCAGTCTTGTGATGTTTGATTAATACATGATAATACAAGAGGACGTCGCGAATCAACTTGTTGAAATAACTGGAGCATACTGTTCTGTGAGGTAAATTCTCAGTTGTTGTAATACGTCTGCAATAATTTTTTTGTTTTTACGACCATTTATCATTTTAATCACTACAGTTGATGGTTCAAGGTTACATTATTTTGAAACACTGATTCAAAATCCAGTATTTGAGGTGTTTATTTATAACTTTGTGTAAAATGCAAGCCATCGAAGAACAGTTAAAAAAGGATAAACAATTTCATAACACCGTGATGTATCAATCAAATATTATATATTGAAATATCGCAAAATGTTTTCAATCCAGTGGAATAACTGATTAGCTAGAAATTTTATTCGTTCACCATTTTCATGTGAAAAATAACCTGATTGCATTAAAGATATATATTTATTCACATATTTCCTCAAACATACCTACCTATGTCATGCTTATTATATGAGCTAATAGAAGAGAAGTGTTAAAAGTTATATTCAAATGAAATGTATTTGGTTCCAAGTTCGAAAAAACCATGTAAAGGCAAAGGGTTATTACCCTATTCTTCTTTTTTTTTCCTGTCACAGTCAAACATGACAGAAAAAGATTTTGATGACCTGTCAGATAAAGATTATCGTCTGTGTCAAGTGTCAGTCATTCCAGTTCATGTTTTTGTGTGGTGCATTGTAGATAAACCTTTCTTTTTGTCTCTTTCTGAAAGTGTTTGATTTGACATTCCTGGTATGGTTCACGATATTGTTACTTCTGTTGGATTTTCTCGTTTCTCTTGAACCATGGCTTCAAAATGGACCTATTTGTTGCGGAAATTAAACTGTTAACAACCCGTGAAATGATCCAGATACGTTCTTATCGCAATGGGAGGTTGCATAGGATTAACACGTACTAGAAGTGGTGCCATAGATGATTCATCAGGCTCAGTAAGCCGACATAACTCAGGTAAATTCTTTCAGTGTTATATCCAACACGAAATACATATCAAGGATTACTTGTAGGTAATCAACGAAAAAATCATCCTTTGTGCCATGAAACAATTCGATGGAAATCAGACGTACCCCTCACGGAGGGCCAACTTAGGAGCAAGAGAGATGAGTTTTGGGACACAGCCCCCGCTTTCGAGGGTCGCAAGGAAATATGGGATGCCCTCAGGGCAGCAGCAGTGGCTGCAGAAGCCCTTGATTATGAGCTAGCTCAAGCCATATTGGATGGTGCTTGTATATCAGTTCCTAATGGTTATTTAACAGAGTGTTATGACGAGTTAGGGGCTAGATATCAGGTGCCTATCTACTGCCTATCTTATCCTATCAATATTGTCAAGGAGGACCATGGCAGGGATTCACCTGCTGAGTGTTCTGAGCCTGTGGATGGGGGCACAGAAACTGTTTTGAAATTAAGACTGTCACACTCATGTTTGGATGTTAAAATGGCTGTCTACACAACTGATACAATCAGTGTTTGTAAGAAGAAGTTACAGGTGAGTGAGGTTATTTGTATGCTGTACATGTTGCAGAACCTTTACCCATTACTTATTGATGTCACATAATTTATTGTTCCTTTTATGGCTTAATGATTTTTTATATAGTCATTAATGAATTCTCAGAATGCAAATGATGGTGGTGAAGAAATCTTGCTAAAAGTTTACATATTAAGCAATCTGGATTTTGATGAACATTTTTTCTGTACTTGTGTATTTTGGGTCCAAGAAACACAAATTTAGTAATATTATTTAGGAGAAATTAATACTTTGAGTAAATTAGCCAAAAACCTGTACAATATTGTCCGAACAGTGACAATAATGAAAAATGTTTTGTTACTTGGAACAAAATACATAAGTACAAAAAAAAATCATCAAAACCACTTGATATGTAAACTCTTACTGAAATATTGATATTTTCTAGAATCAAGAAGGTATAGAAACATCCAGGCAGAGGTGGTTTTATGGGGGAAAGTTGTTGGGTGATAAACTCCATGTGGAAGAAGCTAAGATACCACCTGGTTATGTTGTTCAAGTTATAGTTAATATGGAATCTTCAACTAACCTGAATAAGGCTTCCTAATGCACAAGAAATCAGGTAAGAATTAAAAAACTGTTTTTCAATCACTGGTTTTCAATTATTCAGTCTCATTAAATGTAATTTCAAGACAAAATAGGTACAAAAGGTCAAAGTTATTATTCAAGAGCAATCAATTTAGTAAGTTGTTGGAAAATATTGATATACGATTTTTGCAAATTTCAAAACTACTTGTAGTTTTCTTGTGGATTCCTACTTAGGGGTGACCTGTTTTTTGCTCACCCAGTAAATATTGATCAAAATGACATGTAAGCAGCAATTTTTCAATGGCAATCAAGTAATGAATGTTTTATGATGTTGCCATGGTTATTCATGAAGACAAACAAAAATATGCCCAATTCATCTTACAGGGTGATTCACTTAGACGAGTTTATTTCCACATTTTTGGTAATATCTCTATATCCATTTCAGCAATATTGTATGCCTATACAAATTGATAGGAAATGAAATATAGTGTTGAGTAGTCTGAAATTTTCATGGTATTTCTATTTGAAATGAGGAAGTTATTGGCATTCGGAATTTCCAAAAAGTAAATTATAATATCAAACCCTGGATATTATTTTGGAACACTGTTGAGGATACCTGATAAGATATTGTTCCATTGATGTGTATGCAGTGATTGAACATTTCATCATAAAAATTTTGGATAATACATTAGTCATTCTATCTGTCAATATTTTTCGAAAAAATGAAATATCTCAAAAATAAAATAACGATAGAGATTGCAATATGTAACCGGTCCAGAATTCGACGTGGAATTCTAAAATGTAAAAATAAACAGGGTGTTCTATTTGGAAAATCAACATTGTCATCACTTTCGGTTTAACCGGAAATAACAGCATATTCAAAATGTTTTAGGAAAATAGGTCACATTGAGCTGTAGCTGCCACCAAAATTTCAAGTTGATATAAATTCTCCATAAACCTCTAATGAATCAGTCAGGTGAATCACCTGGTATAATTTTATTCATGTTTAATTTGTCTTCTATAGAATAATTTTGAAAATTTAAGTCTGCAATGAAGCATTTTCTGAATCATGAATGAATTGTTATATGAATGTTGAATCTTGAACATCCTATTACTCAAATTATGATGTTTAACTTGATTGAAATTGATTATTTTTTATATTTGTTGATTTCATAGGTTAATCTGCCTCTGAATGATAGATAGGCGAAGGATCAAAAAATAGGACAAAAAACCATCATATCACTCTTGATATTTTGATAAGCAATAAACTTCGTTTATCAATAAAACTCAACGATTTTGCAGAAAACCTAGCTGTATAAAAATAACTGAGGGTTGAAAAAAGCTTGTACATATTGTATAGACACTATGGATTTATATTTTATACAAGGGAACAGTAAGATCCTTGGTCAAATCGGTTATTTTTAACAGCTGTGAGTTAAGAACTTTTTGAATGCATTTACTCATAGGAGAAATTATTATTACTATTTTATATCATTACACAGTATGGAAACAAGTTATTGTTTTGGCGAAATGTTTCAATCATATTTCCATACTGTATAAATATTTGATGTATGGGGCTTTATAAATTTGAAAAAATGTGATATACCAAACATCACCCAAAAACTGATAAAAAAACCCTGAGTGGCCATAAATTATTAGGAGAAAGTCCTGTATATTATAAGTTTTTCGACTTTTAGAATTAGAAGAATTGAATCAAATTGATTTATTTCATTGCTGAAGAAGTAGAATTGCTTTATACACTTTGACTGATTATTGTTTATTACGAATTTGAAAGCACAACTGCATCTTTTCATCAACGTTTTAAATCAGAGTTTTGAATAGTCATTAGAAGTGTGAAACATGCACTTCTCTGATATTTTATGAGATTATATTGACCTGTGTGGATTCCTATCGATAATAATGTATTTAGTATTTTATGTCAACTAAGTTTCGTCGAGTATTTCCCATAATGTGTAGAGTCAAACTCAAGTACAATACGAAGAAAAACCAAAAAGTTACTTGTGGCGTACTGCCGATTGTCTCTGAACAAATTTTTCTGAAAAGTAGCGGCTTGCTTCAGTAATGCTTGCTGATATTATCTGAAAGACTGGAACCGTCATTTTGAACAATAAATAAAAATGAAGAACGGGAACCCGTGCAACTCTTTTTCGAGTCGTTTTATAATGATTGTATCAGTGTGTAAATATATCTAAGAAATATATAATAAACAATTTGTTACGATATGTTTGTTTGTTGTCCACACCTTTCCTTTGTCTTTCCAAGAATATTAAAAATATTAAAGTTTATTCAAGAAATAATTTGTCAATAATCGTTTGCGATCTCTTTCTCAAAAAGGCCGACGTTTCAAGCTATTTCCTGAAACTATATCAATGTTGGTGAAATAATAAAGGAATGTTATTCATTTGATTGACAATATGCCGTTGAGGACATGATACAATGAATTGAGGAAAAATGTTCTATTCATTTTCTGTTTTCAACTTTGAAAGAATTCCGACTATTTCACGAATGTAATGACGAAATGTCTGACATGGGAAAAAAATTGTTTCTAGAAGATACGTCATAACATCGTGTATGTATTATTCAATGCAAGAATGATATATTTTTATGTAGGATAATACGAACAAATATTTCTAATGAAAAAATGTTCATATAATCTTTTGCTTACGAAATTGGATTACCTTATCAGTTATGCGTGAATGTAACTGGAATGATTTTTTTATTATGATACGGTTTATAAATATAAAGACATTTATTACAGTCATCAGTGTTATATATTTCATCAAAAAAGTTGAAATGGATTACTATGAAATCCGAAATTATATGTATATCTTAATGTGATATTATATTCCTTATGTAAACACTGTACAGAGTGTGCAAATTTCTAAGTTTGAATAGGACAACTCGATAACTAATAATTCGGAAAAAATGAGGTCGTAACAAAAAACAACAGTTCGACTTTTCGATACATACGAATATCTTGGTTGTTAGCACGGTCATACACATAAGGTCTGGAATCTACGGCAATTTTGAGTGGTGGGGGTGGTACCAGTTTTGAAGAAAAAGTTTCCATAATTATCCGCTAGGAGGACATAGGGGTATAATCACGTGATTAATCTTTGACAACAAAACAAACGGTTCGGACTCGAATGGTAAATAAAATCAATGACAGAAATATTATGCGAAATATTGCAAAATTCTCTTGAATAAATTCAAATCATTCCTACTTTCAAAAACCTGATCGGATCTGATTTGTGATTGGCTGACAAAGTGACAATAGAAGACAGCGCTGCAGGTGGCGAAACATGAAAACCATAAAAATTTCCTCAATGTTTGGGCCACCCCCCACCAAACGAGTTGCAAGACCTATGTATACGATCGTGGTTGTTAGTGAAGTTAGGGGAAAATAACTCGCTTTCTCCAGATACTTTTTTCTGTAGAATCCAGTGGCGTAAAGAAAATTTCCAAAAACCTTCGAACAATGACCTAAAATTTTTCAAATGGAAATCATACTTGACTATGGATTGGTTGAAAAGGATTATTTCTATACCTTTCAACTATTTCACCTGTTGGGTCGCTTTGATAGCGAAAATGATACTCAACTTCATTCCTCTTAGTGTTTTTTTGTTATTTTCAAGTGATAATATCGCAAGAAAATTACGGTAACTCAAAATTGAATTTTTTTTTCGAAGTTTCCTCTACACCGCTGGATTGGTCGGAAAAAAGTTCCCCAAGAATGTGAAGGTCATTTTCTCGTAACTTCACTAATAACGTATCTGTCGAGAAGTGGAAGTTTCGTTTTCAACTCGAAAACAAAAGACAATAGCCAATATTTGTTTTCGCCAATGAACTTACCTCGAAAAAATCGATCGAGGATGCGACCTCCATTTTTTCGTATCTCATTTAGTTACCGAGTTAACCTATACAAACATCGAAATTTGCCCATCCTGTACTGGTTACACAAGATGGCCGATATTCGATTGAACCACGGGAATCAAGTGCTGTTGAAACATTGAAGATTCCTTGAAACGTTGTGGGTTGGTAGTTAATACACAATATTCTCATGGAGAAATTGAACCACAGTTATTTGAAATCATATTTCAATATAAAACGATACATGGCATAATAAAAAATAACAATAAATAGGCACTAAGAAATAAAACTTATTTAGGTAGTTTCTTCAGTTCGTGAGTGAGCCACACAGCCGCTGACAACAATGTCAAAGATCCCGCTTGATGTGTAGCAGCAATACTAGTCGGTACATATGTCAACAACGTTGTAATACCGAGTGTTACCTAAAAACAGGAAAGTATAGTCGATTTATTGAGGAAGATAGTTGTTGCAGGTTATTTTTTCAATGCCATCAATGCAAAATAAAAAGTATCTAGCCAACCACTTCACAACGATGCCTAATTTATTGGAGAGAAATTTTTGATCCGCTAATGAAATTTCTTAATTCTAGTCGAAATTTTCAGATATTGAATATTTGAAAAAATTACTCTGTTTCGGATATCATTTTAAGAAAGACAAGCAGAAACACCGCACTTTTTGGCTAAAAAAATGAAAAATATTATATTTCTGTGATTTACTCGACACCCATTCACTGTTACCTGAAAGTATTCACTGTATACAGGGTGATTCACCTAACTGGTTCATTAGAGGTTTATGGAGAACTAATAAAGATATCAACTTGAAATTTTGGTGGATGCTACTACTCAATGTTTTCTATTTTCCTAAAATATTTTCAATGCGCTGTTACTTCCGGTTATACCGGAAGTGATTTCAACTTTGTTTTTTCGAATGGAACACCCTGTTCATTTTCAGATTTTCGAATTCTACGAAAAATTCTGGACCTGCTGCATTCTGAATCTTCTTCCTATCGTGATTCAAAATATTCCATTTTTAGGAAAAATTTTTACAGATGGACTGATTAACTAAAATGTCCATATCGATGGCCCCGATTAAGAAAGTCGTATCTACAAAATGACCACTTTTCGGTAGAGCAGTTTAAAGTTTCTCTCTGCGTTTCGCGCAATCTTGTACGCGATGTATGTAAAGTAAAAATCGACAAAATGAAACTATCGACTTTCTTAATTGGGACCATCGATATTATCTTCAATTTTCAAGATTTAATGTTCCATGTCCGTGTACACATCAATGAAAGAGTGTTCTATCAGGTACCCCTAACAGTTTTACAAAATATTCAACAGGGTGTTTGATATTTCAGTTTACTGACACATTACACAATAATTGATGACTGATGAATTTGGTAGATCATGGTAATGGTCTTCGAAGTCACATGACCTGACATCTCTCGATTTCTATCTCTGGGGTTTCAGAAAAAATAGAGTTTTCAAAGAAACTGAAACTCCCTAGAGCCAAAAAATTGCGCCTGGCTTTCGCAAAATTGTCATAAGAAATTGAAAGGCCGACTACTGAAGGTGTCCGGAAAAGAATTATTATGGTCATTCCATTTCAAATAAATTTTCAAAAAGTTAACTCAAATATCAAACACCCTGTTGAATATTTTGAAACACTTTGAAGGATACCTGATAGAACACCCTTTCATTGATGTGTATACGGAGATTGAACATTAAATTTTGAAAATTGAAGATAATATGGACATTTTAGTTCAGTCCAGCTGTCAAAATGAAAAAACAAAGTTGATATCACTTCCGGTTTAACCAGAAGTAACAGCGTATTGAAAATATTTTAGGAAAATAGACCACATTTAGCTGTAGCTGCCACAAAAATTTCAAGTTGATATCTCTATCAGATCTCCATAAACCTCTAATGAAGCAGTTAGGTGAATCACCTTGTATATCAATTCCTACAACATCAGTGCCTTCAGAATGATTACTTTCTAAAACAGGAAGTACAATCACAAATATCCGAAACTGCTCATCTCCAAAACGGATCGATAAACTTCCATTTTTGAGTGATTGCACGGAGGAGGAATGGGAACTTCAATCTATATGCCTGAAGCACTGAATAATTAATTTTTGTTTCTATTTTTTTATTCTTGAAGTTACAGTTGTCTTTTTGTATCGCTGTTTAAAATTTTTGTGCCAAGATCATTTGTTTTTCATGTCCTGTCCGACTGATATTGATCTATGCACATCAACCCTCAAGAAAAATACTCGATACCATGAAGTATTGGTACTTTTGTTGAGATACTTCAATGAGTGAGATTTTTGATACTACTCATGGGTACAGTTTCGATACTTCTTATTCTATATCGTGTCCCTAGTCACAATAAAAGCAGAAATACCAATTCACCTGCAAATACCCCAACATAGCGAACACCGCGGCTGCTGTATACGCCCTTGGCGGTAAAACCCTCCTCCTAGATAACAACCACACGGCCGTTATAACGCCCAGAGTGGTGGTGCCCAAAATTCTGTGGTCGAATTGGACAGTGGTGGGGTTTTCGGTGAAATTCGCCAATTTCGGGCTGAGAGCTAGAACGTCGTCTGGCACCCATTTGTCCGCCATTTTCGGGAAGGAATTGTACACTAGACCTGCGTCGAGTCCGGCGACAAAAGCGCCTAAAACAACCACAATAAAAGGCGAGATCAAGAATTGTAGGCACTGTATTTTATCAAGGCGCATTAATAGGTGTGGGATATGTCGAAATGTCACACTTGGAGCAAGAGGATGATATTTTTAGCAGCTTATTCAGTGTTGTTGGTTTCTTCAAGGTTAATGGAAAAATATGAAAAAAATTATCATCTTGACTACTTTGAAAAATCATTAATAATTGAGAATATTATATATTAGGTTTCCCATTAAAAAAAAATACATTTTTAAAATACTCTTGAACGCGATGTTCGATTTTTGTTCCGTTTTCATCATCGTAATCAGCGATTTTGTTTTTCTGTTTCGGAGTATCGTTGGAAAAAAGGTACTATTTTGCTTAAATAGTGCCGACTAGGATTGAAAAAACTGTATATGTACCAAATTGGGTACGTTCTATTATTCTAGATTAATTATTTTTCACTAAAGGTAGTTTTTCAAAGATAATATTCGTTATACAGTCGGACCTCGATATCTCGAAGTTTAAGGGGGATGAGTAATAATTCGGAAGTTTTTTTGAGTAAGTGATGTTTGAGCTATAGAGGTGTTATGCCGAGAATTCGATACACCGAGGTGTTGAATTCCGACGACGATGTTACGGCACGACCTTCATAACTGGAATTTTTGAATGCTAAACCTTAATGCATATGTAGCAACGGTAATTTGGGTTGAACCTGAGTCTGAGATTTTCTACTGCATCAACCGTTAAAATAAAAAATACAGTATAATTACTCATTGCACATAAAATTTCAAATAAATTAATACAATTAATAACAAAATTATATATACTGTACACACTGGATAATATTGTTACTTTAGACCTACATAACAGTATTAAAGAAATCATCACCATATTATTGATTGCGAAACGTCAGAATTCGAATTATTAAGGTTGAATATTTAAAAACTTACATATGAAGGGACTTTTAGCATTGTGAGTCACCGGTATTTCAAGGGGATTCTGAAAAATTTGCCAAATCAAGGAATTCGAAATAAGTTTTGAGTTACTGAGGGCCGACTGTATGAGTGCCTATTGGATTCTAGAATGCTATCCAACTATGAATGAGTTTTCTATCTCTATTGCACTCATCAAAAACTCAATTATCTTGAGCAGTCGTGACGTCATAAAGCTGCGCGTTTTCCGCTTGATTTCTGAACGCTCCCCAATTTTGGGAATTCATACTGACGGAACTACTGAGCAAAATATATTGCGGTATATTTTCCAAAAATGATTGTTCATCGAGACAGCAAAATCTGAGTACTTATACTTATAAAGAGTATTTTCGAGACAAGTTCGTTATATAATGCCATCAAGTTTCATAATAAACTTCCCCAAGAAATTAAAAATATTCATAGTACAAAGAAAATGTGGAACTACTTGTGTATGGTGGAGCCTTACTCAGTTAGTAATTTTCTTTAAATCTCTAAATATGAACTGTATACAATTATTTAGATTTTATATAATTGCTTTGTCCAATGTTTTTTCTCAAATTAGTCGATTGTATTATTTTTTATATTTCTATTGCATTGTATGTATGACTTGGACGAATGAAAATCTCTATCTACCTGAGACAGCTGTCAAAAATACAAGTCCTTTAGCTGTATGTGCTAGCATCCTGAACCTTCTGGAGGCTTTCAGTACAGTTTTGCTGGCTATCGATATACTTTGAGCGGGAATAAGTACATCCAGGGCTGACCACAAGAAGAGAGTGTATAGGATGAAAGCTAGACTGAGATGACTAGCTAATCTATACTGGGATACTCTGGGAACGTCACTTTCACCGTGGAATCTGTCTTGTAGGCCGGACTTGACCATGTACCATCCCATCAGACCCTAAAAATCCTTTTTGAAGTTGACAAATCTTCGTGTCGATACTCCAAAAATTTTGCTTTTCAATTTTTGGCTTCACGAATATTTACCTGTGCTCCAATAAGAGACCCGAAAGCCAAAATTCTTTTCTTCAGAGTCGGACTGAATCTACCCTTGGTCCAGAAATATGCAGCGGGAATGAGGAAAAACGCCCCTATCGCCCTACCCCACTGCCTGTGCCCATATTCCATGTGCCAAATGAATTTGAACTCTTGAAGAGTGATTTCCTTATTTTTTCTGGAAATTACAACATCATTATATTCATTAGTCTATGTGGATTTCAAACGGAGAAGACATTGATAATACCCACCCTGTACCAATTTGAAGCAACATATCATACATTTTTGGAATCAGCTCAGCAAAGGCAATTTGAAAATTGAAAAAAAAGGGTTCCATTTGAAAAAAATGGTGATGACGTCATTACACGAAAGTGGTTCACCCTGTATATTAGATTAGAATTCCTAATTTTATTTTTCATTTTGCCAATAATGAATTTCTGCGTTACTTTATGGACGCACTGTATACATATACTTCGTATGTTATCATTGTTGTACTCTCTTCACATATATATATATACTCAGCGAATAAATGATTTATTATTATTATCTCTAAAAGTATTGATTTCCCCACGATAATTAATAACGAATCAATTCAATCTCTTTTTTCTTTCAACCCTTTATTCCAGTCCATCGTATTATTGATTTGCTTAATGTCAATTCAAATAGAATACCAGACTTCAACACTTACAGTTACTTGAATTCATTGTGTTGTTGGTCAATATTCAATAACTTTGTCCTTACTAAAAATACATGATAATTTCTAATGGTTTCTGAAAAGCACGCAAAAATGTCAAAACTATCTTTCCAGTAGGAACAAACATATGGACCACGATCTCCAAATTTCTCCCCTTTCAATATTCCTCAACTGACACATCTCTAAGCAACCAGGACCTACCAAAAACGCAGTCACTATGACGTATCGATCAAACCCCGCTTCCAATGAACCGTAAAAAAATGGACAACTTCCACACGGGCCTAGCTCAAAAGGCACTAGTGGCCATCCCACCGCCCCCAGCGAAATTCACCATCGACGAATGGCATCTCAACAATCGCTACCGCTCCAGAATCTGCCTGGACCAACAAAAACTAGCAGATTCCACCATAGCCGAGAGCACAAGAGCCATCGACGAGGTCCAAGAGAAGACAGACCTCAATAAACGTGAGGTGGATCATCAAATCGAAGAGAAAATCAAGGATATCGAGTTCAACAAGGGAGAAATCGAGAAGCAACGCAAAGAAGCGAGCTTGGAAATAGAGAATCTCTGCACTTACATGGAGAGAATCAAGGATTGCAGCAAGTCGGTCCAAGATAACGGTCTGAAAATCGTGAGGAAGTGTTTGATACTGCGAGAAGGCAGACTCGGGATAGACTTGTGCTACGACGATGTGGAAAGGGAGCTAAAAAGAGAGCTGAGGGTGGTTGAAGGGGGACAGAGACTGCTCGACAGGGTTTTAGAGCAAGCCAACGAGCAGGTGAGGCGCCTGAGGTCAACCGTCTACTTCATGGACAGAGACCTCGAGGATAAAGGCAACGTTCTGAACATCGATCAACACAACAGCTCGCTGAGCAACACCAGCCTGAACCTCAGTATTTACCATGGGTTTTCGCCTCTGGACTCTGCGAATATCACTCTGCAGGAATGGGAGCAATATACCATACAAAACATCGAAAAGTCTGCTAAAGAAATTAATAGCGCTAGACAGCTCAGATCGTATGTTGATGTTCTGTTGAAGCAAGTCATAGATGATATGCGTAATCAGTATCACGCTGTCAATAACGTTCTGCGGAGGAGGATTGAAGAGCTCAAGGAAGCCAAAATGAAGATGGAAGTGCAGCATTCAGAGGTAAGATGAGGGCTACTGAACTTTATCGACATCATCACCAGTCGTCTTGATTAAATATGTCCTCCAATCTTCTAAATATTAGAAAATTAGAATATGGTGTATTCGTTTGGTGTCTACTATGCAACACATATTGATACACTGGAAAGTATTGAAAAATGATTTCTTGAATTTTTCACCTACAAGTTGAATAACATTTATCCACAGTGCAGTATAAATCAGGTCTCAATATTACAGCATTTAAAAATGCAATCTTTAGATCAGATACGGACTAGTGGCCGTAATTCTTTCATATACAAATTTCTTCACAATGAGATTGACGGACCAAACATCCTGAGCAGAATTAATTTTTTTGTCTTGCAGTACAACTCATGTAGGGATTTTATATTTCACGTGGACCAGTTAAGAACAAATATACACTTAACTCGCCCATTAATGTGTCGAAATTTCAATTAGATTTCTGTTTGTTCTTATATATTCGAAAGCAGCAATCAGACATTATTTCTAGAATAGCTTAACGTGGTTTCAGTGTATTTTTTTACTTTCCTTTGTCTAATTTTGATCATATTGCTTTCATTGATTTTTTCCTTTTTCGCTTCATTCAATTTTCTAATCTATTAACTCTAGAATTATGATTTTCTGTTGGGTTATAAAGATTACTATCAATATTATTACCATTAATATTGTATATCAAAGCATTGGTCGTTTGACTCATTCAAACAAACATAACGTTCTCATCCAGGTAGTCCGTCAGGTGAACGAAATAACAAGAGTGTTGACTAACCTGGAGAAGTCAATTAGCGAAAAGGAAGGCTACATGGCCCTTGCGCACACGAGACTTGGAAACCGCGTTCAAAGGCCAGGGATGGAACTGTGCAAAGACCTGGTGGAACTTTGTCTGGTGAAAGAAGTCGGGGAGATGCGTGAAAATTTGGCGATGCTGCAGCACAAAATGGCGGAGGCTAGAGCTTCATTGAGGTATTTGTTGAAAACACAGATTCAGCTGGAGGAAGATATTAATGTGAAGACAAATTCACTGAATATTGATGAGGTTGATTGTATGTCTTTGAGACAGGGCATGAATTATCATAGCTTCTGAATAAATAATGTTGTCTTTGTTACTTTTTGGTTTTTCTTTTAAGATACTGTTCCTAAAACTTCAATCATCACCAGGTCATTGCATATCATTTGAAAGTAAACAGGGTGTTCTATAATCATGTTAGATTTCAGGTTTTCAAAGAAATTCTATACTCACATTTTGAATTCAGGGTATTGTTGATATCTCTTGAATTCTTCTTCCCATTCTTGATCTGTTCTGGGCATTTTTTCACCTAATAATTTCCATGTTACCATTGACAAACCTGATTCTGTTAATCTAGTTACTCCACCTAGAATTCAATAAGAAATTCAAAAGCCATTCAGTGGCTGAAAAATACTGTATTTTCTAATTCGCTGATATCAATTCTATATAATTTATTGAAAATTGATCAAACAAATCTAGGTGTTAATTTGTATTTGTATCTAATAAAAAACTGATCTGAAATACCCTTTAATTCAGATCTCAATATATCACAGCTTCCATAAATCACTAAATTGAATCACCTTCAACTATACACAATAATAAATTGATGATGATCAACGTACAGTTTTCTTAATTACCTCATCTAACACTATACAAATACTAACTAAAACAACAAAGTAAGTCAGCGATATACCTAAAACAACAGCTACAAAAACCATGCCACTACATGTCAGTAACCAATATCCAACAGCTTTATTTCCTTTTGTAGAAATATTTGCATTGATCTGAGCAGCAATGGTTCCGGTTTTACGCAGAAACTGTGATACCTGAAATTAATGTAGTGTGATATCGAATATTAACTTTATGGAAGTTATTTACATTTAATTTTTTTTTCATTGGATTTTTCAAAGCTGGAGACATGTAAGTCCTTAGTGGACTATTTCGCATCAAGTTTCTCGTCGTTGTTCCCAGTAATGGTTTGACTTGGGATATGATAGAGGTTTGTCTACAGTAGTTTGATAAGTGTAACATTTTTTAGAAATTGATAAGGCTGAATTCAAAAAGAACATCTGATATTAATCCAAATACAGGTGACATTGGTGACAAACAATTTGTGATTCACCATAATAGTGAGGTTAACTTGTGTCCAGTTGTGTCATTTTTCACTGTTTGATAAACTGAACCCAACTCAATTTCAAACTAAAACAAATGAGTTGAATTCGAATAATTTGATGAGATGACAGTATTTACGCAATAATACAATGAAATATATTTATAGAGTGAAATTTTCGTTATGCTATATCAAATTGTAGCTTGTAGCAATAGTCTTTCTCGTCTATGATCCAATAAAGTAAAGTTCCAAAAGAAGAATAACAACCAGCTGTCCAGACAATAATGTTGAAAACAAAATAATATGACAAAGATGTATTGAAAAACTCTTGAATTTTTTTTCTTTGTGTAAAATTTGATAATAATTTGTTTTTGAGAATTCAAAAATTCATCAAATGCCAGTACAAGCATGGTAGAGAAAACATAGGTTCGGAGGAATTCAGTAAAATGGCAAAAACTCGTTTGAGACCCATATTTGGGGATATTCCTTCATGCTCTTTCAGCCGAAGATTAGAGGAGCGAGCAGCTAGGATTAAAGCATTGAAGTTAGAAATGAGTAGAAAAAGTGATAAGCCTGAGGATTTCATAACATATGACGACAGTGATAGTGATGATGAATCTGTTTCTGTGCAGAAAGAAATATTGACAACTTCCTACAATTTTGTGGACTACATAAGAAATAGGGAGCTGGGAGAAAGAAAAAATATAACAGTAGCAAATGACTATGGAAACAGACACATTCTCACTCATGAGATGTTCAAGGAAACTCCAATCAGTTTACCTCAAATGAACAAAGTTTTCTGTTCACAATGGTTGAGTGATAGACAAGTAGTGTTTGGAACAAAGTGCAACAAGGTAAATAATTGCCTTATATCAAGTTTCAATTAATTCTAATCATGTGCCATTATTACAGTTGATGGTGTATGATGTAATGACCCACAAAATTGACCAAATCCCATCCTTGTTGAGCAAAAGAGACATTTTGGGTGTCGATCCCCAACCCATGCAGCAATGTGGAATCCATTCAGTACAAATCAATCCATCTCGGACCCTTCTTGCTACAGGAGCTAGAAACTCTGGTGACATTGCTGTTTATAGGCTACCCACTTTGGATCCTGTTTGTGTTGGAGAAAATGCCCATAAAGACTGGGTCAGTAAAATCAATACTTTCTATGTTGTTTTCTCAACAGTGGTGTTATAGGTGTTTGATATGTGTTGGTTAGATGATGAGTTCCTTGTGAGTGGATCAAGGGATACTAAAATGGCACTGTGGAGGATAACACCTGATATGCAGGAGTGTAAAGATGAAATTCCCACTCACAGACATATTGATGCTATGTCCATTAAGGAATGTCGAAGTGCACAAAAGGTAAGAATAGTTTATCATGTTTATGTTACTCACCAAGAATTTCATAGTGAAAATTCAGGCTTTGAGTGGAAATTAAAATTGTGGAAACATTGTCTGCTGCAAAATAATGTGTTTCACTTTCCATATCTAGGAAAAGAAAATGTAACTTCTCAAAAATAAACACAATATATAAACATTTTAATGAACAAATTTCAGTTATGATTCCAAATGTTCAAAACTGAGAAGACATGAAATTGTTTTCCTTGCTATTTAATGTAAATATAGATACAGTTCAGGAAGACTTTCAAATGAAAGTGATTGACATGAAGAATAATGCCACTTTGAAGAATATATTTTTCTCAGTAAATAACATAAAATTTTCATAAAGCCTATGTGAGCCCTGAGAAATTTCCGATTTTGACGAAAAATGCTAAGCTAAATGATGTCTCTAATCGGAAGTATCCAACAATTATTTTCAACCATGAAATCAATCAAGAATGACCACAGATCAAGACTCATCAATAGGCAAGATCACAAAATCTGGCGGCAAGTCTAAAGCTCCTACAAGGATACTTATTGCGACATATCAACACTATGCATTCTCCGCATGATTTTCAAACCCAACTTTGGGAATTTATTCTGGCCAGACTATTACGAGAAGGAGAATTAGAAAACTGGGTACATTTCTTAATGTTCTGGATGTCATGGCATTTTTTGAAAAAATTAGTGATCCTACCTATTCTGGCTGATATATCTAAAATACAGTGCCAGATTTTTCATAAAAAATCCATTTTTCTCATTGAAAATTAAATTTTTTACCTTGTTTATTTTGCATAAAAATTTGTACATATTTCCACCTTTTCTATTTTATATTTTTCTAATGTTTATTATTAATGAAGTTTTGTTAATTAGTGTTACTTGCAGCCTGCAAAACAAAAATTCAAATTCAAATTGGCTCCTTAAAGAAATAGGATGCTTACCTCTGATGTAGATGATTCGTGTTTTTAGGTGCGGGCTATAAAGTTCAATAGAATGTATGATGAGATTGCAGCTATAAGTCTCAATGGTTATATTCATATTTGGAAAGCAGAAACTTTCAAACAGAAGTTATCCAGAAAACTGCCTTCAACACAGGAAAACGTATGCTTGGCAGTTCAAGATTCTGGATTATATGCCATTGGGTGTAGATCCTATACCCTATTACTGGATTGTAGAACACTACAGGTAAGGTAAAAAAATGGCTATCAGCATATAGTACCAACAAAGTAAAGCATTGACTAAATGTGGGTATTATTCAGGCAGTGAAAAAAATTTCTTCGCGATATTCCGGCTGTGGAATAAGATCAGCTAGTTTTCAAGGAGATATTTTGACCATCGGGACCGGTTTAGGAATGCTCATGTTCTACGATCTCAAGGCTGGAAAATATCTTGAATCCAGCATAAATTCCTCCAGAACTGTAGTTCTCAAAGCTAGCAAAGGATATGTGGTGAGTTGAATAATTAATAGTACTGGGTATTAATCTGGGAGAAAAATGTTCATGCCCAGTCTGCTAGTAGAAAAGTCAATTAGAGAATAAGGGTGGCCAATTAGAATATATTAACTGACTTGAAAAAGTTTCGGATAAAAGTTGTAAATATTTTACAGTATGTTGAGCATAGGCGAGATACATTACATTGATATTATTTCAAGGGACACCTTGTACATTCTTTCACCATCAAATTCAGCATAAATTTGTATCCAGTCCCACCTTTCTTCTTCCATAAAATGTGACGTTGTCAAACTATTGGCGAATGAACATAAGCTATACGCCACCTGGTGGCACTAAGAATAACTAGAAATGTTGACATTGTTCTTGTGTTTGGTACTATGTTTTGTTGATTTTATATTGAATCTGAACATTTGACAGATTATGAAACTATGAATCGGTTAAATCAAATTTCCAATATTAATTCCCATGCTTTTCCTCAAGCTGGTGTTATAGATAGATGAAATTCTGTTTACATTAAAAGTTACAGTCGAGCATAGTATCGTTCAGGTATCAACAAAATTGAAACGAGATCTCACATTATCTATTTTATTTGGCACTTCCCACAAAAACAGCAGAAAAAACAAATACTGAAAACTCATTCATTCCATTTTTCGTTTTTTAACGAAAAAACACATATTACTTAATGCAATGAAACTATCCAATGTCAAGATTTATGGTTTCGTCACTCTCCACTTTGGCGCTGCAATCTTAAATTTCTTCGCCAATAGCAAAAAGTAAACGAAAATTTTACAAAAATTGGTACACTATAAATGCTGCCAAAAAAATTTATCAGTGATAATTAGTGAGTCCATTTGGTGGGTCTCATGGGGAAAGAATATACAGAGTGTTCCATTTAATAAAAAATAAACTCGAAGTTGTCTCGCCTTGCTGGAACTGTTGTATATCTCGTAATATTTTAGTGCAGTGTATCTGCGCAAATATAACAACTTTTATTCGATTTTTTTTTTGTATTCTCATTCCTAAGTGAATTATTCCACTTCCACACACTAATGGGCAACCCTGTATGTCTTCTCTATAGTTGTCTTTGGAACCCTGGTGACAAAAACAACATAAGATTAGACAAATTCTCACAATGCTTTCAGAGGTAGATTTCAACAGACAACCTAAATAAAATGCATTTTATCGTTATCGAACCAGTACCCTGACGAGGAATACGTCGATAACATCAACATCAAATACGTGCCGGCCATTTACACCCACTGCTACGACGCCAGCGGCACCAGGCTCTTCACAGCCGGAGGCCCTCTTCCTGCCACCCTTACGGGCAACTACGCCGGCCTATGGCAATGATTGTCCCTTTTTGCGCCACCCCCGTTGCGAGAAATGCTATACCGGACGTTCAAAGTGTACGGTCGGAAGGATGCCGAAATTTGTCGTCTAGAATTTGTTATCGAGACGAACCTGTCTCATGTGCTGAAAGCTTGTTGGTTTCGATCTAGAGTAATCGATGTGGTATGTAGGTATACTTTATGCATGAAATTTTAAATCATATTTATTATATTAGTGGAGAACTACAGTGCGTAATGTGCAAAGACTATCTAGCTAATTATAGAACAATTTGTAAGTATTTTAATTGAAATATACAGGGTCCTATTTTGAGCAGCGTCATCATTGTATTTTATTTCAAGCCGACTGATTCTGCACAAGCAAATAAGGCAACTTGTGACAAAGGAAAACCACAAAGATGTTGGGGATAACAATCATAAGCAAATACAGGGTGTAACAAAATAAGATGAGAGATTCCTTATTGAAAAAGAGATAGAGTCTTTCATATAAAGAAACAATGACAGAGTATCCCTTGATAGGCCCCCTTAAAAAGGGTACATAAAATTTGTTTAATATTTTTTTTCAAGAACACTGAATAAGTTGCAAAAATGAAATAAACATGACATTTCCTACTATCAAAAAGACATTCAGCCAGACATACACCATGGTTGTGAGGATTGCAAAACGCATACCCTAAAATTTATTTCCAATGTATTTTTTTTTCATTTGTTCACCATTTGAACATTTTTTTTTTCGATAGCTTGTTTTATCCGAAAGAATAAATGTCTCTTGATTTTTTTTTGACCAAAATTAACTCGTTTTCAACAAAAAAATATTTTACTGGAACTTAGTTATAGATTATTAGCTAAGTGTCTTTTTGATAGTAGAAAATGTCACGTTAATCTCAATTTCATAGACCAATTTCATGTACCCCCTTAAGGAGCTGTATCTTAAGATGGAATGCTCCAATAAAGTTTCTTTATATGAATGACCCATTTTTTTTTTATGAGGAATCATCCTCTGAAATTTTACACTCTTTATATTCGAAGATGATTCATTTTCCAATGTTTTTGTAATTAACTGACGATAGAATGAAAAACGGCGTATTATAGAAAGGTTTGATTCTTGGCTATTTGATATTCCATTCCCTTTATAATTTTTTCTCAATTTCGCGATGAGCTGTTGAAATTTTTCGATTCAAATCGTCGTACCTCGAAGTTTCTAATTTTCAATAAAAAAAAACTAACAAATAATAGGCTTAAAAATCGAATTTATATACAATATAATACAGCATATGTAATTTTTCTCAATAATAGGGTCTTCTGGGGTTGTTCTGAAAAAAAAAATACTATGTAGATCGCTCAGTACATCAACGATTATAAATTACTCACCAAAGGATTGGGCCTGAATCTGTAAGCCAACATCATTCTCTTTCTGTAAGATTCATACTCATCCTCATCTTCTTCTGGTTGATCGAAGTTAAGACCAAGGCCTTGGGTGTTTTCTCTTGGGGCTGCTCTTGAAACGAAAAAAATAATCTAATGAATTACACACAAATTTAATGTATTTAGCAAAATATCACAAATGCAAGCAAATAAAAAAAATGCGGTATATTTGTAAGCGATTTTTTTACCCAGATGTACACAATTCACCCACAAATGCAGACATCTTCAACACAAAATTTATTCGAAAGTCAACAAGGGCAAACAAAAATCATGCAAACTCCATACGCAGCCAAACTCCTTTCTGATAAAAATTCGCATAGATTCAACATCACATCAAACAGGAACAAGATCACACAAATTTTCCAAACAAATTTCAACACACTTCAACAAGTTTCACACAAATATATAAACGATTTCAACACAGACAAACGCAAGTATTGATGAACCATGCAAACATGCTCTATACTTGATGTCAAAGCTTACAGAAAACAATTTGAAATTTTTGTTATTGCATTTCATGCGCTCCATTTTGTTTGATGATATTTATTTTGATAAGTTGTGTGTTTTTTGCGTTATATTTAGTGTTTCATTTATGTGCAATATTCTATTCTGTGTGAAACGCATTTTAAATCGCGTATATAATTGAAACGTTTGTTTTTTTTTTCATTTTTGATCAGCTTCATTTCCAACTGAAAGTTGTTTCAATTCATGTGCAATATTTTTTTCAGTGTAAAACGCACTACAAAAAGTGTGCAATGTAAAATATTGCCTTTCAAATGATTCTTTTGATACTGACACGGGTTTTATCTCATGTTGAGGTCTTTATATCATGAGGAATGTTTCATTTTGTATGAAATGAGTATTAATTTGCATACGATATTGTATTTTGACTAGCTCATAATGCGATGTTTCATTTCTTCGATCAGTGCGACACGTATAAAAATCGTTTCATACGTGATTTATTGCATTTCGATTGAGTTTTATTTTTGATGGTTTCATTTCAAACGTAATTTCAACTCTCGCGTTTCCTTCATTTCATGTGCAATATCTTCCAGAATTGTGTTCAACGCGTGTAATTAAAAAACTGTTAAATTGAGTACCGATTTATGTGAAAGGTGTTGTTTTATTTGTGTGAAACTCATATCATGTCGTGTGATCCTTACTTATTAACCGGCTCGACGATCCCCATGCCCCCGCTGCCCAACCCCTCCCCCTCGCTCCAACCGAGTTTCTGCAGCATGCGGAAGCCGACATTGTCCTCCTTGATCTTGAACTCCTTGTAATCGGAGAGGTTGGGCTCGCGACCCTCCCTCACCGCCGACGACTTCTCCATGAAGCGTTTGAGCTCGTCGGGCGGCAGAAAGTCCCCTATGTGGTGTTTGCCCTCGGCCTGGCGGTTTAGTTCTTGCGCCCAAAGCTCGGTGGCCATCATTTCCTTGGAGAGAGGAAGAAGATATTACGCGCGATCCGGAGTGGGGAATTTTTTGCCGGTCAAGTGTTTTTCGAGTGTCCATGTGACTTCCTCAGGGGTAATCCGATTTCGTTGGGATTTGTTTCAGTTTTATGCTCATCGGTCGTAGAAATGAATTTCTGTCACCAATCAAGAAATTATGTTTCTGTACATGAGAGTGTTTTTGCTTATTCCTCCTTCCACCAGGGACTTGTTTTTGTTTGGATTCTTATCAAACACATATTCAAAAGCGAAAAACAAATTGGAAACGGATTTTTCTCCTGAACACATGAAGAGAAGTAGTTTTTTTTTTAATTTGGAGCATGTTTTGTCGTTCTTTTCACATTTTCAACGACCACAAACTAGTGAATGCCAAATAAGAATCCTAGTAGCATGATATGAAGTGTTTTTATATCTTAATGAATTTTGTTCTAAAAACCAAATCTGATAATATTATCATATCCTTGCCAGTTTTCAATAAAGACTGCGATTTTTTTCGACAACGAGACACATACGATTGATTACATACCGTCATTTGAAAATGATTCAACTTTCCTATACGAATTGAGAACGAAAAGAATAGCCTGTAAAAATGGAGATAGCATTACACGAATAGTTCGAAGAAGGGATATCGGACGACGTTACACATCGGCGTAGCACTTACTATACGGGCAGTTGTCTGGGGAAAAATTATAAGAAATATTCACGACGATTCGAAATAATATCGAAGGGAGGTCAAATCTGGTGTCATGGCGAAAGCATAGTATATTTATTTGTGTGTATATGACAGCTTGCCAGGAAGTTCGATGTTGCTTGTTTTTCTTTGAATGATACTAATACCTAATAGAATGTTCACAACGATACTCCCAAGCAAAAAGTTGGGTTGCCTCTATCATTCACATATTTTTGAAAAAAAAACGATTTATAAAATATACAGGGTGTCCCATAACGTACCCTGTCGGATAGAAACAGCCATATCTTTTTTCTTTGAATAACAAATGACTTGTGCGATACCTCTTTGAAATCACTATGAAATAGACAATTTATTGATGTAATAGGCAGCAGTAGCTCAGTTCATTTTGGTTCCACTAAGATGGGCTAAACTTCATGAACAAAAGAATCCACTACCAAAATTTTCAATAAAAACATTTCTCACAGCCCCCCTTCGAAATGTTGGAGAATGTTTTTTATGTAAAGGTTGAAATATTTTACTGAAAAATTTAACCAAAAAGGTGTAAAATTGTACCAACCGTAAAGACAAAACTATTGAAAGGTGCAAAATTTCATCATTTTCAAAACGAAAACGGCAAGACTTCTGAAATGGGAATTTTGTCATAGCAGGTTGGTTATCCTTTGATCTACATTCTCCCTCGGTTTGACGTGGTCGTTACGGGACACCCTGTATACACCGAAATTGGATAAGTATCGACTGTGGATAACCGTTGAACAGTTTGAATGAAAGAATACAATTTTTTATTTCTGTCTGGTTTTCATTGATTGAATACCATCCATTCTTGCTATTCTGTAGGTTTTTTGGGACACCCTGAGATATTCTCAAAACTATCCTGTAAAATAATCATGGGAAATTATTTACGAAGATTTCTCTCCATATAAATTTGGCATCGTTGTGATGGCACTGTGAAGTGTTGCCATAATTATTGATGTTTGAATGTTCCTACCTATGGCTCAATCAATTGGAAGTCCAGTGGTTAGGGGGCGTTCATAAATTACGTGAGGTGTTCAAGAGGGGGTGGGGGTCAAGCTTAATCTTTCTAAATCTCACTTAGGGGAGAGGGGGGTTTTTAGCAAATATCACGTATTTTTTTTTTCTAGTAGTAAACAATGTAAAATTGCGTGAAAGTAAAGTTAAATTAAAAACTGTTGCTAGTGAAAATATGGCAAAATTTCATACAATAGTGTTTGTCGTGTTTACCCGAACCCCGCAGATCAGAGCACTAGCTCTTCGATTGTTCAAGCGCTATCGATTAGGGGGCGTCCATAAATTAGGTGAGGCATTTTTTATAATTTTATTGCTATTCAAATGAAAGTAATGGAACAAATTATGTTTTTGTTTTAATTTTTTTTATAATCCAACGCAATTACAGCCAGAACACAAAATTTTAAAAATCTCACGTAAGATTTGGGGAGGGAGGGAGGTAGTTGAGGAAAATCTTGCCAAATCTCACCAGGAGGGGCGGGGGGGGGGCAAAAATCCTAAAAAATGTCTCACGTAATTTATGGACGCCCCCTTAGCTAGTAACGTTTTATTTTGCATTAATGATATTGAAAGATCTGTCAGAACTATCTTCCTTAAATGAATAGATTTTTTGAGATAGTTCTTGAACATTGAAAATTCTTCATGAAAACAAAAATATTATTTCTAAAAGAACTGTCAAGATTATCGAGCAAACATTTGAATTTTTTGTTTCGAGATACTGTTTTATCAAGAAACAATAACTAAATTTATAAAACAATTCGATTCGGGTAGTACTTTTTCTGCGGTGGTATAAATGAATAGTCAGCATGTTTTGTGTGTTCATTGAATTTCTAATGTGTTCACCACCAGTGTCCATCACGAAATAAAACGGCTCTTCAATCTTTCCTGCCGTATTAAGGTGTAAGGCCACTGTAAATTTTTTAAAAAATCATTTTTTTTTATTGGCTTAAAAAATAGTTTAAATCCTTTAGAATGAGAAAAAAAAAGGTCCCGTGCGGGAACAATTTTTTTTTCTTAGGAAATAGAGGTCGCCGCCAAGCGCGTCAAAACTTGCTGCAAAACGACTAACATAACGGTGAAAAGGGACGGCACAATAGGCCCCCTCTATTGCTCCCAACCGCCTGTATTGTTGTTCCACGTGTCCTTTCGAGCCTTTTGAGCATTATGAAAAAAAATTTCGTTAGTTTAGCATGCGCACAGTAAAGAGCGATTTATTCTTCATAAGTGACGATTTTTGCGTGTTTTCCGTGCTTTTTTTTACGATTTCACTATAAAATTTACGAACGAGTTAGTTGAAATGGGTGATCGAATGTATCTTGGAAAAAAAGGTACGAAAACCGCGTATCCAACGTGGCGTCGATAAGGCGGGATGAAACGACGACCCCTTGGATGCGTATCATCACAATCAGCCAATGAGTGAGGGTGGAGGTATATCGAGCCATTAAACCCTTCTACGTGGAATTGAGCCGGGACGACTTACTGGAGCGTTGCTTGGGGGCCTATACTCAAAACAATAACGAAAGCTTCAACGCTACCGTTTCGAGTTTGGCCCCCAAATCATCCTCAAGCGGAAAAACTGTACTGGATATCGCGACGGATATCGCTGTTTGCACATTCAATGGCGGCCTTACCAACGTATTACAAATATTCAAGATGTTGGAGGTGGAAATTGGTGCCCAATTATATAATTTCTGCATCGAAGCCGACGCCAAACGCATCACGCACGCCGAGGCATCTCTGAGCGACGCGGCAAAAAGTGCGCGCGCGCTCCAAAAATCGACCAGGAAAGACGAAGAAGACAAAAATTTGGCCATCGAAGGACAAACGTATGGTGCTGGAATTGCAGACTAACGGTACAAATTTTTTTACCTCCTTTTTTTAATTTTTTCCCATAAAAAACTAGTCGTAAAACTTCAAACGCGTTTTTCTCGAAATACGGTTCTTCAAAATGGCACGCAGCATCACTCGAACAGTTTTCATTTTTTTTACTTGAAATTTTTACCAGATGTGAACATTAACATTATCTTGAGAATGTCGATCTGGATTTTCAATAACTTTATTCATTGTTTTTTATTAACAAAAAACTAGCCGTTTTTTTCGTAAAAAATCATTTTTTTTTCAAACGCACGCCAAATCCACAAAAATTAATACTTTTCAAAATCCGATCGACATTCTCTAGCTATAATCCTCTAGATTAATGTTTTTTTCTGTTCTAGATTCAAAAGTGCAGTAGTGGTGCTGCGTGCCGCGGAGCCCTGCAAGCAAAACATGTCCCGGGAAGATGGCTGTGGAACCGCCATTTTGTTTTTTTTTTTCGCTGTAAAAAATTGGATAATAAAGTTTAATGTATGCCCGATAACAACCTCAAAAGATTTTTTCAATTACCTTCAATTTCGGAAGCAAAAAATTCGTGAAAAAAACCTTTTTTTTTGGACCGTCACATTGGCCTTACCCCTTAAGTCTGGCATAGGCACGACTGACAAGTCAGGTCGGGTGAGGGCAGTGGAAGGGAAGCAATTTCCCTTGATTATGTTATATTTTAATACACTCGCTTCTCATGTTACTCTTATATATTTCTCTCTATATCCCTAATAAAATTTCCCAAAATCTGTGAAAAAATAAGTATTTTCCAAGCAATCAGTCCGAAAGTATTGAAAATGCAGTGTTTTACACATCCTCGTGTAACATGTGAACTTTTCATAAAAATTTTGATCGCACAATAAGCGCGAAATCGCTGTTTTTTCTCACTCAAATGAAAATCCTCACCTTGTCTCTAGCCTTGTGTTCCCAAGTTCCACCTTCCGTGTCTTCGTCCGAATCGTATTCGTACTTATTCCTGCCGGCCATCTGCAGCTGCTCTACCTCTTCGCGCTTCCTCAGCATATCCTGGTACAGCAAACTAATCTTGTAGTGGTCCTCGACCTTTTTCCATTCCTCTTCCGACAGACTAGTGGACCCATAAGTGTTGACCGCGTACTGTAGGAGGCCCGGATCAGAACGGTTCACTTTGGATAGCATCACCGGAGCGCCGCGATTTTGATCTGGAATACGCTTTGAGTGAGTTCATTGAAGTGTCAGCGAAAAGCTAGCATGCGAAAATTGTCGAAGTCTTTTTTACCAGTGTGGGCTTATCTGACAAGCGCATTTTGCGAGCAACAGACAAAAATTCAAATATTTGCGCCTATACACGAAATGTAGTCAATTTATTTGAGGAAGATAGTTCTGACAGATTCGGTTATCTTTCAATACCGTTTGTGCAAAATGAAAAGTATCTAGCTAACCACTAAACTTGTGATTGGTTGAGACATGAATGGGATCATTTAGGCATCGATAATTATGGCAAAAAAATGCGCATCTAAAAATACAAATCGTCGTGTCCAAGCGCGTTTTTCCCAACGCGCTCTCATTTATTCGTTATCGAATTAATTCTATTAATAAAATATTACAGGATGTCCCCTTTCGTGAGAAGATTTTTATAAATAAAAAAAATTGGCTGTTCCACACTGACGAATGCAAAAAATATTCATTTGTATTTTTGCGAAGAATTTCATTTTCATCAACTTATGTTAGTTTTGAAACCGAAATAGTCCCTTCAGATATACTGAGGGATTCTCAGCTTTTTCAAACATCACAGAAGTTATATTTTCCGAAAAATGAGTAACATTTTGTATGAAATTCTTCAGGAACATCTTGTGGAGGTGAAAAAAAATATTTTCAGTAAGCTGGGCAGTAACAACTATCTTTCTTAAATAAGTAAAAGTGGCTTTTGAAGCCTGTCACATTAATTTTCGGCGATTGAAACAAAATAATTAGTTTTAAACGACAAAAATTGGATACAGAAGCATTTATTCGTGCAGTTCAGAAAAACCTGTTTGTAATAGTTTAAGTTTGTATACTGAAACACTTCAAATATACCGAATGTCTGCGCGGTACAGATTGAAAAACTGTGGATACAATAATATTACGAAACTTACTTATTTGAGGAGTGATGGGGAGAACTGGAGGGTTGGTAATAGGGGCTGCTGCTGTGTTGTACATAATCAGAGACGGTGCAGGAATATTACTCTCTTTTTCGCCCCAACGACTCTTCCTTTTTCTTTTCCTTTCTTGGGCGTTATCCTGAAGCAAAATGCATGTGAAGAGTCATTTCAATTATCAGACACTCAAGGCAGCACATTGCCGTAGTTTGATTTTCACCGCATAATGAGATACGTCCGACGTAAAAATTAATTATTAAATTGAATAGATAAGTAACATTTCGAATTTTATGTTTGAAATGCGTGTTCGCAAAGTTACGTTCACGTCTGTGCTTTGCCTAAAATGTCTATTTTTGTTAATTGAAATGGAACAGCTGGATCAATACATCAATAAAACTGAATCTTATTTCTCTCAGTAGTTATTTTCAATGGGAATTTTAGCCGTCCATAGTTTCTGACATCCGGATAGTGCGCACTTGTAAAGTGAGCGCTCCATCTGAAAAATTACTGATTCTAATGACAATCAGTCAGGCATTTCAACGCCTTTCAAACACGTTGACAGACAATCAGAAGAATTTACGGATATTTTGGAAAAAAATAGGAAAGTTTGATTCAATTGATTTTTGGTGAAGAATTTACTTACCTATTTATTCAATATACGGTATAACCCCATCACAGTATTACAATTAAATTCATAAATATAAAAGTTTACATAGCTCCTAACAACAAGAGAAAAATTGAAGATTATACTGAGAGAACAGATTTCAACAGCTAGAATACAGTAATGATCAGAAGTGATTGTTATCTATGGAAGATTTGAATTGTGTTAAAACTAATACCAAAAACATTAATTTTGAGCTTATTTATCGTTGTCCAATGTTCTATCTAGAGGAGTATTTTTACCATAATTAATTCTGTGAGCATTTACCGGGAATATATTAGGATTTCTCAGATGTCTGCAAGGCACATTCAGCTTTACAAGTTCCAGAAGCTCATCACACACAATCAATCCATCCACAAACTCAAAGATAAAGCACGAATCAGAAATAGTTCTTCTTTTCTCTAGTGTAGACGAATTCAGATTGGGAAGGCCGAGTAATGATGATCTTCTACCGGTTGAAATAGTTTGTAAGAACAAAATCTCAGGAATTTATTTTGAATCCTCTACAATATTCGCATACTCAAGACGTGACCTAACAATATCACAATAAACTGTTTTGATTGTGGGTACAGAAAAGTCTCGTTCCTCGACAAAAATCCCATAATTTTGGATGACTTGGTGCATACTGAATTTATGTGTTCAATGAAGTTTAGTTGATAATCGAATAGAACACCAAGATCTTAAAATGAGTATGAGTGAACAGAAAGAAGCTGTCTGAATCGTCCAACGTTCCAGCGCCAATTCCTCAACAAATAAGAAACTGTGGAAATTAGCACATGCGCATCCCAACAATCAGCTCATAGATCACGGTAAAATTCATGATTGTTTATTGCGAACATCCCCCATATTTTACGAACTCATTTTGCATCGACATGAATATCCGTAGCAGATCTCAACATACCTCTTCCTCAACTTTTACATTGACTTTATTCTCCTGGAAATCTTCTTCGAGCGCCATCTCGGGCTCGTAAGGCTCCTCCTTCATTTCGACCTTCACTTCGCCTCGTTGTCTTTCCGCCTCCGCCTTGAATTGTTCGATCAGTCGGCGATATTGCTTGTAAGCCGGTGACTCCTTGTGAAACAGGAACCTAGAGGAGAAGCCAAAAGGCTCTACGGTATTTAGTTGGTAGAGGTGCGGTGATTGGTTAGAGTCGCGTTGCTCAGATCGAATTCGTGTAATGTTCGAGAACGTGGGAATTTTTTGTGGTTGATATTTCAATGTGGCTCTGAGATATTTTTTTGGATCACAAGTTGAAATTTGTTTTTATCGTTACGAAATAGTTCAGTTTGCGTATCGAAAAAATGTTCGCACATTCATTTCATGTCCTTATACAGATGGAAACATCCCAGGAACTATTAATAACCTGCAGTTTCTCATTTATTTAATGGGAAAAATAGTTGTTCGTTTACCAATAATGATAAAAAGGAAATAAAAGAATTCATGACAATTCTACAAAATTTAAAGTTCAAAATCCAACTAATTTGAATTGCATTGGTCTTTTGAAAAACGCAAAATATGAAATTTTGCCAACTGTAGCAAGCAGCAAAATAAGGGAAATTGAGAAAATGGTAAATTTGTTTAGTCACGTAGTGGAAATTACTACAATATCAAGTGTGACATAAATATCAACCTTGTGATAAAAGAGAATTGAAGTAATCACAGTACGTAAGCCGTCCTAGATACGTTAACGTTGAAAATATATGTTCACGATGTTGATCTAAAATGTTGTCGAAGAAATTCATCACGTTAGCACAGAATTAGTCTAGGCAAGGAACGTTGAAGTATTTCAATATATTAATTTCCATAATGTTTTATGTAGTGTTTGCATTAAGTAGTATCGTTCTGATCTGTATTATTAATATATATTTCAAAATTACTTCATGGTTGTTCAATTCAAAAAAAAATATATATAACTATAGACCAAGGTGGAAGAGATTCTTCAAGTGCAGAAGTGCTCGATGATTCGGTTTTTGATGTTGAAATGGATGCGGCAATTTGTAATGCATGTTTTCAATGTTGTGACAATATTTTTCATTGAATTATGCATCCTTTCTCTCAGAGTTTTACCCATAGAGTCCTCTTCATAAATGCAGACCATATTCATCATTGAAACAGAATTGTACTTTTAATGAAACCATTAAAAAAACATCAGATGAGCTTATCTTTCCAATTCACTTGACGACCAAAACATAATGAGACTTGCGATGACGGAAAGAATGTCTTACAAAACACAATAGTAAATTTAATTTTTATGATTTTGTGAATATTTTTAGTTTATATCCTGTACTGCAAATTATCGTCTTCATTTCGTCAGATTTCGGTTAATGTACGTTCCTTTTTATAGTACATGTAGAATAACGTAAGTCTACATAACCTACAAGAACGAGAACTTGAGAAATGCGCATGCCCAGATGTCAGATTGAATCTTTACGTCGACTCCAATTTTTCTACAAACGTGATAGGTGAGCCGTATTCGTTGCCTGTCTAGAATAAATTGTTTCCATAATCGACAAGCAAACCGATAAAAATTTGCCACGTAATAAACAAACAAATCAAATGATCATCCCAGGAAATCTGTACATTTGGAGGAATTCGATCTGTGACGCAAATAAAAAATACTATCACAGGTCGCTGCCTCGCATACCACAGATGAGGGTCTTGGGTTTTTCTCTGTCTGACGATGTCCTCGATACTGTCGCCGCACTCGGCCACCATACGGCCCAGGGACGCCATCGACTCGAATTCCGCCGTACCTGCAGGGAAAACTTCACAACACGTCACTAAAACGCCCTGTTACGACCGGCAGGAATGACTGGCGAGGTACAGGCACGCTCGGTAAAAACGGACGGAAACGTTGGCCGATTATATTTCGAGCGGCACTGTACGATTTTTTTACAGAGTGGTTCGATGTTAGGAAGTGTGTTACTTGGGGGGTTTGAAGTACGTTTTGATGTGTAATTTGAAATTTTTGTTATGCAACAAGTCATCCCTGCCTCGATCTGCACTGCCTTGAAAACCAATACTCTGAATGGTATTCCTGAAAAATTGGTTATTTTACGCTTATCATGCGATCTGGATTTTGATGAAAACTTTTTTTGATACCTACGTAATCTTACCCCAAGAACACGAATTAGTTAATATTATACGGGAAAATTAATACTTTTCGAGAAATTCCTCCTAGAAGTTTGAAATTTCATTTTCTTTTTTTGAACGTTTTCAAACAAGTTTGTACTGTACAACTTTGTTATAATTTTTTCTTAACGAGGCCAGGATAAATCCATCTGACATGTGCATCAATATTTCTCTGGTTTGAGGATTGTCAATGAACCAATAGATCAGATCACGAAATCATGAATTCGCTTCAAACCTGCTTGAAGATCGAATTTAATGATAAAAAATAGTGTATATGAAGTTTGTCTTAGAAATATTATGGAATATCCGAAAAAACATTACTCTGAATGTTGCCAGTTGTACTACTTTTGGGGCTTCTACAGACATTTAATTCAGTTTCGTCAAAATTTATAAGTATTCTGCAAATACGTGCACATTCTATGGTTGTTATAGATTCAGTTACCACTGAAAAATAAACGTGAGTCTATGAATTTTCCTTATTTTTCCGGTCTGCTGACGATGTGAAGAGATGAAGATTAACGGTTGGCAACGCTGTAAAATATAATTATGTCGCTAGCGGCTGGCGGCAACACTTAAATGAACAGGAGTACTTGTGGCGTGATTTGTAAACGCACCTTAATTTTGGACCTTATTGTGGAGAAACTATTAAGAGAAAAATTATATAAAAAACTGGATAGATTTCTCAACGTTCTGAATGTTGTGGTATATTTTCGAAAAATCTTGGCCATTTTGAGGGAAAGATTATGTTTACATGCTGTACAATCTGAATATTCCAAAAATATTGCATTTTCAATGTTTTCTCAGGAAGAATACACGATAAACCCTTTCCTAACATATAAGAAAAGGTGAAATTTCGGACTTCAAAGTTGTATATTCCGAAAAGTATCAATTTCACCACAATATCATTATAAAAATCATGTTTTTTGGACTGAAATACGTTAGTTCCAACAAAATTTCTCATCAAAATCCAGATCACAAAAGTGAAAAATTCCCGAAAAATTTACCTAGGCAGGAAGAAATCGAATTGAACACAAAACTTTTCCACAGTTCAAGAACAATTTTTTGGCATTGAATTGCCAGACAACATTCAATGCAATTGCCACAAAAAATATCGAAATGCAACCTACAACCTTCCCCAAAAAACCCCACACTTGAACAACAATTATTACCTGCACTGGCATCCCCAAATCCACAATCCAAAACTTGTACTACGGCCGTAGGCGGCGGCACATTCATGCTGGGCAGCCGTCCCATCATGGAGGGTGGTGGACAGTTGACGTTGATGTTGAGACTCAACCCGGGAGGTGGCAGCACCGGCTGGGCCATCAGGGAAGGTATTGAAAAGTCCATTTGACTCTGAGGAGGCGGTACGGCCTTGTTGGGAGGCGGCACGTTCTTGAGAAACTCATGATGATCACTGGGAGTTGGAATGGCCATCAAGTCCAAGGGTTGCGGGGTGGGGATATTTTGTACTTGCAGGGGAGCAGGTTGGGGGATTGTTAGGGCATTGAGAGGTTCCGGAGGTGGGATGTTTTGGACTTGGATGGGGTTGGGGGGTGGTATGGTGGCTAGCTCCATTGGGGGTGGTACGGGAGCTACCAGGGGAAGGCTCACAGTGGTGTAGATGGGGTTGGGAATGAGCAATGGCTCTGTGTTGACAGGTTTTGGAAACAAACTGTTCTTCAACAGTGGCTGACCAGTAACCTCTTCCGTTTTCAGTGGATTCAACAACTGTTGTTGTTGTACCAAATTACTACTGAATGCTTTGCTTATTGTTATCTTAGGTTCAAAATTAGGTAGCTTCTCATTCGAAAAGCGGGTCACTCGTTTTGGAGAGGGGGACCTACGTTTAGGACCCCATCTGCTGTTGGGTTTGTTTCTGTCCTCACTGAAAAGTTTATTATATTGTGGTAAATGCTGACTGGAAGTAGCTAGTCAATTCACCTGAATCGTTCTCTAGATTTACTGAATGATCTGAGTTTTGAGTCAGTTTTTTTCACTTCTTTCATTTGCTTGAATTGGTCAAGGAAGGAACCATCATTGGAGAACACATTTTTTGTTTCCAAGTCACTAAACAAAAACAATTAGCATTATTCGGCTATGACTCAACCAGCACTTCTTACCTTTTGGGGTTGGCCTTTGGAGGTGGTTCAGTTTTTACTTTGGTGATTTCAACTTTTGTTTTCTCTTTAGCGTCGAGTTTCGCTTGGATTTCTCGTTTCTTTTGTTCTATCAGTTTCTCCTGGTGAGACATTTGCGCGAAACGGTCATTTCGTGTAATTTTAGTTTGAAAAGTATCGACATGTTTCTTCGACATTTTCCAGAAGTTCTAGATACCCAACTATTTAGTGAACAGAGTAGTTTGAAGGTGACAGAAAGGATACAGAAGCTGTTCAGTACGGCATAGTTCAATTCTTCGCACAAACCGATATTTTTTTTTTATCGCAATGAAATCCGCGAAATTATCGATTTGGTTATCTTTTAATTTTTGGTGTTACAGTAAATTGACATTTCCGCTAGTCATCTGTGCTGTCAGTCAAAAACTAGGATGACAGTGACAGCTGAACACAGAGCACACATCCATGAAAACATTTGTTGATAAAAAATTGTTTGGTTATGTTGTTCAAGTTCGTATAGGTTATATCAGTTAAGGGTAGTCCTTAGTGAAAGTTTGTGGTACGTAAATGAATATATGGAATTATTTCAAACTGATATAATTATTTATATTTCTCAGGAAAACATAATATTGAAAAATGTCGGTGTGGAAAAAAGCAGCTAAAGCTCATCAAAAAACTCACAAGGAGAGACACCAACCTGAAGAACGACAACATTTGGGCCTTTTAGAGAAGAAAAAAGATTATGTTCTCCGAGCAAAGGATTTCAATGATAAGAAAACTACTTTGAAACTGCTAAGAAAACGAGCAATCAACAAAAATCCAGATGAATTCTACCATCATATGATCAACTCTAAAACAGAAGATGGAGTACATTTCGAAAAAGAAACTGAAGCTGAAGATACTCCAGAACAACTTCAATTGATGAAAACACAGGACCTGAAATACATTGTCACCAAGAGAACCCAAGAAATGAAAAAAATTGAAAAATTGCAGTCACAGTTGCAGCTAGCTAGTGTAGATAATCTCAGTACAACCAACAATCACATTTATTTTGACAAAGAGAAGAAATTGGAGGCACAAAAACGGACTTTGGAATTACTTTCTGAAAAAGAACTACCAGATGTTGATGAAGCTGCTTTGCAACAGAGTGCGAAAACTAGAAAATGCTTATACCAAGAATTGGCTAAAAGGATAGCGAGAGAACGGGAGCTGACAATAACCCAACAAAAAATTGAAATATCCAGGGCTGTGGATAGTAAAAGGAATGTCATAAAACCTAAACGCGTAAAGAAGGGGAGCAAAGACAGTGCACCTGTCTATGTATGGAAATACGAGAGAAAGAAGTAGCAAGTATTTTATTGAAAATAATATTGATCAAATAAATTGTTTGTTTAGTACAGGTTTGTTCTCCTCAACATCACCTAATAACACTTTCCCAACCACATTATTTATTTCACTACCATCAATTCCTTTTGGTACAGAAACTTTGACTTGAAAATCATCCAATCCTAGTGTATGTCCTTTATAGAATGATTTAGCATATACCAATGATTTGCCTAGTTTTTCGTAACAAGCTGTTTCTGATTCTCTGATGATTTTTTTGGGCTCTCCCATAGCTATTTCCAAAGTTCTCACATTATTAACCAACTGTTGCAGTTCTTTTTGATCCAAAGAGCACTTATGATCTGTGCCTTTTTGTGATTTATCCAGTGTTAAGTGGCGCTCTAATATCTGAAACAAATTTAAAGATGATAATAAGTTTATTCAATAAGCATTTATATACAAGCATTGCACTAAAAAAAAAACAATGTTCCATATAAAATGATAGTGAAATAGGTCTGTATTTATTCCAGTATGTAAAAAAATGCTATGATTTTCAATACAGCCTGTGGAAACAAACATTTCATTTCCTGAATTTATCAAAGTACCATCTAAAATAAACAACAAAACAAAGAGGAGGTAACTCAAACAAGTAATACCAATACAAATATCCATGTATATAGTCAAAATTTTTATTGGGAAATCAAGATCAATCAATTTTATATTGATAATTTTCTGAATTCTGGTCTGAGAAGCCAACAGTATTTGATCATTTCATATTATTGAAGACTCGTACATAGTTATTATCATGAAGCATAAAGAAGAACATATTTTTCATTTCAAATTGAAAGTATCAATTTTCCCCCAATAATATCATCAGATTCATGATTCTTGGAATACAATACAAAGTACAAAAATATTTTAAATCAAAATCCAGCTAACTCGATATGTAGACTTTTACCAAATTTTCTCTTCATGCAAGTGAGTATAATTTTTTTGCCATCTATCCATATTAGCACTGATATATCATGATTTTAATCACATAAGTATGACAAGTAAACACAGTACAAGATAACTCATAGTCAGTGTCCAAGTAAAGAATGGAATCTGTGAGTTGTCTTGTATAGTTGGCAGTCAACATGTTAATTTAAGTGATTCAATGAGTGAATGAATGGTACCTTGCAACCCAAGGCTACAGCAGCTGTTGAAATATGGGTGCCTAGTTCATGTCCTGAATATCCTATGGCAACATCTGGGAATTCTGTTTTGTATAAATTGATCACATTCAAATTGATATCTTCAAGTGGTGTGGGGTAAGATGACACACAGTGTAGGAGTGCAAAGTTTTTGTGATACTGTGATACAGTGTGATAGATTTCTTCAACTGTGTCAAAAGTCTGCATTCCTGAAACATTTCAGGTGTTGAGATTGATTCAATTTAGAGTTAATTGTGTATTACCTGTGGAAATGATCAAAGGCACATTTGCTCTGGCTGCTCTCTCAATAAGAAAGAAATTGTTTGCATCACCAGAACCAATTTTGATGAAAGGTACTTTGATATCAATTAGAAATTGTAAGGAAACTATATCCATTGCTGAAGCTGAGAATAAAATTCCCACCTCATGGGCATATTCCTGTAACACTTTGAATTCAGCTTCACTGAATTCTAAAACACTTTTATGTTCTCCATAGGTGTTTCCAAAAGCATTAGGTGATAAATATGGTTTCTTCAATGCATCTTCTGTGAATTTATCTCTTAGAGAGGTTTTCTGAAACTTTGCACAATCTGCACCACATTCCTTGAAAAATATACATTAATCTTCCGAAAATATTTCCTCTAACGGTAAAAGAATCAACTCACTTTGGCCACTCTGATCAATTTTTTAGCTGTCTCTAAATCCCCTTGATGATTTTGTCCAATCTCAGCTATAATAAAAGTTTTAGGCGAAACTTTCCACATCTTGGCAATGTATTCTTTGAAGAGTTTATTTCATTCTGACTAGTCAATGATATTTCCATTTCAAATTGAATAATTGATAGTAATTCAGATACCCTCATATTTTCAAATAAGTGTTATTGTCACAGTTAACAGTTATTGTTGTATTTGTTGATTTCAATTATAAAGAGTTGAAAGTTGAATCAGTCATCTTCTTCCTCTGCTATAATTACAATCGACCAAATCAGTCTTCAAGATGAATGATGCCCATGAATGGTGACGATTTAACACTATAGAGCATCTGCTCTTGACATCGTTCCCAAGTTGCGGATAGTCTATTTGCGAACAATCGCACGATATAGTGGGCGCTATTCTTGACATCGTTCGCAACTGCGCGTATACGCTTTTTGCGAATGGCCTATTTGCGAACACTTACACGATATCGTATTCTCGACCACCGTTCGCAAAGGCATACGAACGATATTGTTTGTATGTACGAATTAGTTTGGCAACATCGCTATTTAGCCACTGAACCACAAATTCGAAATATGAAATGTGATGTTCACTTCGACGCCATTTTTGATGTTTGTTGATATACCAAATTAATAATTATTTATTATCAATTCAAAAATTTAAGTATGGATTCAGTGAAGAATACCCGAAGAACAAATACCTCTATGGAACAAAAAAGAATCATGTAAGAGTTCATGAAAAAAAATCCTAAGCTGTCGTCAGGGAAATTCACTTACAATTTTACGCAGCTAGTTGCCAGAAATTTGTGGCAAGAACTTTCGAATGTTTTAAATAACTGTGGTGGCGGTACATACAAGGATTGGAAATCCTGGAGAAAGGTGAAATACATCGAAAAGTCGATTTAGTGTTGAGCTGAGCTCATTTTACATTTATTTCAGACATGGCATGATATTCGATCACGGACGGAAACAAAATCTTGTGTTAACAAAGTTTACCAAAGAGGAACAGGTGGTGGACCCCATAAAGAGAATTGCGCTACTGAATTTGAGAATGAGGTACTAGATACTATAAATTTTGTGACTCTTGAAGGGAATCCAACTGTTGAGGAATCATTCTCAGAATTCTTGTTCAATAATCCTCAAGAGTCCCCTGAGGCTGGGTCCAATATTATGATTCATAATGGGGAAAATATCAACCCAAACACCAAATCCATACATTCACCAATATGTGTATTGAAAGAACCAAAAAATCCCATAAAGAGATTTCCACGAGCACCAAAGAAAAAGTTGATTTATGCTTCAGAGGCTGCAGTGAATAGAAAAAAAAAATATAAAATCATCATGTTATACAAAGAAAAGAGAGATGTTGGAAATATTGTCTATAGCAAAAGAGAAATCTGCAGATGCCAAAAAGTGAATGGCAGATGCCAAAGAAAAAATGGTATCTGCACTAGTAGGGATCTCAGATACTTTGAAAGAATTCATTGAAACAATTCAATAAGTTACTATTTTTTAGTTTTTTTTTCAACTAATATGTGATATTTTGTATTGGATGATTAATTTAAATTTATATTAGAGTGATATTTTTGTTTCATTTCTTTTGTTATTTGTTTTCATGTTATTTTTTGAATTTCTAATAAAAATATTTCAGAACAGATGTTATTATTATTGCAAATAATTTTGCTGTGTAATAAAGTATACACAAATTCAGAATTATATAAAACATAAATAAATTTAATGAACAGAATATACATTCTATAAATATATCAAATGAAAAACAATAATAACCTTTCGAAAATAAACAAATCGGTGTTCTATGACGTCCTAAAACCATTCGAAAGTAAGTTACGGACGCCCAACACCACTCGTTGCAAAATGCGCACGTTCACAAAATCGCGAATAGTCAAGAATAACCAAAGTCAAATATCATTCGCAAATTCATGACATGCGAACGATCGTCATAGATGCGAATGGTCAAGAATAGCGCCCAGTATCCTCGACCACCATTCGCAAAGACATTTGAACGATATCGTTCGCATGGTGGAATTAGTTTGGCAACATCGCTAAATCTGAATGCTCCTACAACTTGTTCGGAGACTCGCATACAGCCTATTTCAGCTATTTCGCCAGATTTTGCTGTGATGCCACATGTTTTTCACTTTTTCAGTGATGCTCCGAATTAACTCCGAATTAAAACTTGGGTATTTAATCATATTTCATAAAAACTATTGAACCATTGTGAGATTGTGGTGAATAGATAATCATGAAGATTCTCTACTTACCTTTCGAAAAAAATCCTATGAAAGTAAGGGGCTCCTGTTATCCATTTTGTGTTAAAAATGTTCTAATCACAACTTGGCATCGTTGTGATCACAACGATGCCAAATTGTTTGGAGCGAATCCCTACAATCGTTTGTTTACATACGAATTATTCTTTTATTGCGATTCTTCAAAATTGTTCTTTTGAGAGCTGGGGCGCTATTCTTGACATCGTTCGCAACTGCGCGTATACGCTTTTTGCGAATGGCCTATTTGCGAACACTTACACGATATCGTATTCTCGACCACCGTTCGCAAAGGCATACGAACGATATTGTTTGTATGTACGAATTAGTTTGGCAACATCGCTATTTAGCCACTGAACCACAAATTCGAAATATGAAATGTGAAGTTCACTTCGACGCCATTTTTGATGTTTGTTGATATACCAAATTAATAATTATTTATTATCAATTCAAAAATTTAAGTATGGATTCAGTGAAGAATACCCGAAGAACAAATATCTCTATGGAACAAAAAAGAATCATGTAAGAGTTCATGAAAAAAAATCCTAAGCTGTCGTCAGGGAAATTCACTTACAATTTTACGCAGCTAGTTGCCAGAAATTTGTGGCAAGAACTTTCGAATGTTTTAAATAACTGTGGTGGCGGTACATACAAGGATTGGAAATCCTGGAGAAAGGTGAAATACATCAAAAAGTCGATTTAGTGTTGAGCTGAGCTCATTTTACATTTATTTCAGACATGGCATGATATTCGATCACGGACGGAAACAAAATCTTGTGTTAACAAAGTTTACCAAAGAGGAACAGGTGGTGGACCCCATAAAGAGAATTGCGCTACTGAATTTGAGAATGAGGTACTAGATACTATAAATTTTGTGACTCTTGAAGGGAATCCAACTGTTCAGGAATCATTCTCAGAATTCTTGTTCAATAATCCTCAAGAGACCCCTGAGGCTGGGTCCAATATTATGATTCATAATGGGGAAAATATCAACCCAAACACCAAATCCATACATTCACCAATATGTGTATTGAAAGAACCAAAAAATCCCATAAAGAGATTTCCACGAGCACCAAAGAAAAAGTTGATTTATGCTTCAGAGGCTGCAGTGAATAGAAAAAAAAATTATTAAATCATCATGTTATATAAAGAAAAGAGAGATGTTGGAAATATTGTCTATAGCAAAAGAGAAATCTGCAGATGCCAAAGAGTGAATGGCAGATGCCAAAGAATAAATGGTATCTGCACTAGTAGGGATCTCAGATACTTTGAAAGAATTCATTGAAACAATTCAATAAGTTACTATTTTTTAGTTTTTTTTTTCAACTAATATGTGATATTTTGTATTGGATGATTAATTTAGATTTATATTAGAGTGATATTTTTGTTTCATTTCTTTTGTTATTTGTTTTCATGTTATTTTTTGAATTTCTAATAAAAATATTTCAGAACAGATGTTATTATTATTGCAAATAATTTTGCTGTGTAATAAAGTATACACAAATTCAGAATTATATAAAACATAAATAAATTTAATGAACAGAATATACATTCTATGAATATATCAAATGAAAAACAATAATAACCTTTCGAAAATAAACAAATCGGTGTTCTAAGACGTCCTAAAACCATTCGAAAGTAAGTTACGGACGCCCAACACCACTCGTTGCAAAATGCGCACGTTCACAAAATCGCGAATAGTCAAGAATAACCAAAGTCAAATATCATTCGCAAATTCATGACATGCGAACGATCGTCATAGATGCGAATGGTCAAGAATAGCGCCCCTGAATATCATCGTATTCTAATCAAAATGTCGAGAGGATTGAGTGGAGATGCCCAGAAAATGGTTGCATCTTTATTAGAACATTTTGAACACGAAATGGATAACAGGAGCCCCTTACTTTCATTGGATTTTATTCGAAAGGTAAGTAAAGAATCTTCATGAATATTTATTCACCACGATCACGTTCAATAGTTTTTATGAAATATCATTATTACAGAGAGTGATTGCTGCTTTAAATGTAGGAATGGAACTGTGTAGGGAATATCTGCACACTTTCACAGAAGGTAAGCTGAGAACTAAATCGTCCTAGGACTTCTACAGAACTACACGAATCACTGAAGAAATCAGTTCTGGATATTGATCAACCTCAACAATATCAAATAAGGAACTGTATTTACAATATGTACAAGAATAGTGAGTATTTAGTGCATATCATATATTATCAGTTGATGAACATTCTTCATTGCAGAGAAACACATAACATTGAAGTCATCAAAATGAAAGCTTGCTCAACATTTGCCTCACATCTTTATGGAACTCATTGATGGAGTTACCTAATGTTGCTATGAAACGTAATACATTCCTCTAACAGTACGTTCTGTTGAAAAATGAAGGTTTGAGGCAATTTGTTTTCTTTGATGAGACATGGATATTACACGATGGAACTCTACAACATTCTTGGCAAGATTCTAGGGTCGAAAGTGTGAAAATACAAAGAATATGAGATTCAAGGTATTCGGAATTTGTATATCATAGTTAGATGGTGTATCGAAATTATGTTGTCTATTAGATTCATTGTTTTGCATGCTGATCATTCTGATGGATTCATTCCTGGGATAAAATTTGTTTTAATTTCTGAAACTGCTAACAAAGTTTACCATGGAGAAATTAACCAGGATAACGTTCTCCTCTGATTCGATACACAACTGCTGCCTGAATTAAAAAATCCTTCCAAAATTGTTATGTATGGATGATGCTACTTATCACAGGACAGGCAATAATAAAGTTTCCACCTCAGCTTTTCATAAGGCAGTAATTCAAGACTGATTTACTAACAATGTGATTTGTTTTGATTATGAAAAATGTTGAAGCTGCAGTTACTAACTAATTTAGTAAAATTGTAGGTCATAGACTTTATGATACATGTAATATATTCTTTGATTTTCAGAAACAAACCAGCCCTAACCAATAAGGCAGATATATTAGCAGAAAGATATGGATATCAAGATCTTTGACTCCCACCTTACATTTGTGTTTTTTATCCAATTGAGTTGATGTGGGATGTAAAGATGTGTGTACTTAGTGAATTGAGAGACATTCGAATTTGAATCTGTATTGTAATTTTTGTTGAAATGTAATGATGTGTAGCGTTTACATAATGAGCAAATGCACAAATACTTTTGTCTCACAAATAAATTAATCTATAACTTCTGGATTTTTTCTTAAACACACCTATTAGAGATGGACAGTAATTGGTTTTGAAATATAGAACCATCAAATGAGAATGAGAGTTTAGAACAGATATAATGTTGAAAGATAAACATCACTTCATTACGTAGTTATTGTGTATTTCCTTTGAATATTCGATTTCTAGCATGAGAACAGTCCATTATAACATTTTAACCATTCAACGGTTATCCACAATCAATGGTAATCCAAATATGATAAAAATTATTGAAAACACTTTCAAAACAAAACAAACGGTCAACCTAACCCAAGTTTTCATCACAGAGTCTTTGTTTTTATTCAGAGCATCACTGAAAAAGTGAAAAACATATGGCAACACGGCTCAATCTGGCGATTTCATACAGGTATCAACCCAGCTGAAATACGCTATATATCGAAAGGTACGATAGCATGATTTTATTGATCTCATGATTTCCATAAGGCGAACGATTTCTACATTTGTGTTTTTGATTAATAGCTAAGATGAACAAAGATTTTGTGTATGAAATTTACAAAAGGATCGTCTTATGGGGATGATGTTCAATATTTGATAATATAAATAATCAACTTGAATGTCCTATTAACCCAATAGAAATCAACGAATTACTAATATTTGAATATGTCTTCGTCCAGACTCGGAGGACACGTTCATTTTGTGGTGCGCTGCCTATGCTGTATGCAAGTCTTGCCACCTGGAACTAGTTGACGTGAATGGAATTTGTTCAATTTTCAGTCGAAAAAATGATGTATCGTATTTCAACTACTGATTTACGTTGGCAGCACTGACAACTCGGAGCGCAACCGCATTTGGCGGTTTAATTTTGATCAACTTTTTCTGCGCCTAAGAAAATGGGAGCTGTCATTATTTTTTCATAATCGCCTGAAAATAAACTACATACGAATTTGAGGACTCTTGTTAGAGAGTATAAGCATGGTGAGATAGTAATTCGGAGTACAAACCTCACAATTTCTACGCGAAAACAATTTGCTGTTGGGTATCCCTGGCCACTTGATAACCTGCATATTTTTTTGGGCAAGAAAAACTTGTTGATACTATTCAATTTCTCTGGAAGAAACTGAATAGATAAAATGGAACTGGAATCACAAATGGCAAATCCGAGTATGTTTACCACTGAAACAATGTATTACAACATTTATTCACAAGCCCATTATGACCCTGTGAACCACTACAAGAATTCTGAGAACGAAGATGTGAACATGCTAAATAATAATACGAGCAAGTCCGATGTCCTTATCGATAATCTGGAAGTTGTGAATCGAAATATAACGCACATGGTGAAATTTCCATTGAATATGATGCCTCCACCCCCACACAAAATGTCCAATTACAACAACAATAATAATAATAGTAATACAGTCAAAAGGTATCAGCCTAGAGAATCGACCAGACCAAGAGATAATTACAGGCCAATTTCACCCAAAGGCTATGATAGTGATGAAAGTTGCATGTCATATTCTTCTAGAGGATCTCCAGCTGAAGATTCAAGTAGTAAGTTTCTTTTTATTTTTCTGATACATCAGCAATTAAAGACTACATATTGAGCAATCTAGATTTTGATGAATATTCTGGTCCAAGAAACACAAATTTGGTCAATATTATTATGGGGAAATCCTAAGTATTTAAAGTCTGAAATATCATAAAGCCTTATTGGAAATTTCTTAATTAAGAAGACATTGCTTTCATTCTCAGATTAACATTGAAAATGCAGTATTTTTCTTATTATAAACATGTATGTCAAAGTGTAAATTATGGTTGATAGAATGATTATGTTTAAATGTTGTCAAATCAGAATTTGAATCTGCATGTGTCACATTATTAAGAAATTAGCCAAAAAGCTGTACAATTTTGTCCAACAAGTGACAGGAAGGTGAATCAACTTTGAGGTGGAGTATGTTGAAAAGTATTAAGTTCCCCATCATAATATAGCCAAATTTGTGTTTCTTGTAGCAAAATATGTGGGTATGAAAACATTTCTCATCAAAATCCAGATTGCTTGATATATAGACATTCACCACATCAGTAATGCCTGTTTTTTCTACTATCTGACCCCATTATGAATTTCTTCAAGGGATAAAGTATTATAATAATTCGAGATATGGGATGAACAGAATAAGTGATCAAACTGTATTGTTTGGCAAATACAGCCAAAGCTCTCCAAATGTTTATCATACTAGCATACAGTACTCTTCTGACATACAACTTGGTAATCAAAATAATGGACACTACCACAAGAATAGGTAAACATTGTATGTCTATGTTGGTGTGTTGTTTTTTTTTTGTTTTGGTTTTTATTTCGGTTGTTGAAGTCAAGACTGTTAGTGAAATATGTCCAATCCAATATTTGGTAATATTCAATGATTTTCTGTTACTGCATGTAGCATGTGGATGTTTTTTTTTCTTCAGTTACTGAATATAAATGCAAACTTCCAAGACACATATCCTTTAATAATTTTATTCTAAAGCTCACACAAATACACTAAACAATAAATAATGACATATTCATTCTTGTAACACATCCTCAACATCAGACAATTTCGACTGGTGCTCTAAAATCTCCAAAGCTTCCCATTCAGCCTTGAAAGGAACCTTCGGGTCTGCAGGCATACCCGAAGCAGCTCCTGTCATTTGCATCTGCTCCTGCATCTGTTTACTCTGATCCGCTGCATTGTTTTCACCCAAAACCAAAGTGTAAATACTCCGCAGTCCAAAAACGTTGAGAAAATACCACGAAGCAGAAGACACCCAGCTAGCATCCAAGTACGATAGTTCTATCCCTCTCTGCAGCATAGGTTTAAATCTAAGGGTCAATGGAAAGGGTACCTTGGTGGTTATGAAACCAGAGAACACCCAGTTAATCCAACCACCGATGATTATCATGGGCAGGACGTTGGTCAGATTGCCTTTGAGCATGTCCGTCATCATAGATGGATCAGTCATCATGTTCTGGTTCACTGGGGGTCTTTTTTGCATTAAGTATCCATCTTCTTTGTTGAAGGCTTGTTTGCGCATTAGGAAGGATGTCTTAGGGATGTAGCCGCTGTTCTCTCGCAAGGCTCTTGCTCTTAGAAGAAGCTGCGAATCGGCCAGTTGCTGCATTTCAATCTTCTTTTGGCTTGATAATAAGATAGAGACATAGTGTCTCAATATCCCAACCAGAAATGTTATTACAACGATGGGCAGGAACACCCAGAAGCGGATTTGGGGATCTACAATTAGATCTGCACTCATTTTTGGATTTTTATTCACTCAATTTTCATACTACACACAATTAACTCTTGATAATTCGACCAATATTTTTATTTCACTTGTCATTCGTCAATATGTTGACAGTGACAGTGTTGACACGGAACAACTAACTTTTAGAGTCATGGAGAATAGTGATGTCTACGTCAGCGGAGGCATTGGAAATCTACTCGGGTTGACTGGATCAATAACCTTCATGCGTTAACCAAACTCGAATTTGCACACTCGAGCTTTGAATCTTGTCATTCGAATACAGGGTGTAAAAGAACTATGGGATCAAACTTCCAGAGCTTATTCAGTGAGACAGTAGAAAACATAGTTTTCATAAGACACGTTAAAATTCAGAAAAGATTTAAATATGATTTAATGCATTTGGTTTTTGCCTTTTGTACATGATATCATCACAAAAATTGTTCAAAATATGTCAATGTTGAAAGAAAAATATAGCTGATGATTTTAAACAATTTAAACTTTGCTGTACAAGTACATGAGGATTTAGCTTGCCAGAGGTGGAGCAGTTTCTTGGCCTCCTAGGTCACCCAATTTAAAGCTGCTAGATTTGAACAATTGTTGTGTAGATATCATGTACAAAACGCAAAAATTAAATGCATTAAGTCCTATTTAGACAATTCATCGACTTTTTGAATTTTAACGCGTCTTAGGGCCGTGGTCTCCGGAAATTAGTCCCACTACTCAAATTTTTTACACCGAATAACCCCTAGAAGTTTGATCCCATAGTTCGGTAACACAGTGTATAATCAGTAAAATACAATCCACTAGTAAATGATATGTTACATCATTTCTCTGTATCCCATTGGCAACCCTAGTAGGTTTCTGAAGAGTACGTAATAATCAATAAGTAGACATGGTTGAAATGAAAAATTACAGTGTTATAAAATCAATACTCGAATCGTAGGTATTACTCGAATAGCAACAATTCGGTGCTGACTAACAATGGCTCGACGACCGTCCGACAAAATAAGCATAATAATGGTACGAACGGACACCACAAACAGCACGGCATGGACGTGATGGTTAAGCGCGCTCATGGGTTGGTCGAGCGCTTTAAATCACGTTCCGAGCTAATGCGGATCGAGCCCAATCCACCGGGGCTGTTGAACGGCGGACCGTGGGACAGGCTTAACCAAGCCGTGTGGGATGTGTTCAGCAGCAAAGCACAAAAGGAGAAGACGTACGAGAGCAAGATCAGCCTATGGAAGAATATATTTTTATATATCAGGGTGAGTTTCATCTCGAGTTGAAGGCACGCAAATTCGTCTTTTGGTGTAACTAAGTAAACGTTCTGTGGTTTAACGAATGACGTATCTGTCACTTTTTAAATTCAAATTTAAAATGAGCGATTTCACTCAACTCGTTGGTTTTATTTCAGAAATGTTTGAACAGTTATGGTTTATTTATGGTTGGATCTACGATGTCCGGTTTTGGTTTGGAGAGCAGTGACATAGATATGTGTTTACTCACGAAACCTTGTACAACCGATCCTCGTTTAGATGCTTTGCACCATCTGAACACAATTAGACACCTCTTATTAAAATACGGTAAATATTTCCTCAACTCACACTACCTATAATACCACCTTGATACATATTTCCAGAGTTGACTGTCGATCCAGAATTAATTTTGGCCAAAGTTCCCATCCTCAAATTCAAAGACAAGGAAACTGGTTTCGAGATAGATCTGAATTGTAACAACGCTGTAGGCATCCGTAACACCCATCTTTTGCACTGTTACTCTCGTCTCGATTGGAGAGTGAGGCCTCTGGTGATTATAGTCAAACTATGGGCACAAGCTAACAATATAAACGATGCCAAAAATATGACTGTCTCTAGTTACTCCTGGGCGTTGATGGTCATCCACTATTTGCAATGTAAGTATATATTTCTCGGTAATTTTGCACTTATCATACGATCTGGATTTATTTCGGTCCAAGATACACGAATTTGGTAATATTATTATGGGGAAATTGACACTTTTCGAGGCATTACACTTCAAAGATTAAATTTCACATTATTTTCCATATTATTTCGGACAAAATTGTACAATTGGCTAATTTCTTCAATTACATGACACATTAAATGTCAGGCAAAAGGTTCATCTCATACATGTTTATTTAATATACGGAATAAACCCCATTACAGTACACATAGACATAATGAATAAGGTCCTACAATTATATCACAATTGAATTCATAAATATAAAAGTTTACATAGCTCCTAATAGCAAGAGAAAAATTGAAGGTTATACTGAGAAAACAGATTTGAACAGCTAGAAAGCAGTGATTGTTATTTATGGAAGATTTGAATTGTGTTAAACTAATACCAAAAACATTAATTTTGAGCTTATTTATCGTGTCCAATGTTCTATCCAGAGGAGTATTTTTACCATAATTAGTTCTGTGAGCATTTACCAGGAATATATTAGGATTTCTCAGATGTCTGTAAGGCACATTCAGCTTTACAAGTTCCAGAAGCTCATCACACACAATCAATCCATCCACAAACTCAAAGATAAAGCACAAATCAGAAATAGTTCTTCTTTTCTACAGTGTAGACAAATTCAGATTGAGAAGTAAGGCCGAGTAATCATGATCTTCCACCGGTTGAAATAGTTTGTAAGAACAAAATCTCAAAAATTTATTTTGAATCCTCTCCAATGCAACTTCATGAACCGAATAAATAGGAGACCAGACCATATTTGCATACTCAAGATGCGACCTAACAATAGCACAATAAACAGTTTTGATTGTGGCTACAGAAAAGTCTCGGCAGTTCAACCTTTTGGATGACTTGGTGCATACTAAATTTATGTGTTCAATGAAGTTTAGTTGATGATCGAATAGAACACCAAGATCTTTCATACATTTTGCAGGCATGAGTTCAATCCCATTTATGTAATAATAAGTCTTTAGTTTTTTCGATGGAAACTCATGTGTTACATTTTTTTATATTCAAATGCAGTAAATTATGATCGCACCATTTTGTCAGGTTATATAGATCAGTTAGCAGATTCTGTCTATTGGAATCAGTGTTGACAACTTTATATAATTTCAAATGTTGATTTCATTACGATAACAAATTTTCCATCCCAATTCAAGACAATCTTGTTCTCATTTTGATTTCATAGTATAAATTTCATTAAACAGAACTAATTAATTGTTCATTGGTATTAATGCTTCAATGTCAAAGTAAAATACTAATCGAATACAATTTCAATATTGTCCACGAGGTTTTAAAGTAGATTTGCGATTTTGATCAACATGAATCTGATATTGAATAACTTTATTCTTTTGGTGGAAAATAGTGGATTTCATGAATTTCATTAGAAATAACCAAAGACCTATCATCCTTAGGTGATGAGTTAATGACTATAATCCATGCATTTATCAAAAGCCAAAAGTGTGGCAACGACTGTCCACTTCGTAATAATGATATCTAAGATTAACTGTGTATAAATGATATTTTCGAGCCGTATGAATGTTGTTTAGTCATTTTAAAGTTGACAATTGCTCAAGAAATGCGGGGTCTGAAAGATATGAGTCGTTTTCAATCTGTTCTCATGATGAATATATGATACACCTGTTCCAAAAAGTGATACGGAAAAGAAAATGAAATGTCAACTCGAATATCTCGAAAAATATTAATTTCCCCACGATGATATTACCAACAAAAATTTCCTTGAAAATCCAGTTCGCATGATGAATATAAAATAACTATATTTCCTCCTCCTGGCACTCATTACCTCGTCCTCCTGTCGCACCTCCATCCTTTCCGTGACCCTGTCGTCTTTCTATCTCGCCGTCAATTTCGTGCGCCCTTCCAGGCGGAGTTACTCCGCCGGTGTTGCCCTGCCTGCACGGCCTCATCCCCGAGAAGTTCAACTCGGACAGCGACAACCACTCGATGGACGTGCAAGAGGAGATAGCGAGCGTGCGCGATTTTCGCTCGGACAATACGGCCACTTTGGGCGAACTCCTCGTCGGTTTCTTCCGCTACTACGCCGCGTACGACTTCCAGACGTACGCCGTGTCGGTGCGAGCCGGTTGCAGTCTGGCCATCGACGAGTGCCGGTTCGCGAAAGCGCCCAAGAACGATCCGCACCAGTGGAAGTACTTGTGCATCGAGGAGCCGTTCGATTACACGAACACGGCGCGGTCGGTGTTTGACTTGGAGGCGTTCAAGCATATTAAGAATGTGATTGGGGCTACGTACGAGGAGCTGGTTGAGTCGAAGGTGTTGGCGAACGTGTTGCCGGTGGCGCCGCGGAGGCTTTCGGCGTCGCGATGACGTTTTTAGGTTGGAGGGGCGATTTAATGGACTATGCTTACTCGGCGAGGGGTGGCGTCAAAGTTTGGCGCTGGGGTGTCAATCGTTTTCTGTTTTAATGTACCAGTGGCGCAAAGATATACTTTCAGAAAACCCTAAGGAGTCCGGAAATTCTATGAAATTCAGCACTGGATTAGTAGAGGTAGATCAAAAAAATCGGTTGGGAAGTTGGCTGTTGAGGATAAAACCTCAGATACGTTTTTTTTTTTTTCAGTTGCGCATTTTCGGTTTGATCACATTTCTGATAAGTTATGATGTTTGTGTGTAAATCCTTCTTTTATGTCACATAACAGTATCAACGGGACTAAATGAAGGTTAATTTATACAGCAAATAAAACGAAAAAACGAATGAAACAATATAAAATGAAAAACGTTCAATATACACATATATATGGCGTGTTAATTTTAGCTTATTTTTTGTATAAACGCTTCCACATAGCTGTGTATATTGAACGTTCTTCATTTTATTTCGTATTATTCCTTGTTTGTTGCATAAACTAACCTCATAGCCAAAAATAGTTGAATCAAGTGTCCATATATTTCAAAGAGTCTCCTCAAAACGATCTAGAGGGGTTAGATCAGAAGATCTAACTGGCCACTCTAGAAACCCCAATATACTAACTCATTTATCGTGAAAAAATGTAGGTATTTGAGCATTTGATTTGACAGTTTCAAGTCTTGTTGTTTGTATAGATCACATCATCATGAAAGTATTATCCATGCACAAATATAATAATAACGTCTTACGATTAGATGAAAAAGTGTGCAACTGAAGAAGGAAATCTACATATTTTTCCCCATGTTGTTAACGAAATCGTTTGAACTTTGCTTGCTTGCGTGCTCATTATTAAATCTATCCAAAACTATTCCATATATTCTATTATTAATTTAAACTCGTGAGTAATCTGAAATTTCGGTTTTGGTTCCTAGGGTTTTCTGATTTGGTGCGCAGAAATATGTGAGTCTCAGTAAATATACAGGGTTAGCGATGGTTGAGACTTAAAAACAGCTCATTTTGTTAGAGGCAATTCATATGACTATCGACAATTGATGTCTCTAGACAATTTTGAATAGTCGAGTGATTTTTGGTCACGAATTTGTCGAAAGCAATCAAGAAATGTATTGAGGATTTCGAAAATTGGTTAGGGATTTCATTGATTGCTAGTTTTTTAACTTTCTCCAAGAAATCGAGACATTCCGCATTGTGGTCATTGTTTTCGAGGAATATAAAACTCATTCAAATCATATTTGCTGGAATTTCAAGAAATGATGAGAGTTCACAACGAATTTCCATAATTATCGAGAGAGTTAAACTTTTTCTACATATGAATACTATCTAATATTCTATGGTTTCCAGAGAAAAGTGATTCTTGGAGAATATTTATCAGAAAACAATCATGAAATATAATTCATTAAATCTCAATCAGCTTTTTCGAAAGATAATATGAAAAAATTTTGAAAATTTCGTATGGAATTTCGCTGTTACTTCCCCATGTTCATTTCTTTCGGTCTTATACTCTTAAGCATATATTTATTCATAAATTATTTATATTTTTACCCCCTCCCCCCCCCCCCTCATGTTCAGAGAACAAGATTATCAGTGAGACTTGGTTTTCCACATATTCCCTACCGTACACGATATGTTTGATGATTGCGGAAAGTTCGTGGAAAACTTAATGTTTCAAAATACCAAAAATGTTTGTATGACCTCGTTGATATCTATTGTTTTTTGGCTAGTCGATACGTTTTTTCTTGTGAGATACATTTCGAGTTCCGCCGGCGATGGTGACGGTCAATTAGGTAATATTTTTTAGGTTAAAATCGTAAAAGCAAAAAAAAGAATAATAAGTAAAAAGGCAGTCGACGAAACATTTATAAAAACTCGTCGATTGCCACAAAAAAACAGTATTATGTTGTGTTCATATTCGTTTTTGTTTTCTCCAAATGTGAGTACGCTTAAATTCGCAAAATATACATATCAATGAACGGGTCTAGAGTTCCCTGACTACTTTATCAAACTCAAACAACGATTTCGAATGATATACAATTATATTGATCTTTTTTGAAGTTGTTATTTCTTTAGCTCTAATATTCGATGTTTTCAGATATGTATAGTGGATGTGTAAATTATATATTAAAGAGGCGAAAATCGGTTGAATTGATTCGGGTATGTCGAAAAAAACACTCAAGCCTTCCCATATTTTTCAATAGAAACTGGGCATACCCGAATTTCAATTACTACCTTCATTTAGTGAATTTCCTCATATTTCATAATTTTTGTACAGAGAGATACGTTTCTTTCTGGTGTTGTGATTTAGAATTGATCTCAGAACTATTGATCTTGTTTCGATTTCTCACACAACGCTATTCGTAGAAAAAATCAAGAAAAAAAAAACAAAAAAATAACGGTATTAGTGTTGGTGAAAAATTCCGTTTCTACTGTGAAATATTTAAAATAGTCACTACGTGCCAAACAAATATTTATATGGGGGAGCAAATATGAGGTTCTTGTGGTCGATTTATTTTTTTCTATTCGAGTGTGTTCTGCATATGAACTCTTTGAGTAGGGACAGCAAATCCTGAGTCCATTTATTTTCAATGAATCTGTTCTCTCTCAATTCCTTCTAAATCTTTCAATATTTCATTTTGCTTGAGAATGAATGGACTTTAGTTGCGTTCCTTCAGGAAAATTTCAGTGAAAAATGTCATCATTAAAACACACTTCGTAACTAAATTTTCAATATCTTACTTCATACTAGTTCTTTTGTTCATTCATTTTCAACTATAAATATTAATTAGACAATATTTAATGTCGAATACAATAATTATTAACAATAATGTCGATGAGAATACTCTGTATTTGGAAATGAAAGTGAGTGTTTTGTTAAATAAGACAGCAAAAAACGTATTTTCAAGTTTCTGATCGGTATCTTGAAAACACGCGTTTTTTGTTGGCATTTATATTTGAATCAAATCAAAGTGGAGAGAGAAAGAGAGAGAGAGATACTTTGTTCCAAAGCGAAAGGAAAATTTTGTTCAATTCCTTTGGCAATAGATGTATCACTTAATCATTGAAGTTTAAATAAATTTACTGTATTTCTTTTTCGAGGTTTTCATTTACAACTTTCCGTTCTTTCCTTTCCAGGAAAGATTCGAGAAGATTCCTGTTATCCTTATATTCCCAAAATCCTGATGCATGGAATCCTTTTCACGTGAGTACCTCACAAACAATTTTGTTTTGGTAGGCGAAAAGTAAGATACAAGTGTTGAATTCACGATATATTCATAATGTTGAATACAAACAATCGTGTAGGAAATTCCAAAATATTTCATTACATAACAGGTAATCGATATCTCTGAAAATTTTCGAAAATAATTTGTTTTTGATTGTAAAACGAGCTTTTCGTTATCCGTCGACATATACAAGGTCACAAGGACAAACTCTATATAACTTTTCAATTAAATTTCAACACAACATAACAATTTTCACTAGTTATATGCATTAGATGGTTTTAAATTTGACAATTTCGAGATTAAAAATGGATCTTTTACAAACGTAATAATTCTTTATAATTAATTAATTTGAATTCACTTGATTGAATAATATTTATCTGAATTGAATTTTCACTTGATTGGAATAAAGTTTGACTTGACTGAATAAAAATCAGTTGAGAAAGTATTTAAAACGGTACAGCTGTAGTATCAGGAAGAACAATAATAAAGCATTATACATGCTTTCAATAATCATAGGTACGACATAAACATATTCAATAAATAAATATAAATACTGTCAAAAAACCGAAGCTTCGCCAAAATCTCACGAACGAGAACCGATTGGTGATGTATTATTATTAATTTATATTATTATTATAATATATATAATTATAATATTATTTATATTAATGATATATCACACAAATTGGCAACACCAATAACAGCCCGAAATCGAATCAATTGATTGTTAGTGTTGCCCAAATTTTGACTCTACGCTCGAAATCTCACGAAACGACTTCCTTCGAGGGAAAAAGTCGTTACTTGTGCGGTACCTACGGCTCGCATCGGAATCCGAACCACTTCTAGGCTTTACGTAGTAATAACCTACCTATCAACAATATCAACATGGAATATACACAGATTTACGATTAACGTGGCCGGGTTCAGTTCTTCGGTTACCTATTGTCCATGACGACTTGTTTGAAAACTTGAGCGCCCGTCGACATTTGGGATTTCACTTCGTGATTACCCAAGGCAGCTGTACCGTCTTTCGCTATGAAAAGCTGAAGGCCGGAAGCTGCAAAGAAACAACATTGTCAAATGAATTCGAAAAAAAAAATGTTTGAATAATGTGTAGCACTAGGAAATCGATAATGATGAATGATGCATACGCATCCATCCAATGAATATGACGTAACTGTTGAAAATGAGAGACGACACTGCTGTCGCAACTCCACAAACCTCACCTCGAAGTGGCTTCAGCCCCACTTGGCATGAAATTGTGTAATACTAGAAATTCATTGGTGATATTTCTAGGTGATATATGAAAAAAAATTTAAAACCGATATTTTCAAGAAAATACTATTATAAGGAACTTTTATAAGGAACTATTATAAGGAACTTTCAATATATATATATTGAATATATATATATATATATATATATATATACAGGGTGATTCACCTAACTGGTTCATTATCATATCAACTTGAAATTTTGGTGGATGCTACTACTTAGGGTGCGTTCCATTAAGCGTTCACAACGATCACGCTTACGTTCCACTTGGTTCTGTGCGTCATAAAAATAAACTCAAGTGGAATGTGGAATCTCATTCGTCGCCATATTTGCTGTTTAGTGCCTGACACGATCGTATACATAGGACTTGCAACTCGTTTGGTGGGAGGTGGCCCAAACATTGAGGAAATTTTTGTGGTTCTCATGTTTCGCCACCTGCAGCGCTCTCCTCTATTGTCACTTTGTCAGCCAATCACAAATCAGATCCGATCAGCTTTTTGAAAGTAAGAATGATTTTTACTAATTCGAGAGAATTTTGCAAGATATAATATTTCTGTCATTGATTTCATTCAGCATTCAAGTCCTAACCGTTTGTTTTCTTGTCAAAGATTAATCACGTGATTATACCCCTATGTCCTCCTAGCGGATAATTCCACCATTCAAAATTGCCGTAGATTCCAGACCTTATGTGTATGACCGTGGTGCCTGACAATTACATGCAATTTCTCAAAACGCTCACGCCGACCCACCTCTTGAGATGGGTCGTCGTGAGCGTAAATCATGACGTCATTCAAGACATTTTCGCCACGTCCCCAACGATCGTGGTCGCCATGTGGAACGTCTGAATGAGTGTTTTGGGCGTTGTGAACGCTTAATGGAACGCATCCTTAATGTGTTTTATTTTCCTAAAAATGTTTTCAATGCGCTGTTACTTCCGGTTGAACCGGAAGTGATATCAACACCCTGTTTATCTTCACATTTTCGAATTTTACAAAGAATTCTGAACCTGTAGCTTTTCGAATTTTTTTCCTATCGTGATTCGTTTTCAAGATATTCCATTTTTTCGAAATATTTTGACAGCTGGACTGACTAACTAAAATGTCCATACTATCTCAAATTTTCAAGGTACAATCTCCGTATACACATTAATGAAATAGTGTTCTATCAGGTATCCTTCAAAGTGTTGTTGTGACTTCAAAATGGGCGGAGCCCAAGAAACCTTTCCAAACAAAGCAATATTGAATCGAGTTTTTATAAGAATGACTTTTAGAAGAACTTAACAGTTTTATTCTTAGTTTCAACTGACAGAAGCAGAAACGTGAAATAAACGCTTTGTTTGGAAAGGTTTTCAAGCTTGTGACGTCAAGACTTAGGCTGTCCATTTCGAAACGCAATAAATTCTTTATTTCAGATGGAATGACCATAACATTTTACACTATCCGACGCAAAATTTCATTTCTTATCGATTTGTATAAACATACCATATTGCTAAAATGGATATTAACAGAGATATCAACAAAAATGTGGAATGAAATGTGTATATATATATATATATATATATATATATAAATTATAGGAACCTTCGATATTATTGCGAAATATATATAAATCGAATTGTTTCCTCTTGTAACATTGTTGAGAAAAGAAAAATAAACGAATATGATCCTAGTTTAAAAATGACAGCTCTGGTAAAGAAAGTACTGGAACTTATATTATTCCTAAATAACTTACTTTCCGCCGAATCGTCAGGTTGCTCCAAGTTGGTATTCTTCAACAACTCTTCGATGAGATTGTCCGGGTCCACCCTGGTGATCTCCACCCTGCCGGAGACGGCCGCCGATTCGGCGTCTTGAATTTGTACCTTTTTTCGACGCTCATACGTCGCTTTCGCCCTATCCAACGATCCGGTCTCTGAAATTATCAAGCTGCTCGAGCTGGGATTCCTGTTGGATGAAAATCCGAATGTCAATGGACGATTTGGCTATGTTAAAGGGATAGGGGTTAAGGGGTGTATTTTGGAATGACACGTAGTTGCTCATCGAAATGTGATTAAAATTTAGTATGATTGCATCTGTTGATTTGGAATATTTACTGTTAGGTTCGATAAAAAGGTGGCAGAAACTTGCGTGCATTTAATATCATCATGCGTTCTTTCTTTAGTTCAAATTAAGAACAGTTTGAATATTTTGAATGAACAGGGACAAATGATTGGAACTTTATTTTGATGGCAACAATTTCATACTGTTGCTGTTTCAGTGACAAAAAAAGTTTTTCTATTCGTACAAATAGTTTGATTTATAAATAGCATACAGGGTGTCCCAGTAGTCGACGTCGATCTGGAATCGAGCAATATCTATAATAGTTGTCAAAGTTGCGAAATAATCGAGAAAATTTACACCTCGTCCTGTTTTTTCACTCATGTCGCTACAAATATCAACTTTCCATTTATGTTTTTTTGTTATAGGATGCTAAATAATGTGTCTTTGCTTTAAGGAAAGCTTTGGGTACACTAAAATAATTTTTCAGTAAGTAAATGATTATGTTAAAAATTGGGTTTTCTCACAAAATAAGAAATTGTCCATAAGATTAGAAATATTCTAGTAAGTTTCATACTATTTTGGAATCTTTATTGAATGCGTACATGTAAATTCTAAATATTTTGTTGGGAAAAAGTGATATTTTCTTACAAGTTGGCTTTAATTTGGAGCAAGAGTTTACAGACATTGTCACAGGGTGCAAATTTTCTCGATTTTTCAAATATCTGTATTTTTCAATAAATACAGCTTAGATTTATTTCTATTTTTCTGATAACTATTATAACTTGGCCTATTGGCGATTACATATTGACTTCGACTTCTAGGACACCCTGTATAGTATATATTAGTATGATTAAAAATTCTGATAACATTTTCCAACGCGATTTATCTGTCGTATGAAGTGTCAGTCATACTTCAATTGAATAACATACGATACTGAAGGATTTGTTTTCACATTTTTTTTTGAAATAAAATACTTCAAGATATTCAACTTGTTCCCTTTTTGTTGTTTCACTCTCATAAACTACTTTCATTCCGTTTTTTCTCTACAGATGCTTTGGTACCTGTACATTCGCTAGCAATATAAAATTTTCTACTCAAACTACGCAAAAAGCAAAGCGTCTAATCAAGTGCACGACAGCACAAAGTTGGTCTCAAAGAAATCCACAGAGCGACCATTACACAGACCCAATTTATTTTGTTTTTCCACAACTAAAAATTGAAAAAAAAAACTAGAATTTTTATCTATAATTTTCATTGCATTAAATCGAACATCCTGTTTATTCTCGTGTATTCCACTACGTTGCTCCGTAGCCTGTTCGATGATTTTCTGGAATTTCAAAGTAAAGGGTGATACATTAAAGGAAATCTGACTTTGGTTAGTCACGCATACATCCTGTATAAATGAAAATAATTCTCATTAAAAAAATCATAATGGGCGAAATCACAAACTTTTTGAAAATATTCCACGATATCCAGAACTTTGAGAAATGTACCCAAGGTTATTTTAATTTCCATTAATAAATAATAAATTCCCAAAGTTGAGGTGCATTTAGAAATTACTCGGAGAACACATACAGTGCGTTCATAAAGTGTGGAAACGCTCCATTATCTTACGATATTATTATTTTCAGAGGTAAAGCTCGGACAGGTCGATTTTGTATTCCAGTTTTCCATCTTTTTTTACAAAAAAATTATTTTTTGCCCCACCACCTTACACGATATGACGTCATCGATATTTTTTTTAAATTGAAAGGGTATATTTTCATATCAAAAAATGAAAGCTCAGATTTTTCTGAGTTCAACCATACCACATACGTCATATCTTACACTTCAAGTTACAGTATACTGAGTATAAAAGAAACCAGTGTTCATTTTTCTCAACATTCATTTAATTATTTATTTTGCAATGGAAACCTGAGAATTACTCAGTAGTTAGTAGGAGTATATTTGCCATACATATTTGTTTATTTTCATTACTTCTTATGATATTTTCATTGCAAATAAATAATCGAATAAATGTTGAGAAATATGAACACTGGTTTCTTTTATACTCAGTATACTGTAACTTGAAGTGTAAGATATGACGTATGTGGTATGGTTGAACTCAGAAAAATATGGGCTTTCAATTTTTGATATAAAAATATACCCTTTCAATTAAAAAAAATATCGATGATGTCATATCTTGTAAGGTGGTGGGGCAAAAAATTATTTTTTTGTAAAAAAAGATGGAAAACTGAAATACAAAATCGACCTGTCCGAGCTTTACCTCTGAAAATAATTATATCGTAAGATAATGGAGCGTTTCCACACTTTATGAACGCACTGTATAGTTGATACGTCAAAAGTACTCCCGTACATACAAATAAGCGTTGTTCTACATCGGTATTTCTACGAGAAATGAAGAGAGTTAAGGGAAAACTTTAAGCACAGTTATAAGTGGGTCCATGAGGAGCATATAACACTATTATTTTGAAATATATAGGGTAATCCCCAAAAAAATTACATATCAAAGTTTTTTCTTATGGAACACCCTATATTTCTTTATATTTTTAGATACCATAGACAGAATTGAGGTGAGTTACTATTATATTTTCCATACTTAAAACTGACCGTTTCTGAGAAATTTTGAGAAATTTAAAAACACAGACCATAATTTTAAAATTGTTTTCACCCTGTAACGTGTAACGAGCTGCTCGTGATTGAATGTACTGCTTAGCTCAAAGGTTAAAGTTAACTACTACATGAAATTTTTGATGCAATATTATACAGAGTGGCGAAAAAATTGCCTCAAAATGGGGACACAAATTTAATTAAATAACTTCTCAAAGTTGAATGGAACACCCCATATTTAGTGGCGTAAGTTGACGCAGAATTAGATTCCCTTCAAAACTATATCAGGGTTCCCTATACCTATCTTTTCTGCTTTTTACACAGAAGGCGTTTTTATATTTTGATTATGATTATTTTCTTATAAATGAAACACACTGTATTGTTATGAAGAGCAAGAAAGCATTCTTGAAGTCATTTCATCAAAAAATTAAGAATCTTAAATAGTTTATTATTTCAATAAATGCTCAAAATGGTGTCCATTATTCTCGATGCTTGAGCGAAGTCTTTCTTGAAATGAGTGTTGAACTCTGGATAACATATTTCGCGGTATATGAAACGAAACGCATTTCTTATTCGTACTTTCATATCCTGAGGTGTCGTTGGCGGTGTATCGTAAACAATACTTTTGATATATCTCCATACAAATATTTAAGTTTCTTAATTTTTCGATAAAATGCTTTCTTTGGTATGTAATTTTTTGGGGATCAACCTATATATTTCAAAATAATTTTGGAATATGCTTCTCATGGACCCACATATAACTGTGCTTGAAGTTTTTCCTCAACTCTCTTCTTTTCTCGTAGAAATACCGCGGCGAATGTGGTGGGCCATCCTGTATATAAATATATTTTTAAAAATTAGTCACCTGTTGTCAGGATAAACAATTTATTTTTGGTTCACAGGTGAAGAAAGTACCATATAAGGAACCTTCAATATTATTGCGAAATATATCGGGTGTTTCACAGTGGATGGAACATTAGACGTATCTGGAGAACAGAAAGACAGATCATTTCAAAAATTTGTGAGCGTGGATAATCAAACTTGCTCTATCCGTCTAAAATATTTTCATCAATACAGTGTTGCCGCTTGCTTCAGAAAGTAGTAGCTACTTTGTTATTTCAAATGGAACACCCCGTATATTATATCATTTTTGGAATCCTCATGAGATTCCTCACAACATTTCCACATAATTCCCTATACCTATCTGTGACGATTTCCGAGATAAAAATTATTTTGTCAAATATTTGTGTAAAACCTGACCATTGAAAAATATCAATTTTTTCCCAATGCAAATTCACAAAATATTGCAATTTGGGTTATAGCTGCATAAGACCATCGAGTATTCTGTCGATGAACTGGATCTCAGTTTCAGCTTACAGGGAGGCTCAGAAGTGAGTGTCATCCGGGCACTCATGAAAATGACTGCAACTCCGTTTTTTCAAATGGAACACCCTGTATATTATTACTTATTCGAAAAGCTATAACATTTTCCATTCTAATTGAGTATACTTTCCCTATACCTATCTCGTACAGTTTGTTAGTTATGATCACTTATGTTATGAATTCGTCTTCAATAAAATAAATATTGGATAGTGCTCAAGATAGTAGGCTATGAACTTCATTCTGACAGAAATGTAATCTAATGAAAAGTATGCTGATTTACCTCGAACGAATTCGAGAAAATTCATTAGATTGAAGAGAAATTTTGAAATGCTTATATCATCATGAAAAGCTAAAAGTCTAACATGTATATTAATAAATCTAGAAAGATTTCAAAAACATTTCTAATTTCCTCGGATTTATCCGAGGTGAATCACTTCATGCTTTCCATTGGAAAAAAAAACTCTGCATGTTCTACTGATATTCTTGTTACATTGACCATAAATGATGAATAAATCCATTTTGACCGCATTCAAGTAATTATTTTTTGCTATAGTATTTTTACACCCATGCATCTTGAATACAGGATAACGATTTAGGAATAACATGTTAGTTCTCTGTCAGAATGAATTTCATACTACTATCTAAATCACTATCTTTATTTCATTGAAGACGAATTCATAACATAAGTGGTCATAACTAACAAACTGTACTAGATAGGTATAGGGAAAGTATACTCAATTAAAATGGAAAATGTTGTAGCTTTTCGAATAAGTAATAATATACAGAGTGTTCCATTTTAAAAAACGGAGTTTCAGTCATTTTCATGAGTGCCCGGATGACACTCATTTCTGAGCCTCCCTGTATGCTGAAACTGAGATCCAGTTTCTTGACAGAATACTTGATGGTCTTATGCAGCTATAACCCAAATTGCAATATTCTGTGAATTTTCATTTGGAAAAAATTAATATTTTTCATTGGTCAGGTTTTGCACAAAAATTTGACAAAATAATTTTTATCTCAGAAATCGTCACAGATAGGTATAGGGAATTATGTGGGAAAGTTGAGAGGAATCTCATGAGGATTCCAAAAATGATATAATATACGAGGTGTTTCATTAGAAATAACGAAGTACCTACTACTTTCTGATACAAGCGGCAACACTGTATCGATAAAAATATTTTAGACGGATAGAGCAAGTTTGATTATCCACGCCCACAAAGTTTCGAAATGATTTGTCTTTCTGTTCTCCAGATACTTCTAATGTTCCATCCACTGTGAAACACCCTGTATATGAATCGGCGGATTTTTGAATCTTCAGTAACGGCTGATATTTTTATTTGGTTCTCATTGATTCGCACCAAAAATGATCAGGATGTTTTCCTGTTAGGTTTCAGAATGCTATATTACTATGAATAGACTCAAACCATAACTTTGCTGTATTCTTATTGCTCTCATGAAGAAATTAACTGACTGACCATATGGGTACGTGTCTCAACGTCTCGATTGTCGTGGTATTTTTTCCAAAAAATAGTGATCTCGCCAATATCTGAACGGATGAAATTCGCATCGTAAATGAATACCGAGGATTTCTTTCGAGAACCAAACTTCGTTACGTAGCGTACATGGACAAGACTAACGTCGACACGCTGGGCCGGCGCACCACCGCCGATAACGGATTCGTCGACTGGTCTTCGAGGAGGGCGGAAGGTGCCGTGGGTGGCGACTCGTCGGGACTAATGGCCAATGGGGCCAACTTGCTCACCGAGGCACCGTCCAGGAGTTTACGATGATGCGGCATTGTCCTGGAATACATGGCGAGGACGTTGCTACATTTCACTTTCGGTTATGTTCCCGACATTCCTAATTTTTTGTGGACGTACGATTGATGTAACACTCATTCAAAGGGCGGCAGGTTAATCGCGAATAAAAATCACACCTGTTAGTAAAGTAAAACCGGCGCTTCCCCAACCGACACCCACAAAAACAACTCGGAGAAGCGACCCTAACCGACGAGGAAAAATAAACGATCACCAGGCGAGTGCCGTACCTTGGAGACGCTGATCGCCAATCGTTCCCGGCCTTCAGCGAGCTCAAAGACGTTGTTTTAGGTACGGGAAGCTCAGAAACAGGCACCCTGAACGCCTCGATCCGTCGCTGCGGCCCCGGAGTCAGAAAAGACAAGAATTTGTTGGCTATTTGGAAGTCGCTTTTAGACCGCAACACTCCCTTCTCCTCCTTGTCTTCGGTGGTCACGACGGAAGTCGATCGAGACTTCTGCAGCTCGTTGAAGAAGACGTCCGACGCGCTCTCGAACAAGCTGCCCTCCGGAGTGCGGTATTCGTCCGTGCTGGAGTTGCTCAGCAAGCTGATCTGCTTCTGGAGAGCGTCGGGGGTGGAAGCGTTCGGGGGTGCCTGTTTGAGGGGCGTGGAAGTGCAAGGAATGGTTCGGGGAATAGTCGGTTTTCTGGGGTGGGTGTGGCCGTTGATTAGGTAGCGGTTCCGATTGGTGCGGCTGGGCGGGTCCCTGGCATAGAACAGAGAATGAGTGGGGGGCGTTTCGTGATTTCGTGGTTCGGTTCACTCCTATTTTTCCCTTTAGATACAAAAGCAGTCGCACAATAATACGATTTTTTCAATTGAATCGTGATTATTTTTTGCATATAGAAGTTATGATTTCATTTGTTGCCTAAATTAACAGCCAACAAAACACCGCGACATATAAAACAACTTGCATTGACGACATGACATTTTCTGTTAGAAAAAAATTAGTTTCTGTCGCCATCGATATATACAGCCAGCCATATATACAGAGTGGAACAAAAGTTTGGAAACGCTCAATTATCTCACAAATGGGCGGTACGAATTGTACAGAATTTTGGATAAGTATATTTTGTGATACGAAGATCCTAGATTTGACATCTGCAATGTTGCCAGATTTACAGTTTTTCTGAAATTATTACTAACTTTGGTTTTTTAAATAGATCACCCCGTATCACAAAATATACTTGATAATTTTGCACAATTCGTACCACCCATTTGTGAGATAATTGAGCGTTTCCAGACTTTTGTTCCACTCTGTATATAGAAAATGCTACAGAAGTGAAGGAGGGACACGTGATCTAAGCTCCGCCCTCATTGGCAAGAAATACATACAATTTCAGAACCATCGAAAGAAACCTACTTACTTTTTAACAAAAATAATACATTTGGTCATGAACTTATCTAGTTTCGATGAATTCCTCTAAACAATGAGAGAAAAATTACTATTTATGCATTTTTGAAAAGAATATATCCAGGATTCTTTAAAAATATCTTCGTACAGCCGTTGGCACTGCAAGATTCACTTTATTTTGTGGGAAAGTTATCTCAGATAATATAATAATTAAAAATAAAATAATTCCGAACGGTGCCGAATTTTTCCATATACCTACTCCCATGTTGATTTGGTTTTTTGTTTTTCCAATACAGCCAACGGCTGCTATGACAATACTAGTACTTAGTCTTTGCAAAGAACTGATGCAACCATTTCTGATATTGTACAAGAATTGAAAAATCATGAATCAACGCCGACACGAATCTGGATCCAAGACGAAACCACTTTTAACAACATCAACTGTAACAAACGATGTGAAAGGTTCAATGGCTTGGAAGCTACAAAAAACTACTTCCCAGTGGCTTCTTGCCTTTTACAATTTCTATCAGATCCATTTCGATGGAAATCCTTTCGATAGAATGTCGATGCTGCCAACCATTGAATAATTTGTATCTACTCGGACAATTGGTTTGATTCATTTCAAACTATTTCTGTCTGCCAATTGTGGTTCAGGTGAGCCTGAGTATCGTTTTGTTGACTGCACATTTTATAAAAACATGTGTGTTTTAAGTTTACATTTATTATTTGCTTATCGTTTTTTTTTGTTGTCTCTTCATATTTTCTACAGTTGAATTTATGAATATTAACTTTGTTTTTCCACTGACATGTTGTTCTCATGTAAACATCTATAGCCTATTTATTTAAGCAAAATAGACTCCGGAACTGAAAGTTGGGTTGAGTTCATCATTCAAATTAGGCAATCCAGAACACGTGACCAAAAATGGCTGCTGGCGGCAGGCATAGTTGTCACATAGTTGTTCGTGACGGCAACGCTGTATAAAAGTATAGATTATACTTCCTGGTGATTGGTGGTGATATACTTGCTCACATGTGTATAGTGGAATAATGACTAATGTCAATAAAATGTCACTTTTCTCGTCGGATTCTAGAGAGTTCATTCAATTCTATCTTATGCTGATAATGTAGCACATTGGGTATAATGTAGAAGCTTATAGAATCGCGATCTCCTCGGCTTCCACAATTAATCACACAGCAAGTATTTGGCATGTTTTCCTAGCAATATTTCACAAAAGAACTCACGAATAGCAAAATATTTATTTAACTAATGTTCTATTGGATCATCCAAATTGATCTCAGAGTCATGCCATTGAATTTACAGAAATACCAGTTAAAACAGCTGTTTGTATGTGTGCTCCCCAGCAGCCATTTTAATTTTCATCTGACATCATCTTGGATTGCCTAATTGTTTCGATTTATAAAATGTATACACCAAAATTGTGTAACTATCGACTGTGGATAACCGTTGAACGTTTAGGTTCTCGAATAGAATTAATAAATTTCATTAGTGGATTAAAGATTTCTCTTATAAATTTGGTATCGTTGTGAGGTATCAGTGAAGTATCGCCATAATTATTGATGTCAAAAATCTGTAGGAACTATCTTCCTTAAATAGACTATGGTTTTAGTTTTCCTTTTTCGAATTTCCGAGTTTTTTTACTTCGACGATTTGATTCACCAAAATTTAAAAATTAATTCAAATCCCGACCGTATTGAACCTTTTTTTATAGAAATCGTTTTTGTCCTGAATTTTCAGGAGTGCCTGTGAGAAAGGAATATTTAGTACCCAAACTTTATACTCTAAAAATATCCCAATTTCTCTGTTTCAACAGTAACTCTAAGCAATCATTCTTCGGCGTCACTTCACCCACAACCAAGATGCTAATTTTTACCCCCCAGAATTTTCTTCTCACCTCACATGTCCCGAATCTCCTGAGCTAGACTGCCTGCTGTGCGTCCTCGACGGCACACTACTGTATCCCGACACCTTGGACAACTGACTAGTGTTGGAGGAATTGCGAGAATGGCCGCCCAAGCGATCCTCTGGCGGCGGCTCGCCCGTGGGCGGCTGCTGCGGTAGAGCGGCCGGCGTCGCGTCGAATAGGTCCGGGGCGATCGATACGGAAACTCCAGTTTCGCCCGATAAAGGGCCTGCCATCATTTCTGAAGAGATTATTGATTGGGTATTTTTAGTGTTCTCCAGGAATACTGTTCATAATTATTTCGGAAAATAACAGAAACTCACAGTAGAAACTTGACCAACTTTTCCATCGAGAAATGTTTTTTGCTTGCTGTTTTTCTACAGTATTTTGAATAATCTATGGAAATTTCATTGATAGCAGTGTTTTCTGTGTTTCTCTAATGTTGACATTGAATAATGTTTCTATAATGAAGAATAATTACCTGAATAGAGAGCAGGTCTATTTTTGGTCAGACTTCCGAAACCAGAACTACCACTAGCTATCGAACCTGCAAGAGAACCGCTGGAAACATCATCAGATCGCGGTTCGTTGTTCGAATCTTCCACGTCCACTTTTTTATGTTTCAGAGACGGCGAAGGCCTGCGCAAATAAGAAACGACATTTTCAACTAAGGACCGGTCGGTAAAAAAAAAGGGTCGACCAGAATGGTCGCGAAAATTCAATTAAACCGGAATTCCAGTGACCTTCAAATCCAACAGACTTTCGGTGCAACTTACGCTTTGAAAAGGACATCTCCCGACGTCATGTTGAGCTCGATCTTGAATTTGAGCATGCTGTTGTCCTGTCGATGTCGGGCGTCGTAGCCTTCTAGAAGCGCTTTCTTACGCACCAGGCCGGCCCCGGCGAACTCTGCCAAATTGAGGTCGACGAAGCCGAGTTTGTTGAATGATCGGCCGCCTTTGGATTCTTTACGGATGGATATGCGTAACACGCAGCGCTCCATCACGCCGGTGGTTGCGTTAGCCATCATTTTGCAGGGGAACGAAAAAGTGTTGTTCCAGAGGACTTTGTGGTCGCGTACTTCTTGTCTGAAAGGTAGTTATTGAGGCATATTACAATATCATGTAATGTCCCTTGAGGCCCGGGACGCGAAAAGCGTATTTTCAAGTGATAAAAATGGGGCCACAATATTGTAGTTGTGAGCGGGGAAATATTGCGTGATTTTTATAACGTGATCTAGCTTGAGGCGAATTCGCTGAAAGTGTATCGTTTCGCAGTCAATTCAATTGTGATAAATATCGGGAATGGAAGAGATCACTAATTTTTTGAAAATATATTACGCACAACGTTGATACTTCACTATCGTACATAAAAGCGTTGTATAATAATCTATAATCATAATCGTGTTTTGTATGACCAAAAACTACCATTCATTATTTTTTGAATTTTCTATTCGGTCTATACCATGAATAAAATAATAAAATAAACGGAATTGATTTCGAACATACAATTTCATGCGCCATTTTCAAAGGTTGTTCTCATTGGTGTAACGCAGTGTGACGTGCTAGCCCTACATGCTCAACGACCTTGAGCTGACCAATCATAGATAATTGTTCCACGGTAAATCTTGCTATGTTGCCGCACCAAAACTTATTCTCGGAATAAAAGATGTGAAGGAATACAATATAAATGATATTTTTTCCACAAATTATCATGAAATGATATAGTTATCACTCATCGATACGTTTTTGAGAAAATACATGAAAGGAATAAGGAGTCATCCAAAAGTGAACTTGACAACATTACACATGGTGTGAGCAAAAAATATATGGAAACAGACAAAGATAGACTTAGGGTATAGCACGTCATATGCTCATAGCACCGCCAACTTATTTCTGGCGTTTTTAAATTTTGAATGAAAATGCTGATTGCGAAACCCTGTAGAATCCATTCGCTTTGATTTTGATCCTTGATATTGGTTGTACACTGAACCAATATCATTATTCATCAATTAAGAGAGGTTTGGAAGGATCTTATCACTTAGTGATCTTCCCCATTTTCGTGGACAAAACTGATTGAAATAACCGCAGAAGCCCCTAGAGTAGTACAACTAGCAACTCATACAGGCGCCGAGTATTAATACAGCTGACAAAAAAAATAGAGTTGCTTCTGAAGTCTCGCCGAATACAGGGATTTCAAAGTGAGGTTTTTCGGATTTAAGGTACTTACATAATGTTTTTCAGAGAAATTTCTTATACACAATGTTGTATCATTTTATTTCTTCTAGCCGGTTTGAATCAAATTTTGTGATCTCGCATATTAGTTTTCTGTCTATGAAAGTAGTTTTGGTAAAAGAAATTGTTGAGTTTAATCAAGATGGCAACAAGCTTGATCATTGAAATAGAGTTCTTTGGTGTGCAGAACTGGCAATGCATTATCAAATCATCTCATATGTTGATAGATCAATACAATTAGGCATTATTTTCTACTATTAGTTTCAATTATATTTTCCTAGAAAAACTTGTGATATTCTTGCATTCAATTTTACAGTCACCTTCTGGTTTAATTAAAAAGGAACAATCAAACTCAACTTTGATGATTACATTGTTATAAATACTTGACTCTATAAATAGAATGATATCTTTATTTTATGCTGGCTCAATCGATTATTCAACTCTATGATAAGCATTATTGATATTGCAGCAATTATTGTGCCTTGGAAATTAGCATGAGTCTGGAAACATGAAAGTGCTGATAACACCCAATAAATAATAATAACACAACATGTACTATATATTTATCTAGAATTCATGAATCTTTTGAAATGTATTAGTCTTACCTGTTACTGTTGTCTTGAAAGCTGCCTCCATCTAATAATCTCAACTTGGCAAACAGCACTGCTGATACAAAAGGAACCTCCAGCAACTCTTCCAGACATATCTCAACATGGAATTTATATTTCTTTTTCTTTGTCATGAAAGATGCCATTCCACTAGCAGCAGCACTTTGCTCTATAATAATTATTGAATATTTAATTGAATAATTGGCAACAAACTGAAATTTCAAAGGTTCATATCAACAAAATAGCACTGAATAATTTTAGGTGTAGAGTAATTGAACTTACAAAAGCTATTGGTGTGTATTGGTAATAATTATATTTAGAATATGAACACAAACCAAATTCATGAAACACCAGTAAATAACTATCAAAGATGTCGATTGGAATGTTAGTAAGAACATCTACATTCATATTCATTTGTTGTTAGTACCTTCTTTACTTTCGAAAATATGTTTTTTCTGGATCAGCAATTTATACCTTACCAATATCAATGGAAAAGGAACACTGAGATGTCTATAACTTTGCCATTTTGACTTGATTATACTAGCATCACTGGGCTACTCAGTCTAGATATAGCCAGTAATTCTGTTGTTGTTTGGACTTCATTTTTATGCACCCTTTAGATGGTAATTATTATAATTGACGAGTCCAACTCAAATTCCAAAGGATAAACATTAACTGTTATTTCACTATACATATTGAAAAAGAGACAAAATCAATACATACCTTGAAAAATCTTAGATTCGATTAACTTTATGTTCACAACTTTTACCAATTAAACATTTTCACTTTATAACTTATATATCAAACCAAAACCCACTTCTCAGAGGCAAACAACAAACGTCATTATTAAAATACGAAGTGGTTGATATGTGACAGTTCCACTGAAGCGCCTCTAGTATTCAGTTGTCGAACTAATTTTCTACATAGATCACACATGTCCACAGAAATATAACTATTTTGAATTTTATATATAACTGAATTATATATTATATGAATTTTGATAATATTTCTGTGTATATGTCCGATGACATCTCTGTTATATTCATATATGGAACTACGATCATATATACAGGTCTAGAATCTACGGCATTTTTGAGTGGTGGGGGGTGGCACCAGTTTTGAAGAAAAAGCTGCCATAATTATCCGCTAGGAGGACATAGGGTTATAATCACGTGATTAATCTTTGACAACAAAACAAACGGTTAGGACTTGAATGGTGAATAAAATCGATGACAGAAATATTATATTATATCATTATATCATTCCTACTTTCAAAAAGCTGATCGGATCTGATTTGTGATTTCTGACAAAGTGACAATAGAGGACAGCGCTGCAGGTGACGAAACATGAGAACCACAAAAATTTCCTCAATGTGTGGGTCACCCCCCACCATACGAGTTGCAAGTTGCAAGACCTGTGTATACGATCGTGGTGAAGACCGTGCCACAGATGAATAAGTGAATAACCACAGAGTATATGTATACTCTGTGGAATAACCGTGCTGTGAAGTATGGCGGAAACAGGAAAATGTCATTGAAATATCCACCAATCAGCAACCACCTCAGAAACAACTGAAAAACGAGGTAGAAATGAGTAATCAAAATGGCGTTTGCTATCAATGATTTGAACTTGAAGTATCTTGCTATGCATTTGTGAATGGTTGACGTGATTTGTATGCGCGTTTTTAGTATCCGAAAGGACCTATTATATATAAAGATAAATTCATAATTGCTGGATTTCTACGAGCAGGATGAGTGTCGACGCGTACGGACCAAGTTCCCAAACTCTTACGTTCCTCGACACCGAGGATGCAGATTTAATCGGCGCCGATACTCAGGGCTCCGAATGCGACTTCACGGACTTTACTATACCGTCACAGACCCAGGCCTCGCAGCATGATCACGCTGGCCCTAAAGTCTCGGGGGTACAGGTTAGTACCAAGGTCACATCACATATGCTCCAGATCACTCTTCGGTGACCGTATATGTCAAGAAATACTAAAATACTCTGCCAGCTCTTTGTTGAGTTAGAGTAAACTACCGTTGACTCAAATTTCAACTTGACAATATGCATAAGATCAAGTCTTATTTAGTAGAAATGTATTCTTTAAAATTTGATACCAATACGAAACTGTATGTGTAGAGATAGTAGAAAATTCTCTAGCAGAATGAAAATTGAAACCCTGATCAAACAGGAACATTGGTTATCAATTATTACAAATATACTGGGACTTTCATAGGGAGAATATTAGAAACATACTTGTTGCTTCTATTTTTGTATATTAATATCTATACACAATTGAAGTGGTTTGGTAATCATTGAATGAACATTTCTGCTGTAATCTGGTGTCAACCAGATGTAAAGTATTTTTAATTTCTTGGCTCAGATTATTCACATACAAAGTGAAAGCAGAAAAAACAGATTTGATCAAAATCATGTAGAGATGTTGATTTTTATAATTTGATGATAGTATTTTTTCCTGATTTCTTTCAATACAAAATGGTAGTTTGGACTTCATTAAAAATAAATTTTGATGTGATTTCTTTCTAGTAATAACATGTTTAGCCACAAAAAGTCATTACTATCATCAATGTTCTCATGGGGAAATTAATATTTTTTGATATATTTCACTTTGGAGTCTGATATTTATTTTTAAAATAAAGTCATATAGCATTGAAACTTTCTTCATCAATGATTCACATAACATATTGAATTAGGATTTACCATCCACTCAAATCTGAGTATTTAAAAAATGCTGTGTTTTCCATGTTTTTTCAGGACTACTACATGATAAATTGTTTCTTGATATATGTGTCCAGTTGAAGAAATTCATAATAAATCTGTAAAATCTTGTTCAAAACTAAAAAACAAATATTTTCATTAAAATGATGAGAACAAAATAACGGTTGGAAGCAGTGTACTTTAATAGTTGAAATTATATTGAAAGATACTTTGGTCTACTTTTATTCATCCTTTCTAACCTTATTTGTAAGTTATTATCTGTAGTTGGTATTTTTCCTGGCATATTATGAATATGTATATTGTATGTCAATGAGTGTCAAGTAAACTTGGGTGTCTCAAACAAAATAGATGAAAATTTCCTGAAATTGAACATCTTTTCAGATTAGTAACACCATAGTTACAAAAATATCGACAGCTACAACTGGCTTGGGAGAATTGCAATTTGAAGAGGATGATGAAGAAGGCTATTTTAATGGCAAAGAACTGCCCGACTATGCATGCAAGTATTGTGGAATCCACGAACCCAACTGTGTGGTCATGTGCAATATATGCAAGAAATGGTTTTGCAATGGAAGAGGCAACACTTCCGGTAGCCACATTATCAACCATTTGGCAAGTTTATTTGGTGTTTCATGTTTGAAAAAATGTTCAATGTTTTTTATGTAGGTTAGAGCCAAACACAAGGAAGTCACGTTACACAAAGACGGCCCGCTCGGCGAGACCGTCCTAGAATGCTACAGCTGCGGCGTCAGAAATGTTTTTGTATTGGGCTTCATACCAGCCAAGGCCGACTCGGTGGTCGTCTTACTATGCAGGCAACCTTGCGCCGCCCAAAACTCCCTCAAGGACATGAACTGGGACCAGGACCAATGGAAACCGCTCATAGCCGACCGATGTTTCCTCACGTGGTTGGTGAAAATACCGTCGGAACAGGAGCAGCTGCGTGCCCGACAAATATCCGCTCAGCAGATCAACAAGCTGGAGGAGCTGTGGAAGGAGAATGTCGAGGCTACGTTCCAGGATTTGGAAAAGCCCGGGGTTGACGAGGAACCGCAACAGGTGAGTTTTTTTCATCCATTTGGGAAAAAGTGTGTACAATAGGGTGCCTCGAAGAATTTTTTTTCTTGAAAAGTGAAAAGTTATACATTTTAGTGGAAAATCGGCTATCAAAAAAACTAGTTGATTGAATGTCAGTAACTGCCTTTGCAACGTCATCAATAATAAGAGAATACAAGATTTATCTTAGAGTCTTCTTTGATCCTACACCTAGACGAACTTTAATAAAAACCATTTTTTCGTTTGAAATATTGCAGAATCATATTGTGTCATACATCGTCGTATTTGTAATGAAATATGCTATTCAATACAGGGTATTTTTTAAAGGACCATATAAGAAAATGAAATTGATGGTGGTTTCTCCAAAACGAAACGTCGTACGGAAAATCTCTCAACGCTGTTTTGTAGGGATTGAAAAATAGCAATGAGAAAGTGTCTTTTGTATCCCTATATCTCTTCAAGTAACGTCAGAAAAAAAATAAAATGAACACGGCAAATTTCGTTTTCTTATGTTCATTTTTTATTTCATTTATTTATTACATGGGATCACCCCTTTTATAATAGTACAAGCAACAAAAAATATAAAAATTTATGAATATACAGTTAAAACTAAGACCTAAAACTAATAATGACTTGTGTAAATGAGCAAAAGCACTAAGATAAACAGAACAACATATTTTTATATAATAACAGAGTTACACTTGAAAAATTTGGGTGTTTAATTAATCTCCAAGTCCCTCTAACAAGACATTTGAATTTTGACAGGCTTATACCAGTTATCTCTACATTTTTTTCATTGATACTTTTAAGTGCATATCTTCCAAACTAAGTGGAATTTGAAAACTTCATGAAAGGAATATTGTTAGACTTGGAAATGTGCAACTTTTCTCTCAGTTCTCATATTTCTTATGATTTCCAAAATCCCATGATAGACATCCTTATCTTGGACACAGTGTATATAAATTGAATGCTTTCAATGTTTTTCTATATACATTGATTAGATAAATCGGTGGGAAAGTTTGACTAATTTTAAGGAACTTGACTGATTAAAAAACTTCATTATGTTGTTGAAAATGAAGATGCTGCTGAGCTGTTGTTTGAGAGACTTCTTTTCATACTCGAGCCGTAAAACGGGCATTCAAAATAAAGGAATAGGTTCAATATAAAGTTACTAATTTTTAATTAAATTTTTTTATTGAATTTTGGGAAGAAACAGTGGACTGTAAAAACTATTGGGTTGCAGGCGAAATTAAAGACAAATGGAAATGATGAAATATAAGAAAATGAAACGAGCTCTCAGAATTTACCTTAAATATCGTTTTGCTCATCCCGAATTCTGTGGTAGTTATGAGAGTGCTGGCTCCGGCCGGTCAGGAAGATTGCAGAAAAAAAGTTGTTGGTTGCCCACAACACTGTTGTCACACCATAAATTATTTGCGGTTACTCGTTTGATGTGTTGAGTAAAGGTAGAAGTAATAGATAGAAATAAAATAAATATGAGATGAATTAAATTAAACGAAAGAAGTTCAAATAATTAAATTGAATGAAAGTAGGAACTAAGCTGATGTCTGACTAGGTTACCACACTGAATAATGAAAGTAAATCTGATTGAATATGTTGATTGAAGATTCACCTAAAAGAACAAAAAAATACCTAACAAATTATAGAAAACGGGGCGTAGGGTCGCGACAACGTTTTAGAAGTTTCAACTATCGTTTTATACCTACAAGCGGTCGATATTTAGAACGCTGTTATTCGAAAACTATTAAAGATACAACCTTTTCACTTTTACATGATATTTTCGAAAGTGAAAATTCGATAGAATAAGCAAAAAAAAGATTTTTCGAAAGTGTTACACTGGTGTAACCGTTTCTCAAACATTTTTGAACGAGTCAGTTCTCCAAAAAAAAAAGTTATTTTTTCACCAATATTACGCACTTGACCTCCTCTATTAAAACTTGAATAAAAAAAACATACAAGGTGTCCCGTAAAGACCACGTCAAACCGAAGGAGAATGTAGATCAAAAGATAACTCACCTGCTATGACAAAATTCCCATTATGAAAATCTTACCGTTTTCGAGATATTTTTTTTTCGAAAATAATGAAATTTTATCCCTTTCAATAGTCTTGTCTTTAGGGTTGGTACAATTTCTCACCTTTTTGGTTAAATTTTTCAGTCGATGATTTTAACGTTAACGTTGAAAATATTCTCCGAACCTTTTTAAGGAGACCTTTTTGAAATCACTGTAAAATAGACTATTCATTGGTAATGTGCAGCACTAGCTCAGTACATTTTTGGTTCCACTACGATGGGCTAAACTTCATGAATAAAAGAATCCAATACCAAAATTTCTAATGAAAATATTTCTCAAAGCCCCCCTTTGAAATAATCGGAAAATGTTTTTAATGTAAATGTTAGAATCATTTCTCAGCAATATTTCATTGAAAAAATTAATCAAAAAAGGGTGAAATTGTACCAACCGTGAAGACCTAACTATTGAAAGGGGGGAAAATTCATTATTTTCAAAAAAAAATATCCCGAAAACGGCAAGACTTTTATAATGGGAATTTTGTCATAGCAGGTGAGTTATCCTTTGATCTACATTCTCCCTCGGTTTTACGTGGTCTTTACGGGACACCCTGTATACCTGTAAGCCACCCTAGTGTACAACGTGTGACTCCTCTAGGTGCTGTTGCGCTACGAAGACGGCTACCAGTACCAAAACATTTTCGGCCCGCTGGTGAAGCTCGAGGCGGACTACGACAAGCGTTTGAAAGAGTCGCAGACGCAAGAGAACATCGAAGTGCGTTGGGACGTCGGTCTCAACAAGAAGACCATCGCTTACTTTACGTTGGCGAAAACTGATGGAGACATGAAGTTGATGCATGGGGACGAGTTGCGATTGAGGTAAAGGATTTATCGTTCGAGTAAATGACGACGAGTATGTGAATGGAATTTTTGTAGGTACGTGGGGGAAATGCACAAAACGTGGGCCGGTGTCGGACACGTCATCAAAGTGCCGGATAACTACGGCGAGGACATCGGTATAGAGTTGAAGAACGGTTCCGGGGCCCCTAGCGAATGCAGCAGCAATTTCGTGGTGGATTTCATTTGGAAAAGTACCAGTTTTGATAGGTAAGTTGCCGTGCACTTCAATTATCATTGTTCAGGTCGTGATAGAATATTTAGATCACAAAGAAGAGCAGTCAGAATTGTTGCTGGTCTGAACTACAGAGATGATTGTTTGGATGCTTTAAAAAGCTGGAAATTTTGACTTTTCCGTCAATCACAATTATGATACAAGGTCGAAAAATGATATAAGGAGTGTTTTTCTGAGACTCGAGTAGTCAAAGAATGGACCTAATTTCATATGCCATAAATTATTTAACAAAATTCCTGATTACTTGAAACATCTGAAAATAATTGTTTAAAAAAATATATTAAACTTTTTAAAATACCATGCTTGAAGGGGTTATTCTTTGACACATGAAAAAAAACTTCCTATAAACGTATATCCTAAAAGTATTAACTCTTAGTGTGGATTTATGCAGCACAAAATAACAAATATCAAATAACGAATATCAAATAACAAATATCACGTAACAAATAACAAGTAGTGAAAATGTTACCATTCATGCACACCAAATAACAATTAGCACAAAATGGTACGCAGGCGCACAAGCCATTTGAAATTCGAATGATCCGAACCTCAACACACTTTTTAGAATTCTGTAATATTTCGAAAAATTCCATTTTGAAAAAATATATTTGTTCCAAACAAAACCGTCGATAAGAGCAGACAAAAAATATAGTTTGTTTTGACAGAAGTTAGGTTATTTCTTCTCTGGACAGGCCAATCAAAGTCACCTGCGTACTGGTTGCGCACAATAAGAAAATCGCGTTCAATTAACGTAGAAAGTTGAAGTTGACCAACTTCTTATTTGTTATTTGTTATTTGTTATTTGATATTTGATACTTGGCTGCATGAACACTGTCATTGAAAAATAAGAACTTCAACTTATACTTGTTATTTGTTATATGATATTTGTTATTTTGTGCTGCATAAATCTACACTTAAGATACATAGTGATATAGATTATTGAACGGTTGGTACTGCGATATGAAGCAAGAACACAGCATCTGACAGAAAAATATTTTTTGGATTCTCATTCATTTTGAAATAAATCTGATCTCTTGATTTGCTTTCAGTCGATGGACAAACATTTTCACGCCGCATCAGATTTTTGTGGAATAGACCCTGAAGTAAAACGACTTTTATTTTTTAAGCGAAAACCATGCGTCGGACATTGAATTTGCTCAAAAATGAATGATGATCTCAAGAGTAATTTTTATTTTGGAAGTAAGCAGTGGCGTAGAATTTTTTCTCCAAAAATATTCAATGCAAAACCCGTACGGACGCCAATGACAGAGAAAATGAAAAATTTCGTACATCACAAAATGCACCTTGATGCATAGAAAACATTTACCAAATTTTTTAAAGGTGTCTAAATTATTATCTCACTTATTATTAAAAAACTCATTTTTTTTTCAATATTCTATCACCCTATATCTCAAAAGTCGAGACTTTTAGGACATACGTTTATAGGAAGTTTTATTCCCAAAATGTGCCAAAGAATCACTTTTCCAAATATTACCATGTCTTCAAGGAACGCTCTGTACATTCTCATGCATTTTATTCGTCCAGGAAGGTACGATATTTCTTTTGGAGTTCATGAATTTACAATTTATTTTCGATGAAATCACCTTCAATTCTCAAATATACAGGGTGTGGGTAATTTCTCTGTCACGCTACCAACTGCGCCAATTCACGATAGTTTCGTTCCCCACTCAGGATGCAGCTGGCGCTGCGCAAATTCGCCGTAGACGACACCTCCGTGTCCGCCTACATCTACCATCGCCTTCTCGGTCACGAAGTCGAAGAGGTGCTGTTCCGCTGTCACCTACCGAAACATTTTTCGGCGCCCAACCTGCCCGACCTCAACAGGTCGCAGGTGTACGCCGTCAAGCACGCCCTCCAACGTCCGTTGTCCCTCATCCAAGGACCGCCGGGCACCGGAAAAACTGTCACCTCGGCGACGATCGTGTACCAGCTGGTGAAGCAGAACGGCGGGCCGGTATTGGTGTGCGCGCCCAGCAACACGGCCGTCGATCAGTTGACGGAGAAAATTCACAAGACGAACCTCAAAGTGGTGAGGCTGTGCGCCAAGTCGAGGGAGGCGATCGATTCGCCCGTCAGTTTCTTGGCTCTGCACAATCAAATCAGGAAGATGGAGACGAACACGGAATTGCAAAAGTTGCAGCAGCTGAAGGACGAGACTGGCGAGTTGAGTTCGGTGGACGAGAAGAGGTACAGGATGTTGAAGAAAATGGCGGAGAAGGAGTTGTTGGAGGCGGCCGACGTGATTTGTTGTACTTGCGTCGGGGCGGGTGATCCGAGATTGGTGCGACTCAAGTTTCATTCGATACTGATCGATGAAAGTATGCAGGTGAGTTTTTTTTTCTCGGACGCTTGATTTAAATCTGTATGGTATTTATTTTAGTAAGATAGATGTGACACACAAAGTGCGGTGTTGCTACTTGTTTTTTTCTTTATTTAGTGATACTTTGAAACATAAAGTTATGTCAAGTTCATCATTCACATTGTATAGAAAATGTTTCCAATTCATAAAATATATACACCAAAATTGAATGAACATAAGCGATTCGCCACCTGGTGGCACTAAAAATAATTACAAATGCTGACATACTTATGTTCTGTTGATTTTATACTGAATTCGAATATTTGAAAGATTGTGAAACTATGAATCGGTAAAATCAAACTTCCAATATTAATTCCCATGCTTTTCCTCAAGCTGGTTATACAGGGTGTTCCATTTAAAAAAACAGAGTTTCAGTCATTTTCATGAGTGCCTGGATGACACTCACTTCTGAGCTTCCCTGTATGCTGAAACTGAGATCCAGTTCATCGACAGAATACTTGACGGTCTTGTGCAATTATAACTCAAATTGCAGTATTTTGTAACTTTGTATTGGGAAAAAATTGATATTTTTCAATGGTCAGGTTTTGCACAAAAATTGGACAAAATAATTTTTATCTCGGAAATCGTCACAGATAGGTATAGGAAATTAAGTGGGAAAGTTGTGAGGAATCTTATGAGGATTCCAAAAATGATATAATATACGAAATACATTTGAAATAACAAAGTAGCTACTACTTTCTTATACAAGCGGCAACACTGTTTTGATGAGAATATTTTAGACGGATAGAGCAAGTTTGATTATCCACGCTCATAAATTTTCGAAATGATTTGTTTTTCTGTTCTCCAGATACGTCTAATGTTCCATCCACTGTGAAACACCCGATATAAATATCATGAATAGATAGATTAAATTAATGTTTACATAATTGGTCACAGTCAAGCATAGTATTGTTCAGGTATCAACAAAATTGAAATGAGATCTCACATTATCTATTTTATTTAGCACTTCTCACCAAAAAACATCACAAGAAACAAATACTATAAATTCATGAATTGGCATCTTTGTGAGATGACAGTGAAGTGTTGTCATAATTGATGATATCTAAATATTTCCAACTATGTTTTAATCAATTGAAAGTTCAGTAGATAGCTAATTACTTTTCATTTTGCACTTCAATCTGTCAGAACTATATTCCTTGAATAAATATTTATTTTAGATTGGTAGTTATGTCATACCTGACATGAATAAGTGTTTCCACCATTTAACTAAGCAAAGTACACCATTTTATCATTGAATTTCATAAATTACGCTACTTTTACAGTTGGCAACATTTCAAAACAATGATGCCAAACTTATTTGTTTTTTTTTTTAAGATTTCCGGTAGAAAATCTGTTCTTTCAAAAAACGATTCATGTGTAGATCTGCTATGGATGCAGTGAATAATTGAGTTAACCACTATTTTGACATTTTTGACCACTAAATCAATGAATTACTGCAAGAATAAATTTATTCAGAGATATTCTCATACATCATTGTACTATTGTCTGTAACTGGAAATATTTGAAAAATAATATGATATGAATGTTGCAACATAACTCAGATGTTAAACTTGAAAGGAATAGTCCAAAATTACTCCATTGTTCGAGAGGCTATGCCAGTTAACCCATAAAAAATTGGTCGATTTTCGCGAATTTTGGTTAATTTATGATCTGGCAACATCGCAACCATTGGTTATGTGAAGTAACTGTCACTAATTAATCATCTAACAATAAATTACTAATATTTTGACATAGAAATTTGGAATGCATCTGAAACCATTGACACTTGTACAAATGATTGATTTTTAGATCGAATGTGCCAAACAATCTTTATTTCAGGCAACAGAACCAGAATGCATGGTGCCGGTCGTACTGGGCGTCAAGCAGCTGATCCTAGTGGGCGATCATTGCCAATTAGGACCAGTGGTAATGTGCAAGAAGGCGGCGCGAGCGGGATTGTCACAAAGTCTTTTCGAGCGTTTGGTCGTGCTCGGAATCAGACCGTTCCGACTCGAAGTGCAATACAGGATGCACCCTGAACTATCGAGGTTCCCTTCCAATTTCTTCTACGAGGGCAGTTTGCAAAATGGGGTGAGTTTGAGTTTGTTTTTGTCGCGGTACTATGACTTATCCGGTGTGAAGGACCAAAAATTATATTTCACAAGAATGTTACAAAAAATATTCAGTCAGTTATAGTTCATTTTAGTATCGAATTAATAACAACAATCAACATAATCAGTTTTTCTTGAGAAGAAAAATAATGGATTTGATTACTAAAAAGTATATTTCTGCATATATCTCCAAGATACACCCCTTCGGAAAGAGTTTGTTTCCATTTAGGAATTTAATGAGAGCGATAAGGATAGCCTGCATAATATTGAGATAGCTTTACTCTAATAGTTTGAAGTAAAGTCTATTTATTCTGGGTTTATAGTTGTGTCAGATCGCCAGATTGAGCCGTGTTGCCACATGTTTTTCACTTTTTCAGCGGTGCTCCGAATAAAAACTTGGGTTAGGTTGCCCGCTTGTTTTGAAAGTGTTTTCAATTTATGAAATATATACATTATATTTGGATTACTATTGATTGTGGATAACCGTTGAATGGTTCAAATAAAATAATGAACTGTTATCGCCACCCCTGTCTTAAAGAGCGCCTCTTTAATATTTCCCATCGTATTGTGTCTGGCATATGGACGAGTAGGTTGGGTGTTGTGGTCTCTTTTTGTGGCATCATACACTTGCTTTCCTAGACTCTTTCCTAATGGGGAAAGAATTCTTTCGGAATGTTTTTATGTTGATTCGTAGTAAATCGGAAATTAATGTATCTCAGGTCAGTGCCGAGGAAAGAAAATTGAGCAAAATTGAGTTCCCGTGGCCGATCATCGACCGACCGATGTTCTTCTTGGTCACCCAAGGCCAAGAAGAGATCGCCGGTTCCGGAACAAGTTACCTGAACCGAACCGAAGCAGCAAACGTCGAAAAAATTGCCACCAAGTTCTTGCGATCGGGCGTCAAACCCGAGCAAATCGGCGTCATCACGCCGTACGAGGGCCAGCGGGCGTACCTCGTCCAGTACATGCAGTACCAGGGCTCGCTGCACAGCAAGCTGTACCAGGAGATCGAAATCGCGAGCGTCGACGCTTTCCAAGGTCGCGAAAAGGACATCATCATCATGTCGTGCGTGCGCTCCAACGAGCACCAGGGCATCGGCTTCCTCAACGATCCTCGGCGGTTGAACGTCGCCCTCACCAGGGCCAAGTACGGCATCATCATCGTGGGCAATCCGAAAGTGTTGTCGAAACAACCGCTATGGAACCACCTGCTGTCGTTTTACAAGGAGCAGAAAGTGCTGTGCGAAGGGCCGTTGACCAACTTGAAGGAGTCGCTGATACAGTTCGCCAAGCCGAAGAAGTTGATCAACGCAGAGAATCCCGGCAGTCATTTCATGACCACTTCGATGTTCGACGCGCGCGAAGCCATGGTGCCGGGCTCGGTGTACGACCGCACCAACCAGGCCATCAACGGGCAGTTCAACTATCCCAGCAGGTGAGCGAGAGTTGTGACGAGGGTCGATTTGAAGTAAATTGTATGGACGTAGACTACAGTCCATTTTAAATTGCATGGAAATCTTGTTGGTTTTGATTTTACACCGAGGATATGGACAATTTTCGAACATGAACTTTTAGTAAAAAGTGTACTGTACAATAAGCGTTTCCTTAACCGTTAGAGTGCTAAGCGGCGCAAAAGTGATGCGATAGTTTGAATTGAAAATTGCGCCGCAGCGCATCAGTGTGTTTTTTGTGCTTATTGTGTGCATATTTATACATTTGAAAACAACTTTACATTTTTTATATTTTATTAAGCAAAAATAGCCATGACAATTGCTATTACCTTGGACGATGATTCGGACTCTAATGATTGTACGGACGGTGAAACGACAATTTGTCCGAATTAGATTGTTTTATTTGACACCATTATTTTTCCTTTTTTTATCATTACAGGGGTCCGCAGGATATACTGCCGGAGCCGGAGGTTTATTGTATTTTCCCTATCATTCCGATACCCTTAAAAAATATTGGTCCCTTTGACATTTTGCAAAGGTCACTAGGTTTCAGGGTTCCCACATTCCAGGTTTCCCTAGTTGTACTACTCTTCTATAGTTGCCTCACAATGGCACAAAATATGTTCAGTAGTCTCAGGTTCAAAGCTGCACAATCTACAAGTCGGGTCACCTTGATATAGCCCCATCTTTTGTAGGTGTGTTCTAACAGGAGCATGTCCTGTAAGGAGACCTGTTACTAGTCTTATCTAATCTCTACTTAATCTGAGTATCCGATCAGTTCGTTTTTCACCTGTTATCTGAATAACAAGACTATATTCTTGTCCTGGTGTGTTATCCCAGGCTATTCTTTGTAATTCTTTGACTCGTCTTTTAATGGAGTTACCAAAAAGTTTCTTGGGTACTCCCTAGCTAGTTCGTCAGCTATTTCGTTGCCTTCTATTCCAGATCAGTTTAACTATGTTTAACCTTGCCAGCGTCAGAAGTTCGTTGATACATTCTCAGATGAGTCTGGACTTTACCTTATAACCTGCAAGGGCTTTCAGGCTGGCCTGACTATCCGAATAAATATGGATTCCTTTTCTCTTGAAGGCTTTTTCATCACATATTTTTATTTTCATAGCACTTCGAAATTGTATGAAAATTTGGCGAATGGGCAAGCTTAATTTTTTATCTAGAACGTTGAAAACTTCAGAGTGAACGCACTTCGTTGTTATGTCACGAGTACTCACGAACATATTAATTTTGGACTATCTGCAAGCCACTAGCTTTTCAAGCTTGTCATAATATTCATAATATCGTCAGCAGACCGGAAAAATAAGGACAATTCATAACCCCACGCGTATTTTTTACTTGTAACTGAAACTATAACAACTATTAAATATGGGGTCTTCATTTCAGTATATACTTGCACAATACTTGTATATTTTTTTTTGCGAAACTAAATGAAATATCCGTAGAAGCCCCAATAGTAGTACAGCTGACGAAACAAGGAGCGTTGTTTTTGAAATCTAGTCCAGAATAATCGTTTTTGAGCGAAGTTTTTTCGGATATTACATGATATTCTTCAGACACTTCAGCAAATTCATGGTTTTGTGATTTCGCCGTTTGTATGGAAGTCTGATCGATTTGAATTTGTATGGTTGAAATCTAGCATACGTGGAGATATGACAGATATAATTCGTGTTTATTTTGTTATACAGGGCGGTACCGATGGATATGTTCAACCGCACCCACGACCCCATTAGTTACATATCGTCTGAGCGGGCTCAGGCCGGTCTTAACTTGCCCGTACCGGTGGGCATGTTCATGAATATGTCGCACATCCCGCCGCGTTTCTACAACCAACACCAGCAGGCGCTACAGGCGCGTCAGCAGCAGACTCCCAGGGCCAGGTAATTATTATTCATATGACTGTGAAGATTATCAGAATAACTTATCAATCACCAGCAGTGACTGATAATTTGATTAGGCGAATGGGAACGTATAAAACACTACCAAGAAACAGTTCAAATCATTTCGTTAATTCAAATAGAAAATCTTGATACGAATTTTATGAAACATATTTACAAAAATATTTCAGCAATTTTGAATACCTCATTGAATGTGCCAAATTTTAATGTTACTTGCCAAACTAGCATAGTACATTTTCATCTCATTACCGTTAGTCAAAGTTGGGCAAAATTCTAAATTTTTGGTAGGGGAAAGAGTGACATTTTCTTCCAAGCTGTACCACAAAATATTTAAAATTTAAGATTTGTGACAAGGATGGAAAAATTATCAGACTGCATATTTCCCCGAGTTTTTTTAATATACGCAACTTAAATTTTGTTATGTACTCTTCTGATAACAATTATAACTTGGCTTACTGCCCGATTCCATCTTGACGTCAACTTCTGGGACACCATGTATATAGAAATAATAACCGCTTCTTTACAGAAAACCATCCTATGCGTTCGGGCATGAGTTGAAAACAGTGCAATATCATTCATAGCCCTGTATTAAATATATTACCTCTAATGATTTGATATATTCATTTTGAAAAACTAGCACAGCAGTCGGTCTGAAAGATCCAAAGATTCTTATGAACAATCAAAACAAATTGACAATAGAAGAAATATTCTGATTTTCTTCGTTATAAATCCAACAGATGACAATCGGTTTGTTCCAACACGTCTTAAAACCGTCACATTATGGTCACGCTCATGCGCAATTCATTTAATCTGTTCCAACCGAGAAGTGATCGTCATCTGACCATCATTTTTTTTTGTTTCAACCAAATTCGTGACCGTCCGCAACGTGATTTCAGGACGGTAATTTCGGTTCATGCTCAAAATTGAAAACTGTTATGATTCAAGAGTATTGACATGCGCATCAATAAACTCTTTGCCAAAAGAATAGTTTAGCTAACCTAGCTTTTTGTTTGGGTATTCATTTATTTTCATTTGTGATAATGATAATTTCTTCCGTTCGAATCAAATAAGAAAAAATAAATATCAGTGACGATGGAGACACTGATTATTTATACGAACCAAGTGAAGATGATTTTGATAATCAATCATTGATCAATGAAACGAGGGTCAAAAATCGTAAAATGTTTCATTTTCATATTATTTTAAGCATTGTAACCAAAGATTACTCTTGAACAAATCAATCTTGTAGAAGGTGGGTAGCCAAAAACTATCAATAAAACCGATCCAACGATTTGTACCATCACGAAACTATGCGAAGTTTGCGCATGCGAACTAAACGAAACCGAAACGGCCACAAAACAGTTTCGAAACCATACAGAAATGTTTGTTGAAACTAACCTAATATACCCTGTGTCCGTAAATAATGAAATAAATTCATTCTCAGCTAAACATGTCATTTTAATAAGTAATTTCGAAACACGTCGATTTTTTATGTTAATTTACCGTATTTTAAAACAATAATCTAATATACAGGGTGAATTACGTTCGAGTAATGACGTCACCAAAATTTTTTTAAATGGAAAATTCCCATTTTGTCTCTATTTTCGGATTACTCTAGCTGAGCTGATTCCAAACATGTCGATCACATATGGATTCCAATTGGTAAAGGGTGGACAAAAATACAATAGTTTTGTGTGTGCTCATAAACTAACGCGTACCATTCCTTATTAGGTATTCAGGATTATTTATTAAAATGACCTTTTTAGCTAAAAATGAATTTGTTCTATACTTTACGGACACAGTGTATGAACATGATACTCCTCATTTGATTCATCAGCAGTGACTGATATAATTCGATTATATGAATGGGGTCATGAATAACTTCCAAGAAACAGCTTACGTGAACTCGGTAAGCATCCTTTTGCCGATGTTGATCGTTGGGTGCTTTTCAGGAAACCCCCACAGCCACAACAGCAACACCGCCAGAAAGGCAAGGGTCTGAGCCAAGAGCACACTCAGCAGCAGCCGTTCAGCCAGAGCTTGCAGCTGACGCAGGGCATGTCTCAGCCGGGCCTGTCTCAGCCGGGCTTCAGTCTCAGCCAGCCGGGGCTGTCTCAGGCCGAGCTCAGCCAGGATCCTTACATGGCCGAGTACCAGTCTCAGATGGACGGGTTGTTGTCGCAAGATTCGACCTACCAAGGGGACAGGTTAGTGGATTTGTGGTTTGTTCTTTTCGTTTTCCTATTGGAATTTCCTGAAGGATTGGGGGTGACCAGGGTTAAAAAAAAATGTTTTTTTATTTATTTCAAAAGTGGAAATGTTGCCTGATAATTTTCTATGAATTCGACAAATACCTTTCGATTTAATCAGCAGTTATAGTTCTTCCATCATCAATTGCAGAACACAGTTATGCGAGGAGCAATCAATATTCACGCCAAATTGAGAAACAAAAATAATGATTAATACTCGTACGAAGTCAGAGAAGCCGCCAGGGTCAACGTGGATTCGAGTTATATGTGTCAACATCCCTTTCAACCAATGAAAACAGTGAATCAGGCAATGCATTGGCACTTTATTGGCCGAAGGGTTATGGACGCTCGGAAGCCATAAATCATCTTTTTTACTTAACAGATTGGATTGTCTGGATATCAGTGGCGTAGTGTGGTGTGTTGAATTTAGAAATTTGATTGAATAAATCGATATATGGCGTTTTGGAGACCATGGGCGAATAAAAATAATTGAGTGCTAAACAACGGCGTAATAATGATTCGATTGCCTTTTGAGGAAAACTTTCTCGCATATGATTTTAAACGTTTTTATAAAAATAATAAATTCATAAAATAAGGTATCCCCGCCTATGGCAGATCAAATAAAATTGTCGGTAAGGGTTCGGAATGAGTTTGCAATTGATGATGGAAGAACTATAACAAAGACCAACTGCAAATCGATATTTCGAGAACTTTTATAACGTATGATATTATTGGGTCGAGTAATCGATTCAGTGTGAGTAATTAAATAATTTGTATTACTCTACATACATCGATTGTGAAATTTCAAATGCGTTTTCCCAAAACTGTGTTTTTTGAACTGGTGACCACTAGATCTCGAAAACCCTAGGTAGATTTCCATGAAATTCATACATTTTCTGGAAAACATGAAAAACTGGTGCCTGATTGAGAGATTTTCCGTTTTCTCACAATTTCGAATTTTTCGTAACAATTAACTTTCAGTTTTTTCCGAAAATTTGGAACAATTAAAATAAAGATACCATCTTGTTTTTTCTGTTAGAAAAAGTTTCGGATCAGGCACTAGATCGGTTTTAAATGAATTGCCGAGGATTTTTTTGGAATTATCAATTTTCTATTTAATATTTTGGTGAACTCAAGCTGAAACATGTTATGATACACCTTCGGAAATATTTCTTTCATGTAAGAAAAAATCTATGAGAGTAACGATGAGAGCAAGTGTATTGTAATCCCTCATAAACAAGAGAGACATCGCTCTTGACTTGTTTCCCTTCCACTGTCCCCACCCAACCCCCTCGTTCCTATGCCAGACACAATACGACGGGAAGAGGCGGTTTTTGATGGACAGTGGTAGCAGCAACATCAAGAAATTTAATTGATGGATAAAACATTCCAATTATTCATACAGCCGCAGAGAAAGTACAAACTGTCAAATACTTTGGATGAACTGTGACAAGAAATTATTCAGTTTTGTTTTATTTTCGTTTGTGGCTACCAGAGCTGAATCGTTGAATAAATTCGGTTATTGTTTGGTTCAAATTGGTAGTTTGTTCGAATATGTCATGGAATAATTTCTTCGAATGAAAAAATATATACTTTTGTTTCACAGTCTCCCATGAAGTGATTTTATTTGTTAATGCTGGTGTTCAATAATTTTCAATCGTCATCTCTCATGTTTGCGGCAATACTTGTGAAACGGATTCGAACTGACTCATGTTGAATGGAATGATTCAGTTTGATTTGTTCAAATTTCTAAAATAATTGCATACATTTCTCATCTTTTTTCCGCAGACGACTGCCCGCTACGTGCTACGCCTATTTATGACAGGCTATTCTTTTTGATCCCTTTGAATTCCTACATGGAAGATATATTCTTTCTGGAGGTGTAAGGTTTCACTTTCATGGAACGAATTATCAAAAATGATTTACCATCTTTTATGTCTCTGACTACCCCCAAAAACCCATGAAAGGCCAAAATATATATATATTTTCGTTATCACACAGATATTGAATTAATGTTGAAAAATTCAAGAGAACAAATCAACTTTTTTTTTCTGACAAAAATGTTTTTCAGATCCGCCTTTTACCAGCCGAATGCTCAGTTTTCTCAGCCCTACTGATTGAGTTCGGAAGAAAAATGACGCTAGAATCGCGGGAGCGGTCTTCTGAAAATTTGCAAGTGATGAGATCTGATGTGAAATTGTCAGTAAAGCAGCAACAAAAAAAACGGTCAACGGAAATCGACTACGGAAAAATCAACACACACACACACACACACGAGAGAGAGATAACAAAACAATTTTCACGAGCAAAGGTTATGTTTTACTTGGATATCTGACGGGCGATGATGTTTCGAGGAATGGTTTTTGGATAGACGTGACGGGCGTTGGAAAGCTGTGAAAAAGTGTTTCTCTGGGAAATTGTTAGCTTTGTAGCTCTGAAAGAAATTGAATTTCGTGGAATTTCAAGAAAGTTTCGAAGATTTGTCAGGTATAAGGGTACGGCATAACGTTGTTTGCTGTGAAAAAAAACTCGCTGTTGTAATACGAACGCAGAGATCGACATTGCTCTGCAATTCCTGTAGATGACGTATTCACGCCGCTGTGACTAACCGATTCTTTATTTTCTTCAAACTATTTCTAATTTTATTATTATTTTCGTAAATTTAATAACCATAAGTTTTCTTTTTGGTCGAGTTCTCCGTTTCATCGGGAAAAGTAATTTTCCTAACGACGACGGGATTTGAGAAATGTACTCGAAAGGTGTCCTGCGTTTCAACCATTGATACTTTTTCGCGTGGTGCAATATGATATCGTGAGCGGGACACCCTGTATAGGTTCGTCCGAAACGAGGAAACTTTCTTAGCGTTAATTTTTACTTTTGGTTTTTGTGTATAAATGGGTTATGGTTAAATTCGCGTTTATAGTCCTAATCGAAATGTGACACTCGATTAATGATTGCTTATTCAACTTGTAGTCAGTGTACATCTAATTTCATGTGACGATACCCAGAAAACTGAAAAATTTTGTTGAAATAAATATTGCAAATTATTCGCCATTTTATTTTGCGCATTCGAAAGCCTGGCCAATACCCTACGAAGGAATGCGAAACGTTTTTCATGATGTTTACCAATACGGTATTTGACAAGTATTACATGTTGGCACCAGAATTTTGTCCACAAAGTATTTTTCAAGTATGTGGAGATGAAAGATTATCGTCGAACGAGAAAATGGAGTTTGTATTTCGAAAAAGGAATGTAACTTTGGCTCTTGTTGAAAAATACCGTTTTTCACGGGACGACATTTGTTGGGATCGTATTTTCATGATTGTTCTTTATTTCAACGATTTCGCTTATCAGATCATTCACAGTTTTTTCGAGATTGTTCAGTTTCTCGCTTAAAAGTGTCACCACGCTGGCTGATACTTTCTCGGCGTTAATGAAGGTGGTGGTGTTTGTGGTTTTTTGGAGTTTTGGGAAAAGTTTTGAGAATTCTACAATGATATTCCACTTACTCTCGACTCGGGTCCGAGTCTTCTCACTTTTCACGAAAAAAAAAAACAGAAGCAAAACTACTCGTGAAAACTTTGATATGAATTCATGAATTGTTAAGACGTGTTCCTGTAATGCACTTCAGAGTATATGTATATTTCTGGAATTTCTTTCCCGATCTGCTAGTTTGTCTGCTTCCTTGATTTCGCTTTTCAGATAATTCACAGTTTTTTCGAGATTGTTCAGTTTCTCGCTTAAAAGTGTCACCACGCTGGCTGATACTTTCTCGGCGTTAATGAAGGCTTGCTCTTTTGAGAGTTGCTTCAACATCACGTCGGCGACGTTTTTTATTTCGCTCTGTGATGGTGGTGTTTGTGGTTTTTTGGAGTTTTGGGAAAAGTTTTGAGAATTCTACAATGATATTCCACTTACTCTCGACTCGGGTCCGAGTCTTCTCACTTTTAACGAAAAAAAAAAACAGAAGCAAAACTACTCGTGAAAACTTTGATATGAATTCATGAATTGTTAAGACGTGTTCCTGTAATGCACTTCAGAGTATATGTATATTTCTGGAAATTTCTTTCCCGATCTGCTAGTTTGTCTGCTTCCTTGTTTCCTCTGATTCCATTACAGTTTATTATCTTTTCAATGCAATGTAATTTTTTAACATATTCACGTCAATTCTTGAATTCGGTGAATAAACATTTAAAATATGAATTTTGGAGGCAGGTGAAATTTATCGATCTCGAAATTGCTGTTATATATGATTCATTCACGATAGGAATCATATGGAAAATTCACATTTCACAATTGAGAATATTCCACTGATATTTCCCCTGAGATACAGATGGAGTCTGCTGAAATACAAAAACTTTACTCACTAATAAAATAATTTGTGTTTCTCAGGTAGCTATTTTCCAAGATGTCATAAAATCAGTACCTGAGATGATTGTTCCTGTTTTACAAAGTGTGATCATCTCATTGGTCAGGTATAGGATTAAGTGGGCGTGGTCTCCGGCATAAAAGCAACTTTGAAATCCGAAATATCATTACTTGCGATCGTTTCATTCTTTGTTAGTCGTGGCAAACGGAAAAATAATGGATCCCATTCGTGACGATATTTCTTCAGCAACATCTTTAATTCCTAGACACGATGTTATACAAAAACATCAAACAAAAAAAAGGAAACGCATTGCGTTCACGCCAAAGCAGTTGGAATATTTGGACCACGAATTCAGGCTTTGCAAATTCCCTGATTTACGTAAAAGGGTCGAAATAGCAGAAAATCTCGAATTGACCGAGCGCCAAGTAAAGGTATGGTTTCAGAATCAGCGGATGAAACTGAAAAATCATCCAAAGAACAACGAACCTGCAGTGGATGCTGGAGATGAAGAATCGGACGTTGTTTGCTACAACTGGAGTCAGGAGTCTCATATTGCTCCAGATAAAAATGAGTCGCAGCAGTTGAAATGGAGGACTATGACGGCTGCCCAATTTTTCTCCCAATATGATCCCGATATTGATGATAGTGATGGACCGAGGATGGAATAGAATAAAATAGTTTAGAATAGAATAGTTTAAAATAGAATAGTTCATTTAGCCTGTAAGATAACATGTGATAGGACAAGTCAACAAAAGAAGAAGTAAAAAAGTCGTACATTTATATTAGGAACATACAAATAAAACTCTATATCATAATCTCTTGATTGTTGAAATTGTTGCACCAAATAAGGGTACCTTAATTTTGTAAATGCCCAACTTGCAGATTTATGATGAGAACGCATTGGTAATTTGAAATATCAATATTTATTCATTTGACTCAATGAATGGAACAAAATTGCTTCAAAAACAAAAATCACAATTTTGATTGAATGTAGACTCAAGAGAGTACGTTCGTCTCTGTATTTCCGAAATAAATTGTTTTCAAAAATTCTTTAGTGGTCTGCCACACTGGCGTAGTCGGTAGGATATTCGTCAAACGGTGGAACACAAAAATCGGTACACCTCTTTAAAAAGTTATCGAAAAAACCGATTCAATGATACTAATTTTGTTTGTGTTTATGGCAGTTTTGGCAACGTTTTAAAACAACGTATTGTTGCAGAATGTGAGGCTTCCAAGGTTTCCGCAGACACATTTGCAAAAGTACGAGAAGAGTTTAAAAATAGGATGTTTTACTGTCAGGGTTCCATTTGAAATTAGAGAGTTGAAGTAATCACAGTACGTGAGCAGTCCTAGACACGGTAACGTAAGAAATATGACGTTCCTGATATACATCTAAAATGGTGTTGAAGTATCTCATTACGTTAGCACATAACTAACCTAGGCAGGGAATGTTGAATAATTTTAATAATCTTAACTTCCACGCTGTTTTATGTAGTTTAACTGTATGTCCTGTGCCGTTCGCAAGTGATCGTCCTCGTTTCGTGAGATTTCGGTTAGCGTACGTTCCCTCTTTTAGCACCCGTTAGATAGCGTGAGTCTACGTACACCCTTAGACCCACAAAATACGAAAACGTGAAAACTTGTGCAATGCGCATGCCCAGATGTCAGAATGAATCCTAACGATACCGTTCGTGGAACCACTTCAACTCTCTATTATTGGTTACAATGGCCTTGTGACGTCATCTTTGACGATTTCGTCATCTATCATCCCTAGTAGGGCAGTTTACAACCTTTGATATTCAGTTTCCAAATTTCACTTGTTTATGTATAATCGTTCCAAAGATAAGAGGGGGGGAGGGGACTTTTGTCGTATGTCGTAGTGTACGCGTTGCTGTTTGCACTGTTGTTCTTTTTCTTTTATATTGTACTTGGACTTGTTAATGGACTATTTTCAAGTATAGTGAAGTATTGAAGTGATCCTGTGTTTTAAAAATACTGAAAGAACAAGTATTTCATATGGTGGCAGCGGAAAACCGACTATTTAGAACAATACATTGTATGTTTTTTTTTTTAATAAATCCAAAACGAAACTCGAAAAACCAGTGCGCGATCAAGCAGTAAAGCGGAGTTGTCAGACTCATTTGGCTTGGCAAGTGCGGATATTGCACTGGGTGATCGCGAGATAGTGTGCGACATGTCCGAGCAAGGAAGAGCTCCTGAACCATCGAAGGAAATAATGTAGCTAATAGCTGGAAATTCTGGAAACAGAAGTTTGAACTCTATTCAATAGCAACCGGAAAGGTTCTAAAGAGGATAAAGTTAAAATTGCTATACTCCTGAATCTATTAGGGGATGAGGGAATACAAATATTCAATACATTTGAATATGAAAACGAAGGTGACGAGAGAAAATATAACGTTGTAGTAGGAAAATTTGATTCCTACTGTAATCCAATGAAGAACACGATTTATGAACATTTCAAGTTTTTCAAACGAGATCATTTAATCAGTGAGAGCATTGATCAGTTTGTCACAGCTTTAAAACAACTGGCAGTCTCCCGTGAGTTCAAAGAAAGAGACACTTTAATATTGGATCGAATTGTTTCGGGTGTACGTGACTTAAAAATTCAAGAAAAACTTTTACAATATTCTAGTTTGGAACTCTCAAGCCATAGACATTTGTCGCTCAATGGAAAACAGTGTACTAACTCAGCGTGAAATCGTGAAAGAAGTCAACTTCATCCGAAAAAATGCTTTTATAAAAAAAAAGTTATGGACACTCACGTGGAGGTGGATTTTCTGGACGTGACAGACATTCGGAACAGTCAAGCCAGATCTTGGAACCTCGCTCAGGGCACTCAGGCTATCTCAGTGGTGATAAAGCAGGTAGATTCACAAGAAGTGACCAACAACAGGGCCATAAAGGTAAACATTTCCCTTGTATGAAATTTGGGTAAGTGTTCCGCTATCAATAGATACTGTTCGTTGTGTCAGGAAAAAAGACATTATCGAAAATTGTTTCCAAATAAAAACCAAAAAGTTAATGAAATATACTGTGAAACTGACTCTGATAGTGAACTGAATATTAGTACTGACAATGTAGTGTGGACAATTCAGAATGACTCTCGTGTTGACACAGTGGACTGGTTTCAAAAACAGGCATTCAACGGTTGTGAAATTATTGTGAAAATTGATACAGGCAGTCAGGTTAAGGGGTAAGGCCACTTTTTCACGAATTTTTTGCTTTCGAAATTGAAGGTAATTGAAAAAAAACTTTTAAGGGTGTTATCGGGCATATATTAAACTTTATTATCCAGCTTTTTTACAGTGAAAAAAAAACAAAATGGCGGTTCCACAGCCATCTTCCTGGGGCATGTTTTGCGTGCAGGGCTCCGCGGTACGCAGCACCACTGCTGCACTTTTGAATCTAGAACAAAAAAAAAAAACGTTAATCTAGAGGGTTAAAGCTAGAGAATGTCGATCGGATTTTAAAAAGTATTAATTTTTGTGGATTTGGTGTGCGTTTGAAAAAAAAAATGATTTTTTACGAAAAAAACGGCTAGTTTTTTGTTAATAAAAAAACAATAAATGAAGTAATTGAAAATCCCGATCGACATTCTCAAGATAATGTTAATGTGGTAATCTGGTAAAAATTTCAAGTAAAATTTTTTTTTATATTTTTTCTACGGGACAAGCCCAGTACAGGACAACGTTAATTACAAGTTGTGTCAATCAGAGAGAGACAACAAACAAAGCAATAATAGATTACATATATAGTTATACATTACACAAGTAATACGGTAAAATAGTACGATACAATAAATAGACATATAAAATAAATTCAACAAGAATGATAAAATACGGTTGCATATTAGAAAGGAAAACTCAAAAAGAAAGCCTTGTTAAAATTTGTTTACGAGATAACATGCAGGATAAGACAAGTTTTGAACTCGGGCAGTGACAGGCTGAAGAAATCCAATTGATCGTACCCATTTGCGAGTCTTTGAATTCGGGATAGACAGCTATTGAAACCATAGTTTGAGCGATGAAACGGGTTGTAAAATGATTGGTGAAGTCTAGTGGTGCGTAAAGGTACTTGGAAATTTATCTTAGATAGAAGATGGGGACATTTAATGATTTTGTAAAGGAATACCAAATCTCTGTGTTTTCTCCTCAGAGATAATGGAGATAGATCCGTCAGTTGCTCGGACTGTTGATAATCAAGGAATATGTGCAGTTTGAAATTGACATAATTTAGAAATCTGTGTTGCACACGTTCAATATTTTGGGAGTAGACATTGTAGTAAGGGTTCCAAACAAGAGAACAATATTCGAGGTGGGGTCTGACTAAGGCACAATATAAAGTTCGTAAGGAGGTTATGTTTGTGAAGTCCGATGTTATCCTTTTTATAAACCCGAGTAGTTTCAATGCTTTGTTTACTGTAGAGCAAATATGTAAATTGAAGTTCAATGTCGGATCAAAGATGACTCCCAGGTCTTTGATGTTAGGAACAGCATCTAAAACTATATTGTTAATGTGATAATCAATAATGATGGGTTTTTTGGAACGGTAGAATCTCATCAGGTGGCATTTATTGACATTTATAACCATACCATTGAGTTGGCACCAGTTAGCAATGCGGTCAAGATCAGCTTGAAGATTTAGTGCATCGCTGGGACAAGCAATCTTGGAAAATAATTTGAGATCGTCAGCAAATAATAGGGTTGTTCAATTCGAGATGCCTGACGTTATGTCATTTATAAAAATGTTGAAAAGCAGGGGACCCAAGTGAGAACCCTGCGGAACACCCGATGCTACTACAATTTCACTGGATATGAAATTTTGTACTTTTATAACTTCTGTACGCTCATGGAGGTAATCTTGAATCCAGTTTAGAAATGACTCTGATATGCCAAAACTACTTAGTTTGTGTATTAAGAGCTTATGATTCACTTTGTCGAATGTTCGAGTGATGATGCGTGCCATTTTGAAAAACCATGTTTCGAGAAAAACGCGTTTGGAGTTCTAGACTAGTTTTTTATGGGAAAAAATTGAAAGGAAGAGGTAAAAAAAATTTGTACCGTTAGTCTGCAATTCCAGCACCATAAATATGTCCTTAGATGGCCAAATTTTTGTCTTCTTCGTCTTTCTTGGTCGATTTTTGGAGCGCGCGCGCACTTTTTGCCGCGTCGCTCAGATGCAGAAATTATATAATTGGGCACCAATTTCCACCTCCAACATCTTGAATATTTGCAATACGTTGGTAAGGCCGCCATTGAATGTGCAAACAGCGATATCCGTCGCGATATCCAGTACAGTTTTTCCGCTTGAGGATGATTTGGGGGCCAAACTCCAAACGGTAGCTTCGAGGGAAAAAGTCAAGGAAACCCTTAACGATATGGTACGTGATAATCTAATTATTCCGGTTAGTGAACCTACTGACTGGCAAAATCCGATTGTGGTAGTACCAAAAAACAATGGTAGTGACATGAGAATATGTATGGATCCTCTATATTTGAACAAATATATTAAAAGAGAGCGTTTTTCTATTCCAACGCAAGATACTTTGTTCACAAAATTAGCAGATGCGAAATATTTCTCTCTATTAGATGCGTCATCAGCATTTCTACAATTACCGCTGGACTATGAAAGTTCTCTTTTACTACACCGTTTGGTCGATTCCTCTATCTACGATTGTCTTATGGATTATCGTGCTCTCCGGAATTTTTTCAACGTTCCATGCACGATCTTCTGGAAAATGTACCTGGTCAAATAAATTATTTTGATGATATTCTAGTTTTTGGTAGCTCGATAAGTGAGCACACTGAGGATATATTTTTATCATTATAGCTAATTTTTCTGCTGCTAGAGCCAAAAAATATGGCTATATAGGGGACAGCCAATATCTTTACTGCTGCAAAAGAGTGTACTTTACTGTCAACGTCTACCTGTGGTAGCAGAGCTAGTTAAAAAGAATTTACTTACAGTTGGAGCAGAGTAACTTTGCTGCCGTATGAAAGTAACTATGCTGTTGTTGAAAAGTAGATTGCTAATACAAATAGCATATTTTTTTAGAACAACGTAGTTCTTGCCCAAGGCAGCATAGGTGTTTCTTAGCCAGTGGTAGTTGATTGTCTTACAATGGTAAAATATTTGCTGGAAATGTTTTAAAAGTGATATAATACCATGGGGTGCGTCCAACAAAACTAGTATAAACAGACTTCATCAACCTCTGAATTTACTGATTTACATTTGAATTAATGTAAATTTTTGACAATGCAAAGGTTTGATTAGTTTAATTATCCCAATTTTGTCGGACGCGATATATTTTCACTTTCAAAGAGATTTCCTGAAAATAATTTGCTAACGTGACATAATTAATTTCCACTTTCTAATGAAATGAAACCCCTGTGAACTATTCCAGCCCCATATATCTTCAAGGAATTAATAATTTGATCAAGAAAACAGTATAAAAATTGTGATGAAATACTTTATTCATACTTTATCAGCATCGAAACAACCTAATTCTAATAAATAAAAAAAATAGTTCTCTGGAAGTATTTCTATAGGCACTACTCACTTTCAAAGTGATCAATGAATTCGGATAATCTCCACCTTCTCAAATACCCTTCGTATATTGCTAGTCGGCCATCTTCTATGCAACAACACTATACTTGACTGTATATCGAGTATATAATAGGACATTCCAACGACCTGTCAAAACAAATTCAATATGGTGGGAGTAGGCACACAATGCTTTGTTTACATATTGTTTCTGATATTGTTATGTTATAAATTGATCTAAAAGTTGTGAGATTTTTGTTTTCGTGACTGCATCAAATGATTTTTTATATTGTTTAGAGCTTATTAGTGGTATTCTCACTAAAAAATGTCTGTTACATGCCTTATAGTCAACTGTGGAAGTCATTCCAAGGATGATGTAAAATTCTTTTTAGTGCCTGCGGTTTTAAGCCACAGAGGTTTCTAATGGATAAAAACGAATTGTCTGAAAGGCTATGGATAGCAGCAATTAAGAGGGACGATCTTACTGAATCGATACTAAAAAATCAGAGAGTCTGCAGTAAACATTTTATAACTTTTATTGTATTTACATTGTACATTTTATTCAGTTGCAAATAAAAGTGCACCCACATGACTGCAAACTTCAGTGTGTCCAGCCATTCATGGGCAATGTGCTGTTAATACACTTTCATCTTTGGCCACAATGCACCAAACGTCCAATGGTTTCTCATTTCCTCTCTGAGAATGTTTGACCTAAAAACATTGCTGAATAAACAAAAGTCAATAGAAATGAACAAACCTTACCTTTCCCACTACAATGTAAAAACCATTCACCACTTTTGTCCCCACATTCACAACAAAGCCTGACTCAAAATACTTGAATGAATGCAAGCTTTTGTAGGCCTTCATTTGTTCTTTGGTGTAATAGCTATGGGTTAGCACTATAAATACAAAACAATATCTATATTTGTAATAGGTGGAATTCCATGAATTGAACTATCCAATTCCTAGATGTTCAATGTAAAAGGGTCTACATCATTTATTATCTTCAGCTTCATTCGGTATCTGTAAATAAACATTCCACTTCACATATGGGAAACAAAATGTTGTGTAAACAAAAAACAAATTGGGTTTTCAGCTTATCTTTCACCAATATCTGGATTTTCCAACAATAATGTCCTTAAATATGCACTCTGCATCTTAAAACTTCTATCATCAACAACAAACTCACACAACTTCGGAAATAATGCCGCAATGACGTCACTTCAAACAGCTGTGTGCCTACTCTCGCCATATTGAATGTCACGTGATTTGGAATGCCTAATATATTATATAGAGGTTATACAGGTTATTTCGCACATCATACCACAAACCATCACAACCACACAAGAGAATCTAACGACACTAATAATAATTGACTCTGAAATGTGATCACAGACCACCAGATCATACGATTTGTTTAGACACGACAATACATTACACCTTTTTGGCAATATGAAAATGATACTACTGGCGTACTCGTGTGCCCGTCGCCCGAACCACTTTTAGCTAATGTTTTCTGCTGGCATAGAAGAGAGCATTGCTGTTCAACAGTGATCATAAAATGATTTTTATGAAAACCATTTGGCTGCAACAGTAAGATATCTTGGAAAAGTACATTTCGAGAGTAGCAGTGTTTTTGCAATGCCAATAAAATAGTTTCAGTTAGGTTATTTTTTCTGTAGGAGTAAAGCAACTTTACTAAGATTGTTACTTTTTTGGCTATAATGGGCGAAAAAAACTCAGCAGAGACTCTCTTCTGGGGACTTTTCTCAGTGCACAACAAAAATTTTAAAATTGTACTAGACAAAGTTCAACAAAGTGGACTCACACTCAACAGACAGAAATCAAAATTTCTTCAGAAGAGAATAAAATTGTTGGGGCATCAAATAGGTGATATTGGCATCACTCCGGATTTTGACAAAACCCAAGCTATTACTAATATGTCTTCACAACAAAATCGTAAAGATTTGCAACAGTTTCTTGGCATGGTGGTCTATCTGTTCAAATTCATTCCTAATTTGTCTAATGAGACTAGCATTCTGAGGAAATTACTTAGTGAAAGAAATGAATGGCAGTGGACTGCTACAGAGCAAGGATGTTGATAGAGTGAAAAAACTTGTCTCTTCAGCCACAACTCTCCACTATTTCAATCCAAAAAATAAAACTGTTTTATCCGTGGATGCAAGTCCGTATGGATTGGGAGCGATGATCTCACAAGATGGATGCCCTATCGAATTTGCATCTGTTTCTCTTAACCCTACTCAGAAACGGTACAATCACATTGAGAAGGAATTATTGGCATTAGTATTCGATTGTGAAAAATTCAGTTTTTACTTTTACGGAATTTCATTCGAAGCAGAAACAGATCATCGACCATTACTGGGTCTTTTGAAAAACCAACTAGATGAAATGTGTCCTAGGTTACAAAGACTCGCAATGCGATTGGTGCGATATCAATTCGTTCTCGAATATGTTCCTGGAAAGAGTCTTCATATACCTGATATTTCCAGTAGAGATCCTTTGAGTTATACAATCAACACTGATTATCTAGAAAATAACTTGAGAGTGTATTCTGTCATAACTACTAGTAAACAGAACCAAAAAAGACTACAAAGAGAAATTGATCAAGACTTTGTGCTTCAAAAAGTCAAATATTATGTATTCAATGGATGGCCATCGCGTAACTCGTCAGTTCCAAGTAATGTCAAACAATACCGGCATATTAGAAATTACATTCACTGATATGATAATGTGTTATTTCATCATAAGAGAATCATTATACCGGATACACTCAAAAAAGAATTCCTCGGTAAAATACATCAAACTCATCAAGGGGTTGTTTATGTTAAAGGAAAGCACAATACTTCATATATTATCTTGGTCTTATGAGAGACATTGAAAAAAAAATCTGTTGAATTGTTTCACATGTCAGAAATACTTTAAGAGTAATGCACGTGAGCCACTATGTCCACATGTCCACGTGCCTAAACTCCCGTGGCAAAAAATAGGTTTAGACTTTATGTCAGTGGCATCGCAAGATTTTTTAGTGTTGGTTGATTATTTTTCCAGGTTCGCAGTTGTAAACAAACTTGCGAGCAAAACTGCATGCTTGAAAACTACATTTTTGTGAACAAGTCTTCCGTTAGAATTTTTTTCTGACAATGGCCCACCTTTCAGTTCGCAAGAATTCAGATATTTTGCGGAAACATATGATATCATACTTACTACGTATCCCAAGAGTGATGTTATGATTGAAAGGACTATTCAAACTGTCAAAGGACTCTTCATCAAGGCAGTTCAAACACAAAAAGATCCATTTTTAGTAATGTTGGATTACAATCTACCCCCAAACAAAATTTGCCAGCTCCTTGTATAATTTTTATGGGAAGAAAGTTCTGAACAAATTTACCCATAAAGACTGAATTGTTAACCCCAAACTAACCCCCAACTCGGACAAGTATTCAATCGACTTCGAGATTCTCACTTTAAATTGCAATCAGATGAATCAGAGTTTTTACGTAAAGAAGTCCAGTATCTTGGTCATGTTGTAACGACAGATGGAATACTTCCAAACCAACAAAAAATGTCTGCTATAAAAAATTTTCCCATTCCAGAAACGCTTAAAGAAATAAAATCGTTCTTAGGATTATTAGGTTACCACCGTAGATTTGTCAAAGATTTTGCTAAAATAACGAAACCTCTAACGATCTGTCTGAAAAAAGGTAGCAAAGGTATTCACTTTACAGACTTTATCGATCCTTTCGAACACTGTAAAAAACTTCTAATTAATTCACCTATTTTACAATATCCAGATTTTGAGAAACCTTTTATGTCAACAACTGATGCTAGTGATTATGCCCTTAGAGCACAAGGAAATGTTCCAAATAACAAACCCATTGCATATGCGTCACGAACACTTAACGACAACGAATGCAAATACTCAACAATTGAAAAATTGGGCCTGCAAATATGTTCGTCCATATCTCTATGGTAGGAAATTCAAAATCTATACCGATCACCGACCACTAGTTTGGTTATTTAACTTAAGAGAACCTAACAGTAAATTTGTTAGGTGGCGACTCAAACTTGAGGAATTCGACTATGAAATAATTCATAAGAAAGGCAAATAAAACACAAATGCCGAAGCCCTATCGAGAATTCAGATCAATGCCTTTGAAAATTAAAGTATTATTAATAACCCAGACAGCACCAGATATTCCATGAATGTTCCTAGAATATTCATCTTCGAATATTGATATATTCTAGGAATGTTCTGGAATATTCAAGAATACCTGTGTAATATTCTTCAGAGAATGTTCCATGAATATCTAGAATATTCTTAAAATATCTATCGAATATACAGAAAATGTTTCCACTAGTGAAAGATATATTCATGAATGTATAACATTATAAAAAAAATATATAAAATGACGAATGAACGAATATTCCAAACAGTTACATGTATATATATATATACGTATATATATATATATATATATATATATATATATATACAGGGTGATTCACCCAAGTGGTTCATTAGAGGTTTATGGAGAACTGGAAGAGATATCAACTTGAAATTTTGGTGGATGCTATTACTCAATGTGTTCTATTTTCCCAGTTAAACCGGTTAAACCGGAAGTGATATCAACTTCGTTTTTTCAAATGGAACACCCTGTTTATTTTTGCATTTTCGAATTCTACGAAGAATTCTGGGCCTGTTGGATTTCGAATTTTTTCCCTATCGTGATTCGTTTGCAAGATATTCCATTTTTTCGAAAAATTTTGACAGATGGACTGACTAACTAAAATGTCCATATAATCTTCAATTTTCAAGATTTAAGGTTCAATTTCCGTATACACATGAATGAAAGAGTGTTCTATCAGGTATCCTCAGAAGTGTTCCAAAATATTCAACAGGGTGTTTGATATTTCAGTTTACTTTTTGTAAATTTCAAATCGCAATAACTTTTTTATTTCAAATAGAATGACTATGCAATTTTCACACTATCCGACGTAAAATTTAATTTCCTATCGATTTGCATGCGCATACCAAACCGATAAAATGGATATTTTCAGAGATATCAACAAAAATGTGGAAAAACGTTAATTTGTCTCGTGTGTATTTTCACAAGTGTGCTTTGTATGGTTCTGAATTTCATATTTGACGAATAATATGAACATCAATCCATTAGAAGTAACTATATCTCCACTTCGTCTATGAATATACTCATGCAAACCTATCACGAAACAAATAATATGGCGTTAAAAATGATATTCTGGTATACGGATAAAACAAAACAAGTAATTGTTCAAAATGTCGTCAAATAACTTTTCGGAATGCTCGAGTCCTTTTTTAAAAAGATTTATTTTTCTATTATAACTTTTTCTACATGAGTAACTATCAAAAAGCGTTCTACTAGTATGAGAGCAAAAATGCAACTGACTAAAACATTGATTATCTTGTTAACATGATCGTGAAATGTAATCTCTTGTTTAGCCATAGTCAGCGTTCTTCTTGGAAACGGTTGTGGAGTCCATGAGATATTTCCTCCCCCTTAAGATTCAAATCTAGAGGGTTACCGAGAGATTTGAACTTCTGATAGGTCCATTGCAGGCTGTTCGTTTTCTTTCTTCCTCTTGGTACATCGTCTTGACTGGATGTATTTGTATACAATAAAACCAATCAATATGGTTCCTGATCCATATAGAATAATTGTCCATATACTAGGAGTATAGAACGTAGAGGTGAAGAAGAGATTCGGCTGGTTTTCGGTAGTCATTGTTTTGAGGTTGTATAGGTCGTCCAATGCTATATCTTCAAGGGCGATCCTAAGGTCTTCTTTGGGTGCTTCATTTGCAAATTCATCGATTTTTGGAAATAAAATCGGTTTGCCGGGGTTGCTGAAGTATTCTTCATTACTGATATTTTGCAGAGCAGTGGTGATTTGACATCCAATCGGGATTTCGAATAGTTCGCTCCTTTTATTTTTAGAATTTCTTCTTGGTGGTGACAGTTGATTTTCACATTTTCTTCTTTTGGTAGTACGGTTATCCATTGATTTGATTCTCCTAATCTTCTAACCATTGGACTAGTGATGGAGACATATCTTTGTGGAAGTATTCTTCAGGTTCAAAAGGTTGACTTCACAGGGGTTTTCTTCCTTGATTTCTTGGATTTGCATTTCTTCGCAGAAGTAATAATGGAGTGCAAGTCTCGTACAAGCGTCACTTGAGTATGCGTAGTACAATTTATTTATGGCCAAAAATTTGTTTTTTGGTATGATTACCTTGAATTGACTCTTTTCGGGAATTGGGATAGAGTATAGATGGAATAAATCGAATTCGGATGAAAATGAAATTGGAATATTCAGAATGTATGTAATCCTGTTATTGAATGTATAGCTTTCTATTTTCACGAGTTTCTCTATGAGTAACACGTTTTCTTTCGAGTGTTTGTTGAAACTAGTTTTACTGGTTTTTTAAATTTATTCGCAGTTTTCTTTCTCTCATGAATTTTCTTGAAGACTGTTTGGTTTGGTTCGAAAATTTCGGGGTTGTCGCGATTTTCATTAACCTTTTCGATTCGTTTTTCTTTCTCTTTAATAATGTCTTGGTTTATTCGTGAGTATATTAATTTTGCGCGTTCTTTGTGGTCATTTACATAATCGTTAATTAGGATTTTTTCAATTTCTAAATTAAAAGGATCATTATTTGTTATGTGTCCATTGATTATGTCTATTGGTTTCATGTTGGTGACGGAATGTAAGGAGTGGTTATAGGCAAGAATGGCATAAACCATTTTCATTTTCACGGGTGTTTTCAGGAAACCTCGTGTGTTAAGAAGTCGTACATGTTCAATGATCGTAGAGTGGAATCTTTCGATAGTTCCATTCGATTGGGGATGGTTAGGTGAGCAAAAGTGAATTTGTATTTTGTGTAGTCCGAGAAGTTCGGTTATGACAGAGTTTTTGAATTCGGTACCATTGTCAACAATTATTTGTTCAGGTACACCGTGGTGTGAGAAAAATTGTATAAGGTGGTCAACTATTTCTGTACTTGAAAGAGAATTCAGATGATATGCTTGAGCATATTTCGAGAAACTGTCTATGATGGTTAAAAATTTGTTCTGTTCTAAAGTGAAGGTGTCCATATGAATTATTTCAAATGGTCTTGTAGACGTTGGGGTGACATTCATTTTAATTTTTACCGGGTGTCGTTCATACTTGCTTTGTTGGCAAACTTCGCATTCGTTTATAAACGTTTGTATGGAACTTTTCATGAAGGGCCAATAATTTTTATCTTTTATACGTTGAAACGTTTCGTCTATTCCTCTATGATTAGATTTTCCTTCGTGGTAATTTTGAATGGTCTCTTTGATATCATCTTTGTTCGTAATGTCTATGAGTTTCTTAGTACATTTTTTGAATTTTAATGAAGAAGATTTGAAATATTGTTGAAGAATTGCTGTAAGCGGTTCGTAGAGTTGGGGATTTTCGAAGAATAGATAATATTGAATGTCAGGGTTTATATAGTCTTTAATGAAGTCGATAGTGTCTTTTTCGAAATTATTTTGTGAAAGTTGTAGAATTATGCGTTTCTTTTTCTCAAACAGTATTTTGATTTTTGGTTTACATGGGGAATGTAAAACAGAGCTGATGAATATTTGATTCATTCCATAATTGACTGCTGTTTCTATTATTGGTATTTCGAGAATTGGATTCTGTTCATTATTCGAATGAATAGTTTGGTCATCATCAAATTGATTTTCATCGTGATCGTCTTGGTTTTGTGTTCTATTTTCTAGTAGTGTGGAGTGTCTGTCAATATCGTTTAATTTTTCAATATTTCTAGAGTGTTCCAGATCGGGTTGAGCTTGAGTTGAATAGTTGTCTACGTCATCTATTGGGATAGTAATGGTTTCAGTGTAAAAGTCTACAGGAGATTTTTCGGGACGGATGGAGTCAGGTCTCTCGAAAAGATTCGATTGTTTTTCGTTATAATTGTCTGTGTCTCTTATTATTTCGTCTAATTGGTTCCAAAAATCATTTGTTTCTTTAGTATGTATTTCTATCCGGGATAGAGCATCTGCGTTAGTATTTTGTGTTCCTTTTTTGTATATAATATCATAATTATACTCTTCTAATTTAATTCTCCAACGTGTCAGTTTAGAATTGGGATCTTTCAGGGAGAACAACCATTGAAGGGGTTTATGATCAGTGATTATGTTGAATCTTCTGCCGAACAAGTACGGTCTAAAGTACTTTGTTGCCCAAACTATTGCAAGCAGTTCTTTTTCAATGACTGAATAGTTTTGTTCTGAATCATTCAAGGTTCGGGACGCGTATGCTATAGGTAAATCTCGTCCTATGGGTCCTTGTGAGAGCACAGCTCCTAAAGCAATGTTACTGGCATCAGTGGTTAGATTAAAGGTTTTCGAAAAATCGGGGTATTGCAATATTGGTTCGTTAATTAATAAATTTTTACATGTTTCAAAACAAGTTATGAATTCTTGATCGTGTACAATGTTTGCTCCTTTCTTGAGACATTTAGTTAATGGTTTAGTTATCTTTGCGAAGTTGTTAATGAATTTACGATAATAACCAAGGAGTCCTAAAAATCCTTTGATTTGCTTTGGTGTTTTGGGAATCGGAAATTGTTTTATCGCTTTTATTTTGTCGGGATTGGGTTTAACGCCGTTTGGAGTCACTATATGGCCTAAATAAGCAACTTCCTTTCTTAGAAATTCGGATTTATCTAATTGGATTTTAAAATTTGAATCTCTCAATCTTTGGAATACATTTCTAAGCCTTTCGATATGTTCTTGGAGGGAAGTGGAGAAAATAATTATATCATCAAGGTAAACTAAACACTGTTCGTTTTGTATACCTCTCAGGATGTTGTCCATAACCCTTTGAAAACTTGCCGGAGCATTTTTTAGTCCAAAAGGCATACGAAGGAATTCGTAGTGCCCATTCTCTGTATTAAATGCCGTTTTTTGAATATCATTTTTGTCCATCTCGATTTGGTGGAACCCACTTGCTAGATCGAGCGTTGAAAAATATTGGCATTTGCCTAGTTTATCGAGCAGGTCAGTAATATTAGGTAGGGGATATTTGTCGTCTATAGTTTTGTTATTTAGTTGCCTATAGTCGATGACTATTCTCCATTTTTGTTTGCCTGAGGCGTCAATTTTCTTTGGCACTATCCAAATTGGAGAAGACCATGGTGAATTACTATGTTGGATTATTTTCGAGTCTAACATTTTTTTAATTTGTTTTTCTACTTCGTTCTTGTATACAAAAGGGTATCGATATGGTCGAGAATAAACAGGAATTTCATCGGTTGTTTTGATTTTATGTTTAATTTGGTTTGTGAACGTTAATGCCGTGTTTTCGTGATAGAATATGTCTGCAAATTCTTCACACAGATTAAGAATCGAGTTTTTCTCTTCCTCGTTTAGATGATCGGTTCTTATGTTACTCAGATCTAAATTTTGATCAGGGCAATCATCAATGTGATTGAAATCGATATTCAGAATTTCTTGTCTGTCGAATTTTTCAACTGAGATAGGTTCGTGAAAGTCTAAAGTTACTGTCTTCGTAGAATTGTTGAGAATTGTTGTCAAGGCTTCGTTATTTTTTGCAATGCTAAGACTTTCTGGTATCTCGCAATTGTGAAGTTTTGTGTACGGTATAATTATTTCGCCGTTTCTTATCGTTGTTTTTATTTTTATGACTTGTTGCGTTCTAGGTTGAATCGTAATCAAGTTAAGTTCTTTTTTTGTCGAATGAAATAAAAGTCGTATTTCGTTATAAGGGGTTATAAGGTATCCTCTCTTATAATCAATATTCGCTTCTAAAAATTTCAAGTTATCGAGTCCGATTAAACCATCGAAAAAGTCGTGAAATTTAAATAGATAAAATTTCAGATTTCTTTGTTTAGGTAATTTGAAAATAGGTGAGGCAGGTATTGAAGCGCTATATTTATGCGATGATTTTTGAAAGACTGTGGATACTATAAAAGGTTCATTTCTTATACAATTTGGAAAACATCTGAATGCTATTTCCGGGTTGATGAAGGATTTTGTTGAGCCAGAATCAATTAAGATTTTGACGTTGAGTTTAGGTAATATAATATATGATAGTTCGCTAGTATTAACATTGTTAAATGAAATTATTTGAGGATTTATGTGTTCTGGTAGTTCAGAGGCGTTTCTAAAAAATTTTCTGAATTGTTTTCAGTATTTGTATCAATACTTTGTGGTTCTTGAACTCCTTCAAAGTAATGATCATTTTGTTCAGAGTAGTGTTGATCTATATTTATTTGATCTTGTTCGAATTCGTGTTGATAGTTTTGACAAGGATCTAGGTCATTTTCGGTATGATATAGTTCTTCAGTTCTGTTGAAGTTATTGGTATTTCTTGTTGATACGCTCATTGGAGTAGGTCTGAATGTTTGATTTTGATATTGAAATGAGCTCGAAGGTTTGGCAATATTTCCAGTATTTCTTGTGGTGGTACTCATGGGTGTAGCTTTTGGAAATGTTTGATTCGGGTTTGGTTTGAAAACATTTGTATTTTGAGGTTTACCAAAAACTTGGGCATTCGAGAAATACCGTTGGGGTCGAATATTCGGTCTGCTTTGAATATTCACAGGTTGAGAAGGAAAGGTATTCGGTCTAAACTGGTTGTGTTGTGTTTGGACGTTGAAAGCTGTATTTTGTCCAATATTGAATGTTTGTCTAGGTAAATAAGGTCTTTGATTCGGGGTATTTTGATTTCTATGGATGGTCTTATTAGAAAAATTTTGAAAATAATTGATATTGTCTTCTCTTATTACAAATTGAAGGGCTTCGCTTAAATTTGTCGGTTTCATGCAACGTATGGTCGTTCCTAAAGGTTCTCTCAATCCGGCTAAGAATGTTTTCAGAGCTAAATCTTGATAGAGATCGCGTTTTAATTTCTTCGCTATATCTGTAGTCTCGTGAACGTCAGTATAACTACAAAGAAGATTCAATGTATTCAAACATCTGTCAAAGAATTGTTGAGCTTTTTCGCCAGGTGTTTGTTTCAACATTACTAAATCTCTGTTTAGACAAGCTTCGTCTCTTTGGTCTGCAAAGCTTCTGATGAGGATTGATTTGAGATTTTCCCAAGTAGAAATATTTTGGATGTTAACTATGAGTTTTGCATTACCCTTTAGTTTTGAAATGATCGAATTTACAAGGAAAACATTTTGAAAATGATCAGGGTTTTCCGTGATGTAAAAATTCTTAATCAAAGATTCGCTGATTGAAATATATCGATTTAATTCGTTGGGATTTCCATCGAATTCAGGAATGCAATGTAGGTATTCAGGTTTTAATGGTTGGGTCATATTGTTGTTTGAATTTGAAAAAGGTAAGGGATTGTTGGTTTGAGAGTCAGTTAAAGGTGTATCAATATTCAAATTGTCAAAATTTTTGAGTAATTCTTCCATAAATTGTACTTACATAAAAATCAAAGTAACTACGAGCATCTCCAACTTAATTATGAAGAGGGCCAACAGATGGGCGATTTTGTCTTCACTGTGTAAGCCTTCTTCGTGAACTTGGTCGATTTCTGTACCAAATTCCGATGATCCGCTGATGATGAGTTGAATTGGTATCTGCGATAGATCCGGTTTCTTGATTTTTGAAGAGCCGCCAACGCAACGGTTTCACTCAACGAAGCAACGAGGTTCGATTTTCCAGTTAATCGTTAAAACGAAAAGTTCACGTTCGATACGAAAACTCCAGAAAATCCGCACGACTGCGCCAAATAACTTTTCGGAATGCTCGAGTCCTTTTTTAAAAAGATTTATTTTTCTATTATAACTTTTTCTACATGAGTAACTATCAAAAAGCGTTCTACTAGTATGAGAGCAAAAATGCAACTGACTAAAACATTGATTATCTTGTTAACATGATCGTGAAATGTAATCTCTTGTTTAGCCATAGTCAGCGTTCTTCTTGGAAACGGTTGTGGAGTCCATGAGATATTTCGTCTATGTTTTTCAAGACACATAATATTCTTCTCCGGACACTTTTAGTAGTCGACCTTTCAATTTCTTGTGACAATTTTGCGAAAGCCAGGCGCAATTTTTTGGCTCTAGGGAATTTTTAGAGTCATCAGCCTTTTTGAAAATTCTATTTTTTCTGAAACCCCAGAGATAGAAATCGAAACATCAAGTCATGTGACCTCGAAGGCAATCACCGTGATCCACCCTTGCCGAATCCATCAGTCATCAATTTCTGTATAATGTTTCTAACACCATATGATGGTGCACCATATTTGTTTCTTTTCGTGTTAGGAATCAATTAATATTCATATTATTCGTCAAATATGAAATTTAGAACCATCCAAAGCACACTTGTGAAAATACACATGAGACAAATGAACGTTTTTCCACATTTTTGTTGATATCTCCGAAAATATCCATTTTATTGATATGGTATGCTCATGCAAATCGATAGGAAATTAAATTTTACGTCGGATAGTGTGAAAATTGCATAGTCATCCTATTTGAAATAAAAAAGTTATTGCGATTTGAAATTCACTAAAAGTAAACTGGAATATCAAACACCCTGTTGAATATTTTGAAACACTTCTAAGGATACCTGATAGAACACTCTTTCATTTATGTGTATACGGAAATTGAACCTCAAATCTTGAAAATTGAAGATTATATGGACATTTTAGTTGGTCAGTCGATCTGTCAAAATTTTTCGAAAAAATTGAATATCTTGCAAACAAATCACGATAGGAAGAAAATTCAAAATGCAACAGGCCCAGAATTCTTCGTAGAATTCAAAAATGCAAAAATAAACAGGGTGTTCTATTTAAAAAAACGAAGTTGATATCACTTCCGGTTTAACCGGAAGTAACAGCGTATTGAAAATATTTTAGGAAAATAGAACACATTGAGTAATAGCATCCACCAAAATTTCAAGTGGATATCTCTTCTAGTTCTCCATAAACCTCTAATGAACCAGTTGGGTGAATCACCCTGTATATATATATATATATATATCTATCTAATATATAAAATTCTCGTGTCACAGTTTTCGTTGCCAAACTCCTCCGAAACGGCTCGACCGATTTCACACTATAGCATTAAGAGAGTGATATTGTTTGTTAGTGTTACTATTGTAATTGATTGATTAATGATCTATAATTTTAAGGAATACATTATAATAACTCAAAAATAATGTTTGTCTTTTGTTATTTTTATATTCCCTCATTGTTCACAGTGCTGCATGCCTATTTCAGGCATATACCACATTCTTGAAAATTATTTATATGGCAGAACAACGTTTGCCGGGTCAGCTAGTATTATATAAACTAAAGATTTAACATCAAAACTCGTCCTTTTTTGTTCTATTTTATTCAAAATCCATTTCTGTTGCTGAATTGGCAACTCTGAAAAAAAAACTTTTCAAGAAAGGAGGAACCGAAATGGTAATACAAACAAAATATAAAAAAACATTAAAACAAAAGTAATTAATTTCACCAAAGAATTCACTCATAACAGCATATATAAATCAATTAAGATATGAGATACGTCACGACCCCTGGGTGACATATCTGGGAGTGAGATTGGATTCGCGATTGGGGCAGGCAGCGATCAGAAGTCTCTATCCCTTGATAAGGAGAAACTCGATTTTGTCTACAGACAACGAAATCTTAATGTATAAATCCATGATACGCCCAATTTTGACTTACGCCTGCCCTGTATTCTGCGGTGCATTAGTGACTCTCTAGTGCAGGGGTTCCTAAACTCTTTTGTACAACGCCTCCCCTGGTTATTTGGAGGCCCAACCACGCCCCCCTCCCGGTTATTTGGAGACCCCTCCACGAACAACCCCCCCATATCTCATTTTCAATTCGGAATACCCTATTTCCACGGTATTTCCCAGAATCCCAGTATGTGCCTACTCGATACGGTGAGCAGGTAGATTTTTTCTTGTTCACTGTTGAATGTGGTAAGGCAGAATGGAAAGATTCAATAATTGAAAACTTAGAAAGACTTTAATTCAAAGATTTGAGGAAATTATTTTTGTAATTTTTTTATTAATTTCATTTGGCTGTCAAGGCCCTCCCTCCTGGACTTTCTCTGCGCCCCCTAGTTTGGGAACCCCTGCTCTAGTGGCTAGGATAGCTGGCTTTCACCCAGCAGGCTCGGGTTCGATTCCCGGTACCGGAATATTTTTTCGTGTTTTTCGATATCTTCTTCCCGTATTCGTCTAAGGTTCCTTCCACCGTGTATCTCCCTGTATGTAATAGACGTATGGGTATTAATTATACGACACATTTTGAACGGGACTTCTTCATGATTTCGAATAACTCAACACGTAAGGTTACGCGACAGCATATAGTCTTCAGAATAATTGTGCAGTATGATTCTGACAACTAAATAAATTGAAGTTTTGATCTTTGGTTTCATCACCTTCCCCAACCAAAATACATATCTGTTGAGAAAAAAATGTTCTAATTCTTTTTTAGTCGCTCGACGGCTTTAGCAAGATAAACAGACACAACCATTTCTCGGAGAGACTTTATTATGGTGAACTCATTGAATTGCATCTTTAGAAAAAAGAAATATATATATTTCACTATTTGTGTGATTCATCCACTCACTGATAGTCCTTTCTTTCTGAGCCAATACAGTTGATATATCATTACAGTTAATGAAAGAATAACTCCATCACAAATCTCACCTTAGGTAAAGACATTTATTTCAATTAAATATTGAATAATTATTGAAAAGCAGTAACATGTCCTTCCGTTACATTTCCTATATTTTTAATATTCATTTATGTATTCTCCCAGAAACTTCATTCAAGAATCATTGTATAACTCTATCCTAGAGTAGTTCAGGAAGAAAGGATTGTCTGTACATATAAAAAATGTTTCCTCATACACCAGAACTCTGACAGGCTATGTGCATTTTGATTGTGCCAACTAATTTGGTCTCATCAAAAGAGGGGAATTCACCAGAATGATAAACTACCACAGTTATAGTAGTAGTGAAATGTAGCCAGTTGTCACATGTTTTGTATTTTAGGAGTTGTTTTTGTGTAAAAACAAATATACCTACCTAGAAGACAAGCACATAAACTGGTACATTTGAGAACTTTTTTCTTTTCATGTCCATGAAAGCTGTATTCAGCAGCGAATCTATCGCATATAATTTTTTCGTAAAAATCGCCTGCTACAGTCTTTGTAGTCCCTTCCACCAATCACACAAAGATTATCCACCTGTGAAAAATAAATTCGATTGAGAGTACATAACCAGCAAACCATTAATGAAATTAATAATTTTCATCCATCATGTTCCTCATAGAGGGTGGTTGTTTGGATTAACTTTAATTATTCAATGGAAAAATATGTGCAAAATTACCAGAACATAAAACCTCGACTTTTTTCCAAATATAAATTCTCTCTTCAAACAAAAACCATCATTATAGGTACACTTCTAACCCTACCTAGCATGTATGTGTGTGATCTATGTAAAAGAGCACTTGGATAAATATAAACACAACAGTGAGTTTCATGATTATAATACAAGTAATAAAAGGAATATTGCGATTCCTGCAAATCGACTCCAAAAGTCCTAACAAGCTGTCAACTTTTATGGCCCAAATTTCTTCAACAAATTACCTGATGATTTCAGAATATTAAACATGGAAAAAGTATTTATTTGAAAAAGGCCTTTACTCCATTCAAGAGTTGACTAACATTTCGACGCATATTTTATAGTTTAGATCATTCACAGTTTTTTCGAGATTGTTCGGTTTCTCGCTTAAAAGTGTCACCACGCTGGCTGATACTTTCTCGGCCAACACGTTGATGAAGGCTTGCTCTTTACAGTGTTTCTTTATCATCACGTCGGCGACGTTTTTCATTTCGCTCTGTTGTTCTCTAGTAATGGTGGTGTTTGTGGTTTTTTGGAGTTTTGGGGAAGTTTTGAGAATTCTACAATGATATTCCACTAACTCTCGACTCAGATCCGACTCTTCTTACTTTTCACAAAAAGGAGAAGCACAGAATACTATGTTTTTAGCGATAATTAACGGGAGATAGCTGACATACGTTCGCACTCTGAAAACACTCATTGAGCTAGTGAATATGTTGGAAAAGTGATTAGATCGCATTAATAGTATACTATGTGTTGAAAGCAGTTGCCATCCATAACAAATCAAAGTTCAATGTGGCATCCAACAAGATACTTCATTATAAGCTGTGCTGAGCACCTCTTCATCAGGATTCCACAAGATATCTTTCACTGTAACGGGTCCTCTGTAGCCATCTTGAAGAAGAAGAAGAAGAAGAAATATATTTATTCATCTTTTGAAGTAGTACAAAAAATGTTTCAACAGAAACGGAAGTTAATACACAGATGCATCTACTTTATTAGACTATTCACAGATTAGGATGAGTGAGGGGTTGTGACGACTAACATCGTTCACCGTATAATCATACATTTACATTTGTACTTTACCTAGATTGGATTAACATAATGGAGCAGTAACCTATACTTGATCTTTTTAATAAAAAAATTCAGCTAGTGAATAAAAGCTATGTTTACATAGGAATTGACAACGTTTTGGCTCCATTAGCTCTATTAGGACATTGAACAGTTATGTGGTTGAGGGTTCCTTCTTGTTTGCATTAACAAAGGTTATTTGCCATTATCCCAATTTGGTGTAGATGAACGGGGCTACAACAACATGAGGTTCTCATTCGGCAAAGTGCTCACAGCAAATTTACTCGTGAGAACTTTGATATGAATTCATTAATTCTCAAGACATGTCCGTGTAATGCACTTTAGAGTATATGTATCTTTCTGGAATTTATTCCCCGAATGCTAGTTTTTCTGCTTCTTCGTTTCCTCTGTTTCCATTATAGTTTATTATCTTTTCAATTTGAATGCGATTGAAGAGAATCATTCTAGTTTTCATCTCCCCCAAGGTGATGAAATCTACTCCCATGTTGACGCCAATTCTGACAATCCTCTGGATGGTAGTTTTCGAATCAGAAGATGATGATTACTATGGATGACTATACTTTCCCTGCAACACATTTCTGGATGTACTTCCTGACGCCATATTGAATGTTGTGAGCCAAGAAACGTTACTAAAGACGTGTAGAGACATCACCAACTGATTTTAGATACTTTTTTCGTTTCAATGAAGTGACTGTACAATGATTAACTAACCATTTCATTGGTGAGGAGAATGATGAGAAACGAGGTGAGGAATTATTATCACCATTCCAGGAAATAAAAGTGTTTTTGCGATACATCCGGGTTTCCAGAATGACGTCGGGGAAATCATTGGAATTCACCAGAGCACTGTGTCGAAAACAATTACCAAGTTGAAGTTGAATCTAGTCCATCGTTGGATATTTTTGAAGAGCTGGTGTTGTGATCCATCGAATGATTCCGAATAAATATGTGTTGTTTTGTATTTGCTCATTGTGTCGTATTGTGGTGAGGTTTTATCCTCAACTTCCAGTGTTATTATATGATTGCATGTACTTTTTCGTGCTCGTTTTTTTTTGTACTATTCCTACTGCCTTGTTTTTTTCACTATATTCTCGCCTTTATCTTTTGGTCGATAACTTTTTGTATGGATTTTTGCATTTGTATTGATTTTTATATATTTTTGTGTATTAGGGTAACCTATTCGGAATGAATAAATATAATTGATAAACCGCATACATAGCAACAATGAATGTCATTGATAATAATGGTGAATGGTATACATTCTATCGACGAATATATGCATTATTCCATTGATGTATCAGAACAATTAACCAGGTTTATTTACACTGCGAATACAGAACTTTGTTCTGAGCATTGTACATAAATGACTACTCCTCACTTAATGACCGGGCTCTCATTATGGTGATGGATTTTTACATTGCATTGAGATTTATCACCGATTCATCAATATAATGTAATTTTTCAACATATTCACGTCAATTCTTGAATTCGGTGAATAAACATTTAAAATATGAATTTTGGAGGCAGGTGAAATTTATCGATCTCGAAATTGCTGTTATATATGATTCATTCACGATAGGAATCATATGGAAAATTCACATTTCACAATTGAGAATATTCCACTGATATTTCCCCTGAGACACAGATGGAGTCTGCTGAAATACAAAAACTTTACTCACCAATAAAATAATTTGTGTTTCTCAGGTAGCTATTTTCCAAGATGTCATAAAATCAGTACCTGAGATGATTGTTCCTGTTTTACAAAGTGTGATCATCTCATTGGTCAGGTATAGGATTAAGTGGGCGTGGTCTCCGGCATAAAAGCATCTTTGAAATCCGAAATATCATTACTTGCGATCGTTTCATTCTTTGTTAGTCGTGGCAAACGGAAGAATAATGGATTCCATTCGTGACGATATTTCTCCAGCAACATCTTTAGTTCCTAGACACTATGATGTAATACAAAAACATCAAACAAAAAAAAGGAAACGCATTGCGTTCACGCCAAAGCAGTTGGAATATTTGGACCACGAATTCAGGCTTTGCAAATTCCCTGATTTACGTAAAAGGGTCGAAATAGCAGAAAATCTCGAATTGACCGAGCGCCAAGTAAAGGTATGGTTTCAGAATCAGCGGATGAAACTGAAAAATCATCCAAAGAACAACGAACCTGCAGTGGATGCTGGAGCTGAAGAATCGGACGTTGTTTGCTACAACTGGAGTCAGGAGTCTCATATTGCTCCAGATAAAAATGAGTCGCAGCAGTTGAAATGGAGGACTATGACGGCTGCCCAATTTTTCTCCCAATATGATCCCGATATTGATGATAGTGATGGACCGAGGATGGAATAGAATGAAATAGTTTAGAATAGAATAGTTTAAAATAGAATAGTTCATTTAGCCTGTAAGATAACATGTGATAGGACAAGTCAACAAAAGCAGAAGTAAAAAAGTCGTACATTTATATTAGGAACATACAAATAAAACTCTATATCATAATCTCTTGATTGTTGAAATTGTTGCACCAAATAAGGGTACCTTAATTTTGTAAATGCCCAACTTGCAGATTTATGATGAGAACGCATTGGTAATTTGAAATATCAATATTTATTCATTTGACTCAATGAATGGAACAAAATTGCTTCAAAAACAAAAATCACAATTTTGATTGAATGTAGACTCAAGAGAGTACGTTTGTCTCTGTATTTCCGAAATAAATTGTTTTCAAAAATTCTTTAGTGGTCTGCCACACTGGCGTAGTCGGTAGGATATTCGTCAAACGGTGGAACACAAAAATCGGTACACCTCTTTAAAAAGTTATCGAAAAAACCTATTCAATGATACTAATTTTGTTTGTGTTTATGGCAGTTTTGGCAACGTTTTAAAACAACGTATTGTTGCAGAATGTGAGGCTTCCAAGGTTTCCGCAGACACATTTGCAAAAGTACGAGAAGAGTTTAAAAATAGGATGTTTTACTGTCAGGGTTCCATTTGAAATTAGAGAGTTGAAGTAATCACAGTACGTGAGCAGTCCTAGACACGGTAACGTAAGGCATATGACGTTCCTGATATACATCTAAAATGGTGTTGAAGTATCTCATCACGTTAGCACATAACTAACCTAGGCAGGGAATGTTGAATAATTTTAATAATCTTAACTTCCACGCTGTTTTATGTAGTTTAACTGTATGTCCTGTGCCGTTCGCAAGTGATCGTCCTCGTTTCGTGAGATTTCGGTTAGCGTACGTTCCCTCTTTTAGCACCCGTTAGATAGCGTGAGTCTACGTACACCCTTAGACCCACAAAATACGAAAACGTGAAAACTTGTGCAATGCGCATGCCCAGATGTCAGAATGAATCCTAACGATACCGTTCGTGGAACCACTTCAACTCTCTATTATTGGTTACAATGGCCTTGTGACGTCATCTTTGACGATTTCGTCATCTATCATCCCTAGTAGGGCAGTTTACAACCTTTGATATTCAGTTTCCAAATTTCACTTGTTTATGTATAATCGTTCCAAAGATAAGAGGGGGGGAGGGGACTTTTGTCGTATGTCGTAGTGTACGCGTTGCTGTTTGCACTGTTGTTCTTTTTCTTTTATATTGTACTTGGACTTGTTAATGGACTATTTTCAAGTATAGTGAAGTATTGAAGTGATCCTGTGTTTTAAAAATACTGAAAGAACAAGTATTTCATATGGTGGCAGCGGAAAACCGACTATTTAGAACAATACATTGTATGTTTTTTTTTTAATAAATCCAAAACGAAACTCGAAAAACCAGTGCGCGATCAAGCAGTAAAGCGGAGTTGTCAGACTCATTTGGCTTGGCAAGTGCGGATATTGCACTGGGTGATCGCGAGATAGTGTGCGACATGTCCGAGCAAGGAAGAGCTCCTGAACCATCGAAGGAAATAATGTAGCTAATAGCTGGAAATTCTGGAAACAGGAGTTTGAACTCTATTCAATAGCAACCGGAAAAGGTTCTAAAGAGGATAAAGTTAAAATTGCCATACTCCTAAATCTATTAGGGGATGAGGGAATACCAATATTCAATACATTTGAATATGAAAACGAAGGTGACGAGAGAAAATATAACGTTGTAGTAGGAAAATTTGATTCCTACTGTAATCCAATGAAGAACATGATTTATGAACATGTCAAATTCTCGAGATCAATTAATCAGTGAGAGCATTGATCAGTTCGTCACAGCTTTAAAACAACTGGCAGTCTCCCGTGAGTTCAAAGAAAGAGACACTTTAATATTGGATCGAATTGTTTCGGGTGTACGTGACTTAAAAATTCAAGAAAAACTTTTACAATATTCTAGTTTGGAACACTCAAGCCATAGACATTTGTCGCTCAATGGAAAACAGTGTACTAACTCAGCGTGAAATCGTGAAAGAAGTCAACTTCATCCGAAAAAATGCTTTTATAAAAAAAAGTTATGGACACTCACGTGGAGGTGGATTTTCTGGACGTGACAGACATTCGGAACAGTCAAGCCAGATCTTGGAACCTCGCTCAGGGCACTCAGGCTATCTCAGTGGTGATAAAGCAGGTAGATTCACAAGAAGTGACCAACAACAGGGCCATAAAGGTAAACATTTCCCTTGTATGAAATTTGGGTAAGTGTTCCGCTATCAATAGATACTGTTCGTTGTGTCAGGAAAAAAGACATTATCGAAAATTGTTTCCAAATAAAAACCAAAAAGTTAATGAAATATACTGTGAAACTGACTCTGATAGTGAACTGAATATTAGTACTGACAATGTAGTGTGGACAATTCAGAATGACTCTCGTGTTGACACAGTGGACTGGTTTTAAAAACAGACATTCAACGGTTGTGAAATTATTGTGGAAATTGATACAGGCAGTCAGGTTAAGGGGTAAGGCCACTTTTTCGCGAATTTTTTGCTTCCGAAATTGAAGGTAATTGAAAAAAAACTTTTAAGGGTGTTATCGGGCATATATTAAACTTTATTATCCTTTTTTTTACAACAAAAAAAAACAAAATGGCGGTTCCACAGCCATCTTCCTGGGGCATGTTTTGCGTGCAGGGCTCCGCGGCACGCATCACCACTGCTGCACTTTTGAATCTAGAACAAAAAAAAAACGTTAATCTAGAAGGTTATAGCTAGAGAATGTCGATCGGATTTTAAAAAGTATTAATTTTTGTGGATTTGGTGTGCGTTTGAAAAAAAAAATGATTTTTTACGAAAAAAACGGCTAGTTTCTTGTTAATAAAAAAACAATAAATGAAGTCATTGAAAATCCCGATCGACATTCTCAAGATAATGTTAATGTTCACATCTGGTAAAAATTTCAAGTTGAAATTATTTTTTTTTTCATTTATTCTACGGGACAAGCCCAGTACAGGACAACGTTAATTACAAGTTGTGTCAATCAGAGAGAGAAAACAAACAAAGCAATAATATATTACATATATAGTTATACATTACACAAGTAATACGGTAAAATAGTACGATACAATAAATAGACATATAAAATAAATTCATAAAGAATGGTAAAATACGGTTGCATATTAGAAAGGAAAACTCAAAAAGAAAGCCAAAACTGTTAAAATCTGTTTACGAGACAACATGCAGGATAAGACAAGTTTTGAACTCGGGCAGTGACAGGCTGAAGAAATCCAATTGATCGTACCCATTTGCGAGTCTTTGAATTCGGGATAGACAGCTATTGAAACCATAGTTTGAACGATGAAACGGGCTGTAAAATGATTGGTGAAGTCTAGTGGTGCGTAAAGGTACTTGGAAATTTATCTTAGATAGAAGATGGGGACATTTTAATGATTTTGTAAAGGAATACCAAATCTCTGTGTTTTCTCCTCAGAGATAATGGAGATAGATTCGTCAGTTGCTCGGACTGTTGATAATCAAGGAATATGTGCAGTTTGAAATTGACATAATTCAGAAATCTGTGTTGCACACGTTCAATATTTTGGGAGTAGACATTGTAGTAAGGGTTCCAAACAAGAGAACAATATTCGAGGTGGGGTCTGACTAAGGCACAATATAAAGTTCGTAAGGAGGTTATGTTTGTGAAGTCCGATGTTATCCTTTTTATAAACCCGAGTAGTTTCAATGCTTTGTTTACTGTAGAGCAAATATGTAAATTGAAGTTCAATGTCGGATCAAAGATGACTCCCAGGTCTTTGATGTTAGGAACAGCATCTAAAACTATATTGTTAATGTGATAATCAATAATGATGGGTTTTTTGGAACGGTAGAATCTCATCAGGTGGCATTTATTGACAGTTATAACCATACCATTGAGTTGGCACCAGTTAGCAATGCGGTCAAGATCAGCTTGAAGATTTAGTGCATCGCTGGGACAAGCAATCTTGGAAAATAGTTTGAGATCGTCAGCAAATAATAGGGTTGTTCCATTCGAGATGCCTGACGTTATGTCATTTATAAAAATGTTGAAAAGCAGGGGACCCAAGTGAGAACCCTGCGGAACACCCGATGCTACTACAATTTCACTGGATATGAAATTTTGTACTTTTATAACTTGTGTACGCTCATGGAGGTAATCTTGAATCCAGTTTAGAAATGACTCTGATATGCCAAAACTACTTAGTTTGTGTATTAAGAGCTTATGATTCACTTTGTCGAATGTTCGAGTGATGATGCGTGCCATTTTGAAAAACCATGTTTCGAGAAAAACGCGTTTGGAGTTTTACGACTAGTTTTTTATGGGAAAAAATTGAAAGGAAGAGGTAAAAAAAATTTGTACCGTTAGTCTGCAATTCCAGCACCATAAATATGTCCTTAGATGGCCAAATTTTTGTCTTCTTCGTCTTTCTTGGTCGATTTTTGGAGCGCGCGCGCACTTTTTGCCGCGTCGCTCAGATGCAGAAATTATATAATTGGGCACCAATTTCCACCTCCAACATCTTGAATATTTGCAATACGTTGGTAAGGCCGCCATTGAATGTGCAAACAGCGATATCCGTCGCGATATCCAGTACAGTTTTTCCGCTTGAGGATGATTTGGGGGCAAAACTCCAAACGGTAGCTTCGAGGGAAAAAGTCAAGGAAACCCTTAACGATATGGTACGTGATAATCTAATTATTCCGGTTAGTGAACCTACTGACTGGCAAAATCCGATTGTGGTAGTACCAAAAAACAATGGTAGTGACATGAGAATATGTATGGATCCTCTATATTTGAACAAATATATTAAAAGAGAGCGTTTTTCTATTCCAACGCAAGATACTTTGTCCACAAAATTAGCAGATGCGAAATATTTCTCTCTATTAGATGCGTCATCAGCATTTCTACAATGACCGCTGGACTATGAAAGTTCTCTTTTACTACACCGTTTGGTCGATTCCTCTATCTACGATTGTCTTATGGATTATCGTGCTCTCCGGAATTTTTTCAACGTTCCATGCACGAACTTCTGGAAAATGTACCTGGTCAAATAACTTATTTTGATGATATTCTAGTTTTTGGTAGCTCGATAAGTGAGCACACTGAGGATATATTTTTATCATTATAGCTAATTTTTCTGCTGCTAGAGCCAAAAAATATCTTTACTGCTGCAAAAGAGTGTACTTTACTGTCAACGTCTACCTGTGGTAGCAGAGCTAGTTAAAAAGAATTTACTTACAGTTGGAGCAGAGTAACTTTGCTGCCGTATGAAAGTAACTATGCTGTTGTTGAAAAGTAGATTGCTAATACAAATAGCATATTTTTCTAGAACAACGTTGTTCTTGCCCAAGGCAGCATAGGTGTTTCTTAGCCAGTGGTAGTTGATTGTCTTACAATGGTAAAATATTTGCTGGAAATGTTTTAAAAGTGATATAATACCATGGGGTGCGTCCAACAAAACTAGTATAAACAGACTTCATCAACCTCTGAATTTACTGATTTACATTTGAATTAATGTAAATTTTTGAAAATGCAAAGGTTTGATTAGTTTAATTATCCCAATTTTGTCGGACGCGATATATTTTCACTTTCAAAGAGATTTCCTGAAAATAATTTGCTAACGTGACATAATTAATTTCCACTTTCTAATGAAATGAAACCCCTGTGAACTATTCCAGCCCCATATATCTTCAAGGAATTAATAATTTGATCAAGAAAACAGTATAAAAATTGTAATGAAATACTTTATTCATACTTTATCAGCATCGAAACAACCTAATTCTTATAAATAAAAAAATAGTTCTCTGGAAGTATTTCTATAGGCACTACTCACTTTCAAAGTGATCAATGAATTCGGATAATCTCCACTTTTTCAAATACCCTTCGTATATTGCTAGTCGGCCGTCTTCTATGCAACAACACTATACTTGACTGTATATCGAGTATATAATAGGGCATTCCAACGACCTGTCAAAACAAATTCAATATGGTGGGAGTAGGCACACAATGCTTTGTTTACATATTGTTTCTGATATTGTTATGTTATAAATTGATCTAAAAGTTGTGAGATTTTTGTTTTCGTGACTGCATCAAATGATTTTTTATATTGTTTAGAGCTTATTAGTGGTATTCTCACTAAAAAATGTCTGTTACATGCCTTATAGTCAACTGTGGAAGTCATTCCAAGGATGATGTAAAATTCTTTTTAGTGCCTGCGGTTTTAAGCCACAGGTTTCTAATGGATAAAAACGAATTGTCTGAAAGGCTATGGATAGCAGCAATTAAGAGGGACGATCTTACTGAATCGATACTAAAAAATCAGAGAGTCTGCAGTAAACATTTTATAACTTTTATTGTATTTACATTGTACATTTTATTCAGCTGCAAATAAAAGTGCACCCACATGACTGCAAACTTCAGTGTGTCCAGCCATTCATGGGCAATGTGCTGTTAATACACTTTCATCTTTGGCCACAAAGCACCAAACGTCCAATGGTTTCTCATTTCCTCTCTGAGAATGTTTGACCTAAAAACATTGCTGAATAAACAAAAGTCAATAGAAATGAACAAACCTTACCTTTCCCACTACAATGTAAAAACCATTCACCACTTTTGTCCCCACATTCACAACAAAGCCTGACTCAAAATACTTGAATGAATGCAAGCTTTTGTAGGCCTTCATTTGTTCTTTGGTGTAATAGCTATGGGTTAGCACTATAAATACAAAACAATATCTATATTTGTAATAGGTGGAATTCCATGAATTGAACCATCCAATTCCTAGATGTTCAATGTAAAAGGGTCTACATCATTTATTATCTTCAGCTTCATTCGGTATCTGTAAATAAACATTCCACTTCACATATGGGAAACAAAATGTTGTGTAAACAAAAAACAAATTGGGTTTTCAGCTTATCTTTCACCAATATCTGGATTTTCCAACAATAATGTCCTTAAATATGCACTCTGCATCTTAAAACTTCTATCATCAACAACAAACTCACACAACTTCGGAAATAATGCCGCAATGACGTCACTTCAAACAGCTGTGTGCCTACTCTCGCCATATTGAATGTCACGTGATTTGGAATGCCTAATATATTATATAGAGGTTATACAGGTTATTTCGCACATCACACCACAAACCATCACAACCACACAAGAGAATCTAACGTCGCTAATAATAATTGACTCTGAAATGTGATCACAGACCACCAGATCATACGATTTGTTTAGACACGACAATACATTACACCTTTTTGGCAATATGAAAATGATACTACTGGCGTACTCGTGTGCCCGTCGCCCGAACCACTTTTAGCTAATGTTTTCTGCTGGCATAGAAGAGAGCATTGCTGTTCTTGTAATTAAATAATAAAAATTTTCTGAGACAGCAAAGAATATAACAGTGATCATAAAATGATTTTTATGAAAACCATTTAGCTGCAACAGTAAGATATCTTGGAAAAGTACATTTCGAGAGTAGCAGTGTCTTTGCAATGCCAATAAAATAGTTTCAGTTAGGTTATTTTTTCTGTAGGAGTAAAGCAACTTTACTAAGATTGTTACTTTTCTGGCTATATTGGCCAAAAAGACTCAGCAGAGACTCTCTTCTGGGGACTTTTCTCAGTGCACAACAAAAATTTTAAAATTGTACTAGACAAAGTTCAACAAAGTGGACTCACACTCAACAGACAGAAATCAAAATTTCTTCAGAAGAGAATAAAATTGTTGGGGCATCAAATAGGTGATATTGGCATCACTCCGGATTTTGACAAAACCCAAGCTATTACTAATATGTCTTCACAACAAAATCGTAAAGATTTGCAACAGTTTCTTGGCATGGTGGTCTATCTGTTCAAATTTATTCCTAATTTGTCTAATGAGACTAGCATTCTGAGGAAATTACTTAGTGAAAGAAATGAATGGCAGTGGACTGCTACAGAGCAAGGATGTTGATAGAGTGAAAAAACTTGTCTCTTCAGCCACAACTCTCCACTATTTCAATCCAAAAAATAAAACTGTTTTATCCATGGATGCAAGTCCGTATGGATTGGGAGCGATGATCTCACAAGATGGATGCCCTATCGAATTTGCATCTGTTTCTCTTAACCCTACTCAGAAACGGTACAATCACATTGAGAAGGAATTATTGGCATTAGTATTCGATTGTGAAAAATTCAGTTTTTACTTTTACGGAATTTCATTCGAAGCAGAAACAGATCATCGACCATTACTGGGTCTTTTGAAAAACCAACTAGATGAAATGTGTCCTAGGTTACAAAGACTCGCAATGCGATTGGTGCGATATCAATTCGTTCTCGAATATGTTCCTGGAAAGAGTCTCCATATACCTGATATTTCCAGTAGAGATCCTTTGAGTTATACAATCAACACTGATTATCTAGAAAATAACTTGAGAGTGTATTCTGTCATAACTACTAGTAAACAGAACCAAAAAAGACTACAAAGAGAAATTGATCAAGACTTTGTGCTTCAAAAAGTCAAATATTATGTATTCAATGGATGGCCATCGCGTAACTCGTCAGTTCCAAGTAATGTCAAACAATACCGGCATATTAGAAATTACATTCACTGATATGATAATGTGTTATTTTATCATAAGAGAATCATTATACCGGATACACTCAAAAAAGAATTCCTCGGTAAAATACATCAAACTCATCAAGGGGTTGTTTATGTTAAAGGAAAGCACAATACTTCATATATTATCTTGGTCTTATGAGAGACATTGAAAAAAAATCTGTTGAATTGTTTCACATGTCAGAAATACTTTAACAGTAATGCACGTGAGCCACTATGTCCACATGTCCACGTGCCTAAACTCCCGTGGCAAAAAATAGGTTTAGACTTTATGTCAGTGGCATCGCAAGATTTTTTAGTGTTGGTTGATTATATTTCCAAGTTCGCAGTTGTAAACAAACTTGCGAGCAAAACTGCATGCTTGAAAACTACATTTTTGTGAACAAGTCTTCCGTTAGAAATTTTTTCTGACAATGGCCCACCTTTCAGTTCGCAAGAATTCAGATATTTTGCGGAAACATATGATATCATACTTACTACGTATCCCAAGAGTGATGTTATGATTGAAAGGACTATTCAAACTGTCAAAGGACTCTTCATCAAGGCAGTTCAAACACAAAAAGATCCATTTTTAGTAATGTTGGATTACAATCTACCCCCAAACAAAATTTGCCAGCTCCTTGTATAATTTTTATGGGAAGAAAGTTCTGAACAAATTTACCCATAAAGACTGAATTGTTAACCCCAAACTAACCCCCAACTCGGACAAGTATTCAATCGACTTCGAGATTCTCACTTTAAATTGCAATCAGATGAATCAGAGTTTTTACGTAAAGAAGTCCAGTATCTTGGTCATGTTGTAACGACAGATGGAGTACTTCCAAACCCACAAAAAATGTCTGCTATAAAAAATTTTCCTATTCCAAAAACGCTTAAAGAAATAAAATCGTTCTTGGGATTATTAGGTTACCACCGTAGATTTGTCGAAGATTTTGCTAAAATAACGAAACCTCTAACGATATGTCTGAAAAAAGGTAGCAAAGTTATTCACTTTACAGACTTTATTGATGCTTTCGAACACTGTGAAAAACTCCTAATTGATTCACCTATTTTACAATATCCAGATTTTGAGAAACCTTTTATGTCAACAACTGATGCTAGTGATTATGCCCTTAGAGCACAAGGAAATGTTCCAAATAACAAACCCATTGCATATGCGTCACGAACACTTAACGACAGCGAATGCAAATACTCAACAATTGAAAAATTGGGCCTGCAAATATGTTCGTCCATATCTCTATGGTAGGAAATTCAAAATCTATACCGATCATCGACCACTAGTTTGGTTATTCAACTCAAGAGAACCTAACAGTAAACTTGTTAGGTGGCGACTCAAACTTGAGGAATTCGACTATGAAATAATTCATAAGAAAGGCAAATAAAACACAAATGCCGAAGCCCTATCGAGAATTCAGATCAATGCCCTTGAAAATGAAAGTATTATTAATAACCCAGACAGCACCAGATATTCCATGAATGTTCCTAGAATATTCATCTTCGAATATTGATATATTCTAGAAATGTTCTGGAATATTCAAGAATACCTGTGTAATATTCTTCAGAGAATGTTCCATGAATATCTAGAATATTCTTAAAATATCTATCGAATATACAGAAAATGTTTTCACTAGTGAAAGATATATTCATGAATTACATTACCAAAAAAATATATAAAATGACGAATGAACAAATATTCCAAACAGTTACATGTATATATATATATAAATAAATATTATATGAACTGTGAGAGATGAGAATCAATTAAGATATGAGATACGTCACGACCCCTGGGTGACATATCTGGGAGTGAGATTGGATTCGCGATTGGGGCAGGCAGCGATCAGAAGTCTCTATCCCTTGATAAGGAGAAACTCGATTTTGTCTACAGACAACGAAATCTTAATGTATAAATCCATGATACGCCCAATTTTGACTTACGCCTGCCCTGTATTCTGCGGTGCATTAGTGACTCTCTAGTGCAGGGGTTCCTAAACTCTTTTGTACAACGCCTCCCCTGGTTATTTGGAGGCCCAACCACGCCCCCCTCCCGGTTATTTGGAGACCCCTCCACGAACAACCCCCCCATATCTCATTTTCAATTCGGAATACCCTATTTCCACGGTATTTCCCAGAATCCCAGTATGTGCCTACTCGATACGGTGAGCAGGTAGATTTTTTCTTGTTCACTGTTGAATGTGGTAAGGCAGAATGGAAAGATTCAATAATTGAAAACTTAGAAAGACTTTAATTCAAAGATTTGAGGAAATTATTTTTGTAATTTTTTTATTAATTTCATTTGGCTGTCAAGGCCCTCCCTCCTGGACTTTCTCTGCGCCCCCTAGTTTGGGAACCCCTGCTCTAGTGGCTAGGATAGCTGGCTTTCACCCAGCAGGCTCGGGTTCGATTCCCGGTACCGGAATATTTTTTCGTGTTTTTCGATATCTTCTTCCCGTATTCGTCTAAGGTTCCTTCCACCGTGTATCTCCCTGTATGTAATAGACGTATGGGTATTAATTATACGACACATTTTGAACGGGACTTCTTCATGATTTCGAATAACTCAACACGTAAGGTTACGCGACAGCATATAGTCTTCAGAATAATTGTGCAGTATGATTCTGACAACTAAATAAATTGAAGTTTTGATCTTTGGTTTCATCACCTTCCCCAACCAAAATACATATCTGTTGAGAAAAAAATGTTCTAATTCTTTTTTAGTCGCTCGACGGCTTTAGCAAGATAAACAGACACAACCATTTCTCGGAGAGACTTTATTATGGTGAACTCATTGAATTGCATCTTTAGAAAAAAGAAATATATATATTTCACTATTTGTGTGATTCATCCACTCACTGATAGTCCTTTCTTTCTGAGCCAATACAGTTGATATATCATTACAGTTAATGAAAGAATAACTCCATCACAAATCTCACCTTAGGTAAAGACATTTATTTCAATTAAATATTGAATAATTATTGAAAAGCAGTAACATGTCCTTCCGTTACATTTCCTATATTTTTAATATTCATTTATGTATTCTCCCAGAAACTTCATTCAAGAATCATTGTATAACTCTATCCTAGAGTAGTTCAGGAAGAAAGGATTGTCTGTACATATAAAAAATGTTTCCTCATACACCAGAACTCTGACAGGCTATGTGCATTTTGATTGTGCCAACTAATTTGGTCTCATCAAAAGAGGGGAATTCACCAGAATGATAAACTACCACAGTTATAGTAGTAGTGAAATGTAGCCAGTTGTCACATGTTTTGTATTTTAGGAGTTGTTTTTGTGTAAAAACAAATATACCTACCTAGAAGACAAGCACATAAACTGGTACATTTGAGAACTTTTTTCTTTTCATGTCCATGAAAGCTGTATTCAGCAGCGAATCTATCGCATATAATTTTTTCGTAAAAATCGCCTGCTACAGTCTTTGTAGTCCCTTCCACCAATCACACAAAGATTATCCACCTGTGAAAAATAAATTCGATTGAGAGTACATAACCAGCAAACCATTAATGAAATTAATAATTTTCATCCATCATGTTCCTCATAGAGGGTGGTTGTTTGGATTAACTTTAATTATTCAATGGAAAAATATGTGCAAAATTACCAGAACATAAAACCTCGACTTTTTTCCAAATATAAATTCTCTCTTCAAACAAAAACCATCATTATAGGTACACTTCTAACCCTACCTAGCATGTATGTGTGTGATCTATGTAAAAGAGCACTTGGATAAATATAAACACAACAGTGAGTTTCATGATTATAATACAAGTAATAAAAGGAATATTGCGATTCCTGCAAATCGACTCCAAAAGTCCTAACAAGCTGTCAACTTTTATGGCCCAAATTTCTTCAACAAATTACCTGATGATTTCAGAATATTAAACATGGAAAAAGTATTTATTTGAAAAAGGCCTTTACTCCATTCAAGAGTTGACTAACATTTCGACGCATATTTTATAGTTTAGATCATTCACAGTTTTTTCGAGATTGTTCGGTTTCTCGCTTAAAAGTGTCACCACGCTGGCTGATACTTTCTCGGCCAACACGTTGATGAAGGCTTGCTCTTTACAGTGTTTCTTTATCATCACGTCGGCGACGTTTTTCATTTCGCTCTGTTGTTCTCTAGTAATGGTGGTGTTTGTGGTTTTTTGGAGTTTTGGGGAAGTTTTGAGAATTCTACAATGATATTCCACTAACTCTCGACTCAGATCCGACTCTTCTTACTTTTCACAAAAAGGAGAAGCACAGAATACTATGTTTTTAGCGATAATTAACGGGAGATAGCTGACATACGTTCGCACTCTGAAAACACTCATTGAGCTAGTGAATATGTTGGAAAAGTGATTAGATCGCATTAATAGTATACTATGTGTTGAAAGCAGTTGCCATCCATAACAAATCAAAGTTCAATGTGGCATCCAACAAGATACTTCATTATAAGCTGTGCTGAGCACCTCTTCATCAGGATTCCACAAGATATCTTTCACTGTAACGGGTCCTCTGTAGCCATCTTGAAGAAGAAGAAGAAGAAGAAATATATTTATTCATCTTTTGAAGTAGTACAAAAAATGTTTCAACAGAAACGGAACTTAATACACAGATGCATCTACTTTATTAGACTATTCACAGATTAGGATGAGTGAGGGGTTGTGACGACTAACATCGTTCACCGTATAATCATACATTTACATTTGTACTTTACCTAGATTGGATTAACATAATGGAGCAGTAACCTATACTTGATCTTTTTAATAAAAAAATTCAGCTAGTGAATAAAAGCTATGTTTACATAGGAATTGACAACGTTTTGGCTCCATTAGCTCTATTAGGACATTGAACAGTTATGTGGTTGAGGGTTCCTTCTTGTTTGCATTCACAAAGGTTATTTGCCATTATCCCAATTTGGTGTAGATGAACGGGGCTACAACAACATGAGGTTCTCATTCGGCAAAGTGCTCACAGCAAATTTACTCGTGAGAACTTTGATATGAATTCATTAATTCTCAAGACATGTCCGTGTAATGCACTTTAGAGTATATGTATCTTTCTGGAATTTATTCCCCGAATGCTAGTTTTTCTGCTTCTTCGTTTCCTCTGTTTCCATTATGGTTTATTATCTTTTCAATTTGAAGGCGATTGAAGAGAATCATTCTAGTTTTCATCTCCCCCAAGGTGATGAAATCTACTCCCATGTTGACGCCAATTCTGACAATCCTCTGGATGGTAGTTTTCGAATCAGAAGATGATGATTACTATGGATGACTATACTTTCCCTGCAACACATTTCTGGATGTACTTCCTGACGCCATATTGAATGTTGTGAGCCATGAAACGTTACTAAAGACGTGTAGAGACACCACCAACTGATTTTAGATACTTTTTTCGTTTCAATGAAGTGACTGTACAATGATTAACTAACCATTTCATTGGTGAGGAGAATGATGAGAAACGAGGTGAGGAATTATTATCACCATTCCAGGAAATAAAAGTGTTTTTGCGATACATCCGGGTTTCCAGAATGACGTAGGGGAAATCATTGGAATTCACCAGAGCACTGTGTCGAAAACAATTACCTAAGTAATGCACAGAATGATACAAAGAGCAGATAAGTGGATTGAATTCTCTTTCAATAAAGAAATACGTGGAGCCCAACGTCTTCACCACCAAGTTCATTCGTTTCCAGCTGCTACTACTTTATCATTCCGCAGTAAGTCAACAAATTTCACTTGATCGTTCTCTTTACCGAACGTACTTTCCTCTTCGTGGTTGATAGTGTTGCTTCTTTCGCACTAAAGTGCATATTGACAAAATAACCAAAACTAAAATATCTTAGTTTTCCTAAGTTGAAGTTGAATCTAGTCCATCGTTGGATATTTTTGAAGAGCTGGTGTTGTGATCCATCGAATGATTCCGAATAAATATGTGTTGTTTTGTATTTGCTCATTGTGTCGTATTGTGGTGAGGTTTTATCCTCAACTTCCAGTGTTAATATATGATTGCATGTACTTTTTCGTGCTCGTTTTTTTTGTACTATTCCTACTGCCTTGTTTTTTTCACTATATTCTCGCCTTTATCTTTTGGTCGATAACTTTTTGTATGGATTTTTGCATTTGTATTGATTTTTATATATTTTTGTGTATTAGGGTAACCTATTCGGATTGAATAAATATAATTGATAAACTGCATACATAGCAACAATGATTGTCATTAATAATTATGATGAATGGTATACATTCTATCGACGAATATATGCATTATTCTATTGATGTATCAGAACAATTAACCAGGTTTATTCACACTGCGAATACAGAACTTTGTTCTGAGCAATGTACATAAAAGACTACTCCTCACTTGATGACCGGGCTCTCATTATGGTGATGGATTTTTACATTGCATTGAGATTTATCACCGATTCATCAATATAATGTAATTTTTCAACATATTCACGTCAATTCTTGAATTCGGTGAATAAACATTTAAAATATGAATTTTGGAGGCAGGTGAAATTTATCGATCTCGAAATTGCTGTTATATATGATTCATTCACGATTGGAATCATATGGAAAATTCATATTTCACAATTGAGAATATTCCACTGATATTTCCCCTGAGATACAGATGGAGTCTGCTGAAATACAAAAACTTTACTCACCAATAAAATAATTTGTGTTTCTCAGGTAGCTATTTTCCAAGATGTCATAAAATCAGTACCTGAGATGATTGTTCCTGTTTTACAAAGTGTGATCATCTCATTGGTCAGGTATAGGATTAAGTGGGCGTGGTCTCCGGTATAAAAGCATCTTTGAAATCCGAAATATCATTACTTGCGATCGTTTCATTCTTTATTAGTCGTGGCAAACGGAAGAATAATGGATCCCATTCGTGACGATATTTCTCCAGCAACATCTTTAATTCCTAGATACGATGTTATACAAAAACATCAAACAAAAAAAAGGAAACGCATTGCGTTCACGCCAAAGCAGTTGGAATATTTGGACCACGAATTCAGGCTTTGCAAATTCCCTGATTTACGTAAAAGGGTCGAAATAGCAGAAAATCTCGAATTGACCGAGCGCCAAGTAAAGGTATGGTTTCAGAATCAGCGGATGAAACTGAAAAATCATCCAAAGAACAACGAACCTGCAGTGGATGCTGGAGCTGAAGAATCGGACGTTGTTTGCTACAACTGGAGTCAGGAGTCTCATTCTGCTCCAGATAAAAATGAGTCGCAGCAGTTAAAATGGAGGACTATGACGGCTGCCCAATTTTTCGCCCAATATGATCCCGATATTGATGATAGTGATGGACCGAGGATGGAATAGAATAAAATAGTTTAGAATAGAATAGTTTAAAATAGAATAGTTCATTTAGCCTGTAAGATAACATGTGATAGGACAAGTCAACAAAAGCAGAAGTAAAAAAGTCGTACATTTATATTAGGAACATACAAATAAAACTCTATATCATAATCTCTTGATTGTTGAAATTGTTGCACCAAATAAGGCCTACCCTAATTTTGTAAATGCCTAACAGGTTCATGATGAGAACGCATTGGTAATCTGAAATATCAATATTTATTCATTTGACTCAATGGATGGAACAAAATTGCTTCAAAAACAAAAATCACAATTTTGTGAACACGAATAACTAAAATGTCACTTTGGCCTTATTGGGAACCACGTGTCTCAATAAGGTCTTAATAAAAACAAGTAAGCATTCAATTTATTTTTCAATAGAAAACGTGATAACTGTCATGAGATATCAGATCAAACCAGTCTCTACACCATGAGCTGCTTTTACAAAAACTAGAAATTTTAGGTTTTCGCGGAAATGTACAAAATTTGGTTAAAAGCTATATAAAAAATAGATCGCAAATAGTGACAATACAAGAGAGTATTAGCTCAACACAACCAATTGAATTTGGAGTCCCGCAAGGAACTGTTATGGGACCCATATTCTTTTTGATATATATCAACGATTTACTCGACCATGACAAAAACAGCAAATGCATATCATATGCAGATGATACAGTCGTTTTGGTGAACGGAAAAACTTGGGAAGAACTAAAAACTAATATACAGAAATCAATGAGAATCATAAAAAATTGGCTCGATACCAACCTTATAACCCTTAACTGGGAAAAAACTAAATGCTTGCCATTTTTTATAGACAGCCGTACAAAGCCAAATTTTAAGGAAATAATCTTGCACAATAATAATTGCATTGGCGATATGAATCCAATCTGTAATTGTGCATCAAAAATAGAAGTAGTTGAGGAAATTAAATACTTAGGAATCAACTTGGATACAGGCATGAGATTTGATAAACACATAAAAATAACTGCATCCAAGCTTCGAAGAAGTATATTCATATTACGAAAATTGCGAAATTTCATGAACAAATCGAACTTGAAAATTGTGTACCATGCTTTATTTGAATCCATCCTGCAATACGGTATCTTAGCATGGGGTAGTAGCTATCAGAATATAATCAATCCGTTGGATATTTTACAGAAAAAGGCTATAAAACTCATACTACAGAAAACTCAAAGATATCCTTCTCAACTGTTGTTCCAAGATCTCCATGTACTTCCATTGAGGAAACTGTATGCATACAAAGTCCTTTTGAATATTTCCAAAGATCGAAATTTAATACAGTCTGTTAGAGTGAAAAAACTTGTCTCTTCAGCCACAACTCTCCACTATTTCAATCCAAAAAATAAAACTGTTTTATCCATGGATGCAAGTCCGTATGGATTGGGAGCGATGATCTCACAAGATGGATGCCCTATCGAATTTGCATCTGTTTCTCTTAACCCTACTCAGAAACGGTACAATCACATTGAGAAGGAATTATTGGCATTAGTATTCGATTGTGAAAAATTCAGTTTTTACTTTTACGGAATTTCATTCGAAGCAGAAACAGATCATCGACCATTACTGGGTCTTTTGAAAAACCAACTAGATGAAATGTGTCCTAGGTTACAAAGACTCGCAATGCGATTGGTGCGATATCAATTCGTTCTCGAATATGTTCCTGGAAAGAGTCTTCATATACCTGATATTTCCAGTAGAGATCCTTTGAGTTATACAATCAACACTGATTATCTAGAAAATAACTTGAGAGTGTATTCTGTCATAACTACTAGTAAACAGAACCAAAAAAGACTACAAAGAGAAATTGATCAAGACTTTGTGCTTCAAAAAGTCAAATATTATGTATTCAATGGATGGCCATCGCGTAACTCGTCAGTTCCAAGTAATGTCAAACAATACCGGCATATTAGAAATTACATTCACTGATATGATAATGTGTTATTTTATCATAAGAGAATCATTATACCGGATACACTCAAAAAAGAATTCCTCGGTAAAATACATCAAACTCATCAAGGGGTTGTTTATGTTAAAGGAAAGCACAATACTTCATATATTATCTTGGTCTTATGAGAGACATTGAAAAAAAATCTGTTGAATTGTTTCACATGTCAGAAATACTTTAACAGTAATGCACGTGAGCCACTATGTCCACATGTCCACGTGCCTAAACTCCCGTGGCAAAAAATAGGTTTAGACTTTATGTCAGTGGCATCGCAAGATTTTTTAGTGTTGGTTGATTATATTTCCAAGTTCGCAGTTGTAAACAAACTTGCGAGCAAAACTGCATGCTTGAAAACTACATTTTTGTGAACAAGTCTTCCGTTAGAAATTTTTTCTGACAATGGCCCACCTTTCAGTTCGCAAGAATTCAGATATTTTGCGGAAACATATGATATCATACTTACTACGTATCCCAAGAGTGATGTTATGATTGAAAGGACTATTCAAACTGTCAAAGGACTCTTCATCAAGGCAGTTCAAACACAAAAAGATCCATTTTTAGTAATGTTGGATTACAATCTACCCCCAAACAAAATTTGCCAGCTCCTTGTATAATTTTTATGGGAAGAAAGTTCTGAACAAATTTACCCATAAAGACTGAATTGTTAACCCCAAACTAACCCCCAACTCGGACAAGTATTCAATCGACTTCGAGATTCTCACTTTAAATTGCAATCAGATGAATCAGAGTTTTTACGTAAAGAAGTCCAGTATCTTGGTCATGTTGTAACGACAGATGGAGTACTTCCAAACCCACAAAAAATGTCTGCTATAAAAAATTTTCCTATTCCAAAAACGCTTAAAGAAATAAAATCGTTCTTAGGATTATTAGGTTACCACCGTAGATTTGTCGAAGATTTTGCTAAAATAACGAAACCTCTAACGATATGTCTGAAAAAAGGTAGCAAAGTTATTCACTTTACAGACTTTATTGATGCTTTCGAACACTGTGAAAAACTCCTAATTGATTCACCTATTTTACAATATCCAGATTTTGAGAAACCTTTTATGTCAACAACTGATGCTAGTGATTATGCCCTTAGAGCACAAGGAAATGTTCCAAATAACAAACCCATTGCATATGCGTCACGAACACTTAACGACAGCGAATGCAAATACTCAACAATTGAAAAATTGGGCCTGCAAATATGTTCGTCCATATCTCTATGGTAGGAAATTCAAAATCTATACCGATCATCGACCACTAGTTTGGTTATTCAACTTAAGAGAACCTAACAGTAAACTTGTTAGGTGGCGACTCAAACTTGAGGAATTCGACTATGAAATAATTCATAAGAAAGGCAAATAAAACACAAATGCCGAAGCCCTATCGAGAATTCAGATCAATGCCCTTGAAAATGAAAGTATTATTAATAACCCAGACAGCACCAGATATTCCATGAATGTTCCTAGAATATTCATCTTCGAATATTGATATATTCTAGAAATGTTCTGGAATATTCAAGAATACCTGTGTAATATTCTTCAGAGAATGTTCCATGAATATCTAGAATATTCTTAAAATATCTATCGAATATACAGAAAATGTTTTCACTAGTGAAAGATATATTCATGAATTACATTACCAAAAAAATATATAAAATGACGAATGAACAAATATTCCAAACAGTTACATGTATATATATATAAATAAATATTATATGAACTGAAGATTCTACATCAAAACTCGTCCTTTTTTTTTCTATTTTATTCAAAATCCATTTCTGTTGCTGAATTGGCAACTCTGAAAAAAAATTTTCAAGAAAGGAGGAACCGAAATGGTAATACAAACAGAATATAAAAAAAAAACATTAAAACAAAAGTAATTAATTTCACCAAAGAATTCACTCATAACAGCATATATAAATCAATTAAGATATGAGATACGTCACGACCCCTGGGTGACATATCTGGGAGTGAGATTGGATTCGCGATTGGGGCAGGCAGCGATCAGAAGTCTCTATCCCTTGATAAGGAGAAACTCGATTTTGTCTACAGACAACGAAATCTTAATGTATAAATCCATGATACGCCCAATTTTGACTTACGCCTGCCCTGTATTCTGCGGTGCATTAGTGACTCTCTAGTGCAGGGGTTCCTAAACTCTTTTGTACAACGCCTCCCCTGGTTATTTGGAGGCCCAACCACGCTCCCCTCCCGGTTATTTGGAGACCCCTCCACGAACAACCCCCCCATATCTCATTTTCAATTCGGAATACCCTATTTCCACGGTATTTCCCAGAATCCCAGTATGTGCCTACTCGATACGGTGAGCAGGTAGATTTTTTCTTGTTCACTGTTGAATGTGGTAAGGCAGCATGGAAAGATTCAATAATTGAAAACTTAGAAAGACTTTAATTCAAAGATTTGAGGAAATTATTTTTGTAATTTTTTTATTAATTTCATTTGGCTGTCAAGGCCCTCCCTCCTGGACTTTCTCTGCGCCCCCTAGTTTGGGAACCCCTGCTCTAGTGGCTAGGATAGCTGGCTTTCACCCAGCAGGCTCGGGTTCGATTCCCGGTACCGGAATATTTTTTCGTGTTTTTCGATATCTTCTTCCCGTATTCGTCTAAGGTTCCTTCCACCGTGTATCTCCCTGTATGTAATAGACGTATGGGTATTAATTATACGACACATTTTGAACGGGACTTCTTCATGATTTCGAATAACTCAACACGTAAGGTTACGCGACAGCATATAGTCTTCAGAATAATTGTGCAGTATGATTCTGACAACTAAATAAATTTAAGTTTTGATCTTTGGTTTCATCACCTTCCCCAACCAAAATACATATCTGTTGAGAAAAAAATGTTCTAATTCTTTTTTAGTCGCTCGACGGCTTTAGCAAGATAAACAGACACAACCATTTCTCGGAGAGACTTTATTATGGTGAACTCATTGAATTGCATCTTTAGAAAAAAGAAATATATATATTTCACTATTTGTGTGATTCATCCACTCACTGATAGTCCTTTCTTTCTGAGCCAATACAGTTGATATATCATTACAGTTAATGAAAGAATAACTCCATCACAAATCTCACCTTAGGTAAAGACATTTATTTCAATTAAATATTGAATAATTATTGAAAAGCAGTAACATGTCCTTCCGTTACATTTCCTATATTTTTAATATTCATTTATGTATTCTCCCAGAAACTTCATTCAAGAATCATTGTATAACTCTATCCTAGAGTAGTTCAGGAAGAAAGGACTGTCTGTACATATAAAAAATGTTTCCTCAAACACCAGAACTCTGACAGGCTATGTGCATTTTGATTGTGCCAACTAATTTGGTCTCATCAAAAGAGGGGAATTCACCAGAATGATAAACTACCACAGTTATAGTAGTAGTGAAATGTAGCCAGTTGTCACATGTTTTGTATTTTAGGAGTTGTTTTTGTGTAAAAACAAATATACCTACCTAGAAGACAAGCACATAAACTGGTACATTTGAGAACTTTTTTCTTTTCATGTCCATGAAAGCTGTATTCAGCAGCGAATCTATCGCATGTAATTTTTTCGCAAAAATCGCCTGCTACAGTCTTTGTAGTCCCTTCCACCAATCATACAAAGATTATCCACCTGTGAAAAATAAATTCGATTGAGAGTACATAACCATCAAACCATTAATGGAATTAATAATTTCCATCCATCATGTTCCTGATAGAGGGTGGTTGTTTGGATAACTTCAATTATTGAATGGAAAAATATATGCAAAATTACCAGAACGTAAACCTCGACTTTTTTCCGAATATAAATTATCTCTTCAAACAAGAACCATCATTATAGGTACACTTCTAACCCTACCTAGCCTGTGTGATCTATGTAAAAGAGCACTTGGATAAATATAAACACAACAGTGAGTTTCATGATTATAATACAAGGAATAAAAGGAATATTGCGATTCCTGCAAATCGACTCCAAAAGTCCTAACAAGCTGTCAACTTTTATGGCCCAAATTTCTTCAACAAATTACCTGATGATTTCAGAATATTAAACATGGAAAAAGTATTTATTTGAAAAAGGCCTTTACTCCATTCAAGAGTTGACTAACATTTCGACGCATATTTTATAGTTTAGATCATTCACAGTTTTTTCGAGATTGTTCGGTTTCTCGCTTAAAAGTGTCACCACGCTGGCTGATACTTTCTCGGCCAACACGTTGATGAAGGCTTGCTCTTTACAGTGTTTCTTTATCATCACGTCGGCGACGTTTTTCATTTCGCTCTGTTGTTCTCTAGTAATGGTGGTGTTTGTGGTTTTTTGGAGTTTTGGGAAAGTTTTGAGAATTCTACAATGATATTCCACTAACTCTCGACTCAGATCCGACTCTTCTTACTTTTCACAAAAAGGAGAAGCACAGAATACTATGTTTTTAGCGATAATTAACGGGAGATAGCTGACATACGTTCGCACTCTGAAAACACTCATTGAGCTAGTGAATATGTTGGAAAAGTGATTAGATCGCATTAATAGTATACTATGTGTTGAAAGCAGTTGCCATCCATAACAAATCAAAGTTCAATGTGGCATCCAACAAGATACTTCATTATAAGCTGTGCTGAGCACCTCTTCATCAGGATTCCACAAGATATCTTTCACTGTAACGGGTCCTCTGTAGCCATCTTGAAGAAGAAGAAGAAGAAGAAATATATTTATTCATCTTTTGAAGTAGTACAAAAAATGTTTCAACAGAAACGGAACTTAATACACAGATGCATCTACTTTATTAGACTATTCACAGATTAGGATGAGTGAGGGGTTGTGACGACTAACATCGTTCACCGTATAATCATACATTTACATTTGTACTTTACCTAGATTGGATTAACATAATGGAGCAGTAACCTATACTTGATCTTTTTAATAAAAAAATTCAGCTAGTGAATAAAAGCTATGTTTACATAGGAATTGACAACGTTTTGGCTCCATTAGCTCTATTAGGACATTGAACAGTTATGTGGTTGAGGGTTCCTTCTTGTTTGCATTCACAAAGGTTATTTGCCATTATCCCAATTTGGTGTAGATGAACGGGGCTACAACAACATGAGGTTCTCATTCGGCAAAGTGCTCACAGCAAATTTACTCGTGAGAACTTTGATATGAATTCATTAATTCTCAAGACATGTCCGTGTAATGCACTTTAGAGTATATGTATCTTTCTGGAATTTATTCCCCGAATGCTAGTTTTTCTGCTTCTTCGTTTCCTCTGTTTCCATTATGGTTTATTATCTTTTCAATTTGAAGGCGATTGAAGAGAATCATTCTAGTTTTCATCTCCCCCAAGGTGATGAAATCTACTCCCATGTTGACGCCAATTCTGACAATCCTCTGGATGGTAGTTTTCGAATCAGAAGATGATGATTACTATGGATGACTATACTTTCCCTGCAACACATTTCTGGATGTACTTCCTGACGCCATATTGAATGTTGTGAGCCATGAAACGTTACTAAAGACGTGTAGAGACACCACCAACTGATTTTAGATACTTTTTTCGTTTCAATGAAGTGACTGTACAATGATTAACTAACCATTTCATTGGTGAGGAGAATGATGAGAAACGAGGTGAGGAATTATTATCACCATTCCAGGAAATAAAAGTGTTTTTGCGATACATCCGGGTTTCCAGAATGACGTAGGGGAAATCATTGGAATTCACCAGAGCACTGTGTCGAAAACAATTACCTAAGTAATGCACAGAATGATACAAAGAGCAGATAAGTGGATTGAATTCTCTTTCAATAAAGAAATACGTGGAGCCCAACGTCTTCACCACCAAGTTCATTCGTTTCCAGCTGCTACTACTTTATCATTCCGCAGTAAGTCAACAAATTTCACTTGATCGTTCTCTTTACCGAACGTACTTTCCTCTTCGTGGTTGATAGTGTTGCTTCTTTCGCACTAAAGTGCATATTGACAAAATAACCAAAACTAAAATATCTTAGTTTTCCTAAGTTGAAGTTGAATCTAGTCCATCGTTGGATATTTTTGAAGAGCTGGTGTTGTGATCCATCGAATGATTCCGAATAAATATGTGTTGTTTTGTATTTGCTCATTGTGTCGTATTGTGGTGAGGTTTTATCCTCAACTTCCAGTGTTAATATATGATTGCATGTACTTTTTCGTGCTCGTTTTTTTTGTACTATTCCTACTGCCTTGTTTTTTTCACTATATTCTCGCCTTTATCTTTTGGTCGATAACTTTTTGTATGGATTTTTGCATTTGTATTGATTTTTATATATTTTTGTGTATTAGGGTAACCTATTCGGATTGAATAAATATAATTGATAAACTGCATACATAGCAACAATGATTGTCATTAATAATTATGATGAATGGTATACATTCTATCGACGAATATATGCATTATTCTATTGATGTATCAGAACAATTAACCAGGTTTATTCACACTGCGAATACAGAACTTTGTTCTGAGCAATGTACATAAAAGACTACTCCTCACTTGATGACCGGGCTCTCATTATGGTGATGGATTTTTACATTGCATTGAGATTTATCACCGATTCATCAATATAATGTAATTTTTCAACATATTCACGTCAATTCTTGAATTCGGTGAATAAACATTTAAAATATGAATTTTGGAGGCAGGTGAAATTTATCGATCTCGAAATTGCTGTTATATATGATTCATTCACGATAGGAATCATATGGAAAATTCATATTTCACAATTGAGAATATTCCACTGATATTTCCCCTGAGATACAGATGGAGTCTGCTGAAATACAAAAACTTTACTCACCAATAAAATAATTTGTGTTTCTCAGGTAGCTATTTTCCAAGATGTCATAAAATCAGTACCTGAGATGATTGTTCCTGTTTTACAAAGTGTGATCATCTCATTGGTCAGGTATAGGATTAAGTGGGCGTGGTCTCCGGTATAAAAGCATCTTTGAAATCCGAAATATCATTACTTGCGATCGTTTCATTCTTTATTAGTCGTGGCAAACGGAAGAATAATGGATCCCATTCGTGACGATATTTCTCCAGCAACATCTTTAATTCCTAGATACGATGTTATACAAAAACATCAAACAAAAAAAAGGAAACGCATTGCGTTCACGCCAAAGCAGTTGGAATATTTGGACCACGAATTCAGGCTTTGCAAATTCCCTGATTTACGTAAAAGGGTCGAAATAGCAGAAAATCTCGAATTGACCGAGCGCCAAGTAAAGGTATGGTTTCAGAATCAATGATGGATGAAACTGAAAAATCATCCAAAGAACAACGAACCTGCAGTGGATGCTGGAGCTGAAGAATCGGACGTTGTTTGCTACAACTGGAGTCAGGAGTCTCATTCTGCTCCAGATAAAAATGAGTCGCAGCAGTTAAAATGGAGGACTATGACGGCTGCCCAATTTTTCGCCCAATATGATCCCGATATTGATGATAGTGATGGACCGAGGATGGAATAGAATAAAATAGTTTAGAATAGAATAGTTTAAAATAGAATAGTTCATTTAGCCTGTAAGATAACATGTTATAGGACAAGTCAACAAAAGCAGAAGTAAAAAAGTCGTACATTTATATTAGGAACATACAAATAAAACTCTATATCATAATCTCTTGATTGTTGAAATTGTTGCACCAAATAAGGCCTACCCTAATTTTGTAAATGCCTAACAGGTTCATGATGAGAACGCATTGGTAATCTGAAATATCAATATTTATTCATTTGACTCAATGGATGGAACAAAATTGCTTCAAAAACAAAAATCACAATTTTGTGAACACGAATAACTAAAATGTCACTTTGGCCTTATTGGGAACCACGTGTCTCAATAAGGTCTTAATAAAAACAAGTAAGCATTCAATTTCTTTTTCAATAGAAAACGTGATAACTGTCATGAGATATCAGATCAAACCAGTCTCTACACCATGAGCTGCTTTTACAAAAACTAGAAATTTTAGGTTTTCGCGGAAATGTACAAAATTTGGTTAAAAGCTATATAAAAAATAGATCGCAAATAGTGACAATACAAGAGAGTATTAGCTCAACACAACCAATTGAATTTGGAGTCCCGCAAGGAACTGTTATGGGACCCATATTCTTTTTGATATATATCAACGATTTACTCGACCATGACAAAAACAGCAAATGCATATCATATGCAGATGATACAGTCGTTTTGGTGAACGGAAAAACTTGGGAAGAACTAAAAACTAATATACAGAAATCAATGAAAATCATAAAAAATTGGCTCGATACCAACCTTATAACCCTTAACTGGGAAAAAACTAAATGCTTGCCATTTTTTATAGACAGCCGTACAAAGCCAAATTTTAAGGAAATAATCTTGCACAATAATAATTGCATTGGCGATATGAATCCAATCTGTAATTGTGCATCAAAAATAGAAGTAGTTGAGGAAATTAAATACTTAGGAATCAACTTGGATACAGGCATGAGATTTGATAAACACATAAAAATAACTGCATCCAAGCTTCGAAGAAGTATATTCATATTACGAAAATTGCGAAATTTCATGAACAAATCGAACTTGAAAATTGTGTACCATGCTTTATTTGAATCCATCCTGCAATACGGTATCTTAGCATGGGGTAGTAGCTATCAGAATATAATCAATCCGTTGGATATTTTACAGAAAAAGGCTATAAAACTCATACTACAGAAAACTCAAAGATATCCTTCTCAACTGTTGTTCCAAGATCTCCATGTACTTCCATTGAGGAAACTGTATGCATACAAAGTCCTTTTGAATATTTCCAAAGATCGAAATTTAATACAGTCTGTTAGTATGGAAAAATATAACACTAGACAAATTTCACAAATCATAGCAGAGATTCCTAAAAAGTGCAAAAGAATAACTCAGAAATGTATTTCCTATGTAGCACCCAAAATATTTAACTTACTCCCTTTACACATAAAAACAGAAAATTTCAAAAATGTACGTTTCAAAAAAGAATGCAAGAAATGGCTTTTCACAGTCGATATCACGATATTACAAAGAGTATTTGATATTCAATCTACATAACTCATTACAGATTAGGTAGGAAACTCAAAGTTAAATCCATCATTAATATTATATAGAACACTGTATTCTAATGAATTTATTAATGTCATTTCGACCTACATGAGTTTAGTATAGATTTAGTTAAAACCAAATATTGTATTTTCACATAATGTTGTAAATCTTTATAATTAGTTCTCGTAATGATATATATATTTTTTGTTCTTTTTATTCTCTCTCATGTTTATTCTCTCATCATGTATGATCTATTTTCATATTATACAGGGTGTTTCATCAATATGGTAAAAAATGGAACTGAGAGTAGAGAGGACCAAAATATGATGATTCAGCGCAACATCGCTCATACAAATAATGATGGTTGAAAAGATACAGTGCGTTCAAAGTGGAGATTTTAATTGCAAATTTCTTGATAGCTTCGACACCCGCGGCTTGAGTGGCTACCGGGTGCGTCACAGGTTGCGGATAGTAAACGGCCACGTAAGCCAATGATCAGAAAGTGACGCAGTGGTTAGTAGAGGAATAAATGAGGTCGTATAACCGTAAACTGTACTGGTAGCTCATAAATACTCTACCGCAGACAAACTTCTCCTGCCTAGCTGTCGTCTGCTCAAGAGTATAACGGAGCCAGTATCTGTTATACCTTTAATCCTACGGTGGGTGGACCAGGCTTATGGAATGCGTGGCTGAGTAGAAGTTCAGCCAATGCTGGTCCCACCTTGAGGCACTGGGCGACACCTCATTGTATTATTCATTCATTGAACGGACAAGCCAATTATACCATTACAAACAGAACAATATACAGAAAATAAAACTAAGAACTAAGTAAAAAAAACAAATAACATGTGTTCACATGACAGCAGTTATGGTAAAAAACAGTAAACAAAAAATTATAACTCTTTCACAGCCCTTCTAAAAGATGCCAAAGATGAAATAATATATGTTTCAAAATACTGTGAGAGAGTGAACGTGTTTTATATTGCTCCCAAACTATTCGACTTTCATTGTTAAAAACATTTTATAACAACAAAACTGTACCATAGTGCGTGAAAAAAAGTGATCTACACAGCCAAATAAAAATAAACAAAAAGTCAATTAATACGCGTACAAACATTAGATCTTTCAAGTGCATAAATTAGCAATAATTTTCAATTCACTTTACCTGCAAATCCAACAAAAAACCGAACAATAAAGAATAAGAGACAAGAAATACTTCGGCTTCCAATTCAAGCAAAAACCACACCATTTTTATCAACTCGGCCAGGGCCGGCTTCTAAACAATTCCAACATCAAAACTAAATTTCGAGGTTAGGATGCCACCAAAATCGTGCTCAAGTTGCAAGAAACAGATTTCTGTTGATGATAAAATCGTGGCATGCCACACTTGTCACGTAATAATGCATCTCAATGAAAGTTGTTCAGAACTATCAGCCATACCGAAGTACGATCCATACAGCTAAATAAACGCTGCCTCACATTTTTCTGCCCCGAGTGCCGCTAAGCCTGGAAAAGTATCCCGAATCTCATAAGGCAAATTAGTGATCTCAAAGATAAAGTAACGACTCTGCAACAAGAAGTGGAGAGTTTAAAAGGGCAAAATAACCAATCTGTGAACATGGAATCTTTTTTGGAAGAAGCCAATGAACGATTCTGGAGGGCAAACAATATTATGATCTATAACATGCCCGAATCCAAGTCCAGAAATCTGCAAGAAAGGATTCAGGAAGACCAAGCGAGAGTAGACGAAGTACTACAACACATCAAAGTACCTCTTGAAGAGGGTGTTATTCAAAGGGTCCTACGTGTAGGACGCCAGTTGGTAACAAGCCTCGTCCTATTAAAATGATCTTGTCAAATAGCGAATCTGTAAGGAAGATCCTGAAATCAAAAAAACCAAAGATAAAGTTAAGACTCTGCAACAAGAAGTGGAGAGTTTAAAAGGCCAAAATAACCAATCTGTGAACATGGAATCTTTTTTGGAAGAAGCCAATGAACGATTCTGAAGAGCAAACAATATTATGATCTATAACATGCCCGAATCCAAGTCCAGAAATTTGCAAAAAGGATTCCGGAAGACCAAGCGAGAGTAGACGAAGTACTATAACACATCAAAGTACCTCTTGAAGAGGATGTTATTCAAAGGGTCCTACGTGTAGGACGCCAGGTTGGTAACAAGCCTCGTCCTATTAAAATGATCTTGTCAAATAGCGAATCTGTAAGGAAGATCCTGAAATCAAAAAAACAATTAGCTACCCATACCTGCAAAATCAGCTCAGATCAAACAAAATTACAGAGGGAAGTTTTCGAAAATTTACCCGATAATCAAAAAAACGAATGAACTCAACTTCATTGCTGGTTTATCGTCAAAATGTGGGAGGACTGTGTACTAAGTTACAGGATCTAATCCAATCAGTATTATGCAGCATGTACGATATTATAATTTTGGTGGAAAGTTGGCTAACAAGTGATATACTATCTTCGGAAATCGATATAACTTCATTTGATATTTTTAGATGTGATAGAAGCAAGCTCACTAGCGATAAATCTAGAGGGGGTGGAGTACTCATAATTGTTCAAAAATCGTTAAGATGCAAACGAATTTATGTTAACAGCTCAATGTTGAACAGCTATTCCTTCATTGCATAATTGGTAATTCAAATGTGATCATGGGAGGGGTTTACATTCCACCATAGTCTCCCGAAGTTAAATATATATCCCACTGCCAGTCGCTGGAAGAAGTAATGACTAGTTTTCCATCAGCAAAATCTCTAATTTTTGGTGACTTCAACCTGCTTGAAGCTAAGTGGGAAATGACGATTGTGGTGTCAAGGTGAACTGCACCCAGGGATCCTATGCTAATTTAATGTGTGAATATTATGCTTATTTTAACTTCTACCAACTGAATACTATCCCCAATTCCAGAAATGTTTACTTGGATTTGCTATTTTCAAATGTACAGGATATTAATGTGACCATATCAACTGATCCATTATTCACTGCTAGCACACACCATAATCCAAATGTTCTCAGTTTTACCTCGGATACAAAAAAACATGAAACCTTATGTTATCAGGAATACTATTATGATTATGTTAATGCAGACTACAAGGGGCTGAACAAGTATTTATCAGCTATAAATTAGAATTATCTGTTGAACTGTAACAACATAGATGAAGCTATAGAAAGCTTTTATCACGTGTTGAGTATGGCAGTGGCTCTGTTTGTACCATTGAAATGGTTCAAAATGTCAAATTATTCTAGATGGTTCTCTAGTGAACTGAGGCACTTAGTCGGGCAAAAGAAAATTGCTCACAAAATTCATAAAGAAAACAGAACTCAGAATAATTATAACAAATTCGCTGCATTAAGGACATAATGCAAAATAATTACTAAATCGTGCTATGAAAATTATATAGAAGAGGTCGATCTCAATTTATCGTCGAATCCAAAATCTTTTTGGAATTACATCAATAACAAAAAATCTATATATGGCTTACCACTAAATATGACCTACACGATAATAAAACAGCAGGAAATTGCAGTGAAACAGTGGGTCTCTTTGCTGATTATTTTTTCACAGTATACACTAAGCCTGTAAGCAGTTTAATGTTGAATGAGATTGGAGGCAGTGGTTGTGATTTTGATATTCCTATCAGTTGCTCTGGTGTATGATGCAATATCTAAGTTGCCTAACAAAAAATCAATCAGACCTGATGGTATACCAAACATATTTCTGAAAAACTGTATCTGTGCTATAACCTATCCAATATTTCTGTTGTTTAGATCTTCACTGGACAACGAAATATTTCCAAAATTGTGGAAAAACAGTTATATCATTCCCATTCATAAATTCGGTTCTAAAGAGGATGTGAAAAACTATAGGAGTGTATGCAATCAGTCCTCAATTCCAAAGTTGTTCGACAGATTAATCACGGATCAATTAAATTATTATTGTAAAGAATTACTGATTGACAATCAACATGGGTTTTCACGTCAGAATTCAACTATCACAAACCTACTAGTATATGAAGTAGAGATATTGAAGGCCCTGGAAAATAAGACTCAGATTGATGCAATATATACAGATTTGTCCAAGGCCTTCGATAGAGTCGATCACAACATTTTGATAGAGAAATTACGCAAGGTAGGATTCAACAGCCACTTTTTAAGATGGCTTCAGAGTTTTCTGTCCAACCGTACTCAAAGGGTCAAATTAGGTGAAAATCAGTCTAGAGATATACAAGTTTTATCTGAAGTTCCTCAAGGAGCACATCTTGCTCCCCTATTTTTCAATCTATTTGTGAACGACATGTATTCATGCTTTGAAAGTTCAGACTTTTTGATGTTCGCAGATGATCTGAAGATGTATAAGGAAATACATTGCTACGAGGACCAAGTTCTCTTGCAAAAATACCTCAACAATGTATATAAATGGTGTCAAACAAACCAACTCTTCTTGAATGTGAATAAGTGTTACTACATTAGCTTTTTCAAAACTTCAAAGAAAATCCAAACTTCCTATAATATAAATAATGATCCTCTTCAATATTCTGCATGCGTGAAAGACCTAGGGGTTTGGTTTGACGAACAACTTGGATTTGTAGAGCACATCAATAATGTAACCGTTGAAGCATCAAAAACCTTAGGATTCCTACTTCGAAATTGTTCAAACTTCTCTGTAATTTCTATACGAAGAGTTTACACATCCCTCGTTCTATCTAAATGAGAGTATGCATCCATAGTTTGGTCCCCGTTGTACTTAGTTCATTGCAAATCATTGGAAAGGGTTCAAAATAAATTTATGAGATTCATGGCCTTCAAATTAAATCAACCGGTGGTAGACCACGAATATTCTTATATAATGCGTACCCTTAATATCAATTCCTTAGCTGAAAGAAGAACGGATCATGCTCTGATTTTTATATATAAACTCATCAATGGCCATAGAGTCTGCCCAGACCTTCTTGAAGAAATACACTTCAATGAGCTCTGCATAGTCAATACTTGTTTCATATTTCGTTTCACACAACGAACTATGGGAAACACTCACCTATAGAGAGAACTCTTAAGGTTATAAATGACAACAGATTGGAAATATGTGGATGCTCGCTGAATACTTCCAGAAAATCTATAATAATGTTAATTAATATATAAACAAAAATTCCTACCAAGATGTGATATCAGTACCTACTAAAAATTCTTATTCCTGTTATTGATTTACTATATAATATATTACTTTATAACTGTTTTGTGTTAAGTGAGATTATCTATATATTTGCTACATATTCGTTTTTATCTTTATACATTTTATATATACAGTGCGTTCATAAAGTGTGGAAACGCTCCATTATCTCACGATATAATTATTTTCAGAGGTAAAGCTCGGACAGGTCGATTTTGTTTTTCAGTCTTCCATCTTTTTTTACAAAAAAATAATTTTTCCCCCACCACCTTACAAGATATGACGTCATCGATATTTTTTTTAAATTGAAAGGGTATATTTTTATATCAAAAAGTCCATATTTTTCTGAGTTCAACCATACCACATACGTCATATCTTACACTTCAAGTTACAGTATACTGAGTATAAAAGAAACCAGTGTTCATATTTCTCAAAATTCATTCAATTATTTATTTGCAATGAAAATATCATAAGAAGTAGTGAAAATACTCGTACTAACTACTGAGTAATTCTCAGGTTTCCATTGCAAAATAAATAATTAAATGAATGTTGAGAAATATGAACACTGGTTTCTTTTATACTCAGTATACTGTAACTTGAAGTGTAAGATATGACGTATGTGGTATGGTTGAACTCAGAAAAATATGGACTTTCGTTTTTTGATATAAAAATATACCCTTTCAATTTAAAAAAAATATCGATGACGTCATATCTTGTAAGGTGGTGGGGGAAAGAATTATTTTTTTGTAAAAAAAGATGGGAAACTGAAAAACAAAATCGACCTGTCCGAGCTTTACCTCTGAAAATAATTATATCGTAAGATAATGGAGCGTTTCCACACTTTATGAACGCACTGTATATATATTTTTTGGAGTTGATTCCGTAGAAATAAATAAATGAATAAATAAATAAATGAACAGTTCAAGTTCGTTGTTGTGAATGTTTGCTGATCCCATTATTTTATCGAGTGACTCATTTAAACCATAATTAGTTCTGCAAAAAGGAACCTTGAAAATATCACTATTTCTATCTCTTCTTACGTTTAGGGAGAGAGGAGTGAGCTCAACAATTTGAGGACAATCAATACTACCATTGGTGATTTTATGAAAGAATACAGACAGATTTCCAGTTTTCTATGCGTTAAAGTATTCAAATTCAGAGCCTTCAATAATTGTGGGTGTTACGTTCCATATCACATTGAAAATCAATGTGGCTAGTTTCTGAAGAACATCCTGTATGTTGTTTCGAAATACTGAATTCTCGTAAAAACAACGGACTCGAATAGGTTTTTTCGTACAGCTGGCTACTTTCGTTCCGAGAATCTGGGGACTGTGGTTTTGGATGGAATTTGAAAACAGACATCGTTTATTGCTGTTGGAATATAAATAATTTTGGTTCTAATAATTATTTATTGTCAATGTGAATTGTTGACTATTCTCGCCTATATTTGATGGTGGATTTGGCATATAATGATACGGATCTCATCGTTGGTTTGTTTGAGATCTCACCTTTTGAAAAGGGGATTTGTCTGTGTTTTTCATCGCCTCAAGAACATCTTCGAGGTTAGTATTTTTTTTATCATTACTTCAAATAAGTGCTCGCTTTTCAGCTCATTTTCAATTGCATTTTTGTGATAAACGTGGCTACTGTATGAATGCATGTTTGATGAATGCACACGATTATTTTTTTTCTTCAAGTTATTGAAATATTGTTTTTATGATATTTTAGGCAGCTTTCACTACCAGAGTTTTTTTTTTCTCGAATAGAACAACTCGTTTTTCATATTATTGGTACCGGATGCTTGCTGAAAACAGTGTAAAATTATTAATTCTTCCACTTGCTTAGAGATTGGCATAGAAAGATATATTCATTTGGGTTGCAGTCAGAACTACCAGAAAAAAAAATAGGAACTATACAGGAGAAATCAATAGTGGCATTTGCGAAAAACAGGTGCAGTCTTTCCATTATTTTTTTTTACTAACATAATTCTGCTATTTGCGGGCAGCCAAGTAGGGTTTCAGTATCGTATTATTTTTTTATTACGTCATTTGAATTGCATTTCTTCTTGATTTCAAAGGAAGCCATATATAGCTAATTTGTAGTTTTTGTTCATGAACCTGATTTGTTATATTCTGAGTTAAGGTATAAATTTAGCACTAGAATGTTTAATGGTATATATAGCTGATCCTTGGTATCGAGTTATTTCAATTATTTTATAAGTCCTACTGGATTCATACTCGATGTACTTGTAAAAAAATGCCTCCCTTTTCTATTGGTTCGTGATAAATTCTGTCAGAAATATTTCTCAGTAGTTTTTATAATTTCTCATTCTACAAAAAAAAATTACATGGCACCCATTACCATATACTAACCTTCCCCAAGCAAATATTAATACAAATCAAGTCTGTTCAATAAAGAATCACACCCCTTCCCACTGAAGTGTAGTCGTGGTACTGTACTTATTCTCCTTCTGGGTTCCGGTACTTTTACTTTGCGATCCAAAAGTGGTAGCATGGGTAATTGTACTTATCTCTATTCATTCCCAGGTGATAGCCACAATATCTTGAAAATTTATTTTGGATACTTTCCAAGAGATCGATATCAAGAATGGCGACCATATGAAAGAGTTGTATTCGAGTATATATCTCACCTGAAAACAATAAACAATCCTGATAGCATTGACATCGAACACGAGATGAGGTTTCTAATAGGTGATACTTGGAAGTCATTCTTGTCAAATATAACCCCCAAATCTTTGATTTTGTTGCTCTCTAATAAGTTTGTGTCGTTAATTTAATAAGTATGATCAATAGCCTCGTTTATCAGCTGATAAACTAGCGACAGGAGCCTCAAGGAACCCAGCACTCGCCCCTTGCATGGGATCATTGGCAACAGATCTGAAACCTTACTTTCACTCAAAAGTGATTTATACTTGGAATCACCATTGGCAAGCAAAGGCCCCCAAACTATATGAGATCAAACCAACAATGCAACCATGGTCCAGTACTTCTCTCAATCGGTTTCATCAGGTAGTCATCACTCGACTTCGTCTAGGTCACACTCGTCTGACACATGAGCACCTAATTACGGGGGAGCCTCAACCGGAGTGTTTTGCCTGTTAAGTGCCTATATCTGTCAAGCACTTACTACTGGAGTGCCCTCTTCTCTCAGCACAAAGACTGAATAATAATATTCCTGGGGATTTCAAGTGAATTTTTACAGACTGCAGAGCCGAAAATGTTATCGCATTCTTAAGAGAGACTAATTTACTATTTCTCATATAACAAATGATATATGTATTTTCTTTTATATTTTTTTTATGTCTCTGCTAATTGCCGATTGGCTGATGCGGATTTTTGATCAATAGAAAATAATAGCCTCGTTTCTGCGTGGGAAAGTTGCAAGCTTAGCAAGTAATAAACAGTGATTGACTCCATCGAAGGCTTTGGAAAAGTCTGTAAATGGAGTTAACCTGGAGTCTATTCTCGAGAGCGTTGATAATGTAATTTTGGTAAGGCAACCAATTTGTGGATGTGGATCTACCTCTACAGAAACCATGCTGCTCAACGATTATAATGCTTCGATGTCCCATGATAGTTTTTTTGGAATCAAACAGAGAATTGGTTTGGCTAAAGTGTAAATGCAATTTTTGATCAAATGTAAAGGGATCTCATCAGGGCCAGTTGATAGTTTGCATGGTAGAGAGAGTACCAAATCTACAATTTCTTTAATATCTATAGTATAAGAGCATATGTCAACAGTGTTTCCAAATATAAAATGTGGTATTTGATTGACTATGGTATCATCATAAACTGTCGAAAAATAGTATGAAAAGAGATTCACTATTTCATCGCAATCGAGAGGTCAGCAATCTTTTTTATTAGCTTTGGTAGCAGTCTAACTCCCAATAAACAATCCTCACACATAAATCTCAGGGTTCTCTTACCCTTCAGGCCCATAACTTTTAATTCACTTGCATTGAGTCGTTCAGTTTCTGGACGGGCACAGCATTCTGGGCGAGCAGCAGTTTGGGTTTCGGAGCAAAAGAAGCACACATGATGCCATTTTTGACTTCCTTACTGAAGTATATACTGGAATTAACAAGAAAGAATTCGTTGCGGCAGTGTTCTGTGATCTGTCAAAGGCATTTGACTGTGTCAATCACGAAATACTCCTGCAAAAACTGGAGGCATATGGCTTCAGGGGCACAACGTTAGAGTGGTTCGAAGTCGTTATCAAATTGTCAAAACAGACCATTACTCAGAACCACAATCTATATGCTGGGGTGTACCTCAAGGTTCGGTGCTTGGTCCTGTGCTTTTTCTAATATATATTAAAGACATGACAAAGTTGAACATATCAGGAAGGTTCACCCTTTTTGCCGACGACACTACCATTTAATGGCATGATAAGAATGAGGCCAACCTATTTCAAACCATTTCGAGAGATATTGACCGCATTAAAGAATGGTTTGATTCGAATTTACTGTCACTAAATGTCTCCAAAACGAACATACTATACCTCCGCTGTGATCTTCCTCCACTGTTACTAGGCGAGCACACTATACTAAATTAAAGAAACTACACAATTTCTTGGACTCCAGATTGATGCTACCAGGTCAGCATATTAAGCTCTTATAGAGTCCCATTTAAGTTATGGCATTGCTTTCTGGGGGGGCTGTAGCAAAAAACTCTTCAAAATGATTTTCACTCTACAGAAAAGAGCCGTTAGGTACCTATGAAAAGCAAAGTTCAGGGAATCTTGCCGGCCTTTGTTTGAACGTCAAGGTATTCTCACTCTCACTCCACTTTTCATTGTCGAATCAGTCAGTCTAATTCACAAAAATAGAACTAAATTAAAAAATAATTCATCAGATCATATAACTCGGCAACTAAACCATATAAAGTTACCTTTTCCATCAACTAGCTTAATAAAGGACTCGGTTATATATAATGGAGTAGAGACCATAAAAAATTCAAAAATAGTCTTAAACATCTACTTGCCAAGAAAGCTTATTATGAGTTGGAGAAATATCTCAATGAGGTCTTCTAGTATCATCCTGTGGATTTGAATTTTATTGACATGATTGATACTGTTCCATTGCAGATTTTTGCTTTCAACATTGTTTCAAAATTAGTATTACTGTATGTTTTGTATGTTTTATATTCGTTATATTGACTGTTGTATTTTTGCACCCTATCTTTGTCCACAAAAAATACCTTTTCTTCTGACAATAAAGAATATTCTGATTCTGATTCTATCACAGTTTAAGTGGGAATCATTATCGGCAACATTACATTTAATGCATGCCACTTTAGAATATACTTGATACGCCACTGATCACCAAGACTTTATTGTTATCAGCTGCCTCCAATTCAATCACAATGAATGTTTATTTATAAACAACACCAAAAAATCGTATGATTGAAACTCAAAATCAAATTGAAATTCCGATCAAAATGAAGGGGAAAATTTTGCAGTTCTTCTGATATCAAGCTCACAATTAAATCGAGCAGATAAACCGCCCAAAACTCCGATTAATGTGAGAGCACTATGAACACATTAATCATATTTATATTAGCCTTCTCTTTTTGTGAATCAGGGTAGCAGGAGAGTGACCGTTCAAGACCCCTCGTGGGACATGGTATGCACACGAGTTATTAAGCCAAAGCCCGAACATGACCCATGATGATAATTAGAACACAGACGACCTAAGCGATTCCAAGATTCGTCAAGACAACACCGCTGACATTGCATTTATATTTCTTTTCACATAATCATTCTTTATAACAAAAAAGATCAGATTGAATGTAGACTCAAGAGAGTACGTCTGTCTCTGCGCGCCTTGAGTTGAATAGGTCTTTGTCTACTGCTAGGAGTACATCACCTCCACGAGATCCGTAGCTACGATCCTTACGATATACAGAATAGTTTTCGGGAAAAAGTTCGCTATTATAGACAGTATCGCTTCTAAGCCAGCTTTCGGTGAAAGCAATTAAGATATGGTTATTTTCGCAGATGTTTTTCAAAAAAGTATTAGTCTTCGTATGAGGCCCAGGCAGTTTTGATAACATATTACAAGCGTATCTTGAGATTTTGAGGAGCTGCTGGATGTATTCAAGCATTTTTCGAACGAATTGTGGGGAGTCCATTTTTGTATTTGATGGCTAAGTTTGTTTCGCCGTTGCGCTCCCTGTCATTTAGTTCCTGGCGAGTTTTTGAAAAATGCTCGCGCTGTTTAATAGTCTGGTTTGCACGAAAATAGATGTCCTGACATATCCCGTTAGCTTGTAATTTTTTGTTGCTATTGAGCAGGGACAGAACGTGGTCAGCATCAGGTAATTCGTTTTTCACGGGACGACATTTGTTGGGATCGTATTTTCATGATTGTTCTTTATTTCAACGATTTCGCTTTTTGGATCATCCACAGTTTTCTTGAGATTGTTCAGTTTCTCGCTTAAAAGTGTCATCACAGTGGCTGATACTTTCTCGGCCATTACGTTAATGAAGGCTTGCTCTTTTCAGAGTTGCTTTATCATCATGTCGGCGACGTTTTTCATTTTGCTCTGTTGTTCTCTAGTAATGGTGGTGTTTGTGGTTTTTTGAGTTTTGGGGAAAGTTATGCGAATTCTACAATGATATTCCACTTACTCTCGACTCGGGTCCAAGTCTTCTCTTTTCACTAAAAACAGAAGCGCAGGATACTATGTTTTTTGCGATAATCAACGGGAGATAGCTGACATACGTTCGCAATCTGATAACACTCAAAGTGATTAGATCGCATCAATAGTATACTATGTGTTGAAAGCAGTGGGCACCCAAAATAAATCGAAGTTTAATGTGGCATCCAACAAGGTACTTCATCATGAGCTGTGCTGAGCACCTCTTCATCAGGATTCCACAAGATATTTTCCACTGTAACGGGTCCTCTGTAGCCATCTTGACAACGTTTTGACTCCATTAGCTCTATGAGGACATTGAACAATTATGTGGTTGAGGGTTTCTTCTTGTCCACATCCATAAAGGTTATTTTCCATTATCCCAATTTGGTGGAGATGAACAGGGCTACAACAATATGGGGTTCTAATTCGGCAAAGTGCTCACTGCAAATCTACTCGTGAAAATCTTTGATATAAATTCATGAATTGTTAAGACATGTCCGTGTAATGCACTTCAGAGTGACTGGCGATCGTCGGGGCGGGCACCGCAAATTAGGTTTTTGAGAAATCGAGGAACGTTTTTAAAAAGCAACGTTTTTGTTCAAGCTACAGATGAGAACTGATTTTATTGTTTAGATGAGATACAGTTCAAGGCATATTACTTTATTACAATTTTAAGAAATGAAATAAGAAACTGCTGAGTCGTTGAGAACGTCGGATTCTAGGAGGTGAGTAGCTGGAATATGGAAACGTAACTCCTCCCTGCCAAGATGAAAACATATCCGTCGGTTATGTTTTCTCAGATGCTGATATCTTCGTTTTTCTTGGAATCTTTCGTCTAGGGAAATAACCTCGGCCTGATACTTCTGGTATAGATAAAATATAAAACTGCTAGAGTAATCAGAATATACAATATTATCGTCCATAAACTGGTTTTCCGATGTATCGGTTCATTATTAATTTCGTTGATTAGCTCCTTCTGAATATTCATATCGTTTTGGATGTTCATCAGTTTCTGTACGTTTATTGAAGACATATCTAAGGTTCCGGGGTCGTACTCCATTTTTGTATAGCTTGAATTGAAGTCCAGTTCGGGTAGTTGAATCTGTTCGTAGAATATCTTCGGATTGTTGTATGTCCGAATAATATGTTGGTTGATAGAAATTTCGCAATTTGGGGTTAATTCCAATATATAAGTGCCTACTAATTGCACGTTTTCTTGTAGAGTTCCACATTTCTTGACTGCTACAGTTTTTTGAGGGGCCACTACTATCCACTTATCTGCCATGATCTTAGTGATTTGGGTATCGACTATCGATATCGGGATCGTGTAGCAATTACTGATATTCTTGGAGAACCTGAGAAGTTCGACTTCACATGGTGTGTCTTGAGATGATTGAATCACATTGTCTTGATTGCATAAATACTGATTGATTGATGTTTCTATGCAATGTTTTTCAAGATAGACGAAGTTGTGCTCGTTGGTGATCAGGAATTTGGATTTAGGTATGATGACGTTGAAGGACATATTTTTTATCATGGGCAAAGGATATAAATGGTAATATTGATAAATTTCTCGGTCTACTAGAGGTACTTCAATAATAAAGATAATTTGATTTTGTTTTGAGTAACTTTTGATGTTCATAACATTCTCGAATGAGAGTAAGTTTTCTATACTTGCCTCGAAAGGTAGTTTCGTATCTTGTAATATTGTTGAGATTTTGCGAATTTCTTGAAGCAAATCTGACGGTTTGATAATCGAGTTATGCAAGGTATTAAGTTTCGCAAATGAAATTGATACTTCTATTTTATCTAGAACATGAAGGATTGTTTGAAACATGGAAGTGATCTGCGATAAAATCATTTGAATCATAAAGAAATGACTGCCACTTTTGTTGATGGTACTATGTTCAATTAGTTCGGTAATTTGCTGAATTTTAGTTTTTAATACCAGCTGATTATGAGATAGGTTATTTGATACTTCTAAGAAATTGTTCACGGATGTGTTGAGAATGGAAATTTGGTTGTCGAGAATATGTTTGATTTTATCTTGATTGTTGCTCAATTGATTTATCTTCGAATCATATTTTTCGGCATCTTTTTGATCTAAGTTTCCGGTTATACATTTTATCATTGATCCTAATCCGTCTATTATACCACGTTTTTGTCTTTTGATTGTATTAAGGGGATTCAACTGTTCGATTTGATCGATTATTTTATTTTCTAAAGTATATATGATGTTATATGAGTTGAAAAATTCTGATTTGTACGATTCGCTAATGTTGAATGAATGTTTTAATTCATCGAATCTTGACTTGAGAATTACGAACTCGTTGATAATTATTTTTGAATCGAAAATATGTATGAATGACCAATAGTTATTGGTTATTTGAGCACTGCCTAGTCTGAATGGAAGAATTCCAGGATTGTTTTCTATCTTGTGGAACGGTAATGCATTCAAGGCGTTTCTTGAAGGGGTGTAGAAGTAGATGAACCTGAAAAAGGTTTCTGTAAGTCTTTCAAGTGTACCGTAATTATCTTTGCGTTTTTATTATTTTTTATCTTAGCTTTATTGTTATCCATAATTTCTAGTAATGTATATGGACCAATAAACTTATTCTTATTTTTCGTTCTAGCATTAGATCTTTTATAAACAGTTTGGTTGACTTTGAATTGTGTTTGAGTTTCACCAGATTTATTTATTTTTTCTAATACTGTCTGTTTGTCCTTGTCTTGTTTCTCTTGAATAGTTTTATATAGAGCGTCCAATTTATCTTTGTGGGAATGAATATAGTCTGAGTAAAAATTTGCAGGGATTAAATCGAATGGATCTCTTGATGTCGTATGACCAAAAGTCAATTCGAATGGTGTGAATTTTGTTGCCGAATGTAAGGTACTATTATAGGCTATAATTGCATAAGGCATTAGTTCGGTTACAGGTTTATTAGGATCTTTCTCTTTTAAAAGTCTTAAATGTTCTATCAAGGTTGAATGAAATCTCTCTACAGGTGAGTTCGACTCGTGATGATTAGGTGTTGTAAGGTGAACTTTTATTTTTTGAGCTTTCAGAAGTTCTGTGACAGAAGAATTCCTGAATTCACTGCCATTGTCGGATACTATAGTCTCTGGGACTCCGTCTATTGAAAAATATTGGATTAATTTGTCGACAACTGATTTTGATGTTTTCGTACAAGAAAAAGCTTGTCCAAGTTTAGTGAATTTGTCAATGATTGTTAGAAATGATTGGGATTCATAGAAAAACAGGTCAATATGAAGAATTTGGAAGGGTTTTGAAGGGGTTTCTGTAAGAACAAGGGGTACATATGGATTTTGTCTAGAGTATTTAGCTTTCTGGCAAATTTCGCAATTATTTATATAGTCTGTTATGTCGGTCTTCATATTTTTCCAATAATAGTTCTCTTTTATTCTTTCGTGAGTTTCAGTCATTCCACGGTGATTGGTTTTACTTTCATGTTGGTGTTTTAATAATATTAATTTTTCGTCCTTTTCTGATACATTGTTGACTAATTTTGTGCATTGGAATAGATTCAGAGTTTTGAAATCGTTCATATACATTTTAGTGAAAAACGGTATTAGATCTTTGTTTTGAAAATAAATATTATTTCTGTCAGGATTAACATGATACATAAGAACAGATTTACTTTGTAAAACGTCGTTAAGCGGAATCTTTATATTTTTTATTGTATGTCTATCAAATTTAGTTTCTTCGATTACAAGATTAGGATGGGGATTTCTGTCTAAAATAATTTGGTAAGGTTTGTTGTTAATAATTTCATCGAGAATGGGTATTCCATCGTTTCGTGTGTCTTCTGCATTTGTATGTACAGTGTTGTTAGAGTTGTCCTGTGTTTGTAGTGTTTCTAAGTTATCGTCAAAGTTTTGTGGGTTTTCAGCATAACTTCGTAAAAATTCTAAAATATCTTCATCTGCTCCACCAGTGTTATTAGTTAATGATTGAGTTTCATTGATATTCAACTGAATTCTAGAAAGGGCATCAGCATTGAGATTTTGTTTTCCTTTTTTATAAATTATTGTGTAATCATACTCTTCAAGTTTTAGTCTCCATCTGACAAGTTTGCTGTTTGGTTCTTTAAGATTAAAAAGCCAAACTAATGGTCTGTGATCAGAATATATAGAGAATTTTTTTCCGAATAGGTATGGACGAAAGTATTTACATGCCCATACGATGGCAAGCAATTCTTTTTCGATGGTGCTATATTTCTGTTCAGTCTCGTTTAAAGTCCGAGAAGCGTATGCCAGGGGTTTGTCATTTGGGATGTTACCTTGTGAAAGCACGGCTCCTAATGCATAGTTAGATGCATCAGTAGTGAGGATGAATGGTTTGGAAAAGTCGGGGTATTGGAGAATTGGTGAATTTATCAAAAGATTTTTCAAGTGTTCGAAAGATTCAATGAAAGAGGGGGAATGAACGATTTTTTCATCTTTCTTTAAGCATTGAGTCAAAGGTTTGGAGATTTTAGCGAAATCTTTTATGAATCGGCGGTAATAACCAGCTAACCCTAAAAAAGATTTGATTTCTTTGGATGTTCTGGGGATTGGGAAATTTTTGACTGCTGATATTTTGTCGGGGTTAGGTTTTACTCCATTAGGTGTTATTAAATGTCCGAGATACGCTACTTCATGTCGTAAAAATTCGCACTTATCCAATTGTAGTTTGAAATTTGAAAATCTAAGTCGTTGAAAAACTTTTTTAAGTCGATCTAAATGTTCGTCTAGTGATGTCGAATAAATGACTATGTCGTCGAGATACACGGAACAAATTTCGTTCTGTAGACCTCTCAGAATATTATTCATAACTCTCTGAAAAGTCGAAGGCGCATTGTTCAGTCCAAAAGGCATTCTTTTGAATTCGTAATGTCCAGTGTCCGTTGAAAAAGCTGTCTTCTGAATATCGTCTGGTTTCATTTCAATTTGATGAAAACCGTTCGCCAAATCTAATGTGGTAAAATATTGACTTCTGCCAAGCTTATCCAATATGTCAGAAATATTGGGAAGTGGGAATTTGTCATCTACTGTTTTCTCGTTAAGTTTACGATAATCGATGACTACACGCCATTTTCGTTCATTCGAAGCATCGAGTTTCTTTGGGACAACCCAGATGGGGCTTGACCAAGGTGAATTTGAATTTTGAATTATGCCGGATTCTAACATTTTAGAAATTTGGGAATGTACTTCTTGTTTGTGGACATGTGGGTATCGATATGACTTCGTAAATATAGGAGAATCGTTTGATAATTTAATTTCATGTTTGACCTGATTCGTAAATGTCAAAGGTACTTTTTCACAATAGAAAATGTCTCTAAATTCATAACAGAGTTTACGGATTGCTTCGTATTCTTCTTTGTTACAGTGATTGAGTCTGATATTTTTTAAATTTTCTTTCAAAAGGTTTTCGTATTGCTTATTCGTTTCATAGAAAGTTTCGTTGTTTTCAATAAAATTGGTTTCGTTTGTGTCAATTTTTTCAATGTCGAGAGGTTCGAAAAATGTCAGTTTAATTGGATTTTCGGAGGGGTTAGTTAGCGTAGTTATAGCAAAATAATTTTCTACATTGACTAAGGCTTCTGGCATCTCTATTTTGTCAAAATCATTATAATTTAGAATTCCTAAACCTTGCGATTGTTTAACTGGCAATTTAGTTATCATTTGGGTTCTTGGAGGAATAATGATTACGTGAGGTATTGTTTCGTTTTTAGTTTCTGAAAAATTTGAGATATTCTGTTTCTTAGGAATTTGATGTAGATCCTTGTCCGTGTAATGTATAGGAATGGTTGTATTTCTTGTTTCTAAATGATGAGTGTTCAGATTTACGTTGGCACAAAGTTGAGTCAATAGATCCAATCCAATGAGACCGTCAAACTTTTGGGAAAAATCGAAAAGATAAAATTTATGATTTTCGGTGGAATTAAAGGTTGGAGGTAATGGGATGTATATGATTTCATTATGCAAGGAACTAGCATGTGCAGTACTTACTTGAAATAATTCATTCTGGATATGATTTGGAAAATATTTACGAGCTACCGACTGCGCCAATTAGGTTTTTGAGAAATCGAGGAACGTTTTTAAAAAGCAACGTTTTTGTTCAAGCTACAGATGAGAACTGATTTTATTGTTTAGATGAGATACAGTTCAAGGCATATTACTTTATTACAATTTTAAGAAATTAAATAAGAAACTGCTGAGTCGTTGAGAACGTCGGATTCTAGGAGGTGAGTAGCTGGAATATGGAAACGTAACTCGCACCCCTCGTTCCTACAATAACTGGTAGGACTCAGGCACCAATCGCACCGAACTGATGCCAGAATTGAGGCAGTAGTGGGCTGTATCTAGTGATCCTATCCCTTCGTCCCTGAGCGAGGTAATCATTATCCTCGTGGCGGACAGAAATGTCGACCACGAAGACCCTTCCCTGTCATTGAATGACCATGTCCGGTTTAATGTTTCCTCCCCCAGGAGCCCTGACAGTGGGCTCTACCAGAACTACTACCTCCGGGCCTTGCTTTCGAACAGCTCGCACAACGAGGTCGCAAATCTTGTTGTGCCTTCGGATTCTGGCGGGTTTGGTGAATTTACATTGACCGACAATGTGACCCAAGTCTTCAGCTGAGAGCCACATTGTCTGTAGGTAGAATCCGGTATCGGAGCAGATCGACTCATGGCTATCCTGTGAGCACAAGAGTTGGTTCGCATTCTGAGGGCAGTGATCAGGCTTCAGTAGTGCAGCATCACTGAGCCAAGTATTCGAGCACGGAGAGTGGGCGAAGGCCGCGGCCGATTTCCCCTGCGAACCTTGTCTGCTCCATTTGCGGAGCTCAATATCCCTAATCTCCGTGGAATAGAATTCCAAGGTGTTGTCCTCCAAAGGCCAATTTAATCGGGCACACTGAGACAGGCGCTCAAGACGACTTTCCAACCCAGTCTCAGCGTGCAGAGCTCTCATTGCGGATTGCGGGGTCGGGGTTCCGCAGAAATTTGACCTCGGCTTCCAGGGCTGATGATGAGGTTAGGAGCAACTCTAATCTCTGTATACCTAGCCCCTCGTCTTTCTTTGCACAATATAATGGCCCATTCGTTGTTGCTTGCGGCAAATGGAAAATTTCCTTTATCACTACCCGCAGCTCCTGGTCCATCTCTCTGATGATATTGAGAAAAGGTAGCATCATCGCTATTCTGTACAGGTAGTGTGGGACTAGGCATCGAGTACTTCTTCCCCTCAGCTGTTAGCCAGACTGAGAGAGGACCCTCCCGCCGTTAGGCATAAGGCCACTGTGCTGTATATACTTTTACAGCGAAACCACTCTCAGGGGAACCCATCCCAACTCCTCACTCCAAAAATCAGCGGTTTACAGTTACTCATTCTAATATCTCGTTACAACAATATAAGCTAAATGCAATCATTTTTATAAATAAATATATCTTCTATTTCATCATTTACTCATCACCACTCACCTGAAAACATTCATTCTCCTGATTCTTATAATTTACAATTTCTCACCTATACAATTTACCATTCCAATTTCCCAATTCTAATTATGTGATATTAACTGAATCTATAAACTCATAAATTGAAATACATTCTATTTCATCATTCACTCGTCCAATCTTTCCTGAAACATTCATTCTCTCACCTATTCTACATGCATCATTCCCTCTGCCCAGTACCGTATCCAGTCTGGGTTTGTCGAGAGGCCGCCGACTCCCAGCTCCCTCAATTGTTCTTTAAGTTTCCTCCTTGCAGCTTCACGTCTATCACTCGTGCATCTATATATAACGAGATCGCTATCCTCACCTTCTCCCAGGTCACAATGCGGGCATGCTGCTGACACCTCTTGGAGGCTGAATCTGTGCAGGTAAGCATTCAGCCGGCCATGTCCTGTCAGTAGCTGTACTGCCAAGTGGTCAAACTGGGGTCTCTTCCTACTTACCGTCCTGAAGTGTTTATACAATGTCCTTCCTGTATCCCCATTCTCCCACTGGCTATTCCAATCCCGTATGATCTTCCTTTCTTTCTTCTTGGCTATGGCTCTTCTGGTAGTCCCTTATTGTGGTGCATCCCGTTCCGTGGCGCTCTGCACAGCCATCTCCTCCGCAACCTTGTTTCCAGTGTTTTGTTGTCTTTGTTCCCAGGTCACCGCAAGCACTCTACTGGTTTGGTCATGTATCCATCGCTGTACGATTGTTGCTTGTTTTTGTCTCGTAAGTGGTTCCCGCAGTTCACTGACGAAACCCTGGGAGTCAGTTTTAATGCAGATGTTGTCTGCTGGACCAGCCTCTTGTAGTCCCCATTCTGCTGCCACTTGTGCGGCTATTTCTTCAGCCTCGTGGATGGTTAGATCGTCGTCCAGCCTGAAACCCGTCCTTATCCATTGCCCCTGCCTATTTTGATAGGCCAGTCCCATACCTACCGCCCCTTCTGTTTTGCTGGCGTCCGCATAAATGGTTATTTGGTAATCACTCGCCTCTTTAATTCTTCCTCTCATCAGGGGGTGGGGTCTGTCTATTGTTTGAATTCTCCTCTCCTTTTGGCTGCTATAATATTCTTCAAAGTAGGTGTACATGCAGGTAGCTTCTATCTCCAGAGGAGGGCATCCTGCCAGGGCGTGTAGCGCTGATGTTGGGGTGGTCTTGTAAGCTCTCGCGATGCTCCTCAGGAACGGTCTCTCCATAGCTCTTAGCTGCCTTTGTTATGGGTGGCACATGCCTTCTCCCCCCATACTTCCGCCCCATACAATATGATCGGCCGTATCGCTCCCTCATAGATCGCTTTCTGCGTATCCGAATTAGTCCCCCAAGTTTTCCCAGCAATGGCGAACAACTTACTGCTGATGTTGCTGATTTGTCCTCTTTTATTGATCAGATGTGCTGTCCAGTTTAGTTGTGTATCAATGTGTATTCCTAAACATGACTGTTTTTTACAATTATATTTCTCGTTCCCATTTTCAACCTTGGGGTCCTAATCCGTTGTTTTCCTCTTGTTTGGAAAAATACGGCCTCGGTCTTATCCGTATTGTATGAGAGTTTCATGGCATGTGCCCACCTTTCACACTTGTGCCACGCTGTGTTCCATTTTGTTTCAACCTCTCTCAATGAGAAACCACTCAAGAGGAGCACCTGGTCGTCTGCAAACGCCTGGCAGTGGGTTCCCTCCTCCCCGTTGAGCTCCTCAAACCAGCCTTCCATTATTGTGGTCCATAATACGGGTCCCAGGCTGGACCCTTGAGGGCACCCCCGATTGGCAAATTGCACGAGGTCCTCGTTTATTATCGTTCGATTTTCTAGAAAGCTTTTTACGCATTTGATCAAATCAGTAGTTACATTGGCCTTTAAAAGATTTCCTACTATTGCCGCTGGCCAGGCTGTATTAAAAGCGTTTTGTAGGTCAAGCGTCACCACCAGCACGTGCTTTCTCTGCTCTTTGTGTTCTTTTATTTTGTTTATGAGTTTCTTGACGGCTTCAATCGTGTCGTGACCTTGTCGAAACCCGTACTGGTGGTCGCTGATCTTGTTGTTTGCTTCTAGCTGGTAGGTTAGCCTAGTGTGGGACTAGGCAGGTGGTGATTAGGTGTACCTTCTGGTGCGGTTTCAGCTTGAGCCTTTTTGCTCTGCTCAACGCTGATGCTATGGAAGCTCCCATGCCCTTTGAAGATATGCCGTACCAAGGCGATTTCTTTAAACCGAGGTACTCCAGGGTGTCATTGGCCCCCAATGCCGACATTGCCCTACCATCATCAAGTGTCAGACCTGGGTCTGCTGAGTACCAAGAGTCTTTGTCTTATTCATTTGGAACGAGGCGCACTTCCCGGCAGATAGACACATCCCCAGTCCCCCGAAATACGCCTCGACCGTGCTTAGCAGTCGCCTGGCTTGTGAAACTGTGCTGGCGACCACCATCAGATCGTCAGCAGAAGCCAGGCTGGAGATACACGTCTCCTCATTTATCTGATACCCAGGCTGACTTTCCAGCGCTAACAGCAGCGGTTCTATTGCTGCGTTGAATAGAAAGGGATTCATGGGGTCCCTTTGCTTGACCCCGCGCTGGAGGCGTATACAGACTGACACCTTATTTATGTTGATTAATGTTTCCACATCCTGGTATGCATCTTCCACGATCCGCACCACTGGAGCGGGAAGACCTTTTTGTCTGGGTGTGAACACCACGCTATCCCGAAGTTTCCGGTCGAGTATACCGAAGTACACTCGACTCAGGACGGAGGAGATGGTTTACGGCCGATAACTTTCAGCCTTCGTTCCATCCTTACCCTCCTTCGAAATGAGCGTGGTTCGATTCTTCCGCCATTCACCTGTTTTTTTTGGTGCAAACCATCTTCAGGTTTAGAAGGCGGAAGAGCACTTCTCTGGCAGCTGGGCCTTGGACTGCTTCATGCGATGCACCCGTTCAGTTATGTCCTGAACCGAAATAACCGACAAAACAGATCCCACCTGCTTTGCCGGCAAGCACAGTCCCCTGCGGCACTCCATATTCAATAATAGTTTCGGTACTGAGAGTACTCACAGATTGAAGCCTGTTAAAGAGGTAGCTTTCGAAAAACTTCAAACAATTATTACGTATACCGACATCTTCTAAGGACCGCAGGAGAAGACGATGGCTCACCGTATCAAATGCTCTCGACAAATCCACAAATATACACAAGCGCGGCCTGCCCTCATTAAGACATTCGTTGATTTTCGTTATGAGGGAAATAACAGCGCCCTGCGTAGATATTTTTTCTCTAGACCCATATTCTTGCTCTGACGAGATTCGATACTCTTTTAAATAGTTAACGAGTCTTAGTTTAACTAATTTCTCGAAGATCTTAGCTACATGTGTGATCAAAGAGATCGGTCTATAATTATTGATGTTGGTTTCGTCGCCTTTCTTGAATATAGGTGCGACGATCGATTTTTTAAGGGCTGATGGGTAAATGCCGTTTTCTATACAGTTGTTGAAGATGAATGTAAGTGGATGTACTATATAATGACTGATCAGTTTCAAGGTTCGGATTTGATATTGTCGGTCCCTACTGCCTTTCTGTTTTTTAGTTCTGAAATAATCCTCTGAATCTCTTCTGCAGTGATGGGTGCAAAAACAAAAGAATTAGCTATGGACTTACTTTTGAAATTATAATTCTCATCTACTTTTATTCGATTAGCTAGTGTTTTACCAATTTTGCTGAAACCGTTATTGAATTCGTTGGCAATTTCATAGTTATCCACCAACAATTTTCCCGTTTCTACATTTTTTCAGTATCTATGCAACGTTGTTGCTTTTTTGTTTTACTTATTTGTTGTACTACATTCCATAAGTCCCTAGAACTAGATTTGTTCCTGTCAATTTGTTCTTTATAATAATGAAATTTAGCTTTTTTTATCAGTGAATTCAAATTGTTTCTATACGTTTTATATTCATTGTTTATTTCATTGTTTGGATGTGGTCCATTGATGAAGAAATTGAATACTTACTTGTTTTTATTAAGGCCTTATTGAGACATGTGGTTCCCAATAAGGCCAAAGTGACATTTTAGTTATTCGTGTCCACAAAAGTGTGATTTTTGTTTTTGAAGTAATTTTGTTCCATTCATTGAGTTAAATGAATAAATATTGATATTCCAAATTACCATTGCGTTCCCATCATAAACCTGCAAGTTAGGCATTTACAAAATTTTATCATTATTATTATTATTATTTGGTGCACCTACATTACAACAATCAAGAGATTATCATATAGAGTTTTATTTGTATGTTCCTAATATAAATGTACGACTTTTATACTTCTGCTATTGTTGACTTGTCCTATATGACATGTTATCTTACAGGCTAAATGAACTATTCTATTTTAAACTATTCTATTCTAAACTATTTTATTCTATTCCATCCTCGGTCCATCACTATCATCAATATCGGGATCATATTGGGAGAAAAATTGGGCAGCCGTCATAGTCCTCCATTTCAACAGCTTCGACTCATTTTTATCTGGAGCAAAATGAGACTCCTGACTCCAGTTATAGCAAACAACGTCCGATTCTTTAGCTCTAGCATCCACTGCAGGTTCGTTGTTCTTTGGATGATTTTTCAGTTTCATCCGCTGATTCTGAAACCATACCTTCACTTGGCGCTCGGTCAATTCGAGATGTTCTGCTATTTCGAGCCTTTTACGTACATCAGGGAATTTGCAAAGCCTGAATTCGTGGTCCAAATATTCCAACTGCTTTGTAGTGAACGCAATGCGTTTCCTTTTTTTTGGTTGATGTTTTTGTATAACATCGTATCTAGGAACTAAAGATGTTGTTGGAGAAACATCGTCACGAATGGGATCCATTATTCTTCCGTTTGCCACGACTAACAAAGAATGAAACTATCGCAAGTAATGATATTTCGGATTTCAAAGATGCTTTTATACCGGAGACCACGCCCACTTAATCCTATACTTGACCAATGAGATGATCACACTTTGTGAAACAGGAACAATCATCTCAGGTACTGATTTTATGACATCTTGGAAAATAGCTACCTGAGGAACACAAATTATTTTATTGGTGAGTAAAGTTTGTAATTCAGCAGACTCCATCTGTATCTCAGGGGAAATATCAGTGGAATATTCTCAATTGTGAAATGTGAATTTTCGATCGATGAATTTCACCTGCCTTCAAAATTCATATTTTAAATGTTTATCCAAGGGCCCTGTGATGAGGGTCTTCGTTGATGAATGGAATCGTCGCGGGACAAACTCCTATATCTGTGTCACTCGATAATACAAGATCTAAAACTCTTCCATTGTTATTCTTCACATTATTGAACTGTTTTAAATTTGCTGAAGAGAAAAAGTTTATGAAATATTGGCTTTTTTCGTCAGTGGCGCCGGACGGATTGAGACCATGGAGGTCACAGTTATTATCCTCTTCCCAGCTCAAGTTTGGGAGATTATAGTCGCCAATTATAGCAAACAAATGCTGTGGAATATCATTGATGACATTTTCTATTTGTTTAAGGTGCGGCATCAAATCATCCGCATTTACAGTCGGAGGGACGTAAACACAACATTAATATAACCTCCTACCCCCATCCAGTGCCACTGATATCCATATTGCTTCAATTTTGCCATTGAAACACTATTGCACATTAAATCATTATGAACCGCTACCATAACTCCTCCTCCGTGGCACTTTCCACTAGACACTAAGTCACGATCCCTGCGAAATACCTGGTATGATGGTGGAAACAGCTCTGAGTTCAGGATATCCCCATCAAGCCATGTTTCAGTAATGCAAATAGTTTGGAATTCAAGAGATGAAGCAGCTCTTGAAAATTGATCAATTTTGGTTTTCAGTCCTCTGGTATTTTGTTAAAATATGTTTATTTAGTTCGCTGAATTTTCTTGGGTGCTGACACTTCTGTAGTGCTGAAACTGTGTAATTTTAGGAGTCATTTTGAAGTCTTTTTAGGGTATCTTCATCTGTAACGAGGATTGCTCGAGAGCCTTCAGATTTCTTCAAGAATATTTTTCCATGTTTGGCCCAGCAGTATCTATGATTTTGTTTTTTTTTTTGAATTCATGGGAGAGGTCGAACGACATTATGACCATGAAGTGATCAGTTAGGTTTGTTTTAAATATATAAGAGTTAATCTTTATTTCCCTTTGGATTTTTTTATTTGTGATTTCTAGAAAAACATGGTCGATTAGTCCTGATGTTGTTTGAGTAACCCTAGTGGGTTTGTTGATGAAGGAAAAATATCCCAAGTTGGCCATCAAACAAATATATCGATTGGTTTTAGGATCAGAAGTATTCAATATATTTATATTTATATCACCAATGAAAATTTGTATATCTGTATCAGCCAATATGGAAGAAGTCTCTATCCCTTCATACAGAGAAACTCGATGTTGTCTACAGACAATAAAATCTTAATGTTTAAATCCATGATACCCCCATTTTTGACTTACGCCTGCCCTGTATTCTGCAGTGCATCGCGAACCCAAATTGAGAAGTTGCAGATTTCACAAAACAAGGTGTTACGAATTATCAGACACGACAACCGTTACACTCGTATTAAGGATATGCACGAGACCGCCGGAATACCGAAAGTTAGTGAATTCATTTTGGAAATATCGAATGAATTCTACACCCATCAAATCAAAACAGGTAAATCAACAGAAAACCTGACAAAAATCAGAGCTCAACAAAATTTAACTCTTAAACACGGAATAATATACGAGGGCACAGGAGTGTTCATCGGTATTCTGACCGATCACGGTACTCTGCGGAAACACAGACACAGAATGGGATTGGAAGAAAACCCGTTATGTAGATTCTGTGAACTAGAAGATGAAACTTCACTGCATATCATCTTCCAATGCCCTGCAGTAATGGAGAAGAGGCGCCTTCACCTAGGCGACCCAGATCCACAGGGATTTCAATGCGAGGAAGGCACTATCAGGAATATCCTGACCTTTTGGGGGGAGATCTTCGATTAGAGCCACCAGCTATGTGAGGGACGTCAAGGGATTACCTATACGTCTGGGGGCGCTACGTGCCCCAACTCCACAGTCGAAACTCAAGGTCGACATTATAATAATAATATGTATTCTCCCAGAAACTTCATTCAAGAATAATTGTATAACTCTATCCTAGAGTAGTTCAGGAAGTCTATACATATCAAAAATGTTTCCTCAAATACTAGAACTTTGACAGGCTATGTGCATTTTGATTGTGCCAACTAATTTGGTCTCATCAGAAGAGGGGTATTCACCAGAATGATAAACCACCACAGTTATAGTAGTAGTGAAATGTAGCCAGGTGTCACATGTTTTGTATTTTAGGAGTTGTTTTTGTGTAAAAACAAATATACCTAGAAGACAAGCACATATTTTGGTAGTTTCGAAAACTTTCTTCTTTTTATGTCCATGAAAGCTGTATTCAGCAGCGAATCTATCGCATATAATTTTTTTGCAGAAATCGCCTGCTACAGTCTTTGTAGTCCCTTCCACCAATCATACAAAGATTATCCACATGTGAAAAATAAATTCAATTGAGAGTACATAACCAGCAAACCATTAATGAAATTAATAATTTTCATCCATCATGTTCCTGATAGAGGGTGGTTGTTTGGATAACTTCAATTATTGAATGGAAAAATATATGCAAAATTACCAGAACGTAAACCTCGACTTTTTTCTGAATATAAATTATCTCTTCAAACAAGAACCATCATTATAGGTACACTTCTAACTCTACCTAGCATGAATGTAAAAGAGCACTTGGATAAATATAAACACAACAGTGAGTTTCATGATTATAATACAAGGACTAAAAGGAATATTATTGCGATTCTTGCAAATCGACTCCAAGAGGCCCAACAAGCTGTCAACTTTTATGGCCCAAATTTCTTCAACAAATTACCTGATGATTTCAGAATATTAAACATGGAAATGTTTGAGCTGAAATTGAAACAGTATTTATTTGGAAAAGGCTTTTACTCCTTTCAAGAGTTCACAAACATTTCGACGCATATTTTATGGTTTCCAATGTTTCTTCAGAAGAGTTGTCTACAATTGTGAAAGTTTATTTTATATATATGTGTGTGTTTTTTTTCATTTGTTCACATGTGACACATGTGTCTATATTTTCAACCCATTGTTTACATGTTTAGTACTCTCGACTTTTACCTTTTTGACGAGTGTAAACATTGTATAATATAGTAACACAATAAGCTAAACTAAACTCTGTTTATATTGTATATGTCATACAAGAAAATTAGATGTTTTCTCAAGTCCAAAATAATCCAAGAAATCGAAGATTCAAGAAATTCGAAACCAGAAGAAGTTACCAATTATTCCAAGAACAAGAATAATCGTTTGACCTGACATAACTTCTAGTTTATGCTCGTGTAAGGGGTTTCTCACTACTAGAGCGTTATTTGGCGCCCCAACTCGGGTACTAGTATGAAATCTCGGGCGCCACCTATATTATAGTGGTAGGTCCACTTGCACCGGGCAACTATCAGTGAAGAAAGTTTGTCCAGGGGTCTAGGTTGTCTGTAAGAGTGACACTATGAAGGTTTCAATGCCCTGAATCTAGTTGCTCTGGTTAATGAAATAAAACAAACAAACTCAATTAATTCGTATATTCTTTCAACGATTAAGTAAATGATCAAACTCAAACTAATGCTATCCTACTACCTATTCTTACTATACAAATATTTACATGAAATCCGAATCCCCGAATCTGGCAAGCTAATTTTCCCGAGCACCCGGTATAACGAATGTAAGCGGTTAGTGTTGAGAGATATATACCAACAATCTCACACAGGCGGTCAGCAAAAAGCAAACTACTAAAGCACAGCGGTTTATTCTATTACACGAGCTCAAGCAAAGCACATGCAACAAAGTCCTTGGGGAAATGATAACTCATACAGGTCGAGAAAACCCCGCCCCTGTACCGCTATCACCTCCCAAGTCTCTCCAGGAAAATGAGCAGAGCCCTCTCTTCCTGCCAAGAGTCTACACTCGCTCTCTCTCTCTCACGCTCACTCGGTTCAGACCTGTCTAGCGGCTTCCTTACGAGATTGACCAGAGTTCTAGCGAACGTCCCTGGGGGAATGATGACTCATACAGGTCGAGAAAACCTCATCCCTATACTGCCATCACCTCCCAAGCCTCTCTGGGAAAATGAGCAGAGCCCTCTCTTCCTGACAAGAGTATTCGCCCACTCTCTCTCTCTCGCAGAAACACCACTGCTAGGATCGGAATCCCTTGAAATGAGCAGAGCCCTCTCTCGCAGGAAACAGATCCAACAGGTACCAATATCAGTACAGGTCGGCTCACCTTCTGACAATTCGGTCCACTGTTGCGGTCTCAGCAGTGTTGGTGTGTTGTCTTCGCGGTCTCGAAGTCAACGACCGCTTCACCGTCCGATCGCTCAGATTTATACCCGATTTCCCCACTCTACTTAGACGGTGGAGTAGGAACTGCTATGCGCATCGACGAGTCCTGAGCTTCACGTATGATGAACTCGATGGCTTCCCGGTAATCAATCGCGCTCAAAAACAATTACGAGAAATCCACCTCGCGCTTACACAATAAACCTTACATCGGAACCGGTGTATTCTTCTCAACACGAAAAAGAACGGAGTCGCTAGCTTGCCAAATACCAAAACAATAAATTTCAGTAACTTCGTTACATCCCCCCCTCACTTCATAAAAAAAAATAATCCCGCATTATTATTTTTTTTCCGTTTACTCACCAAAATAAAAAAGAATATATCTATATATATATAACCAAAATTAACAGAAATTTTAAATATTCCGGCTTCCTACTAATGCCTGGGGTGGACTCTGGCATACGGGCACCCGCTTGTAGGACAGAGTCTTCTCTCCTCTCGTCGTGAGGATCCGGGCTTCGGCACATGAGTTCTTTGGACCTCATAACTTGCTACCGCTTTTGGATCGCAAAGTGAAAGTACCGGAACCCAGAAGGAGAATAAGTACAGTACCACGGCTACACTTCAGTGAAAAGGGGTGTGGTTCTTTATTGAACAGACTTGAATTGTATTAATCTTTGCTTGGGGAAGGTTAGTATATGGTAATGAACATTTTAGTGCTTAATAGATACCTTAACTCAAAATATAACAAATCAGGTTCATGAACAAAAACTACAAAATAACTATATATGGCTTCCTTTGAAATCAAGATGAAATGCAATTCAAATGACGTAATAAAACAAAAATAATACGATATTGAAACCCTACTTGGCTGCCCGCAAATAGCAGAATTAGGTTAGTAAAAAAAAATAATGGAAAGACTGCACCTGTTTTTCACAGTTGCTACTATTGGTTTCTCCTGTGTAGTACCTATTTTTCTTTTCTGGTAGTTCTGACTGCAACCCAAATGAATATATCTTTCTATGCCAATCTTTAAGCAAGTGGAAGAATTAATAATTTTACACCGTTTTCAGCAAGCATCCGGTACCAATAATATGAAAAACGAGTTGTTCTATTCGAGGAAAAAAAAGCTCGAGTAGTGAAAGCTGCCTAAAATATCATAAAAACAATAATTCAATAACTTGAAGAATAAAAATAATCGTGTGTATTCATCAAATATGCATTCATACAGTAGCCATACGTTCACCACAAAAATGCAATTGAAAATGAACTGAAAAGCGAAAACTAATTTGAAGTAAAAATATGAACCTCGAAGATGTTCCTGAGGCGATGAAAAACACAGACAAATCCCTTTTTCAAAAGGTGAGATCTCAAACAAAACCAACGATGAGATCCGTATCGTTATATGCCAAATCCACCATCAAATATAGGCGAGAATAGTCAACAATTCACATTGACAATAAATAATTATTAGAACCAAAATTATTTATATTCCAACCGCAATAAACGATGTCTGTTTTAAATTTCATTCAAAACCACAATTCCCAGATTCTCGGGACGGAGGTAGCCAGTAGTACAAAAAAACTATTTGAGTCTGTTGTTTTTACGAGAATTCAACAATATACAGGATGTTCTTCAGAAACTAGCCGCATTGATTTTCAATGTGATATGGAACGTAACAAACTTTGTCGCACCTTCCTTCCACACCAGCAGTGTTTGGACATCACGCCGACCTTGCCACATCGGGAACAGAACACCCTGACCGTCTCTCGACAAGTCGTTCTGCGGTGTCCCACCTGTCCGCAGCGCCAAAAAGTGTCCGGAAATATAGGAACGTACCCGGCTCTCCGCCTTCTCTCCTCTGCCACGCGTTTCTCATGGGCCTGGAGGGTCCAATACTCATCCCGCCTAGGGTCCTCCTCGGCCGGGACATCTAACTGGCTCGGGCCGAACTCCTCGCACCTCTTCGGGACAGGTTTAGGCTCGGGGGCGGTTTTTGTTGCCGGGGTCGGTTCCGGGTCTAGTCGGTCTGTCTCATCCAGTGCCTTCTCCAACTCCTGGATGATGTCCTCGGCGCAGATGATTTCTAGGATAGGGCTCTCCATCCTTCTTCTGATACTCTATAATAAATTTATTATTTTCCCTATAATAATGACTTTAATGGTGCGACCATCGGAGGTGCACAAACGGATGCGGATGCGTCGGTTGGCAGGTACCCCTGGATCCCGTAGTGCTCGAAGCCTTTCGCGCAGTTCCGGGGACCACGGAGCATTTGGTCCCAGACCGAGAAGCACCGACGCAATCTTCTGCCGTTCCGTTTCCCGGCGGTTGTTGTCGGTAACCGTCGGATCGGTTTGCAGCTCCCCTTCGGACGGCTGGTTCACGGGGGGGCCTTGATTGTTGATTCGGCTGCCACTCTTAAGCGAGGGGGTGCCTGTCTAGAAACTGGTGTGGGTGCGCACGGGTGGCGTCCGGGGGGAGCAGTGATGGGGGTGCTCACTGCCCGGCTCCTTTGCGCAAGGTCCCTGGCCAGAACCTTGACGGCTCGCACCCTCCTGCCGTAACGTATGGCCTTTGCTTCGGCATCTTGCCGGGGGTTCCGCACGTCTTCAGGCGCTTCGGCAACGGACGGTTTTCGTGACCTCGGCATGGTCCCTCCTCTGTAAGGGTTACAATCCCGTCTATCTCAGTATCATCGGAATCAGGAACTGGTTTCAGGTCCTTCACATGAACACGTGTAACTTTTTTACCGCTAGTGCTCTTCAGGTTATATACTACCGGAGACAAGACGGTGTAGGGACCTGAATATTTCGGTGCAAGTTTCGCGGCAAATCCTTTTCCGGCGTTGGATAAGAAATGTTCCCTACGTGACATTGCCATTCTCGCCTACGAAGGTTGTAGTGATGACTCTGGTTGGTGAAAGCTCGGGAGAGATTAATCCTTACACCCTCGAATGTCTCTCGCAGTTTGTCCAATCTGCCGGCCCTGTCTTGGATGGGTTCTGTGCTATCTTCCACATCGTCAGTCGGTGATTTTTCAGAACGGTAGATGGCTCCTGGAGTTTCCAGTTCTCTGCCATGATTCAAGAATGCTGGGGTAAATCCGGTGGAGTCATGTCGGGCGGTGTTGTAGGCAAATACCAAGTCAGGTATGTGTTGGTCCCATTTTCTATGGTCGCCCTCGCAAAACTGAGATATCATGGTCTTCATCGTTTTATTGGTCCTCTCGACGGGGTTGGCCTGCGGGGTATACGGTGGAGTAAAACCATGACCAATATTCAGATCCTTTAGAAGGTCTTTAAACGGTGATCCGGTTCCATTGTCGGTGATTACGGTCTTCGGACAGCCAAAACGGATGATGATCTCCTCGTACAATGCCTGGCTCACTGCCTTTGCTGTTGCCTTCCGTATAGGACGGCACTGGATCCACTTAGTGAATCGATCTTGGAAAACAACTAAATAGTTATTTCCTTTACTTGATCGAGGCAGCGGCCCAACTAAATCGGAGCTTACAGTTTCCCACGGTTCTCGGTTCAAGGAGAGTTGCATCTTTCCCGGTAATTGCTGCTGTGACGTCTTAAATTGTTGGCAGGACTGACATCCTCGTACGTATTTGGCTATGTCACGGAACATTCCTGGCCAGTAGTGACGGTTTGCTATCCTGGCAACGGTCTTGGCAATCCCGAGATGACCAGCAGTGGGAGCATCGTGATTCTCCTTCATAACGGATATGCGCGCTGGTTTAGGGATGCACAGCTTCCAGGGATCGGATAGTTCGTGTTCTGAGAAATCGGTAGCGTTCCAGAAGTGACGGTACAGGCGGTCATCCTTAATACAATAGTCTGGATGGGCGGTGGAGTTATTTAGTACTTCCTCCTTTTTCCGAGCATACCATGAGCAATCTTCGGTTCTCTCCACGATGGCTATATCAATTTCCGCTTGCACAGGGTGTCTGGATAGTGCGTCGGCTACTCGGTTGAGAACTCTTTTTCGGTACTTGATCTCAAAATCGAACTGCTGAATATACATACTCCAACGAGCCAGTCTTCCACTTGGGCTCTGGATGGTGTGAAGCCACTTCAGCGACTGATGATCAGATAAAACGGTGAAGTGATAACCCTCCAGATAGGGACGCATTTTCTCTATGCCCCATACAATCGCCAGACATTCTTTCTCGGTCACCGAATATGACCTTTCTGGAGTTGTCAGTGTCCTACTGGCATAAGCGATTATATGATCCCCATCTTCCTTGTTCTGGATGAGAACGGCTCCCAGACCTTGATCACTAGCATCAGTTTGGAGTACAAACGGTTTCTCGAAATCAGGGCAAGCAAGAACAGGGGCTTCGGTCAAGCATTTCTTCAAACGGTTGAAAGCTTCTTCCTGTACACTGGTCCATTGCCAACGGTAACTTTTCTTAAGCAAACGGTTCAACGGTGCGGCTATGCTGGAAAATCCGGGAACAAAACGTCTGTACCACGATGCTACCCTAAAGAATCACCTCAACTGGCGGATAGTGGTCGGTGGCGGAAAATCTACAATGGACTTCACCTTATCAGGATCAGTCGAAATGCCATTGCCGTTAACCAAATGTCCCAAATATTTCAGTGACCTCCTGCCAAACTGACATTTCTCTGGGTTGAGACGGAGATTGGCGGCTCGGAGACGCCGGAATACTTCTTGTAGGATGCTCAAGTGTTGCTCAAAAGACTCCCCCAGCACGATGATGTCGTCCAAGTAAGCAAAGCAATACGGCTCTAGCTCAGGTCCTATAATACGGTCCATCAACCGCTGGAATGTAGCTGGGGCTGCATGAAGTCCGAAAGGCATCACTCGGAACTGAAACAGCCCTCGGCCAGGTACTGTGAAGGCTGTGACTGGCTTACTTGTATCAGTCAAAGCCACTTGCCAATACCCCTGCTTCAAATCTATACTCGAAATGTATCGAGCTCTGCGCAACTTATCCAAAATTGCATTGATAAACGGCAGAGGGTAGGCATCCTTATGGGTCACATCATTGACTTTCTGAAAGTCTATACAAATCCTCGGTTTTTCGTCTTTCTTCCGCACTATGACAACAGGAAAACTCCACAGACTGTCAGACGGTTCTATAATTCCCTCCTCCAGCATCTTGTCGACTTCGGTATTGATGACTTCTTGCATTCTAGGGTTCTGGGGGCGGTAACGCTGTTTGATCGGCTCGGGGTTGATCAATCGGATCTCATGCTTGAGAATTGGCGTTACACCCTCGATGCCCTCAAATTGAGCCAACTCATGACCCAGGAACGCTTCAAGTCGCCTCTCTTCGGTCAGTGTCAAAACGAGTTTTTCGGTCTGGCTAACGGTATTTATCGGTTCCGTCGGTTCGGATACCGGATCGGTAATCGGTTTTCCATCTATTTGAATTTTCCCACTGAAAAGGTCGATCTGGAAATTCTGCGATTTCAGAATATCCATCCCTAAGACGAAATCAGATGACAGGCCCGAAAGATGTCCAATTTTAGCAGGCACAGTTGTGTTTGCAATGATTAAATTTAAGCGATATGTGTTGGACACTTGAGTGGGCAGACCGTTGGCCATTCTGGCAATGGAAGGAATCATATTTTCCTTCAGGACTCCCAGTTCCTGACATCTTCTAGCCACTCTATCTCCTAAGTATGATTTGGATGCTCCGGTATCCAACAGGGCTTCGTAATGACCCCCTAGGGTGTTGACAGTAACGAACGGACGGGTATCGTTTGAACGGACGGTACGGATCGTTTCCGAGACATTTGTAGGGCGGCACTGTTCTGGTCTCGGTTCGGGACAGCGCCGTCCTAGTTTTCCGATCTCGGACAGGGGCAGTCTCGTGACATAACCCTTTCCCTACCACATCGTGAACAGAACAGCCTTTGGGCAGCACGGCACTGGTTCCTCAAATGACCTGCCTGTCCGCATCTCCAACATACTGTCGACGGGGATGCCTTCTGTTGCTGCACAGCTGCTCTCGACCCATTCCCTGTCGGGGTAGATCCTCGTGTGGGTACCGGTCTGACTAATAGTAGGGTTGACGGTTGGGCTAACGGTGGGGCTAACGGTGGGGCTGACGGTGGGGCTGAAGGAGCCTCCCGGAATTTCATGGTCCGGCCATATACGTGGTATCTTTCCTGCAGTTCTTCTCACAGAAGTTCAAACTCCTTCACAGCTCGGGAGAACGTGACAATATCGGCAAAGTCACTTCTCTTGATGTGCTGTCGGTATTCGGGCAACAGATTTCGGTACAGCCACATGAGCTCTTGTTCCGGTGTTATGTTGCCGTGCCTTCGTACGAGCCTCTGCATGTCGGTCACGTATACTTGGACAGACTCATTTGGTCCTTGAAGCCGTCTACTAATTGCCACCTCCAAATCTACTTGGTAGTTGGCGGGAAAGTAGAATATTCGAAACAGCTCGACAAATGTTTCCCACGTCGCACAGGCGGATCGGTTATTTCGGAACCAAAGCGCGGCCTTCCCCTCAAACAAATCGGGAAGAGCGGTTAATGATCGGTAGGCCGGTATATTCTGAGACAATCGAATTTCGTCGAGCCTCCCCAGGAATGCGACCGGGTCTCCCAGTCCATCGAACGATAATCGCCAGTCACGTGTTCGCAATGGTTCCTGGGTTGTCAACGATACAGATGGTGTGGCCGTCATTGAGACGTTCGGTATGGGAGCTGTTCCAGGCACGGTATTCGGAAATATCCAAGCCGAAGTCATAGGAACAACTCCGGGTACTGGCGTCGAAGGTGCGGTGACTACCCTTCCCTCTCTGAGGAATCTTATTAGTCTCTTCCTTTTATCGTCGACTGTACCACCGACATCAAGACCAAACTTAGATAATTCTATGTCAATATCGGCCCTTTTTAACTGGTATACCCAGCTTACCCTAACATCGGCGGTTTCCTTAGTCTTTGAGGGTGAACTCGGTCTTTTGGAAGGTCTTCGTTCCCCATTTCAGATGTCTGAGATCTTCGCGTGTACGAATACCCGTAGGGATCGGAGAGTACCTTTTGCACGTTATCGCGCGATCGATAAATACCAGATTCGGGGAATGACGGATTCTTCAGACGGTTATGCGACCGTGTACTACTTTCAGAAGCCGGCCTTCAGAACTACAAAGGTCTTATCGATTTTTTTTTACCAACGGAATGTATCCCTCACCTCAAAGAACCTATATATATACAATTCGGACCAGCTGTCAATTTTGACAGTTATCGGATTTTCACGGATTTTATTAACAACGGCAAAGTCCCTGCTCGGGCGCAAATTTGTAAGGGGTTTCTCACTACTAGAGCGTTATTTGGCGCCCCAACTCGGGTACTATTATGAAATCTCAGGCGCTACCTATATTATAGTGGTAGGTCCACTTGCACCGGGCAACTATCAGTGAAGAAAGTTTGTCCAGGGGTCTAGGTTGTCTGTCAGAGTGACACTATGAAGGTTTCAATGCCCTGAATCTAGTTGCTCTGGTTAATGAAATAAAACAAACAAACTCAATTGATTGGTATATTCTTCCAACGATTAAGTAAATAATCAAACTTAAACTAATGCTATCCTACTACCTATATTTACTATACAACTATTTACATGAAATCCGAATCCCCGAATCTGGCAAGCTAATTTTCCCGAGCACCCGGTATAACGAATGTAAGCGGTTAGTGTTAAGAGATATATACCAACAATCTCACACAGGCGGACAGCAAAAAGCAAACTACTAAAGCACAGCGGTTTATTCTATTACACGAGCTCAAGCAAAGCACATGCAACAAAGTCCTTGGGGAAATGATAACTCATACAGGTCGAGAAAACCCCGCCCTTGTACCGCTATCACCTCCCAAGTCTCTCCAGGAAAATGAGCAGAGCCCTCTCTTCCTGCCAAGAGTCTACACTCGCTCTCTCTCTCTCACGCTCACTCGGTTCAGACCTGTCTAGCGGCTTCCTTACGAGATTGACCAGAGTTCTAGCGAACTGGGGGAATGATGACTCATACAGGTCGAGAAAACCTCATCCCTATACTGCCATCACCTCCCAAGCCTCTCTAGGAAAATGAGCAGAGCCCTCTCTTCCTGACAAGAGTATTCGCCCACTCTCTCTCTCTCTCGCAGAAACACCACTGCTAGGATCGGAATCCCTTGAAATGAGCAGAGCCCTCTCTCGCAGGAAACAGATCCAACAGGTACCAATATCAGTACAGGTCGGCTCACCTTCAGACAATTCGGTCCACTGTTGCGGTCTCAGCAGTGTTGGTGTGTTGTCTTCGCGGTCTCGAAGTCAACGACCGCTTCACCGTCCGATCGCTCCGATTTATACCCGATTTCCCCACTCTACTTAGACGGTGGAGTAGGAACTGCTATGCGCATCGACGAGTCCTGAGCTTCACGTATGATGAACTCGATGGCTTCCCGGTAATCAATCGCGCTCAAAAACAATTAAGAGAAATCCACCTCTCGATTACACAATAAACCTTACATCGGAACCGGTGTATTCTTCTCAACACTTACGAAAAAGAACGGAGTTGCTAGCTTGCCAAATACCAAAACAATAAATTTCAGTTACTTCGTTACACTCGTCTCTACCGCATGGCGGAGTTACGATAAGCCAAAGCCCGAACATGACCCATGATGATAATTACAAGACAGACGACCTAAGCGATTCCAAGATTCGTCAAGACTGCACCACTGATATTGCATTTATATTTCTTTTCATATAACCATTTTTTATATTATAATAAAAAAGTTCATATTGAATGTAGACTCAAGAGAGTACGTCTTTCTCTACGCGCCTTGAGTTGAATAGGTCTTTGTCTACTGCTAGGAATACATCAACTCCACGAGATCAGTAGCTACGGTCCTTACGATATACAGAATGGTTTTCGGGAAAAAGTTCGCTATTATAGACAGCATCGCTTCCAAGCCAGCTCTCGGTGAAAGCAATTAAGTTATGGTTATTTTCGCAGACGTTTTTTAAAAAAGTATTAGTCTTCGTATTGAGGCTCCGGCAGTTTTGATAACATATTACAAGCGTATCTTGAGATTTTGAGGAGCTGCATGATGTATTCAAGCATTTTTCGAACGAATTGTGGGGAGTCAATTTTTGTATTTGATGGCTAAGTTTGTTTCACCGTTGCGCTCCTTGTGATTTTGTTCCTGGCAAGTTTTTGAAAAATGCTCGCGCTGTTCAATAGTCTGGTCTGCACAAAAATAGATGTCCTGATATATCCCGTTAGCTTGTAATTTTTTGTTGCTATTAAGCAGGGACAGAACGTGGTCAGCATCAGGTAATTCGTTTTTCACGGGACGACATTTGCTGGGATCGTATTTTAATGATTGTTCTTTATTTCAACGATTTCGCTTTTTGGATCATCCACAGTTTTTTTTGAGATTTTTCAGTTTCTCGCTTGAAAGTGTCACCACAGTGGCTGATACTTTCTCGGCCATAACGTTAATGAAGGCTTGCTCTTTTCAGAGTTGCTTTATTATCACGTCGGCGACGTTTTTTTTTCTGTTGTTCTCTAGTAATGGTGGTGTTTGTGGTTTTTTGTGTTTTGGGGGAAGTTATGCGAATTCTACAATGATATTCCACTTACTCTCGACTCGGGTCCGAGTCTTCTCACTTTTCACAAAAAACAGAAGCGCAAAATACTATGTTTTTTGCGATAATCAACGGGAGATAGCTGACATACGTTCGCACTCTGATAACACTCAAAGTGATTAGATCGCATTAATAGTATACTTTGTGTTGAAAGCAGTTGCTACCCAAAACAAATCGAAGTTCAATGTGGCATCCAACAAGGTACTTTATCATAAGCTGTGCTGAGCACCTCTTCCTTAGGATTCCACAAGATATCTTCCACTGTAACAGGTCCTCTGTAGCCATCTTGACAACGTTTTGGCTCCATTAGCTCTAGGAGAACATTGAACAATTATGTGGGTGAGAGTTTCTTCTTTTCCACATCCACAAAGGTTATTTTTCATTATCCCAATTTGGTGGAGATAAACGGGGCTACAACAATATGAGGTTCTAATTCGGCAAAGTGCTCACTGCAAATCTACTCTTGAAAATCTTTGATATGAATTCATGAATTGTTAAGACATGTCCGTGTAATGCACTTCAGAGTGACTGGCGATCGTCGGGGCGGGCACCGCACCCCTCGTTCCTACAATAACTGGTAGGACTCAGGCACCAATCGCACCGAACTGATGCCAGAATTGAGGCAGTAGTGGGCTGTATCTAGTGATCCTATCCCTTCGTCCCTGAGCGAGGTAATCATTATTCTCGTGGCGGACAGAAATGTCGACCACGAAGACCCTTCCCTGTCGTTGAATGACCATGTCCGGTTTAATGTTTCCTCCCCCAGGAGCCCTGACAGTGGGCTCTACCAGAACTACTACCTCCGGGCCTTGCTTTCGAACAGCTAGCACAACGAGGTCACAAATCTTGTTGTGCCTTCGGATTCTGGCGGGTTTGGTGAATTTACATTGACCGACAATGTGACCCAAGTCTCCAGCTGAGAGCCACACTATCTGCAATTAGAATCCGGTATCGGAGCAGATCGACTCATGGCTACCCTGTCAGCACAAGAGTTGGTTCGCATTCGTATTCGAGCACGGAGAGTGGGCGAAAGCCGCGGCCGATTTCCCCTGCGAAACAAGTCTGCTCCATTTTCGGAGCTGAATATTTCTCATCTTCTTGGTGAAGAATTTCAAGGTGTTGTCCTTTGAAGGCCAATTCAATCGGGCACACTGAGACAGGCGCTTAAGACGACTATACAACCCAGTCTCAGCGTGCAGAGCTCTCATTGCGGGGTCGGGGTTCCGCAGAAATTTGACCCCGGCTTCCAGGGTTGATGAGGTTAGGAGCAACTCTAACCTCTGTATACCTAGCCCCTTGCCTTTCCTCGAGCAATTCATTCGTTGTTGCTTGCGGCAAATGGAAAATTTCCTTTATCACTACCCGCAGCTCCTGGTCCATCTCTCTGATGATATTGAGAGAAGGTAGCATCATTGCTATTCTGTACAGGTAGTGTGGGACTAGGTAGGTGGTAATTAGGTCTACCTTCTGGTGCAGTTTCAGCTTGAGCCTTTTTGCTCTGCTCAACGCTGATGCTAGGGAAGCTCCCATGCCCTTCGAAGATATACCGTGCCAAGGCGATAACTTACCACCATCAAGTGTCTTATTTATTTGAAACGAGGTGCACTTCCTGGCAGATAGACACATCCCCAGTCCCCCGAAGTACGCTTCGACCGTGCTTAGCAGTCACCTGGCTTGTGGAACTGTGCTGGCGACCACCATCAGATCGCCAGCAAAACCCAGACTGGAGATGCACGTCTCCTCATTTATCTGATATCCAGGCTGACTTTCCAGCTAAAACGCCGCATTGAATAGAAAAGGACTCATGGGGTCCTCTTGCTTGACCTCGCGCTGGAGGCCCATACAGACTGATACCTTATTTATGATGATTAATGTTTCCACATCCTGGTATGCATCCTCCACGATCCGCACCACTGAAGTGGAAATATATTTCTTGAGTGGCGACTGCTTAAGCAATTGATGTGGGACAGTGGCGAATGCTTTTGACACATCTAGCATCGCTACCATCATGCCCTGGTCGGCTTTAGAGTGCCGCAGCAACTCGTCCAGGATGTGGATGTTGTTAAAACACCCAGACTCGCTAACACAGCCCTTTTGTCTGCGTGTGAACACCACGCTATCCCGAAGTTTCCGGTCGAGTATACCGAAGTACACTCGACTCAGGACGGAGGAGATGGTTAACGGCCGATAATTTTCGGCCCTCGTTCCATCCTTACCCTCCTTCGGAATGAGCGTGGTTCGATTCTTCCGCCATTCACCTGGTGGTTTGTCACAAATCATCACCAGGTTTAGAAGGCGGAAGAGCACTTCTCTGGCAGTTGGGCCTTGGATGTCGGAAAGCATGACACCGTCGGGCCCCGCCGCCGTGGACTGCTTCATGCGACGCACCCGTTCAGTTATGTCCTTAACCGAAATAAATGACAAAACAGATCCCACTTGCTTTGCCGGCTCGGGCGGGCCTAAATCTGGGACCTGCACATCCAGACTCTGTTCCCAGAGCCGTGCATACAGGTTCCGCACGGATTTTTATTATACAACTCTGTGGTGCGGGCGGTCGCTTAGCTCCTCTCCCTCTACCACGTGCCTTTTTACTACATCGTCCCTTCTCTCCTCCGTGCCTCTTGCCAAAGAGGACAGCGGTGGCCCGTGCATAGGCCTCATCTATGAAAGACTGAGGTACCCGGCCATGAGCTTCGCATTCTCGCTGGAGAGAATCATGCAGGAAGGAAATGAGTTTATCGATAGGGGGGGGGAAATCGCGCGGGCCGTGGAGTACCTCTGGCCAAGACCTGCTCGACGACACCAGCACGCCATCTATCTTCTTCATCATCATCATCATTTACTAGTTCGGCTAACCGACTTGTGCTGTCGGCGAGACTGTTTGGGGAAGGCGCTGGTTCCCCAGCCAGCAACCCTCTAATATTGTCTGGGGAAATACGGATATTAACAGACGTATTGTCATCTGCTTGTGAAGGTGTGCCCCCATTCTCCTCCACAATGGGTGGCATAATAGTGTTGGAACCCATATGGTGTACTGGTGGCCGGCTAGTTCCTGGTGTCTGGTCAGGCTGGTCCTCCAGGGGAGTATCATCATCTTCATCATCATCGACCATCTGGGGCCCACCCACAGCTCCCAGATGGTTTGACAGATGCTCGTCCCGTAGCCGCTTATATGATACAAGCCGCCTCTTCTCTCTGATCTGTTTAACAGTCTTCCCCGGCTCCATAGGCTTGGCCACGATTCTGCAGTTGATAAATCTCAAATCGCAGTCGAGCATCGTCCTGACCTCCTCTTCAGAGAAAATTCCTCTCCTCTGCACGGCCGGACGAGCGCATGGAGGAGGTCCTACAGCCCTGGCCTGATTTCGCACTTCGGGATGTTCGTGCATCCCATGGATTGACAGTCCTCTATTAGTGCGAAAGGACCTATAACAAGCACCACACTCGAACCTAAATGATCCAGTAATCTTTTCAGATTTAAGTGCAAAAGGTTGACCCCTGCGTGCTGGAGACACGGCAGACAGGTCGCTTGCCTGAAGGCCAGTAAATCGTTGTCATCGTCCATCGTCATTACCAGTTCGTTGCCAATGGCCCCACCATCAATTGTCGGGCCGGGATTGGGGCCTTCTCCCGGCTCGTCCGAGGCACCTATATTAGTAACAGGAGCAAGAGATAATTGAATATTCATCTTGCTAGGCCGCATGGACTTCCCCCTAGTGAGCCCAGCCGACCGAGGTCCGTCTGGTGGGCTTAGCTTGGACAGGAGGGGCGCTAATCCCTCGAGATAAATCCTCCATACTGGACTGCTAATCTGAGGGGATGGAGCGTCACCAATTTCCGTCACACAGTCAGCACTGACTGCACAGGTTCCCCTGTTGCTGCTCGTTAGTTCCCCTCCGAGGTGGGTTATCCAGCGGCGCCACGAGGAGGCCAGCAGCAGACACCTCTCGCAATGTCGGACACCCCGAGAGGCGGAGCAACTATCTTTCCTCGGCCTCTGCCCAACACCGAGTGTTGCCAGACGCACGCCATGGGCACTCAGTGAAGCTTATACGGAGGTCTACTGCCAACGTATTTTCGCCTCCGCCAGAGGGGCGCTGTTGACAAAAGGAGGTCTCATGCCAGCCGGAGCGACTGCAGGGACCCAATAGTTAGAAGGTTCAACAGCGCGTAGTGCGTTCAAAATTGGCTGTATCAAGAAGTTTCTCTCAAGGGCCAAACCTGGCAGGGAATACCCCCTACTACTTCTCGCAAGTGTGGCGCGGTAACCAAACAACAACATTGGTTGGCTACGGCGAGCGGTGGGGAACCGCACAGCCTTTCGCACAGACCAACCTAACCAGCTCTGACGCGCTCCAAATTTCGCTCGCCCACTAACAGCGACCTCTGCCAGAGGGGGCTCCTCCCGCAGGAGGAGGAAACCACCAACCAAGGAAACGACCCATATGGGCCTGGAAAAATTATAGAACTGAGTTCCTGCGTTGGAGAGGCAAAGCCTTGTCTCTACGGGAAAGCGGAAGTTAGCTAAGAGCACCTATATGAAACCCTATGGTGCACCTACCCACAGGGAACCGCGTGGAGGTCTCCGCCCGGACTGCGAAAAGCATGCAATACCGGCTCAGCCGCCATGACAGAGTGGAAGTGGCCACTCGTCAAATGACTCGCACCGCTGGCCCAGATTGCTCCCTGCCCTGAGCAACCCCTTGTCAAAAATTTAAAATAACATGAAATATAAATGTATATAAAAAAAAGGAATATATATACAAGTTTAACAAACATCCATATAGACGGCACTAAAATATATGGACGAAACGTTGTAAAGATAAAAAGATCAATAAATTAAGACAACACAAACCGCCGTGGGGTGAGGAGTGTCAGGGCTCATCTACCACAGAAAGAAATGGTTAAAAGCCCCACGGCAGCTATACCAAGTAGTAGGTAATTGAGCCAGCGGGCTAAAGGCAGAGGTTTTCATCACCTATACGGGGGCAACCGGCTAGGGTTAGGGTGGGCGTCGTAGTCCATAAACGTCTGGTATATGACGATGGAACTACGAAGTCCTATTAACGAAATTGTTAATAGCGTGTGACGGTCCTTGATGCCAAGCTTGGCGAGAGCACTGACCGTCTCACTGGGCATTGCCCCCCTCGTTTCTACCACGAGGGGTAGGACTTCTCCAGAAGTTGCTCCTGTATTCTCCTGGAGGATTGGTAGCAGTCGGGTGTACGTGTTGACCTTTTCAAGTCGTCCCTGAGCGAGGTAATCATTGTCTTCGTGGCGGACCGTGACGTCGACCACGAAGACCCTTCCCCAGCTTTGTATTACCAGGTCAGGTTGTAGATTCCCACCACCAGGAATACCAATTGACGGTTCCCTTGTAACCGCTACCTCGGGTGCTCTTTTGATACTTTCATTCATAACGAGGTCCCGAATCTCGTTATGACGGCGGATTCTCTGGGCCTTAGTGTAAATACACTGCCCTAGCACGTGACCCAGTGTCTCCGGCTGGGCCCGGCATTTTCTACATGTTATATCCGCCTGTCGGATCGCTCTATTCAACGCCACCTTGTTGGCTGCGACGTTGGCTCGCAAGCGGAGGGCCGTTATCATTTGCCAAGGCTTAAGGAGCGAAGTGTTTGAAAGCCAGGCATTACCTATTTTATCGTCGGACAGAGCATGAACCGACTTTCCTTGTGAGGCTAGCGATGCCCACCTTACAAGCTCTCTTTTCTTAGTCGCCCGTTTATGCTTGTCTAAATCTGATATAGTGGTGGGCGGCCAAGGGATACGGTTGGCAGCAGCCAGGCTTTTGAGACGGTTTTCCATGCCTGGATCTGCTGCCAGAGCTTGCATTACTGGGTCCGCTGATAGCGAGAAGCGGAATCCAGTCTTCAAGCTGGCGATGGAGGCGATGTTTTCCAACTTGGGAATACCCAGTCCCCCGTCTTTCTTGCCGCAGTGCAGTAACCCACCTGCTGTACTTTGCGGCAAGTGGAGAATTTCCTTGATCACTACCCTTAGCTCTTGGTCGAGGTCCCGAAGCAGGGTGACTGGTGGTATTGCCAGCACCAGTCTATAAAGGTAGTGCGGGACTAGGTAGGTGGTGATTAACTCTACCTTCTGGTGCGGTTTCAGTGATAGCTGCTTGGCCCTCCGTAGCACTGTTTGAAACTGCTCTCTCAGACCCTCCAATCTGATTCCTGCCCATGGGGAAATCTTTGCACCGGGGTAAGTCAGTTGGGACTCCGCGGTCGCAACCGGGATCCTCCCACCACCTTGCAGCGCCATTCCGGGGTCACTTAGAACCCAAGAGTCTTTGGTCGGGCTTATACGGAATCCAGTGCACTTAGATGCAGAGATACTCATACCTAACCGGTGTAGGTAGGATTCCGTATGTTCTAAGAGGGCTGCTGCCTGTGGTACATTATTCGCCATTAGCAGAATGTCATCGGCAAAGGCAAGCGAGGAGACGTTCGCAAACTCTCCTATTCCATACCCCGGAAGGCTCTCCAGCTGTTCTAGCAGCGGATCCAAAACTGCATTGAACAACAGGGGAGAGAGGAGATCGCCTTGTTTCACCCCCCGCTGGAGTCGCATGGGCACTTCCACTGTGCCCTGCTTGATGACGGTGTGCACATCCTTGTAGGAATCCTCGATAAGCCGTACCACAAGCTCAAGGATTCCTTTCGCGCGTAGCGCCCTCCTAATTGATTCATGCGGGATCGTGTCGAAGGTTTTAGACACGTCCAGCTGCACTTCGACCAGCTCGTTCTGCCTTTGAGTGCCGCAGCAACTCGTTAAGGACGTGCACGTTGTTAAAGCACCCCGCCTCTGAAACAAAACACTTTTGGCGGGGTGTGAACCGCACGAGCTTCCTTAGTTTCTCATCGAGTACCACCCAGTATAGCCGACTGAGAATGGAGCTAATTGTGATTGGCCTGTAATTCTCTGCTCTCAAGGGGTCCTTCCCCTCCTTGAGTAGCAGAGACGTGCGGTTCGTCCTCCACCCCGTGGGCTGTCTGCCACAGCACATTATAAAGTTGAATAGGAGGTGGAGGAGCTCCGCATCTGACCAGTGGTTGATGTGCCTAACTCTCAAGCCATCTGGACCAGGTGCGGAGTCTTTCATCGTTCGGGAGACGCGCTTTTTGGCCTCCCTGACGGTAAAGGGGGTCAGAAGATCTGTAAAGGGGATCTCCTTTGGCGCGTCTCCCATGTGAGGTAGCTGTATGGCCGGTTTCGTTCCCCATAAATTATTATACAGCATTTCAACATCTTCAGCTCGAAGCTGATGAGTGGACACGCCCATTCACTCAATGTTGTTCTTCACGTAATAGGCTAGGCGAGCTGGATTCGCCTTGTAGAGATCCTGGGTGCGAGCGTGTGCGTAGCGCCGGCCCGCTCGCTTCGAACGCACCCTAGTATTCGGCTCTCTTTCATGATGTTCGTCGTCACTTTTGGCCAAAAAGTGACGCAGTACGCACTCATAGACGTGGTCTATTTGAGCCATGGGAACGTCCCCGTTCTGCTCACGTGCGTACTGGAGAGCTTGTCGCAACAGCTGGTAGGTTGCGGATGATTCTTGGGACATAGCCTTCGTGGGTAGTGTGTGCGCGAGAGCAGTGTCAACTATCCCATTCCGCCATTCGGTCACAATGGCGTTAAAATCATCTGATTCATACACCTCAATCGCGGCGATCTCAGGCAGCCAGATCACTGGCCCCTCCGCTACTGGGGAGGCAGGAGGAGGAGGTATCGGAGCCCCAGCGGCCTCCAGGACTTCAGGCTCGACTAGGCCCTCCTCCTCGCCAATTACGGCTCCCTCTTGTGGATCTTCCCTGCCTACCGGAGGATCCTCAAGCGCAGGCTGGCGAAGAGCGTTCCCCACACGCTCCTCTCTCCACCTACGGTATGACGGAGTACATCTCTTATCTCTAATTTGCTTTACGGTTTTTCCTGAAGGGTACTCCGTCATAGCTGTGGCTATGAACCGCTCATCCCGCAGACGGACCTCTAACTCGAGCATAAGCTCTACCTCGCGATCCGAGAACACGTCCGCCCACGGAGCGCGAGCTGGGGGGGGCTCCCTGTCACCCCCTTCTGCGGCTGCCCTGGCGGCATTACGGACGAGCGGATGCCTATGACGCTCGTGGGTTGCTAATCCACGCCTGCCTTTGAAAGTCTCCGCACACTTCCTTCTGTTTAGTTAATAAGTGAATTGTCAGAAGATTCCTAATTTTTCTTCTTGCTCTTGTAGCTATGTGATTTTAGTTGAGGAACTTTCACTGATCTGGGTGCAGCTGATAAACTGGGCTGCCTTTAACCCTCTTGCAATTTCATCGCATTTCTCGATCCCACCAGGAGGGTTCAAGAGTGAATCTTCTTCTATTTATTCTGAATTGGATTTTGGAATTGTCTCTGCTGCCTGGATGATGGAACTTCTTGGTAGGTTGGTTGGTCAGGCAGAGAGTTGAAACTTGTCTGAAGTTCCTCCCAATTGGCTTTCTTCAGGTTCCACTTGCTTTGGGGATTGACTATTGATCTTTTTATAGATTGATTGAGGATGGTGCATGTTGTTGGAAAATGATCACTGTTTTCTGTTTCTCCTCCTCCCAAATACATGAAGGAGATAAAGCTGGACTAACTATGGTGATATATGTTGAGAGAGGTTAGTCAATCCAGTGTCCAGGCCATTGTTCAGAATAAGATTATATTCATTTGATTTTTTCCATTGTTATTATTCAGTTCTGAACCCTAGACTGTGTTTTGTCCATTGTAGTTTAAAATGGTGATGAATAGTTGGGCAGTATTATTTAAAATTTCATCTAAGTCAACTAACTGCACAAATTCACATGTGGAGGACGGTATCCTGTGGCTACATGGATTTTCCCTATTTAAATAACCCCATATTCTGCTGTTGAATTCATATAGTTCATCTTTTTAGAAATTAATAATAATAAAAATAGCGTTTATTGCCCATTCACAGAGCAATTTTACAAATCACAACGCAAACTTAGCAGCACTAATTTCTGAATTTGAAAAAAATGTCAATCTCAAGCCCTACATGAAAACTAAAATATAAAGGAAGATGAAAGTAAACAAAAGCTGAACATGATCGTGTTGCATATGCGTCTTTTGTTGTCCATTCTGTCTTGTTGAATTAATACCTGGAAGTTCTTGATGATAAAATTGTAAGGCTCAAGCTAAGTCCCATTCAATAATATAATGACATGATCGAGTTAGATATGTTGAAGACCAGGTCTGCATAGTTACTGTGAACACTTCTAGTATTCCATTGCATCATCTTGATCTTCACTGGAGGAAGCAATATCTGAGTATATAAGTATTCTCTTATTTTTCAAGTGAGTCGCTAATTCCGTCAATTTGTTCAAAAATATAGGTTTTTGTATCCTAAGGAATAGTTAAATTTTCGATGAATTTCTTCATAACTTGGGAAAGGGAGAGAGGATGAGGTTGCTTTGGGACAATGCCAGAAGATTGGCATCTGTTGGGATCTGGAAATGAGGATGTCTTTAGTTAGAATAGTTTTCTTGTATATATTACTTTTTACTTGGTGGGCATAAGCTGTTGGCCTATTGGTAAGTGTCAATTGGTGTCTCTGCCTTGCTGAAGGTCTGGATGAGGAAAGGTTTTTGAAAAATCTCTATGATCCTCTTGGAATCCTAGATATTTTGTATGATTTGAATAAACTTTTGTCTCAGATATTCAGGACATTTCCTACCGTAAGCTTTATGGTTTTCTTTGCAATATAAGCAGGACCAGGACGTACATTCATCTTCTGTGTATTCGTTTGTACAACGAGGACATCTAGTTTTACCATTACATTGCTTTCTAGCATGACCACAGTTTATGCAAAACATGACTGACTGGGCTTATTTACACATGGACAATGGCTCCGTGAAAGTTCATTTCTATAGATCTTGGGAAAATCTCTGGATAAGCATTATTTTTCATCCTTATGTTTCATGGTTGAAGCAGGTTTTAAACAAATGTATTATTATGTGGTCTTGCCTATTTCTTCATGGACATGCAAAATGGACATCAAAGACGTCCATTGTACATACAGTCATGTACAATGATATGTCCAAAATATGACCGAACCTTTCTGGATTTAACATCTTATGGACGTACATACAATATGTACAATGAACATACATTAGAATAGTTATGATGTACATGGAGAACGTCCAAATAATGACCAAATTACTACACCCAATGAACTTCCTATAAATGTTCTTCAAAAAATTTGGAATTCAAAATAAACTCAATTTATATAGAATGTATTCATCAAAATCAAAATAAATAGAAAAACTAAATAAATTAAGAAACGAATAAGAAAAAAAATAAGAAACAGTAAATTCCTTTTCTTTCGTCTGGTTCTTCAAGACATTCTGATGTCTTTTTGATTTCTCTCACCACACTGAAGAGCTGCTTCTGCAAATTCGCTTCAATGAGATTGATGAATCTAATGAAATATATTAATAATAATAACTCTATTCAATACAATATTTAAATACAATGATGAGTACATGGTGGAAATGAATAAAGAGCTTCTGCGATAAGTGCAAGCACTTGTTTCGCGGAGAAAAATTCAACTATACGATATAAAATGTGTAAAAGTACAGAATGCAAGAGCGTAAAACTATAATGAATGTAGATGATAATAATACAAACAAATGAACGATGAACAATACCATAATACTATGTATGTGACAGTAAACAACATGCAACATATACAGTGTGCATAAAAATATAAATGAAAGAATATAATAAAAATAATGATATAATAATAATAATAACAACAAGAGTATATGAAACATGTCTAGTATAAACACACACATATTCATACATGTACACATACATACACACACAGATACATACATATATACGGTAGGTACACGATTTAGAAAAAAAAATACTCAATTGAACAATACACTTCTAGCTGGAATGTAAACCTAAACTTGGGAATTTCTAATTTATGATTCTCGTGGCAGTTATTTTTTTTGACTTCGCAAGATGTGCTTTTTCAATGCTCCTCTGAAGCTGTCAATATTTATTATAGATTATATTATTTCAGGTATGCTATTGTATAATTTAGGAGCGAAATATGTGTACGAGCGTTGAGTTACGACCCTAATCATCAGAGGTGTAATGAAGTGATTCCTCTGACGTGTGTTGTACTGATGAGAGGAAAGAAATGCCTTATGTTTGCTTCTGTGGTATTTAATACTGGTTTTAATAGTTTTTAAGTATCTACCTTAGCGGAAGAATGTCTTCAAGTTTCCTAAATTTAAATAAGGTTATTCTCAGTTTACTAACTGTATACTTCATATGGAGATCCCATTTTAGATGAATATCAATAACTTTACCCAAATATTTCACTTTGTGTTCTTGTTGTATACGGAATGGTGTATTAGCAGCAATCGTTATGTGATCGAATTAAGGCATTCCGACAGAGTTACAGCAGAATGGGAGGTAATAATAATAATAATATTCTTTATTGCCATAAAATCAACTGGGGACATAGCACGTCAGAGGTTATAAAACAATGCATTAAAAGATATGTACAGTGACAAGGTTACGATACAATTCATTGAGTAAATAAAATTATACAAAACGACAGGTTGAGAGACAAGGTTACAATACGCATAAAGACATTCTAATAAAAATTATTGTAATTTAAAAGTGTATGAGACAACCACATCAAGACTCATCACCAACTGTTGAAACTGTAATAATTTTTTTCTTTCAGATACTCTATTGTTAGGATTCTGAATTTTTTCAAATACTGGGTATTTCTTATTTCAGTTGGGAGTGACTGATATGCCTTAATGGCTTTATAGTGGGGTCCCTTCTCATAGAATGATGTTGTGTGTTTTGGTATACTTAGGTCGGTTCTTCCTCTAGTATTTATTGCCATTTGATTGGAATAATGATCACAATTCCTTGTAAAGATGTGGTAGTGTTTTTTTGCAAAAGTTACTAATTGAAGAAAGTATAAGGAAGGAGCGGTTAATATGGCAAGTTCTTTGAAGTATGGTCTACATGTTGACCCATAAGGTAATTTTAACATAGAGCGAATTATATGCTTTTGAGTTTTGAATATTTTGTTCGCCATAATGGATGAACCCCAAAATATGATGCCATATTGAATAATAGATTGAACATGTGCATAGTAATATACCTTTATGCAGTTCAACGAGACTTGGTCCCTTGTTGCTCGAATTACTCCTGCTGCAGAACAGAGCCTTGAGTTCAGTTTATTCACGTGTGTGTCCCATCTGATGCTGCTATCAACTGTAACCCCCAAAAATTTGAAATCGTTTATTTCTGGAATAGATTTATGATCCAATTTGACATAAATGGATTCCTGTCTATTTTGGGAAGTTTTGAAATGGATTAGTCCTGTTTTGTTTGTGTTCAATTTTAATTCGTTCTCAGCACACCACCTGAACATTTTTTCCGCTACCCCAGATAACCCTCCGGAGAGAACCTTTGAATCAGACCCAGACACTGTCTGGGTCTGTCTAGACTCGCACCAAGTGACCGTGGAAGGTCATTGACATATATCAGAAACAATATTGGGCCCAGGATAGACCCCTGTGGAACTCCTTGAGTAATGAGATTTCTATCAGAATAAGTTTGTTGGTCATTCTGATAAATGTCTACGACCTGGTATCTTCCAGACAAATATGATTTTATGAGGTCGTGTGCATTGCCTCTGATTCCATATTCTTCTAGTTTATCTAGTAAAATAGTATGACTGACCATGTCAAAGGCCCTTGATAGATCAAAATACAAGCTTCCCACCCTTTTATTTTCATCAATATTATTCATAATTTCTGTTATCGCATTATGAATTGCAAGTTCAGTTGACATCCCTTGTCTAAATCCGTATTGTGGTGGAGCAAGTATCTTATTTAGTTTCAGGAATGTTAGCAATCGCTTGTAGATTACTCTCTCAAAGACCTTCGAAAGCGAAGGTAGAATGGATATCGGTCTATAGTTATTTAAATCTGCTTTCGATCCTTTTTTGTGGATAGGTATTACTCGTGCTATTTTCAACTCATCTGGGAAGATACCAGATACCAGACTTTCATTTATTGCATCCACCAGTGGATCACAAATGTATCTCACAGCTTTTTTTAGAATTAATGGGGGAATGGAATCAAGTCCACTAGCAAATTTTGGTTGTAGGTCATTCAAAATATTGAATATTTCTGTATGATTAGTCGGTTCTAAAAATATTGTGGCTTTATTCTTTGCTAACCCTGTACTACCTGAGTTCTTACTGCATGTTTGAATTGTAAAGTGGTTGTTAAATATCGTGGCAACCTCTTTTGGGTCTGATATCACCGCGTTGTTTTCCGTTTTGATTGTGATACAGCTATTATTTGTTACTTTAGCTTTATTTATATTTTTCAGAATGTTCCACATTGTTTTCGATTTATTCTTGGAATTTGTTATACGATTATCATTTATAGATGTTTTGTAATCTGAAAGAAATTTTCTATATGCACCCTTTTCTTGTTTATATTTAATGTATATTAATTCGCTCTTTGTTTCAATATAAAGATGGTAGAGATCGCGAACATAGGTTGAATATTGTTTTATCTCAGAGTTTATCCAATTATCCTTGGTCAAATTTCGTTTGCAAGTGGACAGAGGGAAAGCTAGATCAAAGTGGTGATAAAAAGTGTTTTGAAAGTTATTGTATTTACTATTTGAACTGCTTACCTCATAAACCCCTTCCCAAGTTTCAGTAGACAGTGCTGTAATGAATCTTGATATGTTTGCATCAGAGAAGATTCGCTTTTTACAATGAGTTTGCTTTTTCAATTCGATATCGACCAGTATATTCAATATTTGGCCAAAATGATCAGATATTGTACTTTTATAAACTATGCACTCTGATATATTTAAAGGTATATTTGTGAAAATATTATCTATCATAGTTGATGAATTCTTACTTATTCTAGTAGGAGAGTTTACTCTAGGGGTTAAACCATATTGTAGAAACAATTGCGACACAGACAATGAGTCATTATCATTTTTCGTGAAATCTACATTAAAATCACCACACACTATGATATATCTAGAGCGATTTGCAATAAATTCTAAAACTTGGCCCATACTGTCTATGTAGTAGTCGAGATCTCCTGATGGAGATCTGTATGAGCATACTATAAAGCATGTTTTTTTGTTCAGAGTAGTTTTACAGCATGAGAATTCAAAATGTTTTTCAGATTGGGTCACTGGTATTTCCACCGAGACAACTTCTATTTCAGATGATGCATATATGGCTGTGCCTCCTCCGCGAGATGTACTTCGGGAGGAATTGGCTACTAATTTTAGGGTACCTAGGCTGATTTTCTCTAATTCATCTCTTTGACACCAATGTTCTGTAACACAGAAAACTCTCGGCGATACCTCATCCAAAAGAACACGTTTTATCAACATTAACAGTAAATAACTTTTAATCCAACCACTGTTTTATAAGAGGAAATTCCGTTTTGACGGTAATTTTTAAGGAATTCCAGTTATCAGCTTTATAAAAGATGGCTGTGTCATCTGCAAAACCGATTATACTACCCCCATTGTTTAATGAGAAAATTCCGTTTATATATACACTGAATAAAATCGGTCCCAGCACAGATCCTTGAGGTACGCCATAGTCTTAGCCTCGAGCATAAACAGAATTGTTCTACTCACCACTTCACATACACAACACTATTATTTGACAGTAGTTTGTTCAATTGTAACTTGCAGTTTGGTTTTATTTTAGTTGACCTGAATTTTTTTCTGTATATCACAGTGCCTTTGTTTGTACAACTCGAAGTTTGAACGACAACTGTTGGTTCCAACCTCAAATCTTAGCCTGTACCCTGTGGCGTCAGCACGTGGCAAAACGAACGGTGCTGCTAATATAAATGTGGATGTCCGAGTTGTTCCAATACTTTACATCCAGTGGACGTACATAAACGTACAATTCTTGGATGTACAAATAAGATCCAGCCATGAACAACCTATTGGTGTTCAAATATGTACAATCATGGAGTTGTTCCTAAAATTTTCGTACATTAACGTACAATTTCTGAAACTGGAATTTTCCATATTAGGTCCATGGACGTTTGGTCATCATTTGGACCTAAATTGGACGTTCATTGCACGTCGTGTGCTGTATAGGTCGTGGGATATCAACACACCGATACATAAAATATTATACTATGAGTTTTATTTACACATTCATACACGAATAAATAATCGATTATTTCGATGTTCTAACATCATACATAATATACTGCGAAGGTCCTAAAAATATAATCTCTATTGCACTTCTTCCTAACACATCAATCATATTGAAGAATTCACTTCACTGGATGTAGTCGAAATGTTCTTTGTATTTCTGGAACCACTGCTCCACCTGGTTGTAGTTCTTTTCCATCCATTCCGCGTTGGCTTTCACCGTTTCGATGGCATTGTCGAAAGCATTAGAGGTCGTACTGATGTCCTCCTTGATGCTGTCCCTGAATCTTATCAACTGCAGAAGACAAAAAACTTTACTATCAATAATAATAATCGAATATAAAAAATTACCTCCGACAACTGAAACTCCGTGTTCATTTGCCCCGCCAAAGATTTGATCATCTTGGCCAATATACTGAATCCATCACCATAGCTGAAAAAACGAGGTTAGAATTTTTTCTATCTTGTTCAAGGGGCTATACCAGTGTGACATTTTAATTTTTTGGCTTATTAGTAGTATTAGTTTTCACTTTAATAAATATCCTGTGGAAGCGGTAAGGTCGTATCTCGAATAGTTTTTGAATGGTATCGTTTTAAAGAGCGATCGCTCACAGGTATAAAGCGATAGTTAAGACCTCAAACTCGTTTTTCTTGAAACGGAATAACACAAAGAGAAGTTGATCTATCGATTTCAAATTGAAACTGAGTTATTTTGAATATATTTCCTATATGATGACCTGAAATCTTTCTGATTGGTTGAAAGTTGTCAATTTGGCAGTATAAAACGATAATTTTCTTCAGAAGTACGCTATTTTATTATTTTTTGATATTTTTCAAGAATCTGCAGTCATTGTATAGGAAATATTTTCAACTTATAACCCTTCTGATTTTTTGTTTCTGTTACTCATTCGGCCGTAATCATGTCAGCAGTTTTTGAAATTAAAATGTAACTGAACATAGACCTTATTATGTCCAAAATATTCCATCGAGTACTTCCTTTACAAAAATGTCGAGAAAATAGACTAATTTTACATGTGTTACACTGGTATAGACCCTAAATTGAAACCTCACCGATGCAGAAGTTCCTTCCAGTTTTTTCTGAGGAAATCGAAAGCGATATTCGTGCCTATTTTGTTACGTGCCACAGACTCGAATACTCTATCAGCGTCCTGTATCCTGATACTGGAATCGTTCGATAATTTATCCAAGTATCTGCAAATTGAATACATATTAACCTTTAAAAGCTATCTGAGTTAGTAAAAGCGAAGGGCCAATGTGGATACTGAAAGCGAAAAAACGGTTATTAGTAACATGAAATTGTCAACGGGCGAGATCACTGATTTTTGAAAAATTACAACAGAATGCAGAACATCACCAAATATAATGGGAAGAATTTTGTGACGTTATCAATGAGGACCTAATCAAATTATCAGTCGCTGCTGATGAATCATCTACTATAATAGCATTCTGTTAACTTTCTTATTTCATAATTAGGTAACTTTGATGAAAGATATTTCTTTTAGATGTACTTCCATAATGAATGAAGGTGGTTAAACCTTCAAGACAAACAGCTGTCATAAATTTTACTGCATTATTATATTTATACTGAGAATTAAACCTGATTCAACAACACAATTTTCTGTTCAATCAAGTACTATCCTAACATCGAAAGCTGTCAAAACATTTTGGCATATATTTCAGCAACAATCGTTATGTGATCGAATAGAGGCATTCCGACAGAGTTACAGCAGAATGGGAGGTAACATGTTTCATCAACATCAACAGTTAATAACTTTTTATCAAACCAAACATGTTGGCATATATTTCGGTATTTCAGAAAAACCTGTCAATCTAATAGTACAAAATGAAACTCTACTCAGAATAGCATTTCGTAGATGTACTTACTAGACAATATTTGAGAAGTGCCAAATAAAAAAGATAATTTCACGTTGCTGTTGATGTGATCATCAGCTTGAGGAGAAGCATAGAAATTAATAGATATTGGAACTTTTTTTACTAATTTTTAGTGTCACCAGGTGGAGTATGGCTTATGTTCACTCGTGAATTGAATCAACAACAACTTTCATGTACGCAGTTTTGACACGAATTATGTTTCATTCGGAGGATGACACTAAATAACGTTTTCATAAAAGTTACAAAAATTGTTCAACCGACAACTCCTAAATAAGCTCATAGTTTGCACTCGTGATGTCACGGTAAACGTCGCTTTCGAGGTCTCTTCAATGTGGCATCAAAAAAACAGATTCCACAGAAAAAACAGCTTGCATCTCATATCACTTCTTTATCATTATATTTTGAAGGGTTTCGTCGTTGATGTCCCTTTGGTTAGTGGATTATAGCGTACTCGTGAAAATATTGCGTTTTTTGTTGACCGTAAAATACTTCAATGCGATTGAACTAAAAATAAAATTACTTTAACAAAACAATAACGGAAAAAAGACTGCTACAAATATATGAAAAAAACTGACAAACTGACTGACACTTCTGTTCTCACAGGGTGTTGCCACGTTACAATATATATTATATATCAGTGATCTAGCCAATTGTCATTAGAAGAAAGTAGAGGAATTGCGGATCTCTACCAGAAAGAACAAAAGAAAGCCACGCCGAAACAAAATACTCGATTGAAGAAATTTCAACAGTTACCTGGAAAGCAGCCATTGCAGCTTGGTGCAACCTAACGCGTCCAGTAGCATATTTTTTTCGGACTCGGATTCCACAGCCAGGTACTTCCTGTACGCGAAATCCCACTCGATTTCACCGCCCTCTCTGATCGCCGTACAGTAAACTATTTCACGAAGATTCGGCGATACCCTGGAAAGAGAAAAACAATTTCCAATACCACTGGATGACAAGCCAACACTTAATAGATTCCTACTCTACCATAGGGGGTCAAATGACCAGAAATTTCTGTTTCCTATTTAAATGTATGAAATGTGGATGTCAGAAAGTAAAAATAAGCGAGTATAATTAAACAAAATAGTATTTTGACAACTTTATTACAGTGCAATAATATATTTTTTTCATCTTTCATCCATCGCATTTTTTACATATAAGATGTCCATCTTACATCTCCGGCTAATATATTTTTTTCATTAGGAACAAATCTTGTTGGTTTTATTTTCTCCACAGTATTCTATTTGACATTTCTTGCGTTGATTAGCATTTGGTTTTTCTTTTGGTTGGCTACGGGATTCTCGAAAATCGGCGGCAAGTTCTACTTCTAGCTCGAGTAAAAAATCTTGTCTCGAGATATTATCTCCTGTCGATTGCGAATACAAAATCCAGGCATTTATGCCAGCCAAGTTGAAGATATTGAAAGGCTATCTGCAAGACTTGGAATTTGTAGTGAATTTTCTTCCCATTTGATCGGTCATATCTACACCAAATTTGTTTTTATTGTAATATGAAACAGTTTCAGGTAAACGCTTATCATTGTTCTTTGCTATGACAAATTTATGGTTGGAACTAAGTGAAAGTATATTTTTCTTTGGCTGGCTATAAATTGTAAGAGAACGATTATCTGTAGTAAAAGTTTTAGATGAAAATCTTGCCATATTATCTTTCTTTTGCTTCGCAATTAGTGGTAGGTTCTTTTTGGTGGGAGTTGTATTACTAGCGTTTGCTTGTGAAGAAATTATCTGATAAAAACGTGTGAATCGAAAATTAAAAATTTGTCAAAACCGTGTAAATTGAAAAGCTTGCAGAAATAGCATAAACAGTGTGAATCAAAAAGCTCGCAGAAAATGCAGAAAATGCATAATTCTGCTATTTAACAGATTTTTTCAATATTTTTAGGTGTATACAGAAATAAAAATAAAATGCATTGACAGGTTAAAATACGTAATATATTACGGATTTTTTTTTGATTGAAATGTTAAAATTTTTTGATTTTGTTAATTAAACCTATTTGGTAAATTGCCATCATTTTCCTTCAGAATTTCCCGCATTTTTTCCTCTGAATTTTACTTTAATCACAGCCGTTAATTCATAATAATCTAAATTATGCAATCATTTGTAATTAACGAATATGAAAGATTGAATTTTTCTGAAACTGTGAAACTTTCACTCAACTTTCACTCCGTAGATGAAACTTTAATTTTATGCGAAGCAATACAGACACAGTTTGCGTGTGCGCAAGTCAGCACATAAGCTCGGGATTCCCCGTGAGATGTGTACAGCGCGTATTTAATCACAGTAGAATTCAGTTGGGAGTGCGATAAAAACAAAAAAAAAACAATATGCATCGATAAATTTCCAAAACAAAAAAATGTTCCCATGGTCAAATGACACGATGTTATATACAACGGTATACAACAGGTATATTACTCAACATAAACAACACAAAAAGAATATAAAAATTATATAACAGCTATAGATTTATTAGTAAAAAATTAGGTCAATAAGTCAAATTTGCAGAAGTAATATGATACTTGAAAAGTTAAAAATGGGCCATTTGACCCGTTATGGTATTATTATTGTTTTCAATGAAGAACATGAGATAGAAATGTAGTAAGACGGTTTGTTATACCTGAAAAATGATATACCACTGTGATGAAAAAGTAAGGTAGATTCGGAATTGATTTAATCCTTTTCAAAGTAATCCACGTCCTATAATACCCCCTTTTTCCAACGCTCTTTATAGTCCTCAAAACAGCCGGAATAATATTTTTCCACTAACCTTCAAAACTTTCGGTTTTTAGCTCCTAACCGTGTCAAACAGGTGTCCCGCATTGGCCTGAATAACCATATGTTGCACGGAGCCAAATCAGGCGAATACGGTGGTTGTAGTGGGATATAAGTTTAGTTTTTGACAAAAAAAGAAACCAATGCAGTATGCCATGGTTCATTATCGTGATTTTGGCACAAAACATTCTTCAAATTGGTTATGGTTGAGCCAAATTATATCTCAAGGCTATCAGCGAGATTTTTAAATATCATAATCGAATTTTTATAAAATCTCAGACTTACTTTACTCCATGAATCATCCAGTCCCGGAACAGAATCCGGGACTCGTGAGCGCACCTGGAATCTGGACTGCGGCACGACCATACCAGAACCGTCGATCGGATTCGCTTCGTTATGTAATCTGCTTCGATTGGATCTTCGAAAGTCACTTTATTGTAAGTGGCTTTGAAAATGGCTCGATGAAACTCCTGAAAAAAAAAACATTGCAATGGGCAACTGGACTAGTACTGAATTGTCAATATTTAATGGTATTTTTGTTCAGAATCCCGAATTTAAAGCATGATTTGAACTAAGTCATCCACTTTCAGCCATATTTCTAAGTTATGACGTCGTCAGTCTTCGAATTGTTTTCTTCTAAGATATCTTCAACTATCAAAAAATATCAAGGTTAGGTTTTGTTGTGGTGCCACGTCGTCAATATCAAATGTCTTTTCGATATGATTTTTGAATTCCTGTACCTTTTTTTTTTTTTCAAAAAACAGGTTTTCCATATTTTGCGAGAAGTGTGCTTGGAAAAAAAGGTATTCAACACCTCATGAAAAAGTTTTGGTTGAAAAATGTCCAGTACGATTAGTTGCGATTTCTTCGACATTATCAAGTAAATTCACAAATTGTTCACAGGGAACTTTGTCCCAATTTCACCAAACTCGTATTTCAGGATAAGCGAGATTTCCATAGTGGCACTAGAAAATTGGATAGCCTGTATTCAATTAGACCAATTATAATCGTTGAACAGTTTCTCGAGTCTGAAGATGAATTTCGGCCTGTGGAACTATGTAATTACAGATTCATCTTTATAAAATCGTGATATCAGTTACGATTTGCGAAAAAATATCGCGTTTGAAAGTAGCTTCAACTTTGGGAGCGATTTTGAGGCCTCACAAAATTATCAAATTGAGAGTTATTTGTCATCCTGAAAATATTCGATCTTCCATAAAAGAAAGATTGATTTGGTTATTTTCCAATACCACTATTGCGAAATAACACACTTCACAGTGACTTTACATCTATGCCAAATTTATTTTTCTTTGATTCGCTAATAAAGTTTATTGAATCTAGTCGAATCTTTACAAATTGAAAAAAAAAAAACTGCTCAACGGTTATCCTCAGTCATTAATCATCCAATTTTGATATTGGTATCCTATAAATGAAAAATACTTTGTAAAATAATCATTTTATTTATATTTTTTCGAAAAAATAAAAATGATAATTCGTTCGCATAAATCGATTGAGAGTTTTTGAAAGCCATTTGATTGAGAATCAGTCAGGTCTATGAGGTATTCTGCCAAAAAATGTGCCATGCAACGAAAACCTTACATTTTTGAGAAAATTCACTTACGAACGAATGCTATGAAATATAAGGAATTTTAGTTTTCACTGGTTTTGCCAATAATTATATCGCTGAGGTAAGCCAATAAACAAATGGAGTTTGGAAATTGATTCCTGATATTTGTAATGAATTGAAAAAAATTCAAACATCGGTTATTGTAGAATTTTACTAAATATAAAAAATTTTCTTTCCTTCACATTGTTCAATGAGCTTCAGAAAATATGTTCTTAAAGAATTCCATTCAAGATATTGCCTATTTTTTCGGAAAATATATCTTTTGAGATTCTTCAATTTTTGAAAACGGCGATTCCTGTAGAAACTGAAAATTCATCGAAAAAATATGAATAATATTTTTTTCCATTAAAACGTATTTCATGAATGTCACTGAAGAAATAAATCTCGTCAAAAATGTCTCACCTCGAACAGTCCGAAAGCAGGCGTCGCCGACAAAATGTCACTAAGAAACTCCAACTTCTGGAAGGCCACCCAAGTCGGCACGAACATAATGTCCTCATCTAATACGGCCATTTTGGCGATCAACTTGAGGGGCACCTGATAGCCTAAGAGGTTGGCGCGTGCCAACTCCATGGAGTCGGCAATCAGCTGCGCCCTGACCGACGGAGGAAGGTCCATCACGTCGTCGATGAGGTTGAACCAGTTCTTCTCGTCGTAGTTGACGATGAAATAGCCTTCGAAAAGTAAAATCGGTCTTGGGGATTGTAATTTAGGCGTTCAATGATGTTCTCACCTGTTTTGTATAAGTTCAGCAGATACCATTTGGTCAGATTGACATTTTCCACGATTTCGGATTCTCCTCGAAGCCAAAATTTCGGGTGGGTATCAGAAAAATTGGTGCCGTTCGGTGAAAACGCGGTGAAGGACAGAGGGACCCACCAGGAGGATTTCTCTTCTTTATCTGTCAAATAAAACCGCCTCTGGAATGAAAAAAATACATTGTTACATGTCTGTTTTCATGATTTGGTTTAGTATCAAGTTCATCCAAAGTGAAATTTCAAGTTGAATTATCAGTCACTGCTGATAAATCAAAGGAACCGATATTTTGGCAACGCTACTCACTCAATCTTTGGTCAGGAACACAATAATAAGGATACCGATGGAATGTAACATGACTGAGAGGAACACATTTTGCGATATTGGGACTCAAGCAAGATTCTTCGTGTTTATGAATAACGAGAGCTCGCGAGATTGGCAGGATAGCTCATCATTCGTTGAACAGAGAGGTGGAGCAATGCAAATTTTCTGTGATCATATGAAGCAACCATACTTCCAAATTAATTGACGCAACAAAATTTAAAACGAACAGACTCTAAAAATTTCTGACTCATGTTCACGCCAAATATTCTCAAAATTGTCTAGGTTAGAATTCCAATTTCGAAATGATTCAACTAGTGCGCGCGATTTCAAATCGACCTCTATTTCTGAGGTGAAATTTTGAAGTTACCTAACTTCCAGACAATACTCAGAAAAATAATATGAAACAATTTTGAAACTATGAAAGTTTCATGTATTTTGAATACTACATCAATATTAATAATGAAGGAAATTTTATTTCAGGAAACATTAAAATACACAGAGAACAGGTAAATCAACATCAAGTGAAATAATGGCCACAGAAGGTATACAAAATATTCAGACATTCATATTTGAAACTTAGACGCAATGGATCGAGCTGTGCAGATCTCTCAACAGTTATAATTTAAATATTCTTCGATATCGTATGGTTCTATTTTGACAAGTAAGTCAAAAACTTGTTTCTTAATCTGTTTTAGGTTATTAATTATTTTCACGCTATCCGGTAATTTTTGTGGTAGGTGTATTTCAGACTTCTCGTATGATATTTATTTTGCGGTTCACATTTTTCGAATATTTTTTTGTCTTTGAAGAAAAATAGTGAACATTCTTGAATATAAATAAAATGGGTATTCTGTTCTCTTTGAACTTTCCTCTGCGGGACTGACCTATTTTTAGTTGTAGGATTACTCGTAACGCTCTTTTCTGCATTGTAAACACCCGTGTAATTTCTCTAAAGCTGCCATAAAAAATGATTCCATGCCTTACGTGTGTTTCTAAAGTAGAGTGATATACAATTTTCAATGTATTGTAATTTGACATTCCATCCTAGTGTGTTGTCAATATCCATCCAAGAATTTGACATAGGATGGCATGTCTAAAGCCGTGTCTTTGTCTACATACTTATAAAAACTGAATTTTTCAAGAAGACTGGTCTTGTGTAGAGGAAACGTGAGATTGGTTATGTGTCATAAAAATGAGTAGACAGTACACCATCGAAAAACCGCTCATTTTTGAAAACGAGGTCTACAAACCCAGAAAAAAATATACCAGGTACAGTCAACAAATTCAAAGATTTGAATTGTCCTCTACAAGATTCACCCATTTTGTGATTTCCCAGAATGTTAATCATGCTCTTCTGTGAAGACTGTGCGATCCGCTCCAAAAAAGTATCCCGCATGACAACTGAATAAAATTGACTAAAATTGGCTGTTCTGAGAGTTTCAGGATCTACAGCCCTTTTCAGTTTCTTGAGAGCGAAGCAAATTCTACTAAGTCTGCCACACAATTGTGTCTCATGTTCTCATCAACACATGTTTTCATTAATGAAGAAAAGAAAATTCGTTTTGTTGGCATATTATATCTGAGGTTTCTGCTATGTCGGAAAAGAATAGGCGAGATCACAAAATCTTAAATCCGCTCCAAATCTGCTGACGATATGAGGAAATATGTTGTAAAATATAAGTCCAACGCTTATATGTATCGGAGTGACGTATCAAAGCTGTTCGTTTTCCGCGTGATTTCTTAACGCAATTCATTTTCGGGAATTCATTCTGGTGAAACTTTTGCTAGAAGAAACATCGAGAAAAGTCCTTGGTACATTTCTCGACGTTTTGGATATCGTGGTATATTTCCAAAACATTGTTAAACTCCCCCATTGTTTTTCTCGCTCACCTGGAAAATCCTCAGCTTGTTCTTCTCATAGTCAGCCACGCAATGGACCACGGGAAAACCGGCCCTTTTAGTCCATGTGTCCATAATCTTTTCCACTGTTTCGTTCATTCCCAGTACACCATCTTTGTGCGCCTCTTCGGTAAGCGAGGCAAACAAGTCGTTCCTGTCGGCGTTGCTGCCGTTGTACTTTCTCAGGAAGCTGATCAGACCGTTATTGAAAGTCTTCTCGCCCAGAAAGTGGTTCATCATTTTTATTATGGAGGCTCCTTCAACATAAATCGATGATTTGAAACAGAGAAATTTGGCTCTAAAGCGGTTCATACAGGGTGTTTCTCGAAGATGTTGATATTCGAGCGTATCAGTAGGGTAGGGGAAGGTCAAAGGGTATTCTTACTAAAAATGTTCTTTTTTTTTTAATTTTTTTTTATCCGACACCAAATTTCAGAAGTTGAAGATAATTCTCATGAAAAATGTAATTCTCTTTGAAATTGATATCATGAACCACTTCAAGAAAATGAATTGAAATTTTTTTTGTTTATAACATCATATTTTTCTTGAAAAGAGTTAATGACATCGATTCAGAAGAAGAGGATATTTTTCATAAGGATTTCTTAAATTTGGTGTTGACAAAAAAAGTAAAAAATAAAACATTCTCAATAAAATTACCCGTTGGTCTTCCATTGATAGCTTAAGGAAAACTCCTATATGTATATCTTCTTCGAAGGGCTTTTAGTCGAATCATCATAAAGTATTCTGTGGTACCTACTGTTTTCATTTGGCAAAATAGTTGCTGGACACACTGTATATTTTTCCAACTAAGAAGCATCAGGAGATAAAATCAACATAGAAATGACTGAGAATCTCAACAGTTATTTTTATTGAGGGAGAAAGCAAAGGCTTGGTATTTCTAATTTCATAAATATCTAATGCAATACCCATAAGGACGCTATTGGTTTATAAATAAAAAAATACACCAATAATGCACTTGATGTATAGAAGACAGGTAACGACTCCAACGAAGGTGTCCACAATATTTTGGCAAATATTATAGAAAGTTCATCACACTGTACCTCAAAAATTGATACTTCCAGGACATACGTTCCTACCAAGTTTTTCTCTTGTTTTCTTGAAATTACTCAAATAATCAGCCTCTCGAATATAAGCATGTCCTTTAAGAACACCCTGTAGTGAATATTTTTGTCAATACTTATTTTGACTCAAGAATATGAATTTTAAATTATTACCGTGGGAGAACCAATAGTTTTTAGGACGATTTGTAGTTTTACCTTTGGCGTAAGAAATTTCGTCGAAAGTTTGTCTAATCTGTCGGCTGTTTATAACTCCGAAAGAAATCGGTCTGGAAGACGTCAGAGCGTCGGCAGCCATTGCTCGTTCCGTTTCGCACGGAAGAAATTCGTCGTCAATTTTCCACGCAGGTTCGGCCTGTAAGTAACAACCAGTATACATACAATGTTATACAAACAAGCACTAGGGTAACTTTCAGGACACAGTGTACACTTTTTGGAGTGACCGATGGGAATTTTTTTTGGACCAATCTGAAAACACTTAATACAGTTGAAGATAGGCATGGGACATTGTACATGAATTATGTCTATAATTTTCTCAAGAATCCAAAAAACTAATAATATACGGGTAGTTGTATTTAAAATAAGAAAGTTGGTATCAGCCACTGTCACATGAAACACTCTCCACAATTATTAAAAAAAATGCGCATCTAAAAATACGAATCGACGTGTATAAGAGTTTTTCCCAACACGCTCTCATTTATTCGTTATCGAATTTATTCCATTTGGCTGTTCCACACTTTATGTAATTCATACATCTTTTCTCTATGTATCTATCTAGGGGGGAAAATTCAATTCAATTTTTATTTAATCCATATGGTAGTGTAGCTCTCGGACAAGTCAGATAAAAACTAGGTTCACATAAAGTGTATAACATATAGGCAAACGAAACATTTTATCTAAAACTATCAAAAAATTCATTTATATTATAGGGGCAGAGGTCGAGGAGAAGTCTTCTCATCTCTTTTTTGAATGTGTGCACACTTTCGATGAATTTTAGTTCTTCGGGAAGAGTCTTAGTCCAAGTATATCTGCATATTTCTGAGATAGTGTTAAACGTACATTGGGCAGATGGAAATTATTTTTTGATCTCGTATGATGATCGTGAAGTGAGTTATTCTTAGCCAAAGTTTTGCGTTGCTTGTGTATATATGTTAAAAGATTGGAAGGGTTGACGATTCTCTTTCGTTAAAGAATACCCCATTTGAAATGCAGATTGATGTGTCCGAGCGTTGTTGAATTTTTTCATAAGCATGTCATATCTAATAATTCGGTTACCCTAACGAAATTGAAGATTACCAAAAAAGTTGACTCACGTGTTTCACCCCGTAGTATTCCATGTAAGTGGCGAAACCTTCTTTCAACCATAAGTCGTCCCACCACTTGGGAGTGACCAAATTGCCGAACCATTGATGGGCGATTTCGTGGGATAAAACGATGGCGATGGTTCGTTGGTCTTCGTTTGTAGATTCTCTTGGGTCGAAAAGCAAACTGCTTTCCCTGAAAATCCCCACGAAACACATTTATTGATTTTTATTCATCCATTTCAATGAAACATCCATATCCACATCGGTGAATTGTTATATAATATAGGTAATAGAATAGTTACAATAATGATCACCAATTATTCAACAAGACCTTAATTATAAATAGGACAATAAAAATAATGCAAAAACAACATTCGAGTTACAAAAGCAATGAGAGTAAAGTTTTGATTCGATTAAAAACCGAATTGATAACACTTTCAATAACACGAGACTAAGTTTGTCGAAATCCGTTAGAAGTTATAGCTGTTTATTTGAAACATCTCCACCACTTTATTCCAATAGATACATCAAAAAGTGTATAACAAAAATCATGAAAATAATGTTCAGGGTTTTCTTTTGGCCACTTCGATCATAAAAAAAGTCTTTACGATAATTAGTTCCTGAGATACAGTACTTTTTCACTTTTACTGAATCGCCCTGTACATAATAGTTTTTATTTATTTATTTACGGATATACCAATATAGCAATACATGAAATAAGGAAAGTAAACAGTATATAATACTTAAAACTACTTACATCTACTTACATCAATTTGAACCTAGAGAAAAAAGAAAAAAAGAAAAACCAGTCTGCAATCATGCAGTGCAGTAAATTGTTACAGTGGGCATCCATCAAGTGTACATGCTCACAATGTTTATTTTCTTAGTACTTCTTTTGAAGGAAGATGGAGATGAATCAAATAGGTCAATATCACCCTGATAAATATTAGCAGTTCTTTGAAGTCTAGTCATAGGCTCATTGCACCCGTAGTTTGTTGAATGAAATGGCACCCTAAACAATTCAGGATTGCGTGTTTTTATATCATTTACATTAAACTTACTTATTCTATTAACTGTTCCACTTAACTATTCCATTCAGTAATTTGTAGAAGAAGTTTAAGTCTGATTCAAATCTACGACATTCAAGCGACCTAAGACCCATATCCGATAGCAATACATCATACTTGTAATCACTCCTTGGGATACCCATTTTGAAGGCAACATAACTCAAGAATCTTTTCTGAACCTTTTCTATTGCAACTATATCGTTCTTATACCGGGGGTACCATATAATTGAGTTATATTCTGAGTTAGGGCGAACAATAGAGCCGTATAATAATTTTAAAACTTCTGACGAAAAATCCTTTGATGATCTTAATGCGAAGCATAATAGTTTGGAAGCCTTAGATATAATGGAGGTTATATGTGGTTTGAATGTTAGTCTACTGTCAAATAACACACCCAAGTCCTTGATGGTATCTCTGAATGCTAAACTTAAATTGTTCATACTGTAATCGAACCCGATTGGACTACCACCTCTTAAGAATTTTACTTGGAAGCATTTTTTTACATTTAAATTCAGTAAAGTCATGTCGCTCCATCTTACAAGGTGGTTCAGGTCATCCTGTAGTAGTTCAGCCTCGCCACTGCTCCCCACACTCCACAATAATTTGAGGTCATCAGCGAACATTAAAAAATTACTATTTTGTATCACTTCTTTAATATCATTTGAGAAGATGTTGAATAGAATTGGGCCCAAATGTGAACCTTGTGGAACACCTGAATGAACCAACATGGGCGGGGAAACTGAACCAGAACATCTGACACTCTGGGACCTGTTAGTTAGGTAGCTTTCGATCCAGGCGAGGTCAGTTCCGTCGATTCCAAGTGACTTTAATTTAGATATCAATAGAGTATGATTTACACGATCGAAAGCTTTTGTGAAATCAGTGTAAATGGAGTCTACTTGCGACTTGTTTTCAAAAGCAGAGAGTATGAAATTTTCATATGTGATCAGATTTAGTTGTTGTTGACCTACGTGAAGTGAAACCATGCTGTTCTGGGTTGATGATATGTTGTGTGTCCCAAGAGAGTTTCTTAGATATGCGACAGTCCAATAACTTAGCAATCTCGGACTGTGAACAAATTGCACGATAATTGGACACATCTGCTTTATCGCCGGACTTGAAAATGGGGGTTAGAAAACTATGTTTCCAGAAATCAGGAAATAGACCTGCGTTGAGAGACAAGTTGAAAATTATCAGTAAGGCATTAGCTAATGTGAATGTGCATTTTTTCAATATGTATAGTGGTATTCCATCTGGTCCGACTGACAGTTTAAAAGGTGCAGACATGAGTGAGTTTATAATTTCCTCAATGCTAACTAAATAGTGGGATATTTGTAAACCATTTTACAGATATTTGTAATTTTGGATTTGTACAGCCTGATCATTACTATAAACTGATGCAAAATATTCAGTAAAGAGATTTACAATGCTATTGGTATCATTCGCTGTTGAGTTACCATAATGCATAGTTGATGGCAATCTATATGAGTTTCTGTTCCTTTCAACATATTTCCAAAAATTAGAAGTGTTTGCTTGTATGCTATTCTCTGTTTGTGGAAACACTCATTCTTTAATCTCGAACACTCCGATCGTAGTTCAGAGAAACTATGGTAGTCTTGTATGTTACCTGTTTCTTTGTATCGCTTGTGCGCTTCTTTTTTGTTAATAATACATTTTTTTGGGATTCACGCTGAACCAGTGGGGGAAGTTAGACGTTTTGAAAGATCTCAGTGGAATGAACAAGTCGATTCCTTCGTACATTATATCATAAAACTGAGACACTGCCACATTTACATCAAATTTATCCAAGGACAAATTCCAATCGACTTGGCCCAGAAACTCATTCAGCCCAATACTATTTCCACGTTTGAAATCGTAGAAATATTCTATATACTGCAAATGATTGACAATATTATTCTTTAATTCAAAGCATACAAGGAATACTGTTCGACTCCATACTAATATAAATATAAATGATGAGCAACTGGAGGTGGTACATGAAGCAAAGAGCTTAGGGGTAATTTTAGATGAAGACTTGAGTTTTGAGAAGCATGTAGCTCAACTTGTAAATCGTGCATATTATTCACTGAAAGTTATTTATGGCAACAAGTATTTTTCACCATCTAAAGTGAGGACAACATTATGTGAAGCGTTGGTCCTGTCTGTTTTCAGTTATGCTGATGTGTTGTATGGCCCATGTTTAACCATTCAGTTCAAACAAAAAATCCAAAAGGTTCAGAACTCGTGCCTACGATTTATTTTTGGTATCCGGAAGAGAGAAAGAATATCTCAGAAATTGAAAGCTATCGGATGGTTGGACATGGAAAATAGGAGAAAACTACATGCTGCCACTTTATTCCACAAAATAATCATGGAAAAAAGGCCTCCTTACCTGCATGATAAGATTTCTTTCAGGACTGACGTGCATAATCTTAATATAAGGAACAAAGGCAGACTTACCCCTCCAATATTTCGTTTAGAGATTTTTCGAAGATGTTTCACGTACCAGATATACGCAATGTATAACGGCATTCCTGATTCAATCAAACAGAAAAATCTATATCGGTTCAAAAATTATTTCACTGAATTTCTTCTGCGGTAGCTGATTCTGGCATTCGGACCACCTGTTTCATCCCTTCATCCCTATGTGAAGATCACCCCTAATCATAACTATCATTTAGCGATTGTATTGTTTATTGTTATTATTTTTATTTTTTAGATTTATCTACCAGTTGGAAATAAAAAATTACCTTTATATTCTTAAGAGTAGCATTGAGCGATATGTTCAAGGTTGAGTGGAAGAGCAATTTCCATGGTGATTCGTCACTATTGAAATTGAACTCCGCCTTTAATTTTCTTCCAAAGTTATATATTTTTTATTTTTATTTAAGATGACTGTACCCTTGAAAAGGAAGAGAATAATAAAGACGATATTATTATTATTATTATTATTATTATTATTATTAAATGATACCGCGTTGTGATGAATACTATTATCAAATATTTGGTCGATAGGCTCATATACTGTAGTATCACCAAATGAAGAAAATACGAGGTCCAAAAACTTTCCTCTACTATTAGCAATGTTATTAATTTGCAGCATATTATGAAAACCTAAACGATTTAAAATTACAATGGCATTCGAGTTATCGGGACAATTTACATTCAGTCCATATTCGTCGTTTAACCAAGATGCTTCCGGCAAATTATAATCACCACAGATGATTAGTTTACTGTTGTTGTAATTTTGAAATATATAATCGATGGTATCAACGTGCTCAATAAATGTGTCTACGCTTGATAGTGGCGGTAAGTAAGCCCCACCTAATATAATGTTGGTGTCAGCCAACTTTATTGAAACAAACAGTTGCTCAACGGAGCTGGGAGGTACTCCGATAATTCTGGCTGAAAGACTACTTTTTGTTAATATAAGAATATTGCCCCCTCTTTTTTTACCATAAATTTCAGGGTCCCTATCTTTTCTAAAGGTGTCATGACCCAAAATGCCGAATTCTTCCTCAGTATACCTACTCATTATTGAGCCAGGACTCTACCAAAATAATAACCTCATAAAAATCAGAGAACAGATTGGCGGAATTTAGTAATTTTGGTTCTCATGCCACCCACATTCTGGAAATACACAGAGACATATTTCAAAGGTTTTGCCTTTGTAAGTTCTTTGCTATTTGAGGAACACCTTTTACATATTTGATAAAAACTTCTTCACCTCCTTGTCTTCTTGAATTCAATTCTTCTTTCAACTTTTTCATGTTTTCCATTTGCATTGCAGTCATATCCAAGTTTATGAACACTTTCCTGTCCCTGTTGATATTTCTCTTGTTTCGCATAATCAATGTGGCTTCCCCGGGGTCTCGAAATACAACCTCCAATGGCCTGGCACCGTTTTTGTTCTTCTTTCCAACTCTCACCGTTCTCACTATTTTCACTCGTTTGTCATTTCTTTGACGATTACCTTCATAGTCTCGAAATCTGATTCTTGATTATTTTCAGGTAAGTTATAGACCATGACATTGTTAGCTCGTCGTTGACGTTCTTGAATTTCATTGATTATATTTTCTTCGGCAACAACGTTCTGGATTTGGTTCTTCAATATATCTATTTCGCCCTGCATGGTGCTTATGGTAGATAGTAATTTGGGGATTAGTTTCAATCCAGATTGGCAATCATCACAATAATATCTGAGAATTCTCTTTCCTCTAAGGTCCACCACTTTGAGCTCAGAAGCATTGAGATCGGAGCAGCCTCTGTGTACGGTCATTCTGCAGCTCTCACATGACATCGTTGCATCCTCATCCTTGAAGGGACGATTGCATCTGTTGCATTCCATGTTAATAATTGTTCAGTATTGCTTATCAGCTACGCCACTGGGTGAGTGTGGGCGATAGATAAATTGAATGATTACTCACTCAATGCCTGTTAACTTTTTTGGTTAGCACGCCACTGGTAGGGTTCTTTATATTGGGAATGTACACAATTGTTTAGGTACTTTTTCCATCTATCTTATGAGATTGCCTTTTTGCTGTGCTACTCTGATTGTCGGGATTGTATGTCCTAATTTTGTGATTATTCGAGTATTCACCTGTTTTTTATGGCGGAGCTTCACCTTAACTTGCATCCTATTACTATTGCTTAGTTTATTGACACCGAAAATGGATTTTCCTTTTTCTTTTCCTAGACGTGAATTCCTCCCACGGATTGAAACAGAAATACTCACTGCAACCCCACCAAATATTTATTTTCCTCAACGATGACAAATGAATAAAATCTCCTGCTTCACTCTAATTTAACTCTGATCTCCAATTGTGTGTATTGTAAATAACACTGTATCGAGTACAAAAAGTCAGAAGTGAATCAAAAATTAACACAACTTCAAGAAGAACAACTGAACATAATCCAAGAGATGCAATGGTTACCTTACGAATACGAAACTTAGATAGACATGTTGCAATTCCTGATATTTTTCTGATACTGGAAGAACATTGTTGTGAAGTCACTGCGAAGTGTTGAAGTCTGAAGCTCAGTGCTATGCCAAATACTCCTTATTTTACAATAATATAATAATGATGATAATTTTATTCAGTCCGTTGTGATCAAATACCTGATATCAGATACGTCAAAATACAAACATATACATATATATTTGAAATACAGTTCAGAGCATAATATAAAAGCAAGGAAACAAAATCAAAGGCATGTTAAAATGTTATAAGATGTACACGAATCTAAAAATAAGAACATGGAAACGAAATTCAAGGACATGTTGAGATGTTAAAAGAAGTTATTTCGCTTTTGAAAATTCCGAGACACTGTAGAAACTATGTTCTTGCAGCACTTTCGATCGACCTAGCGGGACAAAACTCATGTTGATATTCCGAGAGTATTTCGAATTTATTCAGAAATTAATACATTCTACTGTAGACGCACTTTTCAACAACCTTGTCAATTACTGTCGGAACTGTTACTGGTCGGTGATTATTCATGATTGAACAATCCCCCTAGGGGCGACTAAACCAATTTTCAGGTAATTAGGTAATACCTCCGACTTTACGGAGGATTTATTATGGAAGCTAACGGTTTAGCAATGTAAGGTAGATGCACCAAATATAGCAGCTTCATGATGAGAATGCACTGGTAATTTGAAATATCAATATTTATTCATTCAACTCAATAATAAACAGAACAAAATTACTTCAAAAACAAAAATCACACTTTTGTGAACACGAATAACTAAAATGTCACTTTGGCCTTATTGGGAACCACGTGTCTCGGTGTTATGAATGTGTTGCGAAGTCCATTGAGCCCTTTTTCCTTGTTTTAGAAACTGGTGATCCGTTTTCCATGATGTTACTTAGAGCGAGGGTTTACTATTTTTTTTTCATATTTCATTCATATTTATTCAGCCGTTTTGCTATACATTCCAATAATACAAATCAACTATAATACTACTGATAATAACTAGAAAGAAAAAAAAATCAAATGTTTTCCTCTCTTATTGTCCCACACTCTAAGTGAGTACACACTTGTATTGTGTAGTGAGAAAAAAGAAAAACAAAACAAAACAGCATAACATGAAAACCGACAATTCAAAGTCAGAAATAGGAAGAAGGAACGGAATAGTATAAACAATATAAAAATGAAGGGTTGATAGGAACAGAGTAAAACATACTACAACAGGCAGCAATTGTGTGAATCAAAATTCAACAGTGCAGTTAACATGGCTGTAAGTTGGTGATTAATAATTTTTTTTATGTTTCTATAATTCTCAAGAAGTCCCTATAATTACTATAGATATAAAGTTTAATGGCTGAAGTGAATTTCTTGAGATTAGCATATTTTCGAATGGCGAGAGGTGATAGATTATATGCTTTAGGTTCAATATATGTTACAAAACGGTGACTAATGTTCTTGCTGTTAAGTGGTGCAACGAGTAGTTGGTACACCGTGCCACGTGTATTGTAACCATGATTGAATGTTTGCTGACAATGACCACTCTTATAGGCAGATATTAAAATCGTGAAAAAATATAATGACCGAATATTAAGTATATCTGGAGAATACAGTGCATTTGTCGAGGATCGTTTTTTTCGTCTAAAGATAATTTTTAATATAAAATTCTGGATCACTTTGAGATTTTGTAATGATTTTACTGTGATAAAACATTGTCCTAAAAGATTTCAGACTCAATTGAGGAGATATATAAACGTCGTGGTTGTTTTCAACTGCAGGTTCCAAGGCACTCACAGCATCTAACATTTGCAGTACTCAGGTGTATTGATCGATGTATACGCACACTTCTAGGAAGATAAGTGGCCATTTGACATCGTAAAGTGGGAAATATCGAAAATAGGCCTCATAAGAACATAGGCCTCATTTGGTTCACCTACCTAACAAAGCAACACCCTTTATAACTTTTCTAGAAATACAAATAAAGGCATACAATGATAATCAAATTTGTCAGAACTATCTTCCTTCCTAGCAACACCAACAGTTCATTTATATCGAGGCATCCTGCGTAAAAAAAACAATTTACCTGAAGATGATCAATCCCCAATTTTCCATGGCGCTGAAGCCGAACTCGGGCACCGCCACCACGTCGATTTTGGGCAGCGGGAACCGGCTGCCGAAGAATTTTTCGAAATATTCGAGCAACCTAGGCGCCAATCCGGCGGCGTAGGTTGTCTGAGAGACGAGATTCCTTCTTGACCAAACTCGAACAGGCGAATTTTGAGGCTGCTCGGATTGGACGTCAGTCACAGTGAAGGCCACCAAGTATGTCGACATTTTCGGGGTAGACGGGTATCGGTCCCAGTACCACCCAGAGCCGACTTTTCTGGAAGGAAAATGGAAATAGAAACGTTTATTCACAGAGTACAGTAACAATCCCGATTATCCGAACGCATTCATGTCGGTTTTGACGCCGCAACGAGACAAGTTACGACAAGTTTATTCCCGCCTCCGACTCTGTACTCCTGTTCTCATTTCTCATCGAAATAGCGTTTGTTAGTGTTCCATTTTCTTTGATAGTGTTCATATGAGGTTCTGTTTTATTTTCGTTAACGTTTTGTGTTGGAAATTTAAAATGTCCAGGCGAAAAAGATGAGTGTTGTCTCTTGTAGATTAGGTGAAGATAATTGAGAGGTCAAAAATATGGCAGTGAGTTGGCACGAATATATAATGTAGGAATCTGGTCCCGTACGAATATTACAATTGAAGGGCATCAGGGACAGGGAATGAAAAGAATTTATTCATTACGTCAAACATCAATAGGAATGTTAGATACCTCTCTATAGGTTTATTCCAACAAACATTTCTGTATGGTTCAGAAACTGTTCTGGTTCTCTCGTTGAAGGATAATCTTTGGTTACGATAATTAAAACAATATGATAATGGAATATTCTACGATTGGGGAAGAAATTATCATCAACACAAAAGAAAGCTAATTAATACAAAAGCAAAAAGCTATGTTAGCTAACCTTTTCTTTTGGCAGAGTTTCTTATACGCATGCCAATACTCAAGAATCAAAACAGTTTTAAATTTTGAGCATGTACCGAAATTATCGTCCTGAAAGCATGCTGTGGATGGTCACGGGTTTGGTTGAAACAAAAAGATGATGGTCAGATTACGATCAGTTCTCGGTTAGAACAGATTCAATTGCGCATGAGTTCGACCATATTCTGACGGTTTTAAGACGTTTTGGAACAAACCTTATATTGTTGTCGGATGCTATGAGTTATTCGTAAAGGATTGCCATATCTATTTCTTTATTTTATTGCTTCTCGTTTTCTAAACTTAAGAATTGTTTAAGCCGATACCACAGTATAATAAGAACCAGTAGTCGCAGTCTGTCAAATTCGTGGTATGAAATTCCAGTGCGCATGATCCACTCCTAGCGGGAGGTATTTGGATGCGCCGTAAATTGCCTTGAAAAATTACACCGTTTCCAGGTCAATCCATTTTCTTGGAATTTACCACTATCAATGCACCGACTCAACAGATGGAGAATTTGTGGCATGTGTAATAATAAGAATTGTGTGAACCAGTATCATTGGTCCACCTGAAATCTTCCATATATTGGCATTTTATCTCGTACAGTACATTTGTCATGATTACCTGAATAATTATTCAATGGTAATATTTCACTTCATCGAAATTTTTTCGAGTGGTGGGGGTTGGCACCATTTTTGAAGAAAACGTTGCTATACTTATCCGCTAGGAGGATTTAGGGGTTTGATCACGTGATTAATCTTTGACAACAAAACAAAGAGTTAGGACTTGAATGATGAATAAAATCAATGACAGAAATATTATATCTTGCAAAATTCTCTCGAATAAATAAAAATCATTCCTACTTTCAAAAAGCTGATCGGATCTGATTTGTGATTGGCTGACAAAGTGACAATAGAGGACAGCGCTGCAGGTGGCGAAACATGAGAACTACAAAAAATTCCTCAATGTTTGGGCCACCCCCCACCATACGAGTTGCCAGACCTGTGTATATGATCGTGGGACTACCTAAGTGTGACGTCAAAATGGGCGGAGCCCATAAAACCTTTACAAACAAAGGAATATATGCATTGTTTCCTCCAGAAGAATTAGTCAATTATAACTCAATATCACCATATACAAATAATTTTATTCTTAGTTTCAACTGAAAGAAGCAAAAACGTGAAATGAACGCTTCGTTTGGAAAGGTTTTAATGTAAAGCTTGTAACGTCAAGACTTAGGCTGTCCATTGTGATAAAAAATATTCAACCCCGCATACCACTTTTCAATAGAATCAAGAAATGAATATATACTTCCATATCACTTACTATATAAACCCTTTAGTTTTCAATAAAATTTTCATTATTGTTGAGCAGTATATATCTATTATTGACTTGTTGAGCAGTGTATAAAATGTCTAACTCTGACTAATCGACTCCCAGCGGGAAATTCATGATGCGCAGTGGTCCAAAAAAAATGAAAGTGTGGGACACAAACATCAAAGGTTCCGACAGAGCTGCGACTACTGGTTCTTATTATACTGTGCCGATACCCTAACATCTATTTTGCTCTTTTATCTAGGAACGAACATGTGTATTAGTTTATTATCGTTGCTCTCTGTTTATTTGTAGCTAAACCCAACAACTGTTTTGTTGAGACCCCAATATCCATTCCATATTTTGTTGCCCTTTGTTCCCACTCAATATTGTTCTTTGTTAGTTGTCTTTCCGAAAACCATTAAAACCCGAAGTTCTTTGTCGTACAGACAGTCAGACGTAATCGGTACTAACGTTCAGATCTCTCCTAGCTTATAGATTTGAATGTAATCATCAAAGTGTAAATATAAATTTAATGTTGATCCAATCCACTGAAGAAGTTTCATTACATCTTGGTTCACAACAACAACATGTAAAACCCACTACGAAATAAAAAATATCAAAATTAAAATATTGTTTGATTTGCTTTTAAATCGATGTTCAGGATTTTCGATTATCAGGAATTCTGGAAGGGATTCTACTGTATATGTTAATAACCAGTGGTCATTCCAGAAATGGCTGAAAAATACCAAAAGTCCCTTGATATTTCATCACTATGATACTACGATCTGTTCGACAACTGATTTCATTCTGAAAACGTTAGCAAACTTCGTTTGCAATTACTCTAGGAGAATCACCATTTGCAGTAAAAGAAAGTTCAAAACATATCCTTGTTTTGATGAATGCCACGTATGATTGGTTGAAGGGACTGACAACTAGCTAATATCCAATCGAAATTCGTATGACCGAAGACTACCTAATGACGTATTGTGTACCAAGTTTCAATTCACTTGCACTTTCTTACGTAGAAATCAATGATTCAACTTTATATATCTATTGAAAGAAAAATCATTTTTTCAAATGAGACAACCTGCATATTGAACTTGAAATTACTCTTCCAAAAATATAGCACACTCAAGGTTTTGTTCAAGACACCTTTGAAATACAACGCTTTTAAGTTTTTCCATGATTATAGCTAGACTTTGGAATGTAACTTTGAGCAAGTAGGCTTTGGCAACGCGACGATAAAACAAAAAACTAAAGTTCACTAGTAGCTGTCAAATTTTTATTCAGGCAGTAAAGGTGCTCCTCTTTTTATGGTTTTTCGTTAATTTTTTTTAGACAAATTTTGCAATGAAGTATGAGAATTATAAAAAATGGGGTATGATAGTCTGTTTTATACAAACCGGAGAAAATGCAGAGGCAGCAAGCAATTTGTATCACGAGAGGTATCCAGAAAGAAGACAACCTTTTAGACATTTTTGCAAGATTGGGACACAACCAAAGTAATGGTGGTCGATTATAAAAGAAAAAGCCTTACTTGTATGCATCGAATAGGGATAGGGAGTTGAAAGAAACAGTCTTTTTAGCAGCTGTTGCAAATAATCCCTGAACGTCAACGCGAAATTGAAAAATATCAACCGGGCTACCTAGAACTACTGTTAGGTGGAATTTGAACGAACACAAATTCCAGTCATACAGGACCAGAAAAGGTCATGATCTCAGATCAGGAGATTTTTTAAGGTCGCATGGTGTTTTGCCACTGATTTCTGGAAAATTATAACCAAGTGCTTGATTTTCCGTCAAATTGTATTTGGACAGACGAAGCTTATGTAAGCAGGGCCGGCATTTTCTACCGCTACAATTCTTATACTTGGGCACAACAATATCATCATTCTTCTGTGGAGCAGATAAGTCAAGGAAGATTTGCATTCAGTGTATGGGTAGGTGTTTTCAGGGGCAGAATTCTCGGCTCGTGCATTTATAATGGCTCTCCCACATCTCAGAGATTAAAAATTATGAAACAACAAATTGAACCTCTTGTTGCCGCTAATGGAGCTAAGGAAAATATATTTCCTGCAAGACGGGGCTTCGCCCCACAACACTGCAATAATTAGCAGTTTATTGGTAACAAATTTCGGCAAAAATTAGGTAGCCAACCAAGGACCCAACCGTTGGCCGGCCAGGTCACCAGACCTAACGCCTATGGACTCTTACCTGTGGGGAAGGTTGAAAAGATCTTATTTTTAAATTGCCGATCAACTCCAGACACAATTAGAAGCTGCAGATTCAAATTTTTGCTTACCTCAATATCGTTGAATCGATAAATTTGGTAAGAAATATTCAAAAAAAAGGTGCCGCCTGTATTTGAGAGCAGCTGGTGGACATTTCGAACACCTTCTTTAAAGAAATTTGTTCATGATTTCTTTTGATTACCATTATTGTTGGAGATTTATTTTTTTACTAGTGAATATTGAATGAGATGTTAGTTCAAATGAAACATTCAGTTATAATTACTGCTTCTACTACATCTTCTTCAATTTGGCAGCTACTAGTGAACTTTGGTTGTCTGTTTCATCGCCGAATTGTCCAATGCTTACTTACTCAAAGTTTGCGTTCTAAAGTCTAGCTATATTAATGAAAAAACCTAAAAGCACTTTATTTCAAAGATGTCTCAAGCAAAACATTGAGTGTAGTGAATTTTTGAAATAGATTATTCAAATTCCATTGAAATATGCAGGAATATACAGGTTGTCTCATTTGAAAAAATTATCTTTCCATCAATATCCATTGATATATGATTTGAAAAAATTAATAAGTTGAACCATTGAATTTTACGCAAAAAAGTGCTTAGGAAACCATAGAAACAAATATTTGTTAATAGGAAGGAAGTTACAGCAACTTTTCGAAAACGCACTTTTTCGGAAAACATGCTGTAACTCAGGAACGGTCATAGATATCGATATGCAGTTTTCACCATGACGTTTTCCGTAGAAATTGACCCTCAGAAACTGTCTCAGTTTTAATCTATCTAGTTTAGAAACAGAACTTTCCCTTCAAAAGTATACAATTTGGCCCACCCTGTACATCTAAGATGGTGTTGAAGTAGTTTTCTCTATATGCTAGAGTAGTTCCACGAACGTTAATATCAATCTGACATCTAAGCATGCGCATTTCTAAAGTTATCACGTTTTCGTGTTATGTGCGGCTACGGGTGTACGTAGACCCGCGTTATTTGTTATTTAACGGACCTTAAGGAGAAAGGAACGATAATATACGAATGGCACAGAGGACATACAGTAAGTACACCTACATAAAACTACATGGAAATTAAGATACTAAACTTTTACGTTTCCTGTCTAGGCTGGTTCTGGAATACTTCAACACCATTAAAGGTGTACACCATGAACGTCATATATTCTACGTTAACGTATCTAGGACTGCTCACTTTTTACCCCAACCATCCTTTTCACGACCATCTTTAATATCAACTCTTCCATTTATAAAAAGGCAAAAGGTAACTCTGTATACTGTATGGTTTATTTGCGATCAAATGAAAGTATGCAAATTATGTGAAGTTGATTCAATGAGAGTTCTACTGGAATTCAAAAGTACAAGATTTCCAATCGATTTCAAATCTACCAGTCTCGAAACAAATTTTATACTGAGCATGATTTTCATTGAAATCCACAATGACCAGACTTCTAGTGGAAATTCAAAATCACCGGACTCTTGAACGATCAATCAGGATGTATGTATGTACTCACATTTCTTTGGATTCCTGCAGAGGCATATTAGCCAAAGTCGTCATGTTTCGCGGCCTGGCTAGACTCAGAGCAAAACTTGCTTTGAAAGAGGGTTCATCGAAACAAGGGAAAGCTCTTCTGGCGTCCGTGGGGGAAAATTGGGTACTCGCAAACACCCTGGAAAACAATATAATAAATGAATTTTCAATGTATACACCTTTGAAAAAATTCATTGGGTATATAAGGAGAAATCTATAAGAGTAAGGGGTTGAGCAAGTACCACATTAACATAAGATACACATCGCTATTTTGCTTTTCTTCCACTGTCCCCACCCGACTCACTCGTTAGGAAAGGTCTTTAATGGGCTGTGGTGAACATTGGGAAATTCTATCAACATGACTATTAACATGACTATTTATTCATTGTTCGATAAATTTGATCATTATTTGACCCAAATCGAAAATTTTCGTTCTTTCGTTCGACAAGAAACCGTTCAGTTGTGTTCTAGTTTCCTTTGTGGATGCCCAGCTGCATAAATTCGGTTTTTGTTTGGCCCAAAGTGGTAGTTTGTTCGAACATGTGATGAAATAAAAAATTAATAGTTTTGTTCCATAATATGATGATTTCTTTGGTGAATGTTGATGTCGAACGCCCAATGAGCAAGTTCTTCAAAGTTTGAACTGAAACTGAGGTTTTGATGATAATTCAAACTATGGCGCATGCTTGAACAACCATCTGACATTTGTCAAAGCCAGTGTGGATTCATGCAGCTTCAGATATCTTTCAAGTGACAATTAATAATTATAAATGAACAAGTATATAAATATGCCGTATTCATGCAGTCAAAGTAATGATTGTGTGCATGAACGCCATCATGTGAACAAGAGGTTGAATCCATGATTGATAATTGTTAATTGATGTTGCACGAATCCACAGCTCAAATCGATTCTCGACAGAGATGGTACAAAAGACGTGAAAAATATGGAGTTATATGAAACCAACTCAAGTATTCAACATGTATTCTATGTAATTAGATATTGATAAATTATTGAATGGAACTTGTGGACACCAACATCAAAGGGGTCAACAGCAAGTGATGATACTGTATTTTTGGTTATACTGTGGTTCAAATTACTTGAACTAAGCATTGAAAAACCGGCCCTGGGGTCAAAATAAAAGAGTTATTCAATTCTTGCTTTCAATTTTATTAAAACGAAAACTTTAATTCGAATTCTATACTGGTTTTTCATATCTAACTTAGTGAGCAAAATTTGGAAAAAATTTAAATAGATTTAATTTCATGTGATTGGGATTTGTATTCATCAACAATCAATAACTGTCAATCAGTTATCAATAAAGTAGCGTCAATTCAAGTATGTCAATATTAAAGTAACAGTCCATGGTTTGACATAGAAATTCATAATAAAATGAAATAACGTGATAAAACATGTGAGGATTTTTCAACAACTGTTAATGTGAATAACAATGTGAAATAGGAAAAAAGAACAACATTTCTTCGAAAAAGTATAAAAAATACAAGTAAAAGTACAAAAATAACTCTCAACTAATGTGGAAAACATTAAAGAAGCTTCATTGATTTGAATTTAGATGTACACATCTACGCCACAAGAAATAATATAAATTTGCATATATGCAGAAAAAATACCATGAATTCTCTGTGTTTTGAAGGTTTTGATACGTTTGATAAGTTACCTAACAAAATTAAATCTAGTCCATCATCAATTATCTTAAAAAACCAGTTATTGGAACCCATCCAAAACATTAGTTAGAATATATTTCGTTAAGATGATTTACTTATAGAGTGTTTGTATGTTGTTCTTATTTACCTAACATTCTATTGGAGCTGTACCTATTCTTCAAAGTGTTCTTGTATTACAATGTAATTTATTTCAATAAGATATGTGTGTGTGACTTGAAACTGTCACTACATTTTAAAAATATCTATAGTGTTATTAATATATTAAGGAACAACATATAGTGCGGTCGATAAAGTTCATTTATTATTTTATTGTTATTAATATATCTATACAGTATATCTGGGTTATCTATTTCAAATGAATATTCTTCTATTCTATATTGTTCGAAAGAACATCAAAATATATATCAAGAGGACTACATCGAAATGAATACTAATTCCTCACCTATCATTTCCGGTCATCTGGTCAACATACCGCCCCACGTAAAAACCCTGCAAATGCCCATTGAGCCGTCCCTCGTAGTCCGCCCTGAGCACATATCCTCGCTCCTTCTCCAGGTTCTCTTTCAACCTTATCCTGTACCTGTCCCCCGGGATGTAGTCTTGTCCCACGACGTTCTGGACCTTGCTGTTGGAAGTGGAGTTGGTGGACGTTTCGGAGATGGTGACGGAGACCGGTAGAATCTTCAAGTCACGCACATGGAAGACTACTTCGTCGGTTGGCCCCAGGACGTGGAGTGTTATTTCCACCGAGCCGGAAGTCGTCGAGTTTTCGAAGTTCGGACGGATTCGGATGCTGAAAATATCGGAAAAATGCGTTATGGGTTGATTGGAGGTATGACAAAAAGCGGTAAAATAATCTAAGAGAGATTAGGCTTGTTCTAGCACCGTTTTTAAACTGTGTGCACGCGGATACAGCTTCCGAAATAATTCTGAATTCTCTCTTTCAAGAAGTTGGTACTTAGAGAACATTTATGAAAATGAAATATTCTTTTACATGATTTGCAATGATTTTTCGAATCTGACGATACTGCAAACCCACAAATCAAACAATTAGCAATCTGTCCTGGATCGGAAGTTTCTAAAATAATTTTTGTCAAATTCCCCCGAAAACTGTCCATGTTTTTGAGATCGGATAAAGTTCATGATCTAACTAATTGCATGAAAAAATGAATAAGATATACCCCACAGTTGTACCCATCCCTTTCTTGGATATGTTGATTAGATACCATTCGCAGATTTATGTTATGCGAAAATTGCCTGAGATCATTGTATTTATTGATAAAAATTTCAAAATTATATAGATATGTGTTCTTTTGATATGTGGTTTTATCTTGAGTCAAGATATGAGAATGTTTTTTTCATGAAAATCTACAATTGCCAGTATCCAATGATCTCTATTTAAGAGTGTACCAACTATGGTAGGTAGAACCAGTATACTGTTGTCGTTTATCTGTGGTAACTGCTCAAAAAAGTCTTCCAATAATTGATCAGAATAATACATGATAGCATGTATTTGATTGGTGGTTAGCAGAATGTAATTTTTGGCTGATATTGTTCCAATATGGATGCTAAACAATAATTGATAGCAAAATCCGATAACCACTCCTTGCCGTATAAAGTTTTGAAGTCATCTATCTTTATTTCAACAGAAAATTGCTGATTATTTTTAGCAACAACATAATTTCCATATTTGGAACATGGCATATAGAATTCTTCATTTCTAACGAGGCCGTTTTTGTGAAAATCGAGAACCATACCATCATGTTCATCGGTTTGTTCTTTCTTTGTATTTTGATTATTTTTTGATTTCATGTGAATTTTTTTTAGTGTGGTCTTTAATGTTGATCCATGGAAGTTTTTCAGGATGATTTTTCTTGTCATTGTTCTTCTTGTGACAATTCCAACTATAAATTAGTTACTTTTTGTTTCCTCGTTTCAGTTTTTGTAGTTAGGCATTTCTACTAGCAGTAGACAAAAACTTCCCCCCGGCCGTACGTAGAGAAGACAGTGTGTGCTTCAAGTTGAGTCGCAGTTAAAAATTGTCGCGCTGTACAGATTTCCTCTTTTTTTTTGGTGTTTCACCACACTTCTAGAACTTTTCCCTTGGCATTTTCGCCAACGCTTCTTCAGCCCTCTTTCGGCAGTATCGCAGCTTCAGATTGTTACTCCGGTTGTGAGCTTCAGCCGACGCAAGAACTACGCAGCGAAAGGTGAGTAGTTTTTGTCTCTGCTCGTTGATTTGATATTTCATTTGGTCCACCTGTGGCAATACATTCCATTCAATCAAACCACTACTATCGAAATATCCCTCTGGATATAGTGCATTTTTTTTTTCGACCAATTTTCTGGTCAGCACAAAAACTTACAGTATTCGTAAAATAATTTCTTTGTGTGCAGCCAATATTCTTTTCCTTAAAATTCGTATGACTCGGCTTCACTTTTGATTTTCCAGTCCATTACATAACTGATTTTTTACCTGTGAAAACCAATTCTCAACGTTTGCATTACTGAATCTTGAATACGATTTGGGATTTGTGTGATGAAGGATTCCAGTCCATAGTGGTAAGATTTCTTGATTATTAGGTTTGAAGATTCCAAATTATAACATTCGTTTTTCGAATTTTCATAGAGAGTAGGATCATTTTCTTTTTAAATGTTCTCAAATTCTGTTATATTTTATAAAAAGGACTATTGGTGTAAATTGCCTCATTTGCTTCAGACTGCTGGAGAAACTCTATGGATCTAGCATCAGGAATCACATCTGGTTCTTCCTTTCCAGTACACAAACGCAATGAGTTTGAGAATGCAATTCCAGTTTCTTAAGATTCATTTTTTGAACTGAACCATTTGATCGTATATTTTACCCAAACCCGTACTTGATCCATACTCGTGAAATTAATGCACGCTGCCATAATTTCCTCGACGTGTTTTTGAGCATTTTCATTGATGCCTGCTTTTTTATATCATTGCTGATTATTTAAAAAAAATGTGCACAGTAGATATGAATTAGTGATATTTTATTTATCAATTTTATTGAAAGAATAAAGGATCGCATTTATCAATGCATAACTGAAATCTGTGACTACTGAAGTAAATATGGGCCTTTTATTTGAACGTTGTAATGAGTACGATTTGAAATTCAATAAGAACGACCCAATAGATACCATATCTTGATTACAATTGAACATTTCCAAGATAGGTACTATTTTATTGAACTCATTTATAATGCCAGCATAATAGAATACTTTTTTGCTATTGATGGTGGTTTTAATACCACAGATCCAGTAGCATCTAAGTGTGAAATAGGCAGGCTACACTTTTCTACAATTTCCAATTGTTTTTAACCATATAAGTAGACATGTAGAGGCTGGCCAATTTTGCATACGAATTAAATCTATCATATGGTCTTTATGACGATCGTTTTTCGGATCGCACTTTCCTCAAAACAGTATCTGATTTAACATCTTATAAATTTCCTGATTTTATAATTGATGGTATTGCATCTCTGACGATTTTCTGTTTGAATACCGATGGCTTGATATTTTTCATTTCCTGCATAAACAATTTTCGTTGCAAACCCTTCAAATACCGGGTGCTACTTTTCAGAGTTTGTCAATACTGTAACTGTGTGAACTTTGTTCAATGAAATATTAGAGATTTTGAATGAGAATTTTCTGCATGGATGACAGCAATATGCGTAAATTGTGAAGGAATCACTTATAGTGATGTAACGGTATCCATTGAAATTAATTATACACACATTGTTAACATATTTGAAAAAAAATTGTTCAAGTACATATGTCCACCATTTCATCAATTGCCCCTTTTAGAATTACATGTCCGAGGCAAAAAGTTCCTTCTCTAATTGTGCATGTTTTATACGACGAAGAAGTGGGTTTCCAGTGATCTAGTTTCAAATTTTCCGCGGCAACAGGAAGTATACAAGTTACAAATTTTTTGTTTTTATTCAAGGAAATTAGTGTTGTAGGGATATTTTCATTGCTGGTTGATAAGTTCTCCAATGAAGTAATACCACTATTATGTGTTGCATCCATCTTATATGTGGATTGTTTAGTATCGATTGGGTTAACAGTAATAGAGAGAGAGAGAGAGAAATGCTTTATTGTCTTAAAAATCCAGATTTTGTTGACAAAGCTTCTTAAATCTAAGATAAAAAATATATAATACGTACACATTAAATATGAAAACGGCACACTGTATAAGTTAATATGAAAACAAGAAACATGCACACACGAACACAAGTAGAGTCAACATAATAAAAACCATTTGAAGATCCACACTCCCCTTAGGAGTTTGTATTGTGAGTTGCGAAGTCGTAAATGAGGAATTCATCAGTATTGTAATATACTCCCAAAAGAAGGAGTTTTTTAACCTCTTTACGAAATTTTTCATTATTGCAAATCTTTCTGATGGGAAGAGGAAGATGGTTGAACAGTTTCTTTTCATTGTAGAATATGGAGGACTTGATTTGAGAAGTTTCTGGAATAGGAAGACTGACGTTATATTTGAGACGGGTTTCATAATTGGATTGATTGGGCATAATGTTCTCCTTGCAGTTTTTGTGGATTAAGCAAACCGTCTCCAAAATAAAGAGGCAAGCCAGGGGCAAGATTTGTTGAGATGAAAAGAGAGGTCTACAAGAATCACTCACTTTTGCTCGACATAGATATCTCAGAGCCCTTTTCTGGAGCCCAAAAACTGCTTTGGTTAACATCTGTGAACCTACGCCCCAGAAACATATTCCATAGCGCAAGTGAGATTCGCAAAGCGCAAAGTAGGCATTTCTAGCTGATAGTGAGTCCATGTTGGAGGAAATTGACCTTATGGCATAGCATCTTGAGGATAATTTCCTGCATAATTTGTTAATGTGGTCCTCAAATCTCAATTGACTATCAATATGCAGGCCCAAAACCTTAACCTCAGTTTTGGACTCGATCATTTGTTCATTGAGCGATACATAATCTATATCACATTTGAGAGACAAAATATTCGTTTTAGAAACATTGAACGTTAATAGGTTTGCACTACACCAATTATTGATTTTTTGCAGGTCATATTCTGAATTATTTTGTAACGTGACTGAGTTGTTATTATGCCAAAGTATGGATGTATCATCTGCAAAGATGGTAAACTTTCCAGTAATAGGTAAATCGGCCAGATCAATGATATATAATGAAAACAAGAGTGGACCGAGGACTGACCCCTGCGGCACTCCGTATTTCATTTCCTTTTCAGTAGACGTTACACCATCAAATGTCACCCTCTGTACACGACCTGATAAATAGGATTTGAACCATTCTAGAATGTCTCCTCTGAAACCATAAACCTCTAGTTTTCGCAACAATAGGTTGTGATTGACGCAATCGATTGCCTTCGTCAAATCGCAAAATATCATCGACAATAACCTCTCTATCAGGAAATTCGTATTCACTGAATACTACTATTTCTGTGTGCGATATGAAGTCGATGTGTATACATTATGATGTGATTCTGAAGGCGACAGTGTCGATAAAGGTGATTGCTGCGATTCTTTGAAGTGGATAGATTCTTTCACTGGGTTTTCTTTGGAATAATTGAATAATCTTTCATGATTTAACAGAAAAGGATGATATGCAGATTTCAAAAGAGTATTTTCTAAAATAGTTATTCTTTGTACCTTGAGATATTCAAATAACCACAACTTTTTCTTCTATCATTTTCACGATGTTGTAGCACCCAATTTGTTCTTCGTGATCGAACGAATATTGTGATGCTTTTTTGGTTTCTATGGACCCTGCAGTAAGAGCTGATATTTGTGTTTAAATATCTCCCGAAAAATGTGTTCTGAAATAATCCGCTAGTTCTTTAGCATCTATTCGAGATGGACGTCTACGCTGATTCGTCTAAGACATATTTAACTACTTTAATGACTCAATAATCATTACCTGCATGAAGTCAGACAATCAATGGAATTTGGTCATGGTAATGTCGAAAAATTATCGAGAAATTGAAAAGTGGTCCAACCAAATTACATCGATTACCAAATTTTCAGAAATATAGAAAATATGTATTTTTTGAGAGTTTCATTCACAGCAATTATATAATCGATTCAAATATAAAGTGCTTGCCACACATGAAACCAGCAATCACAAAATAATAAATATATAACTTTCTAGTTGTTGGCGATTTGAGATTTTCCTTCCGAATAACACATTTTTTGGTAAACAGTTGAAAAAGGACATGAAACATATAATAATATAATGAATAAATCGCGGACAACTCTTCGAACGCTAAGCGAAAGCCTAATCATTAACCAATCATACACTGTTTGATTTTTAATTTGGATCACTTGCCGAAAATTATGTTATTCGGAACAGGAACACTATTAACTAGAAAATCATCAACTTTTCGAAAAAATAGTATTGTACTCTTCGAGCGCTACTCAAAACGGCACACAAATTTTTGTTTTATTGGATTTTTTTTGTTACATTAGAACTATTTTCGAAATCATCAAAGAATTCTTTCAAATAGAATAGACAGGAAAAAACACCAGAACTCATATTTTCGAAACAGACAATGCTGCGTGAAGTTAGCGCTTAAATTTAAATCCTCGATTTACATCCAGTTTTCTTGAACTATTCGAATTTCGGACGAATTCTAGAACTATATTAAAACTACTCAGAACTCTGAGGAATAAAATGTTGGCGTTGACTCCACACAAGTGGCTTTCTCTTCCTATGGCTTAAAATAATATACAGTGTGTTCAGAAACTCTTTTGCGGTAATTACAGGTACTAGAGATAGCTGAAAGACATCGTTATACGAGTTTTTTGGAAATCTTTGAAAATGGCGTTAGTCAACTCAGCTGTCTTTTTCCATATATTACAGTCTATCATTTTTTGTGACGGATTGAATTTCAAAATTCCTCCGTCATTATTGATTCCTTGTTCAAAAAAATCAGTGCAGATATATTTTCAGAAGACAAATTATTTCTTTGGAATGTCTTAATATTATTTAGCTCTGAGAATATCCTCTCAACTGGGGCATTTGAATAAGGTAGAATTAATAAATAAGAAATGACGTTCCTCAAATTTGGGAAAAGCGGAATACCGGCAGTATTTTTCAAAAGGAACATTTTTTTCCAATATTCTTCAGCTGTCAAATTCGTGTTAATACCATTATCTGAGTGATTCAATAGAGCATGTTGCTTCCACTCGTTATCAACCTCTTGTAATTTCATTTGCTGCTTTAAAATGGGAAATCTGTGGAAAACCTTAACCAATATGGAAGGCTTGTGCTTCATCAAATTTGAATTTTTCCTTTAGTTGTGAAGCAAGTTGTAAATAAAATTGAAGGCGTGTCTTATAAAATTACTCTATCTCATAAAAAATTTGATTTTTAAGCTCTTGAAGACTCTCATTACCTGCAATGCCAACATATAATTTCTGTAAAGGCCAAAAATAATGAGGATAACAATGGTTGACACAAAAAATATCTTCCTTTTTGAAATAGGATAATCCCAAGAAATTTTAATAAATTATTCTCAATAATCTCTCAGTCTCTGGTTTCAATTCAATGCAGAAGTGGCGACTCTCCTTGAAATAAAATATTGAAATCAACTAATAACTCGAGCACATATGACATGAATTCTAAATATATGATTGTGAATTTATTATTCATAATATTGAGCATTTCATCAGTCGTTTTAGAGGGATCAGAAAGAACATATTCCCTGAAGTACATTTTAATTGTTCCAATACCCTGTCGACACAGGCTTTCATAGACAGCCACCTAGTATCAGAAGGGAAAAGAATTTTGTGGATTTCACTTTCAAAAAAATCTTGGAACTCTTAGAATTTTCCAGTTCTATTTGCACTCCAATGAAAATGGGCACCGATATTTCAAAATAGATCTTCTACAGACCGTGGAAGTTCTAGACATGCCCTAGAAGCACATGAATGTATTATGTGACATGAACATTCAATGGATGCTATATCAGGAAAATCCTTCTTCAATAGTGCGGCAACGGACTGATTTTTTCCAAACATGCAGTTTGTGGTATCTGATGAAAATCCAATTAGATTTGTCAGAGGAATTATTTTTTCCAAAATAGTGTTCATCAAACATTTATAAAAGTCATCTGCTGTGCCAGAACACTGTTCTACCATATCAAAAAATCTACATATAATCTTGCACTGTTGATGATCAAAATATATAACAGTAAATACACAGTATTTCATAATTGAATTTTCAGTCGTTTCGTCGATTATAATTAAAAAAAAAAGATCCATTTTCCCTCAAATTTTCATACAATTCTCCACAATGTTTTTGGAATGTTTTCTCCCACTATATGGGTAGCTTTTTTCTTTTCTATTTCCAGAGGATTTTCAAACATTTTTGATAAATCTGGTGTATTCGCAACTTGTTTTGCATTTGATTTATGTTTCTCAGATTCCATATGCCTGGTCATTGTAGCCTTATGAGCTAATATATCATTTTTACATATTTTACAGAAAACCTGTTCATTTTGTTTTCCTTTGGACTTGGACGTGACTAGCCAATCTTTAAAATTGGGATTATGCAGCCAGCTTTCATAAAAACTATATTTCCTTGTTTTGTGATGACACTTGACAATTGTAGTTTTCATGTTTGTTGATTCCGACTCTTTTTCATAATCCGAGTCTTTAGACTCTGGATCATATTCTATATCCAAATGCTTTTCAGACGAAGATTCCTGGACGTTTTCATTGTCCTGGAATAATGTAATCGAAAACTTTACTTAATTACTTTTCTTTTCAGCCACTTAACCATTGTACTGGTAGAGAAAACGGGTACTTCACATGAACAATAGTTGGTAAATGATGTCATTTGAACTCAAATTCCAAACTATCACATACATAGCAAAGAGACTGGCATTGGCATAACAACCACATGACACTTGACACAGAACTTAACAACTCCTTCTTCTTGTCTTATCCGTGGGCAACTATAAAATCACTATGGCTTTAGTATCTCACACAATGATTTCCATTTTTTACATTATTCTCATAGACGCATTCAAAATTCATGCATATATTGGTCACAGTCACAGATTTCAGTCCGGGTGCTGTTTAATTCGTGTTTCAGTCACAGATTTGAAATTTCCTCCACCTCAGAATCTGTAGCTGGAAATCTGTGGATGACTTCACACTAATGTATTCCGCTATTGTTCGAAGTTATGACCAAACATCAAGTATTCCATAGTAGGAATTGTTTGAAAATGTTGAATACGATTGGCATCGTCGTAAAGTGTTGCCAAAATTGGGAATTTCGATTGGTCACTATCATTCTGAAATAATGCCGCACTAGATCCCCAAAACTTTATTCTCGTCACTAACCTATAATGCGTCGGCTGGACACTCCTCGGCAACCTCTCATCGACATCATCTTCATGAGGCCTATCACCGAGGTTGGCGACGTCCGAAGACGACGTCCTCCGCGAGTCGACTAACGCCTCGGGGGTGGTGTCGCCGGCGCAGCGTTGCGGCGCCATGAAGAAGACGACGAGGCCGACCAGAAGGGCCAGCAGGACAGCGCCGATTCCCATTAGGATGCATAGGGGCGTCGAGATGACGACGCGACCCTTGACGCGGGGTTCGTTCACGGTGTACTTTTTTTGGTTGGAGTTGTTCTCCAGGTCGATGGCGGTGGGAACGCCTGCAAAATAATGACTTGCTGAATATCAAATTGACAAAATGAACCTCTAACAATGTTGTTGATGAAAAAAGATAGGATGAGAAACTTCATTGAAGCATGCCATGTTAAGATACAGTCCCTTGAAAGAGGTACATAACATTTATTAAATTTTTTTCACAAGCACTAAAAAAGTCACAGTATTGAAATTAACCTGACATTTTCTATCACCAAAAAGACAATTAGCCAGTAATTTATTTGCCCATAGTTGTAAGGGGTGGAAAACGCAACCCCTCAATTATTATTATTATTATAAAAATGTCCCTTGAATTTTTTGCGCAAAATAAACCAATTTGCAGCAAAAAAATATTCAACAACCTACATTCAATGATTGAAGGAGAATAAACAAAAAAAAAATCATTAATACGACATGTAGAAATCATAGTAAATGTTCAATATGACGCATTGAGCGACGTATTCGCCTAAATAAAGGGGAAGTATCTTGAAACGGCATGCTCCAATGGAGTGTCTTCATATGAAAGATTCCTCCCAAATATTTTACACTTATTAAGGTACACCCTGTATAGGGTAACTTAACGAAAGAATTGAGGTCACATCTTCAATCTATTTTCTCGAGTTTTTTCCATCAATCACGTGATATTTTTTTAAATATTTTTCAACTCCCTCTCTCGTGTGGTGAGATTCAAGACAACCCCCTTCTATATGGTGTGTACTTTTCGGTTCCTACAAAGAATCGTTTTTCCAGAATATTCCTAAAGAATGAATGAAATTATCATCTAATTTCAATATAAAAAATTAAAAACTACAATAATGTGTAGGACAAAAAGGTTGCAGGTTGTTTTTGACTGGCATAAAAATAATGAAAGCAATGCAAACTCCCTTACAACTCTTGTGTTATTTTGTGATTTTTCGTGGAATTTTCTCCCTCCCTTTCGAGCCTCGCGTGATTAATGGAGAGCCCCCAAGTTAACTGGGGAAACAATAATTGGCTATCATGTTTTGTTTTAGAAATATAAAGAGTTTGAAAGAAAGCGAAGATAACTTCTATTTTCTGTTACTTCTTTACGTCCAATCCAATGGCGCTAAAAAAATTTCGAAAACACTTTTAATGTGCGAAAATACTCATCCTAATTTTTTTTTATGATGTTTCAATATTATTCTGAAGTAGGCGGAATTATACAGAATAATATGTAATTAGGTTGTCTCTATCACAATATTATCATTGCTTTGAATGAGGCATTCTAGCGATAATACTTAGTTGATAATACTTAATATTACTCGTATTTCTTTGTGTGAAAAACTCGCACATCAGAAACGATCTAACCTTTGATACATAGTAGAAATGGAAAAAATAATCCTTTCTAAACCATGCCCAACTACGTGTTGACAAGTCAAAAACTGAAGACGATGGTAGCGAAGTCATCTAAAAAAAAATCGAAAATGGTCCTCCATTTTTTTGTAACTCTTTCAGTTACCCCTATACAAACATCGGAATTTGCTCACCTTGTACAGAGAAAAATAGCAAAATAAATCGATGCAAAATTTTTAACGTGAAAAATAAATTTTTGAAAAATGTTTTCATCAATTCTTATCGTGGCATATTTGACAATTATTCAACGATTTTTTCGTGAATGCAAATTTTTTGGAGGTACATTCTTCCTAATATTATGAATGTGAATTTGAAAATGTTTGTCAGGACTTTACACAAAAACTACTACATATTTTGAAAGTATTAGAGTAACATAGAATGCTAAAAATGTAATGAAAAATTGTATCTTGAAGAAATCTGCAAAGCCGCCCTTCTTGGCGAGCTGTATTTGTTTGAATAAATATACAATGATACTCATCTCATGGCTTCAACAGACAAAATCGTGTGAAATAACTCTACTGATTTTATCGATTATTCTTATTTGTGCAATATTCGATTGAAAAAGTGCATAAAAATATAAATTATCACAAATGAAGCAAAACTTGCAATTATTCCATATTTAAAAACACCAACTCTTATTTGTCAGTTTCGTTTATGAATTTTCTAGAACAGAAAAAAAAACATACGACATCCCAAACAAACCGACCCGAACTCAACAAAAAAAACTACCTTGATTATTGTACCCAACCATATCACCCAATTTGAACAGTCCAATTAGCACATCACTCGGTACGTCACCTGTCACCTGTCACTCGAGACGAGCCGTCGCACGCGTCCGACGTCGAGAGAGCGTCGTGACGTCTCTTTTATCGGAATGCACGGTCGACTGAATGGGCGCTAGTGACTGACGCCAGGAACGGTGTGCCGAAATAGAAGAAAGTTGCGCAGGCACTAAACAAACTGACATCATCGACGTCCATATGAGCTTATGGCGAATTTTTTGGGCGGTAGTGTATATGTTGTATGATGTAAAGGGTGTCCCAAAATTAACGCAAAAAGTCGATTGAATAATCACACAGTTTTTGATCTTTCGGTTGTAAGTTTTTATTCAATCATGAAATACATTTACTTTATTTGAAACGAAGTTGTAATGCTTCATTTTCAGTAACCCTATACTATCAGCTGTCGATTTATTTCCTCAGGGTTGCCAATACTGCATAAATGGAGGAAAATTAAAATCTAACATTAATATCAGGAGACTCTTTATGTTTGTTTACCGTCACCGTCAATGCTATTTCGTATTGTTAATATATGAAAATTATCATTCGAAAGGATTTATACGGTAGATACAAATTATTTGTAAAAATCAGAATAATTCCCAAACAGAATCGAGAAATTCATGAATAGCTCATTAAGGAACTGAAAACTTCATTATATTGATGGTGGAATGAACTCGTGTAATACAATCACTATTTAAAGAAAGAACAACTAATTCTGATGAATTTCTGTGTCTAATAATGAGCGTCTAGTCAAATTATCAGTCACTGATGATGAATCAAAGAAATCATTGAAGGACATTCTGGAAATGTCGCTCACTCAACTTCTGATACAATAATATTGATACCGATGACATGAGTTACAACTTTTATACTGCCCTTGTTCATCTTCATTCCACCCTAATTTTGCAGCGAACACAAAAACGTCTCCTGCCACCAGCGCCAAAATATCAGTTTTCAGAGTTACCGAATGTTATTCATAATATTTCCTCATGATGTGATCAAGGGTAACACATACATGTACGTGAAATTTTGAAAATAATTGGATCAACAACAATTTTCATGTCTTCAGTGTCGATTTGAAGACATCCTAACGATTCCCCAAAAGTTTCGAAAATGATTTCAACTGGCAATTCTAAAATGAGCGCACATTTAACGTTACTAGAAGCGTCTTTTGCCATAAAATTTGATGATTTTTGAGTGGCATTCATTCGAAAAATACTTGAAATTTGGAAAAAATATATTATGAACTGTAGATGTCAATACCTCCCAAAACTAATGGATGAATTCAAGAATATTGGCGTAGAGGACGCTGCGAAATAATCCTTTCATAAACGTATATAAAAACATTGTACTTCAGTTGTCTTTTCAGGTGATTCTACGTAGTATAATTATAAAGTGAGTGTATTTTTGGGGAAAACATGGTCAATCACGGATTTCCTTTACCTGTATGCAGCTATTTGAAGACAACACCAAGGAATGGAAACTTCGTTGAGGGCTAAGAAATTCGAAAAATGTTTTATGTTATTGGCAAAAATTAAGAAAATTCGATATTTTCGACTTTTAGGAACCTGGTGCAATATAACGCTCATAGAAATGACGTGAACAAACAAAAATTCTGGCAGTAGGTGATTTTTATATCAAAATCCATCCATGCCTTCCTTCCATCAGTTGTCGATGTTTTGTCATATCCAGAAGCTATGCAAACACTTTATTCATACTAATATCCAACACGTTTTATTGGAATCTACGAAAGTTCACAATTTCACCACCAGATAGCGCCGAGATTTTTGCAATCGCCAAGATGACAAAGTTTTTTCCTATCACCTAGAGTTCGACACTTCCACCTCAAATCTAAAACGTGTCATTTTGACAGTTCGACACTTCCATTTATCGAATTCGATACGCATTATTATGACAGTTCCAACCGTCAACTCCTGTGTCATGTACCAAAATGAGGTAGTCGTTTTGGATAGAGGAGACTACACCACCTGTGCCGTCAACCTCTACGGGGCCGTCGTCACTTCCTGGAGGATCCGAAACGAGGAACACATCTTCCTTAGTAGGCAATCAAAGTTGCACTATTTGTACCACGATATGGGGGGTATGAGTTTAGCTTTTCCTACGTACTTCATTTTCAAATTTGGGATGATGCACGGATTCATAAGGTGGGTGTAGAAGTAGAACAATTGTGCACTTAACATGCGATCTGGGTCTGGTCCAAAAAGCACGAATTTGATGATATCATCGAGAGAAAATTGATACTTTTCGAGTTCTAAGTCCAAATTTTCACCTCCCTTTCTCGAACGTTTTCGAACAAGATTGTACAGCTTCCTGGCAAATTTTTTCAATGACATGACACTCAATTTATTAGAAAATAATTTATCATGTATTCATCCTGAGAAAATAATGAAAATGTTCTATTTCTCGAACATTATTATTTCGACAATCATCAGTCAATTGTCAATTGCCAAACCACAGTAAATGTCGATTCGACAATCAATGCATGATGAGTCCTTTCCTTGTTTGTGTAGAGCAACTAGATCTCTTCATTTAGTTGACAAAAATAAAAAAATTGCTATTGTCTTTTGTTTTCGAGTTATAAGTAAAAGTTTAATTTTTGAACTCTTTGAGACATACGAATATCATGATTGTTAGTGAATTTAAATTAATTCAACATTCTAAAGGCACTTTCCATGTGCATTCCAGAAGCTTAGAAACATTTTTCAGAAACAATTTAATTTCGAATTATGACCCAAAGTTATATTTTTTGGAAAGGTGATCGTAGTTGTTTTTTGCCCTTTCGAAACTTTCAAAGAAATATGGTTGAAATTCGTACTCCAAAATGGAGTATCTCAAAAAATAATAATTTCCCCACGGTAATGTTATTAAATTCTTTTTTTTTTATGAGAATACATATTTATCAACAAACATTATTAACCAAAATCCAGATCGCATGATAGGTGCAAAATTAGCTAAGGTGAGATAATTAACTAGACCTGTTATTTTCACTGATCATAAAATTTCAATTCAGAATTCCTACATATATCATTGTATGTTATGTATAACTTTAAAAGCAATGAGTAGACAAAACATTTCATAAACTTAATGTATCTACATTAGTAACGAATATTGTTCTACATTGAGGATAGAGACTAATATAAAAAATAAATATATGGTATATCTGGTGTTAATAATAATGATTGGCAATAATAATGCTTTTTGCTTTCAGTTTTGATTTTGTATTCATTATGCAATCGGCGTTCCAAGGAGAATTTTTGTTGGTAATTTTGCGCCTACATACTGCATCGGAGGAAGGTTTTATAGGTAGCTACGTATTTTGGTCTCAAAAATACAAATTTGACTATATTATCGTGGAGAAATGATTTCTCAGGGTGGATGCAGTGAATACAAAATGAGTTGAATCATCCAAATTACAACTCATTATGAATAAAACAACCTCGTACTCCCATAGAAAAATCAGATTTCACTCTGATGTTCATATTCTGAATATCAAACATAAGGGTTTTGTGAACTAGGGAGATGAAAGTTGTGGGTTTGTTCAAATTCAAAATCAATTTTGAAAGAATTTCATATATCACAGTGCGTTAATGAATGAAGGTAATTATTTCGATCATCTAGTTCTAAGACGCATTGAGGTAGAGTTATAGCTGTGATTAGATACCATCTTATCTATACTTTGCTTTTTACTATTGAGTATTATTTTTTCATTTTTATTTTCCACAAATTGTATATTCTAGTTTGTGAATAATAATTTTCATTAAAAATCCTTTCTTAATATACAGCCGGGTCTACGGTGGGTCACTCTGTTTATATAATATGTCAAATTCTTGAAGAACTTTGCCAGGAAGCTGTACACTCGTACAAAAGCAGGTGAAATTATCAACTTCGAAATGAGATAGGTATTTCAGAAAAGTATTGATTTCCCTACGAATTATTTTTTTTTTTGTGAAATTACCGACGACTTTGATTCGATGGAGAATCATCATTAGATATCAACATTTTCGTAAACCAGATAAATCAATTCGAATTCATGAGGTAAACTAGTTTTTTTGTTATGAAACTGAATACCAGCATCTCTTCTATTTCTTTGTCACAAAGCTTACTACTTATACTCTAAAAATAAGACACATGGAAGAATGTGAAGAATCTACTGGCTTTACCAGTTTTAGCATCAATAAAAAAGCAGAACGCATGTTGAGCGAGTAGTAATTCTAAAGAATTTGCTACTTGCCTACAAATCAACATTCTGCATGTATAAAGAGTCACTGAAAATATGCTGGAACGATATATAAAAGTATCCACAGTGAGCAATCATGGATTTGTCAGTGATATATTCTATTCGTTTTCTTGCGAAATCTTATTTTATAATGAAATTTTCGAAGAAGTTTCATCAGCTCGATTTGGTGACATCTGAAATCATTCACATCTCTACAACTTGAGAAAATATCAGAAGAAATTTGCTTCTAGACAAAAGAAATATATTTGGTCTAGTTTATTCCTGCATTTTTGATAGCTTGACAGATACACTGATTCAAAAATGTAATTCAAGAAATAATATCCATTTACAGAAATTTAAAACCATGCGTCGGACAAAGAAAATCCATGAGATTGAATTTGCTCAATAATGAATGTGGATCTTAAAAGTAATTCTTATTTTGGAAGTAAGCAGTGGCGTAGTATTTTTCTCTCCACAAATATTCAATGCAAAACCTGAACCGACGCCACTGGTAGAGAAAATGAAGAATTTCGTACATCACAAAATGCACCTTGATGCATAGAAGACATGAACCAAATTTTTCAAATATGTCTAAAATATTATCTCAGTCATTATCAAACAACTGTTTTTTTTTTTTCAAAATTCTTGCATCCTGTAGACTCTTCGGACATACGTTTATAGGAAGTTTTTTTTCAATGTGCCAAAAGGAACATCCTGTTTATGACTTATCAAAAAGTGAGATGAATTTGTTTAAAAAATGTTAGTTTTTCAATTATTCTTTCATATCAATTCGAAAGAAATCACCAAAAATTTCTAGTAGGAACAACGTTGATTTCAGTCTCGTAATTAACAAACTATAAAAAAAAACATTTAATTCTCAGAGATTTGAAATGGACGCTGGAAATACCCCCGAAAAGGAAAGAAAACGGTGACGTGTACGCCGAATTCAGCCGGAAAGACGACGAATACACCAATTCTTTGTGGGCCTACAAGTTTAAAGTGGTTTTCAGGATCACTCTCAAGGAAATGGAGTTGGAAATGAATTTCACCGTCGAAAACACGTGTCCTCATTTCCCTATGGAATTCGAATTCGTGCAACAATGCATGTTCAAGGTCAGGGATGTCGCTAAGTGCAAGGTGAATAGATCAATTTAAACAAGACTTGTATAAATTTCACACATTACTAATTAGATTTGAAAAAATTTCAACGAGAGTTTTGTGAATTTCAGTAAATTCGAAAACTGTATGTTAATTTGGTCAAGAACTAAGGAAATTTTGGAATATTAATTGAACAGAAATTTAAGCATTTGATGCATTTAAACAAGGATACAGTGAATTTTTCCAGAAAAATGAGCTTGAACAAGAACTCAATATACAGGGTGATTCATCTAACCGATTCTTTAGAGCTTTTGTGGCAGCTATGTTTATATTATTCGACACAAAAAAGGAATTTAGAACCATCCAAGGCACACTTGTGATAACACACTTGAGACGAATGTGTGGTTTTCCACATTTTTGTTGATATCTCTGTAAATATTAATTTCACCAATATGGTATGCTCATACAAATCGATAGTAAATGAAATTTTGCGTCAGATTATATGAAAATTTCATGGTCATTCTATTTAAAATAAGGAAGTTATTGGGATTTGAAATTTCCAAAAAGTAAACTGAAGTATCGAACACCCTGTTGAATATTTTGTGAAACTGTTAGGGGTACCTGGTAGGATACTCTTTCATTAAAGTGTATACGTAGATTGAACTCTCTATCATAAGAGTTGTAGATAGTACAGACATTTTAGTTAGTCTCAAAATATTTCGATAAAATGGAATATCTCAAAAACGATTCGGAATGCAATCGATCCAGAATTGTACGAATAATTCAAAAATCTGAAAATACATAGGGTGTTCCATTTGAAAAAATAAAGTTGATATGACTTCCTGTTGGAAGTGGAAGTAACAACGTATTTAAAATATGTTAGGGAAATAAAGCACATTTAGCTGTAGCTGCCACAAAAATTTCAAGTTGATATCTTTGTTGATTCTCCATAAACCTATAATGGAACAGTTAGGTGAATCACCCTGTATTTGAAAAAATTCAGCAATTTGAAATACGAATTCAGTGAATTAGAATATACATTGAGTACATTCCATACAAAAATATAATGAGCTTATAAGAATGTGAAATTTCAATTCAACAAGTGTTGACAATTCGAATAATTGATAAATTTATTAAATAAACAAAATAATTCAGTATATTCTAGTGATGATGGAGCATATAGATATTCCAACAAGAATTGCTTTCACTCTAAACAAATTTGGCTGATTTGAACAGCAACAGAGGAATAAATCTGAATAAATAATGGTTAAATTTGAATTCAAATAAGAATACTGGATTACAATACTAAAGGAATAACTTATAACGAATATTGAGATAATTTCAACAATATTATTATAGTTTCATTCATGTTTCGAATATACTTGAGCGAAAATCTAACGAATGAATTTGAACACAAATTGAGTATATTTGAACGAAATTGACTGAATTTGAACGAACATTTCAAATAAATTCCATAGAAAAATTAGCCAATTTTGATGGAAATAAGAAAGTGAAACAAGATATATGAACAAGACTCAATTCGAACAAAGAATTAATTCGAATACAAATTGAGTAAATTTCAACAAAATTGACTACGTTTGATGAAAATGAAACATGAACAGGTGATCGGCCTCAAGGACTGCATCGTCCTGGACAGGCTGGACAAAAATAAGAAAACCAAAACCACTGTGAAAGAAGACAGGGACGAAGTGGGAATTGAAGGAAATGTAGACAAGATATTCAAGGACGCTCCAGACATCATTTACGTGACCAACGGTGAAGACGAAGAAGTGATAAAAATCACCAAAACCAATATGCCGGACTTCAACCTGTGGAATCCTTGGATTGAAGAGGCCAAGAGCTTGGAGGATTTGGGTAAGTATTTTAAAAAATTTACGAGTTGTAGATGAAAAAGTGGTGTTTTTCACAGGAGATGACGAATTTAAATACTTTTTATCTACTGACTGTGGAGCCATTGCGACGAAAATTTCTTTGAGTCCAAAGTGTAGCTGGAGTTCCAAAATCAACTATGAAGTCTTGGAACCAGAGGAAAAACAAATCGCTGTCGGCCATTTTTATGATTACTTCGCGAAATATTGCTAACTGGATGTTGATGTAATGTTGAATAAATAACACGTTAAATATACAATTTGTGTCACATGAATTAAATATCTTTCGAGACTGGAGGATTTGCTTTTTAATGATAATTACTTTATTGGGTATAAATTCTACATTGTATATAATGTTTACTGTAAGAAGTTCAGTGTCTGACTGACTATGCAAAAGGAATCAGGTATAAAAGAATGTTCGTGAACCACTTGATGGTTCCATCTCTCGTCTCGGGTTACTCTGGATTGCGTCACGTCAGCTTATCCCTAAGATGCTACTAACAGAACTCAATATACTGAACGAAATTTATTCGGCACTTTCGATGTTAAACAACAATTATGAATATATAAAAGAAAGAGTGGCTCCAAAGCAAGACCTTGTGGAACACCCGAGGTTAGTGCAAATATCACGAAGAAAGAGTATGAGACGGAATAAATTATGTCTTGAATAAACTGAAGAACACGTTCTCAGCTACAATGGAACGTATGTCATGATAGCTGAGCATGCGCAATTTTGATTTTCTCCATGTCAAGACATGCGGTGTTCCGTTAAAAGCCGACCACAATCGAACCATGAAATTTGTTAGTCACTATGTCAGTCATTTTCCATGTCACTATTCTGCTAATAATTATTGTCATAAGACTGCGAATACTGATGGTATACAGAATTCGAAATCGTGAAAGATTATCTTTACTAGTTAAACGAATGCATTCATGACTGAAACAGAAAGTTTGGTTGAGTTTGTCATTCAAAATGTTCTGAGAAATGTTTTCGATTAATAAAATAATTAGAAGTGGATAACTAGTGATTGTGGATGACCATTGAACAGTTTTTTCAATATATGCAAAAAATTACTACTAGAATCAAAGATCAGATCGAAGATTTCTCTACAAATAAATTTGGTATCTTTGTGAAATCACTGTGAATTGTTGCCATAATTATTGATGCTTGAATGTTCCCAGTTATGTCTCAACCAATCAGAAGTTCAGTTGTTAGCTAGATACTTTTTATTTTCACACTATTGGTGAATGAACATAAAGGATTCGCCACCTGGTGGCATTATAAATAACTAGATATGTTGACATAGTTCTTGGGTTTGTCTGAATATATGAGAGATTGTGAAACTATGAATCGGTGAAATCAAACTTCCAATATCAATTTCCATGCTTTTTCTCAAGCTGGTGATATAAAAATCGTGAATAGATAGATGAAATTCTGTTTACATTGAAGGTCACAGTCGAGCATAGTATTGTTCAGGTATCAACAAAATTGAAACGAGATCTCACATTATCTATTCTATTTGACACTTCCCAAAAAAAACAGCTGAATTCTATAAACTCATAAATCATTCCATAACATAACCATTATCTTGTCATCAGTGGAAGAATTCAATTTTCTTCAAGATATTACATGTCCAGCATTTGAAACTTCTTCACCTTCATGAACATTTCTTAAAGTGTTTGTGCCTTCAAAGTACCTCGAACTAGATCTTGCCATTCGAATCCAAAAACAAAACAAATTATCAGAATCCTGTATACATTTTTATCGAATCATTCACATTCACAACAGTATTCTAACCTCGTATTATTTTCAATATAATACTGTCGCGTACAGGGGTGTTTTTTGAGGGTCACCCCTGTCGCTTGGGTCGTACTCAGGAAATATAAATTAAATGATTTCAATTACAAAATTAAATACAAAACAAAACATATAATTTAATGATAATTTTGATGGTACATTATTCAAGAGAGATTTAATGATACAAAGAAATACAAAGAAATATAAATGCTTACCCTAAGATACACGAAAATGTTGAGGACTCAGTCTTCAGGAGGAGGAGGAGACCTCCCGAAGACTCCCCGAAAAAACCGTCTTCAATTACTTTTATCAAATCTATGATTATGAATCCGCAACATCAGCAGAATTGCATTAGTTATTCTCTTGCTTGTGATAACACACTTTTCATAATATGATTTCTACTGACCTACTTAATCATGGACTTGTAAATATGTGATTTGTTTATAACAATAATGAAATTGAATTTAGAATAGAATTATACTTGGTGTTTTACTGAATTGGATTTTGAAAAATGTATATCTTGACAATACAATGAATAAAACAAATGATAATGCTCACCACTTTTAATTATAAACTTACACTTTATCAACGAAAAACCATAACCAAATGCAATGAAACTATCCAATGCCAACATTGGCGCTGCAATCTTAAATTCATACGCCAATTGGTATTGATAGAATACCGAATCTGTCAGATCTGTCTATCTTCCTCGAATAGATGGATTGTGCAAAGAGTTTCTTCATGAGTTAACGCGATCAATATAAGAAGAACAGGGAGTAGCATAATTCTGAAAATTTTAATATTGATATCCACATGAAAAAATGCTATATGGAACCGTCAATTTCAGATGAAGGATATAATACATGAAATTGAATTGTATTCATAAGAGGAATTCAAGAATCATAAAAAATAATGGATGTTCCATCTGAAATGGCGTCGCGTCATTTCCGGAGAATAGAATATTTTAGCTGAATTCTCCTTATAGTGATCGCGTTTACTTATGAAGAAACTCCTTGTATTTTGTTTGCTACCGTATGTAATATTATGGAATCTTTATGTTCAATACAAATGCGAATGGGTTTCGATTTGTTCCACATTGAATACGATACCGACTTATTCCACAGCTCATTAAATATGCAAACAGGTCTCGAAAAGAACACCTACACTTTTGCACTTGGCATTTACGTTATCTAGAAACGTTTGGGCGTGAGTTTGTTTTAAACATGACATAATTGTGAGGCGTTATAAATAATGCTAATTCAATTACGATACCACCGTGAACATTCGAATTTAGAATACGTAGGTAGAGTAATGAACTGTTGGATTACTCATTCATCAAAGATAAATCACGTATAATAGTGGGAAAATAGCTGAGGAAATTTCAAGTGTATGTACGTGATGTTTGATTAGCCGTTTATCCTTGTGATTATTGTAAGAGCCAAACTGCATGACATTTCTATTATGGTAGCTGAGTCAATGTTATCTTTAGTCATCTGTCGTTGTTACTAAATTTAAATATTTGCTACTTTGCGGTGGATACATTTATTTTTCTAGGGAAATGGAAGAGATGACTAACTCATGAACCCTACTCCACATATGAATAATTTTTTCGTCTCCTGATATCCTCTTCAAGCTCGCTATTTCATTTTCAACGAGGTGTTTTCTCAATAGTTTTCTAGTAGGACAGGATTATAATTGGGTTGAATTATACAGGGTGGACCATTAGAGTGTGGAAGAAGAATAACCCACCTAAGAATGAGAATGTAGAAAAAAGTTTCGGATAAAAGTTGTTGTATTTGAGCAGATACATAATTCTGAAATATATTGAGATAAACAGGGTGTTCAGCGCAGGAGAGAAAACATTGAGTTTACCTTTTCACCATCATCGAATTCAGCAAAAGACGTTAGAAAATGTCTTTTCTCATTTTGTTTCAAGCAAATATCGAGAATAAGAGTCACATTGGGAGCTTGTTTGTTGCAAATAGGAATTTCGGAATCGTTAACTGTAGCAATTTTCGCAAAAACAATTAATTTTAGAGAGTACCGGGTGGCCAAATAAGAATGGTGAGTGCTGTATCTCTACAATTTTTAATATCTGAATAGAAAGATATAATTGATAGAAATCGGTACATTGTCGCCACATTTCTAGACCTTGAAAGGGCATTTAAAACAATCGACAGAACAATTCTAATTGAAAAATTAAAATATTATGGGATATCGAGGATGGTTTTGGATTGGATTCGAAGATATTTAATTAATGAGGCAAAAACTAAATTTGGATGGAAATTGTCGGATGAACTTTAAGAGTAGCATACCCCAGGGTAGTGTGTTGGGTCCTTTACTCTTCATTATTTATCTGAATGATCTTAACCACATTTCTGGATCATACTGTATACATCTTTTTGCTGATGATACATTGGGTTCTTATATACATGAAAGTTTGGATCAGGCATATTGTTGAGATGAATGGGTGTTTAAATAGCATTGAAACATATTTATTCAATAATATTTAGTTAAACAAAAAATATGATTTTGACATCCTCTTATAAAAATGATGAAATTGTTTGGGCAAATGCTGTTTTAAAGATTAATAATATCAATATTGAAAATGTAACTGAAATGAAATATTTGGTTTTTATAATTGATAAGAATATAAAACTACATTGTCATGCTGATTACGTTTGTAAAAAATATCCAAAAAACATTTTTTCCCCGTATATGTAAGAAAGTGTCAATGTATGCTAGGTTGACTCTGTTCAAAAGCTTCTTCTACTTGGTAAAAATCAAATAAAACAATTTCAAATGCTTCAAAATCGGGGTATACGGTTAATATTGGGATGTAGCCGTTACAGGCGATTAAATTGATGTTAGAGTGTCTGAATTGGTTGTCAGTTGAGGAACGTATATTATTTATGACTATGATTTTCATAATCAAGGTGCAAAAAAGATTTCTACCAGATGACTTTCAGGAGTTCTTATTAAGAAATAATGAAGTTCATGATTACAATACGAAAGGTAATAACAAATTTCATATCAAAAGAACCAACACTAAATTTGGAATGAACAGCATGTTTCCATAAAGGATTGAATGAATTCAATAAACTGCCACAATTTGTAAATGAATCTGATTCTGTGATTGAATTTAAATCATCATTGAAGAGGCATAGTGGTGATGGCTTTTTATTCTTCCTTTCTTTTTGGTTTGAATGATGTCGTCCAGCCTATCAAGCCTGGTGATATACATGGTATTCCTTAAAGACGTGCTAATATTTGAAGGGGTGATTCTTTGATACATTTTGAGAAAAAAACTTCAAATGAATTTCATGCTGAAATTGATGATGAACGGATATACAAGGTGTCCCGTTCAAAGGAACTGAAGTCAATGTTGTCCCACTTATTCCGAACACCCTGCTTTTGCAAGTTATTCCACTTCCAAACACTAATGGGCCACCATGTATGTTGGACGTACAAGAATACCCATCGGGATTGATCGCTTCGAAGAAAGCGAAATGGAATACTGACCTCGCTGCATATTTCCATTTCGTTCAAGCACCTAGTCTATTTTGGTAGGAAAACTTAGGAAACCGTACAACTGGAAACTAGAAGAGAGAAAGGAACGATTCGTCGACAAATAAACAACTCAGGATCGGAAACACACCCACAGAGTGTTTGTAGTGGAGTGTTCCAATTATAAATTAAATGGATAAATAAACTAATCAGTTCAAATGCATAAACAGTTAGGCGTAGTTAGTGTGTGTAGAAGGAAGGAACTTTGGCTTCTTTATGGAGAGCAAGTAGTACTGAATAAATTCAGATTTCGTATGGTTAACTATAACTATGCCATCGAAGATAAACAGCCGAGTATTTTTCACACCCAATAACTGTTTTGGGTAGGTGTATTTTGTTTAAACGTTTGATCGATGCCAGATTTCATTTTACTATACAGGGTGTCGAGCGAATTACGAGAATTCAATTATCTGCACAAGAAATACTTGCAGATCAATAGTTGTAAATAATTGCCAATCGACATAGCTGAAATCCTGAAAAGTTCAGTTCAGTTATATCATCAGTTTTACATTTATTTGTTCTGAATTGGTCAACGTGGAATGTGAAAAAACATCGTTTTCGTGATGAAAGTAAATAAGAGAAGAGGTATTGAACTATTGCAAATCCTCACCTGTTTCGTGAAACACATACCCAATTTCCCCAGAAGGTGAATGCTTGGGCAGATACCCAGGAAAACCACGTGGCCTCTTTTTTTAAATACTAATTCAACTGGTGAGGTTTATCTGGAGCTGTTGCAAAACGTAATAGAACCGTTAATCCTTGAAATTTTGGAAGAAAATCCAGGGGAATTCGACAAAAAGGAGATAACATTCTAACAGGATGGTGCTTCTTCACACCATTACGATCCAGTTTAAAGGAATGGCCACCTCAATCATCAGACCTCATACCTGTGGAGTTTTTTCTATGGAAGAACCTCAAATCGAAGGTTCCCGCTACTGAACCTGTCGATATTGACGTTTCAAAACAATGCATTGTTGCAGAATTTGAGGCAGACACACTTGAACAATTATGAATAGAGTTCATAAATAGGATATTTCACTGTCAGGAAGTAAATGGAGGTCACTTCGAGGAATGTCTTTAAGTAGATACTGATTTTCTAATCCGTAATCCATATCATCATGAATGAAATTTCTTGGAATAGGTTTTTTCGATAACTTTCGAAAGAAATGTCGCTTACTTTTGAAATTTTTGGTCACAATAGCCTTGTCATCCATCATGAGTAGTAGGAACTTTAGCTTGTTATAATCGTTCCAAAGATAAAAGGGGGAGAGAACTTTCGAGAAGCACTGTATACTTGAAATAAGTTTTAGTCTTAGTGGCACCAGACCTGTGTCATCATTATCTCGAAAACAGTTAGAGATAGGTATGAAGAAATATAGAGCAAAAATGTATATAAAGAGGCCAAAGATGAAAAATGCTGAATTATACTGGGTACCTACTTTTTTGTAGTTGTATTTCGAATCGATAGTTACAATTTGGCCCACCTGGTATATGTTGTAGGTATCGCAAAATTAACCTCCACAGCAGTGATTCGAAAAAAATATATACAAAAATGATGAAGGAAAACAAATAATGAGTGAACGGTTTACGGAAACTTACTGGAATAATTCATTTTCCCCACCATCTTCCCAGCTGTCACGACACCGAAATCAAGTTACCCGGTTATTTCCCATACACCACCAACGCGAACCGCGATCTTCACTGCCACTTATTACTGCCAGTAACAACCCGAAAAATGTAACACTAGACGATCAACTACACTTGGGTAACTCGATGCCATGTGATTTCGCGTAAACAAACGCACAACGATCTCTCACCGATCCATAGCTGGTTCACCCACGTTAACGTGGTTAAGTCACTCGCTCAGTAGGCCGTGCCGTGCACAGACAATCGACCGCTTCGAGTTAGCAGGACGCGTCCGAATGCACTGGGTATAAAAAAATGAATCGGCTGCACCGGTGTAACTGAATTTTTAGTTGGCAGTGCCGGACTGACTTAAAAAAAACTGTGGCATTGCATTTCCCATGCGACCAAAATTTTTCTGAACATTTTTGTTGACACTTTCGTATTTTGGCCCAAAAACAAGAATTCGTGGGGAAATAGATACTTTTCAAGCTATTCCACTTGAGAGTTGAAATTTCACATTATTTTCTTGAACGTTCTCGAACAAGATGGTATAACTTCCTGGCTAATTTCTTTGATAACTTGGCACATCATATTTTTGAAAACATTATTTTAGAGACGTCACCGTTTTGACCAACTAGACTGCTTGATTTAGATCCTTTGGACTTTTTTCAGATGAAATTGCTTTTCATGTAGTGTTATGTGGTGGGAACGATGCATGATTGATTTTTTTGCTACACTTTCAATGGATTTGTTTGTTTGAACTTGATTCTAAAATAATTAATGATAACCTTGTCCATAGTGTAATTGAGATAAATTTTGAAACAAGAAATTCTAAACATAACGTGATAACAGATTTCTACAAAAAAATTAATCAAGATAATAAAGTTTTTGAAATTTCTTATACTTTGTTATTAGATAATGATAAAAAAATTATCATATTTTCAGTACAGTGAACATACAAACAATAGGTATTTTTCTTATTACATTCAAACGGAAAAATATAAACACAAATGAAAGTAAATTAATAACAAAAAGCTAGGTTAGCTAATCTAATCTTTTGGCAAAGAGTTCCTTAATGCGCATGTCAATACTCTTGAATAAAAATAGTTTTGAATTTTGAACATGTACCGAAATTACCGTCCTGAAACCATGCTGCCGACGGTCACGAGTTTGGTTGGAACAAAAAGATGATGGTCAGCTGATAATCACTTCTCGGTTGGAACAGTATAAATCAATTGCGCATGAGCGTGACCATATTGTGGCAGTTTCAAGACGTGTTGGAACAAACCTTATACTCATTTTTGTGTCCCTGGGTTTAACATTAAGGGAGATTCATTCCATTTGTATCTCACCACAAACTGTACTGACAGAATATGAAATGATAATTAAAATAGAGAAATATGATATTTCAATTTGACAAGAAATATTACACACGATTATTTCATTCGGCCGTTCTCTGGATGTATATCCAGAACGGAAAAAATTATTTTATTCAGTGAAAATATTTTAGAAATTGTGGCATTTTCGAGTATACTCAAAATAGACTATAGCTCCGTTATTTCAAATTTCCATTCAAAGAATTTCTTAAATGGAAAAATCATTCCTAAAATGGTTAAGTCTTGATGACAGTAAGTTTAATGAAAATATTGTAAATTTTCTCAATAACTCATTAAAACCATGAAAAATTAACAGAAAGGCAAATAATCAAATGAAATGATATTTTTTAATATCACTTCAATCTATAGAGAAACATTGCTGAATTGAAAAAAAAAATATATATACACGGGGATCTTTCATAAGCTAACACGATCTATATAAGGAGAACAAGGAAAATGTGTATATACACTGAAGGAGATGTGGAGAGTCCAGTTGAAATATTTATGTCATCTTCGTCATTTCAAATATAGAAAATCCTATTTATCATGAATTTTGAATTCCTTTTTAGTTTTGATTCAATTCCATGTATTATGTATGTTTATCTAAAATTGGTCGTTTCTAGGTTATTGAAGTTTTGAAAAGAGTTAGAGATGCAGTTCATCAAACATAATGCTACTTTTATGCGGAAACCAATATTTTTGGATGAGCATTCATGAATACTGAAGGTTGAATGAACATCTTGTATAAAGTATCCACAGGTTTTAAGAAAAAGTCGGCTCAATATACGAATGAGAAACATTGTAAAACAAGACTTTTTTAATGGAAACTCAATTTTTCATTATATAATTGAATTCTGCTCCCATTCCCTTTATTCAGAATTCATAAATTCAGTGATATCATATCTGCATTCATTCTTGAGATATTTTTATGTGACGATATGAAATCACCACATAGAGCTAAAAATCATCTAAAATTATTATTTATCGAGAAAATTAACGAGTGAATTTACAATATAAAATGAAAGTTGTGTTATTGTTCATTTATCTTTATTTTATTCCTCTTCGAAGAAAAATTGTTGAAAAATCATAAACCAACAAAATAATCTTTGCCTTCCTAAGTTCGATCCTGACTACTTTCATTGTTTAATTTTTAATGAATTGTTTGAGCGGCAATAAATGTTTGTTTTAGTATGCAGCAAAGCACTCTTTATGAGATGATGTCATAGTCATTGGAAGTAGTACAATTATTTCGTGGAAAAATATAACTTTTCTTATACAGGGTGTTTCCTGAAAATATTTTTTGATGCACAAAATAAAAAAGTTTTCATTTCATTGCCAGGAAAAAATAGATATTTAGAACTGTGTTGTAGGTGATGTTTATTTTTTCATTTTCTTCCCTTGTTTTAACTGTGGAAACCAGAACTATGAATGTGATTTTTTGAATGAGACACTTAGTTGGCGAACAGACGTTCTCAAATTCAGCCAATTTTTTTAACAACTTCCGAAACTATAATTCAAGGAAGTCTTATCTTCAAGGGGATGTTATTGTCTCATTATGGGACACCCTGTATACGTATAGCACCAGCCCGCATCAAGATTGAAAAGACAATTGATAATTAATATTATTTTGTCATCAATTAGATGGCATCCAACTACTAAATTGGTTGAAATGTGTTCCTGTTTGTTCCCTCATCGACCAGTACAGGGTGATCAAATATTCATTGACCTTGAGATCGAAATAGAATCATGAATATACAGACAATACAATACGGAATATTTTCAGATTATATTTGTTCAATGGCATATTCAGCGATCGATATCGATGGCAGAGGACGACTGGAGTTATTTCAATTTTTTTTTTAGAATTATGTATGATTAATTTGATAATTCAAGGGAGATTTGTAGGAGTCGACATCGCTATCAGAGTCAGAAAGTAAGAAGTGTCGTACGCCAATATTCTTTCGCAGATAACAGCAACTGAAAACGGACATTATTGATCTGATTAAATATTGTCATATCGAGAAGGCGAAATCGTCATCTGAGACTCTCAAAGTTGAGCTTTATTAGAGTTTTTTTCTGCCAGTAATCACAAAATTCCCTGAAAAAATAAATGACAACACTATGAGTGAGAACCGTATCTCTATATCTCAATTGTAGTCCAAAATATCGAAGATACAATTTTTTATCGTAATTTAATGAAATATTTGTTTTTTTGTCTTTAAAATCGATACTCTACATAACTCATGACATTTATGACATTCATTTCACAATGTCCATTACGGATTGGTTCACATAATATTTATCAAACTATACTAAAGACTTTGGTGATCCAAAAATTATATTCTTCAATTGGTATTGGTGGGACTGGGATCAATATCGTTAAAGAAAAACTATTGTTTCTTTGCCAACGTTTCGAATTTTAATAAATTCATCATCAGGGCTCAAAAATCAGCTTTTCCGAGTAAAACTATTAAAATACAACATGGAAACAGACATTCTAGATAAAATGTCCACCAATTGAAGAATATACTAAAGACATTTGATATTGCAAACGTGGCACTTGTGGTGGTGCCACATCTACTATACAAACGTAAAATAAATGAAGAACCTAACCTCAACAGTTCTTTTATTGACGAATGAACATAAGCGATACGCCACCTGGTGACACTGAAAATAACTAGACATGTTGACATAGTTCTTGTGTTTGGTATTATGTTTTGTTGATTTTATACTGAATTTGAATATTTGAAAGATTGTGAAAGTATGAATCGGTAAAATTGACTTTCCAATCTTAATTCTCATGCTTTTCCTCAAGCTGGTGATATAAATATCGTGAATAAATAGATGAAATTCTGTTTACATTGAAGGTCACAGTCGAGCATAGTATTGTTCTGGTATCAACAAAATTGAAAGGGGATCTCACATTATCTATTCTATTTGACACCAAAAAACAGCAGAAGAAATAAATACTATTTATTTTAACTTCATTATATTACGTGTGTAGCATTGAAAACTTCTTCACCTTCATGAACACTTTCGAAAGTGTTTGTGCCTTCAAAGAACCCCAAACTAAATCTTGCCATTTGAATCTAAAATCAAAACAAATCATCAGAATCATCTATATATTTTGATCGAACCATTCACAACAGTATTTTTAACCTCGTATTATTTTCAATATAATACAGAGAATAAAATAAATGATATTCCTTACCACTTCTAGAAAAATGAAAATACATACACACGTCCTTGCTCACTGCAAAAGTCTGAAATGTCCTCATTTCAATTATAAACTCATACTCAAACATATATAACCTAATGCATTGAAACTATCCAATGTCAACATTTATGGTTCCGTCACTGCTCCCACTGAAATATGCTATGGTGAGTTAGAATAGGACCGACAAACTCCGATTCCTTACCCAATTTTGAGGTGAAAAGTATTTTAATGATATGACCTGAAATGCCCTCCCTCTGATATACAGGGTGTCAAAAGTACGAGAAAATTACAATAAGAGAAGAAATTTCAAAGTGAATTTGAAAGTAAAGGTTTGTGAGATATTTGCGAAAAAGTAAAGTTATATGAAGATGTGGTAATTCAAGATGGCGTTCATGAAAATGAAATGAATCATAAAAATGGTGACGCCATAGTAGGAAACCTCGCATAAATAAAGTTTTAGTTGAGAAACGTTAAAAACAAAAATCGAGATAGTCCCAATTACTATTCAGATTATGATTCAGTATAAAAAATCGCAACTTTGTTCCAATTCAACCCAAGGACAGAACAGGATGATTCAATTCGCGAGAAGCAATGTCAGCGAATTTCGCGGTGCGCGAGACAAAAGGGACGGGCGTTTGTAATGTATTTGACGGACCTCTCGTTCACATGCAGCAAGCTGACGTCATAATGACGTCTCTTTTCGGTATTTATTGTCCGCAACGTCATATTACCAAAAAATTACGTAAATACTGACGTCATTTTTTGAACGTACTGTAGACGTCATAATCAGGAAGTTAGTTTGACGATATTCTTTTAGGTTCCTAAATATTTTTCACCGAAATGCAAAAGTTAAACGAAAGTTTACCATAGATACCTTAACGTGTGTAGGCAAGTGTACATTGTAGGTACAGGATGGAATCAAATTTCTCTTTAGGCGAATAAACAGACGCAATATAGGTATTATTATTCAACCACAGCCCATCTTTTATGAGGTTCGTATGATTATTCATTCTCATCGAAAAACAGTTTGAATTTGGCATTTCAAAACAGAACGTTCATTATTTGTTTGGCGTTCGGCAATCACCGGAGTTATCGGTATCGGACAAGTTCGGCCACAAGCCAACACGCAACGTTGACGACGCAACACGCCATTATCACAAAATTTTTGATGCGAGTCGAAGTAATGGAGGTTGATATGTATTCAATTTCGATTGAAATTTCCTATTGATTACATCGAATACTCCTTCCCCTCAGTTGTTACCAGACCAAGGGTGGACCCTCCCGCCGTTTGGCATAAGGCCACTGTGCTGTATATGCTTTACAGCGGAACCACTCTCAGGGGAACCCATCCCAACTCCTCGCTCCAAAAATCAGCAGTTCACAGTTTCTCATTTATACATTTCACAAATCTAGTAAGCTAATGTTAACTAAATACAATAATTCTTATAAATTTACAATTTCCCAGGTATGATGATATAAGCCAAGTACAACAAGTTCTCATAAATTTACAATTTCTCACTTATACCTTACCTGAAAGCATTCATTCTCTTACTTCTTATAAGTTTGCAATTTCTCCCTTATACAGTTCATCATTCCAATTTTCCAATTACAATAAGGTAGTATAAACTAAATACAATAATTTATAAATTGATTAATATACATTCCATTTCATCATCCATTCATCACAACCTTACCTGAAACATTCATTCTCTTACTTATTCCACATGCACCATTCCCTCTGCCCAGTCTCGTATCCAGTTTGGATTTATTGAGAGACTGCTGAGATCCCCCAAGTACTCCACTCCTAACTCCCTCAATTGTTCTTTGAGTTTTCTTCTTGCTGCTCCACGTCTATCACTCGTGCATCTGTATATAACGTGATCGCTATCCTCAACCTCTCCCAGGTCGCAATGCGGGCATACTGCTGACACCTCCTGCAGGCTGAACCTGTGCAGGTACGCGTTCAGTCGGCCATGTCCCGTCAGCAGCTGGACTGCCAAATGGTCGAGCTGGGGTCTCTTCCTACTAACCTTCCTAAAGTGTTCACAGAGATGTACAAAATGGTTTGACAAAAGCATTTGAATACAAAATGCAAAATACTTTTCAGATTCACTATTTCAAATGCAAAATACCAAATAGTTTTGCGTTTTGTATTTCAAATGATAAATGCAAAATAGGTTTTTACAAAATAAAATACTCCCTGACCAAATCACAGATATTTTTATTTATTATAGGTACATTTATCATACATGAGCAATAGAGACACTCAATGCCGAGCCGAAAAACAAATGTTCAATAACACATTACATATGATTACACTTTTCTTATTAAAATTTATATCAACTGGAACTGGCCTGGTATTCTTAAAAAGTGATAAAAATAAACATCATTTTTTATTTATTTTTAACAATACCAGTTCGAATACATCATCACTCATTTTTCTTCTGTGAGGTCTCATAATCATCCCACCATACGAAAAAAGTCTTTCTACTGGTGCTGAACTTGGTAAGGATGTGTTGTATTTCAAAAATACTTTTTTTATTGTATTTATTGAAAAAGATGTCGCGCATGGTTAGCAGGCGCCTCTATATCGGTCGAATTCGGCAATATGAGCATTTTGTTTTGTTTGACTGGTAATGTTGGCCTAACTCAATCACAAAGTATTTTGCATTTTGAAATAAATATTGAAAATACAAAAAGCATTTCGAAAGGCATTTCAAATAAAATACAAAATACTTTTTACTGAAAGGTATTTAAATACAAAATACAAAATAGGTATTTTGCATTTTCTATTTGCATTTAAAATAGAAGTATTTCAAATAAATCACATCTCTGAGTGTTTATACAGTGTCCTTCCTGTATCCTCATTTTCCCACTGGCTGTTCCAATCCCGCATAATCTTCCTATCCCTCTTCCTGGCTATGGCTCTTTTAGTGGACCCATGTTGTGGTGCATCTCGTTCCATGGCACTCTGTACAGCCATCTCCAACTCTGTTTCCCGTGTTTTGTTGTTTTTGTTCCCAAGTCACCGCAAGCACTCTATTTGTTCGATCATGTATCCATCGTTGGACAGTTACCGCTTGTTTTGGTCTCGTTTGTGGTTCCAGCAGCTCACTAACGAATCCTTGGGAGTCCGTCTTTACGCAGATGTTGTCTGCTGGACCAGCCCTTTGAAAACCTCATTCTGCTGCCACTTATGCGGCTATTGCCTCAGCCTCGTGGATGGTAAGATCGTCATCCAGCCTGAAACCCGTCCTTATCCATTGCCCCTGCCTATTTTGATAGGCCAGTCTCATACCTACCGCCCCTTCTGTTTTGCTGGCGTCCGCATAAATGGTTATTTGGTAATCACTCGCCTCTTTAATTCTTCCTCTCATCAGGGGGTGGGGTCTGTCTATTGTTTGAATTCTCCTCTCCTTTTGGCTGCTATAATATTCTTCAAAGTAGGTGTACATGCAGGTAGCTTCTATCTCCAGGGGAGGGCATCCTGCCAGGGCGTGTAGCGCTGATGTTGGGGTGGTCTTGTACGCTCTCGCGATGCTCCTCAGGAACGGTCTCTCCATAGCTCTAAGTTGTCTTTTATTGTGAGTGGCACATGCCTTCTCTCCCCATACTTCTGCCCCATACAATATGATTGGCCGTATTGCTCCCTCAAAGATTGCTTTCTGTGTATCTGGGTTAGTCCTTCAAGTTTTACCAGCAATGATATACAGCTTACTACTGATATTGCTGATCTGTCCTCTTTCATTAATCAAGTGTGCTGTCCAATTCATTTGTGCATCAATATGGATTCCCAAATATGTAAGGCTGTTCTTTACAATTATGTTTCTCGTTTCCATTTTCAACCTTGGGGTCCTAACTCGTTGTTTTCCTCTTGTTTGGAAGAATACGGCCTCGGTCTTATCCGTATTATATGAGAGTTTCATGGCATCTGCCCACCTTTCACACTTGTGCCACGTTGTACTCCATTTTGTTTCGATTTCTCTTAATGAGAAACCACTCAAGAGGAGCACCTGGTCGTCTGCAAACGCCTGGCAGTGGGTTCCCTCCTCCCCGTTGAGCTCCTCAAACCAGCCTTCCATTATTGCATTCCACAGAACGGGTCCCAGGCTTGATTCCTTGGGGGCACCCCCGATTGGCAAGCTGCACGAGGTCCTCGTTTATTATCGTCCGATTTTCTAGAAAGCTTTGAACGCATTTGATCAAATCAGTAGTTACATTGGCCTTTAAAAGATTTTCTACTATTGCCGCTGGCCAGGCTGTATTAAAAGCGTTTTGTAGGTCAAGCGTCACCACCAACACGTGCTTTCTCTGCTTTTTGTGTTCTTTTATTTTGTTTATGAGTTTCTTGACGGCTTCAATCGTGTCGTGACCTTGTCGAAACCCGTACTGGTGGTCGCTGATCTTGTTTGCTTCTAGCTGGTAGGTTAGCCTATTTGTAATCAATTTGTCGTACAACTTGCCAATCGTAGGCATCATGCTGATTGGTCTCACCCCTTTCCCTTTTTTGGGAATCCAAACGATCTCGGCTTTTTTCCAGGCTTGGGGGAATATTCCTTCTCTTTTGCACCTATTGAGGAGTTTTGTAGTGGTTCTCCAATGATTTCTACTATTTTTTGCATACACTCATTTGGTATTCCCCCATTCGTCGTAGCCTTTTTCCAAAAGATCTGCTTATGTATGCCAACTCACCCACCGAGAAGTCACCGTCGCTGCTGTTCCTGTTTCTTAAAGTATTCGTTAAGTCTTTTCTTAGTTGTTTTTGTTCCACTGTATCTAGTTCAGGATCATCTGATCATCTAAGTGGCCATCAATTCTTTCAGTGTTTCCATTTTATCTTATGTCCAGGTGCCATCTCGCCGTTTCCCTGTTTGTAGTCGATTGTCAGTCTTATTTTTGTTGTTTAATAGCTTATACGCGACTCCCCAAGGATCGTCTCGTCTCTGTGTCTGCAGGAATAGCCTAAAACCATTTCTTTTTTGCTCTTTTATCTTGTTATAATTTCGCTTTGCCACCCGGTAAGTATGTTCTGTCAATCGTCGTTCTGTCTCTCGTGTTGCTTTCTGCCAGTTCTTTCTCGCCTTGTTCGTGACCTTCCGTAAGTTTTCCAATTCGTTATTCCACCATACTTGGCTTTCCACCCGTCTTCGTACTTTCCTTGAATTTTGTTTCAGTGTGTTTTCGATGAATGTTTGTATTGTTTGTGCGTCTTGTTGTATGTCTTGTGTTTGTTCTGATAATTGTGTTGTCATGATTTGTCTTACCCTATCCCATTTTATTGTTTTTGTGTTTATATTTCCTTTTTTTTGTTTTTTGTGTGCCGTGGTCAAAATGCTGATGTGTATATATTTATGGTCACTTAATGTTTCTTCCTCCCCCACTATTCTGTGTATATGCGTTATCCCTCGTGTTATCGTCATGTCTATCCAACTTTTCCCTCTGTTTGTCTCAAAAGTTGGTGCGTCGTCTATGTCGTTTTCTATATTGAGGTTGTTGTGTATTGTCCAGTCGAGTAATTCCTCCCCTCTTTTGTCTGTTAAGTGTCCTCCCCATGATGTATGTTTTGCGTTTATGTATCCTAATATGATTTGTCTTCCCGAGATTCTTTCTATGTTTTCCCTGTTTTCGTTCAGTCGTGTGTTTGTGTGTCCTCCGGGTTCGTCATATATGTTTACTATGGTCGTAATGTGCTTTGTGGTCTGTATTTGTATAGTGGTCGTGTTTTCGTTAGTTATGTTCCCTATTAGTATTACTTGTGTAATATTGTTCCTTACCATCATCACTGATTTCGATTTGGGACTGTGCCGAAACGTTCTGTACCCCTCATAGCATTTCAGGTTATGATATGGTTCTTGGATAGCGATCACGTCGGTTTTCAAACGCTTAAGGTGGTGCTCCAGGAGTCCCGCAGCAGCCTCTCCCCTGCCCATATTATCAAATCAAATCAAATATACTTTATTGTCAAAGATTGATACATCTTATGGACAAAGCCAATATAAAACAAAACAAGAGCCAACAGGACAAACAGTACAAATGTGATACAGATTGAAGTCTGAAAATAATAGTGATACAATACAGAAAAGAGAGCACAGACATTTAAAGAACCAGAAAACACCTCATATTCTTTCCTCAAAATATTCGCGTATCTCGTAGTATGGTCTACAAAGTAAAAACTTCTTGACAGCTTTCCTGAACAGAACATAGGATCCTATATCTTTCACCGAAAGTGGGAGGTGATTAAACATCTTCCCTCCATTGTAAAGGAAAGAATGTTTTACCAATTGTGATCTCGGCAAGGGCAAGGGAATTTGACGAAGTCTTGTATTGACTGGATTTTTTTGTCTATACAAATGATACTGATGTTTGTGAATGAGACACACGGTTTCTAATATATAAAGACAAGGTAATGTGAGAATCTTGCCCTTTACGAATAAAGTCTTACACGATGTGGTAGGGTCCAATCTAAAAACATACCTCACCGCACGCTTCTGTAGCCCAAACAGCATATGGAAAAGCTGAAGCGTACAGTTTCCCCAGAAAGCAATGCCGTATCTTAGATGAGTCTCCACCAGTGAGAAGTTAACATTTCTGGCGATTTTGAAGCCTAACTCGCTGGCGACAACTCTGACTGCAAAACACCCGGATGATATTTTTTTTCCTAGTGCTATAATATGAGTGTCGAATTTAAGATTATGGTCAACACTTAAACCTAGAAATTTTTTGCTGTCAATTTTAAGAATCAAGAAATCATCCACACAGACATTTTCAATGGTATTTTTGAAGGTAATTATATTTGTTTTTTCGAAGTTGATAGATAAAAAGTTCGTATCGCACCAGGCCTTGATGACTCGAAGATCCTCTTTGATTGCCGTTTGTAGAGCATGCACATCTTTATTGTGCCATGTGATAGTAGCATCGTCTGCGAATAGTGTGAAAGTTCCTTCAATGTCTATGTTCACAATATCATTGATATACAACAAAAAGAGTAAGGGGCCCAGGACTGAGCCTTGGGGCACTCCGCAGGACACCAGTTGGAGCTCAGAGGATGCCTTCCCTGTTTTCACCAATTGACTTCGATTACTCAAGAAGGATTTGAACCAAATATAAGCAGGTCCTCTACAGCCATAAGCGTGAAGCTTTTGCAACAACCTATCGTGGTTGACACAGTCAAAAGCCTTCGCCAAATCACAAAAGACCGTTGCAGCCACCTCACCCCCATTCAAGTTGACATAAACAACTTCCAAAAAGTGGAACATCGCGTCAATAGTGTTTTTTTGATGTTGAAAGCCAAACTGTTGAGTAGTTTATATTTTGTTTTTTTTTAATAAATGACTCCAGTCTTTCTTTGACAAGTTTCTCGATAATTTTTGACAAGGCTGGTAATAATGAAATAGGTCTCAAATTTGAAGGTTCGGTTAAATCACCTCCTTCGGGAATAGGTATAACAATTGCTATTTTTAAGTCATCCGGAAACGAACCACTTTCAAAAGAAGCGTTAATAATGGTGGCGACACTTTCCAGTGCACTATCGGGCAGATTTGTGAAAATTTTCATCGATACCTCATCTATGCCACAAGCATTTTTGTTTCTCAATTCAGACAGAGTTTCCTTCAGCTCAAGTAAATTAGTTGGCGATATAAAAAAGCTATGTGGATTGTCATTCTTAATATAAGCTAAAGGATCGCCCCCTAGGGTAGGCATGTTCTCAGTGAGTTTGTGAGCTATATTAGTGAAATAGTTGTTGATAACAGTTGGATCGATTTGGATATCTGTATTTTTTTTTGATGGTTGCCTCTGAGGTCGTTCACAATAAGCCAACTTTCTTTAGTTGCAATTTTTGCGCTAGAAAGTCTATCATTGTAGTATCTGAGTTTGGCTAACTTTACTACTTTTCTGTAAATGGCGCGGTATTTCTGAAAGTATGAGTTTAAAAAATCTTCATTAAAGTAAGTTCTCAAATAGTAATAGCAGCGCAAATTGTTTGCTGCTTTCTTGATACCAGAGGTGATCCATGGTTTCTTTTTTTTTAGTTTTCAATCTAACTACTGGGAAGCATTTGTTGAGTAATACAGTTAGGTTATCTTTTAATTCAGTGAATGTCGTTATAACATTCCACTGTATTTGCAGACTGGCTTGCTGAAACTTTATAAAGTTGTCAGAAGAGTAAATCCGTCCATACTTATAGTCCTTATTTTTGCTGAGTACACCATGAAAAGATGAAATTCCATGAACCGCCTCGTGATCAGACAAGCCAGAAGTGACCACACTGCAGTTTACAGAATCTTGCTGCAGATTAGTGCAGAAATAATCTATAATGGATTCTCCACCTTTATAATAGTGTGTTGCTTGTTTTACATGCATTGTTAGGTTGTATGAGCAGAGGAGCTGGGCTAACTTTAGAGAAAAATGTGATGTCTTATTACTGAAGTTAATGTTAAGATCACCCCCTAGGACAATATTTGATTTGTGAGGAAATTTTGAGAGAAACATGTCCAGTCTTTCTATAAACATGTTTATTTCTTCCGTGGGTCTTTTTTCAAGATCAGCCGTTCGATAAATACATAAAACATATAAATTTATACTCACAATGTATATCAAGCTAAACTCAAAAACTTTTTCCAATAAGAGACCATCAAATTTAGAAATGTTTTTTATCACTATTGATTCGTTCAGTGTGTTCTTAATGAAAATGATTGTACCCCCGTGTCCGCTTTCTTTTCTGTTAAATCTTGAGATTACCGTATAGTTATTAAGAAAGATCGCCTCGTTTGAGACCAACCAATGTTCTGTTATCAATATAATATCAGGATAGTCTAAGCTGTCCAGAAAAATATCCAATTCATTCGTTTTGTGTCTAATTGACTGTATAATAGTAAGTAGTATTGATAAATTAAGGGATTTGTCAAATTTGTTATGGCTTCTGGATCTCGCTACCGACGGACTCTCTGTTGTATGAGGTTTCATAAAAAAACAGCTGCTGAAGGATTTGATGAATTTGCGCTTATGGAAGTTGCATTTTTTGTATCTGGCTTATGGATTTCATCAACATGATTTACAATCACAGTTAAGGAATTAATCTCAATTATTTTGTCGGTTATGTTTTTCGATATAATTTTCCTTCCAGTGTAGTTAGGTTTGAAGCTTGCGGGAACAAAACTTTTTTTACAGAGATTCAAGTTCACATCCAGGAAGTGTAGATGTTTGAGGTGCTTTCTATTATTCATTACAGCTCTCAACATTTCTATATTGTATTTGTAAATAAAATTATTCAAAAATGCCTTATCAGCCCTATAGAATCGCGCACACATTATAATATTGGTATGCCTTACTTTTGCAACATTTTCAAAAAAAGTTTTGTCATAAACTCTATCATTGTTTCCTGCTAGTATAATTACATAGTCTGACATTGTAAAATTCCTGGTATAGCTCTCAAGACCCGCGGTGACCGATAAAAATGGAGCATTAATTTTACTAATTATTTCAAGTTTGAAGGCAGAACCAAGGTAGTTTTTCAAATTTTCATAAAGACCATGTCCATAATTATCAGTCAGCACTAGCACTTTCACAGGATTGAGTTCTTTTTTATTTGAACAACTTTGGAATTTAAATTTTCCCAACTCTCTTATTTTACAACTCAGTTTGTAATTTTCGTCAATAAGACTAGCCATTTCCTTTCCAAAATTTTTGTTGACAAATTCAAGAGACTGAATATCATTTGAGAAATTCTCATTTTCAATTTTTGATTTCTCTAATAGCTCTCTACAAGCTTCAAAATCTTTATTTATATCGATGCAGTTTTCACATTGTAACACTTCACAGAACTCACCAGCACCAGCCTCTTTTATCGTGTCCGATTTGGAAATTCTGATTGATTTGTCCCCGCCACTGGAGAGTGAATCATCGGTTGTTGTAGATTTGTGAGCAGTTATCAGAGAATTTGTCTGTGTACCGTCGCTTCTTGTTTCCCTTTCTTTAGATTCTGGTTTAGCATTGCTTTTTTTTTCCTTCTTTTTTTGCTAGCGTTTGGTTCAATTTGTTTATCTCTTCCTTCAACTGTTGTATAGTTTTTTCATAGTCAATTATAATTTGATTCTGTCTACTTTCCAATTCAAGTGACTCATGATAAAATGATTTTTGTTCAGATTTAACCTTTTTTATGTATTCATCCTTTTGGTTGTTGTCATGATATAGCGCTTCTATTGTCTCCTTACATATTTCGTGGACGTCAACTGTGTGTGAAGAGTGTTCTTCATTTTGACAGTCAGTGCACATGATTTTATGTCCTTCAATTACCCTCTTGCACTTCAGACGGCCATAGCAACTTTTATGAAAGAACTGGTAACATTTGATGCACACATAATACATATTATTTAATTTACTTTTGCAACATTTGAAAGAGTTTTCCCCATCAAATGCAGAGCAGACTGTAACACGACTCAACCTGTCCGACATCGCGGCGATAAAACGGATTATAGATAATGTCCCGTTTTTACTTATCTGTACTATAGTTTATTTTTCTTGATTCTAGTTCCACTCTTTTACGATAGACCGGACAAAGGGAATATCTCGCTGAGTGACGTCTGGGTTGGTACCCAGACCTGCTGCAATTTGGGCAATTTAGATCCTCTTGCTTATTGCACTCTTTTGCATTGTGTGCTCCGCCGCAGTTGTAGCAGGTCGGTTCCCACTTGCATGTTTTCGCAGAATGATTGTACCTACAACAATTGAAGCAGATTGACACGTCCCGGTATTCTTCAACGTAGAGATTTTGTAGGTCCATATATAATTTGTCTTTTCTCATTATTGTCTTGAAAATTCGTGGGCTCGTCTCCACCACCCAATTTCCTTCATTTGGATCCCTGCAGCGTCTTTTTGTTATTATTTCGATACTTTTTAGTTCTTCGGAAATGAAATTTCCAAAGACTTGTTCATTTTGTTCTAGCATTTCTCTGATAAATTCATCGCCTTCATATCCTGCCAGAACTCCGGTGATTAAGAATTTTGGTGTTTTATCACCTATTGTTTCTATCTTTAGTGTCTCTGTCGCCTGAATTATCTCATTTATTCTCTGTTGTTGTGCTTTGTTTTCGCTTCTGAAAACTGCCGTTCCCTGTGTCGTTACCTTTATATCCTTTAGGTTGTCGTTGAAGCCTTTTTCTTTTAGTATTTTCCCGATCTTATTAATCAGCTTCTTCATCTTTTCAGTGTCTGTTTCTTTTAATGTTATTTTGTTGTCATATCCGTTGCGTCTCGGTTGCGTTTTCCAAATCTTTTCCTCTTGATGTTGTTGCGTGTCTGTTCTTTGTTTTTCCAGTGATTCCTCTGCGTAGTTTTTTTTAGTCTTGCTTGTGATAGTCTTCCACGTATCCGCGTCATTTTGGTTCTTATCAGTCGTATCCCCAGAGTCTGTTTTTGAGCCTCTAGGTGGGCCTTCCTGTGAGCTCTGTTGTTGTTCTGTTCTTTTAGATCTCCTTTCTACATTTTGCTGTTTCTTGTTTTCAGAATTGATTGGTGGACTACTGTGTTGTAGTCTCGCCACGCTCTCTTTCATTATTTTCAACTCTTCTTTGATCACGTTCAGTTCCTCTTTGTCCCGGTTTTGATTCATTTTCTCATATTTGTATTTTGCTCTTTCTTTATCCACTTTACCTATCCCCCACTGGTATACCATGTCGGCGAATGTGATAATTATTTTTCTCGTACTTTCCGTCACCGTCCATTGGTCCGCTCTGCAGAACTGCATTTTGCCACCGGGGTATCTAGTTGTGGCTTCTTCTATTTGTTCTGTTAGGAATCTAATTTATTCCAGCCAGTTTCTTTCGGTGTTTGGTTCTCTCGTTTTTTCTATATCTGTATCTGTATTATTTCCGACTGTCGGTTGTGAATTGTGATTTTCCTTTACTAGTGTTTTGTAAGGTAAGTTTCATTTTTGGTCTATTGGCGTATTAATGCATGTATTGGATACTCATCCACATTATCAAAACCCTACATACACAGTGTATTTTGTAGTTTGATGTCATGTACTCACCACTTACCATGATTCCTGTACCTATATCATGATGCTACGTTATTTTAAAGCTTTTTCCTTTTTGTGAAAATAATTGTATCCTTAAGGTTAGTGTGCTGATTAAACTAACTAGGATTTTTTGTCGAGAAACATGATGATAGTCCAAACTAATGTGTTGATACTGGTGAAAAGAAGCTTCTTATCGGTGAATCTACCTATAGAAAAAGAAAGAATCTTAGTTATATATACACAATTCACTTATTTTGGTTAACTGTATAATAAGAAAGATCTTGAGATGAGTCTGCACAAATAACTTTTTGTTCAGACAATTCAAGGTACTTCTTTCGTTCTTACTCTACTCTTACATATCTGTTGATACTGATGGTAATCTAGAAGACAGAACTTTCAACAATTTGTTCGACCGAATGAAATCTTCAAAATACTATTGCATCTGTATAGTTTTGAAATCTGTCCGTTTTATTAGTTTGTGAATAATAGTAGAGTTTTCATTTATCTATTGGTCATTAACCATTAAATTATATATATTTTTTAACAATAATTTTTTATTTCTAGAAAGTTCCTGTGCCATGGGGATTTCTACTCCTCTCACATCCCCTACAAGTGGAACAAGTACCCCTACATCAACTATTCACAATAAAATTTGGCATTTTTTCTTCCTAATGAGCTAATCAATTTTTGGTTTAATTCATATGTTTTGATTTAACAATTTTACTCTTGATAATTGTGATCCTCATAGGTCAAAAAAATAACTCTCTCTACTCAAACTGTTATTTTATATATATAATATAAATATATATTGTATTTCATTATATCTTTATTATATCCTTCGATGCCGATAGAACATGTCCTTAGTGGTAATCTTGTCGTTAATATGACGTTAGGGACGGCCCATTAAAGTCGAAATATAACGTCATAATGACATTAAAGAATGACGTCTTTGGTCTGTGACATGATCACGTCATCCTACCGTCTTTATGGCGTCATTCTTTTCGTCAGCAGAACGTGTCTGGTGTCGAAAAAATAACGTGAAAATCACGTCAGCTTGCTGCCTGGGTTGTTTATGTTCAATGGCCATTCTATTTTTATTCTTTGGTTAATGTGCATTGCTTTTCCATTAGGACGAATTGTCTATACGTACTTAGTAGCCAGATCAAGTTAACAATAATAAGGAAGAATTTTAGAAACCAAGAAACTCAAGAGAAAAAAATGTAATATCAAAAGAAAAGAAACGGAATACTAAAAGAAAAAGTTCTAGTGGTCACAGAGAAACTAAAAATATGAATGATATAATAATAATAATAATAATAATAATAATAATAATTCGTCTTTATTCACCATAGAAAGTTGAATAAAATTACAAATTTACAATATCATATGTAAAGGTGAAAAGGCGGAGTGTCAGCGAGAGCTGTTTTTAAACTCAACCAAAAGTTCCTGAAGGGAGAGAAAACAAAGGAAAAAATATATAAATTTGAACAAAAAATATTAATGTAAATGCGAGCAGCTTGTTGACAATGTAATACTCACTAAAGTAAAAGTACATAAATAATATAACAATTAAAGTATACAGGTATGGACAAAATACGTTGTAGCAAATGAGCACTTATATAAAGCTTATAACTAAATTCATAAGATGCAACAGGACGTTCCAGTAACAGATAGAAAGATCAGTGAATGGTAGTAGCCGAGGCAGTTAGAACGTTAGACAGTCCAATTACCTAGATGAATTTTCAGTCTCTTTTTGAAGTTGCTCAAAGAGTAAGATCTAAATTCACTGGGCACTGAGTTATAACATTTCGGTGCGTTGTACGAGAAGCTGCGGGTGTAAAATGAAGTTTTGTGCTTTGGGATGATGAGAATTTTACTATTTCGAGTAGAAAATCTGTTCAGGTCCGAAAATTTTAATAGCCTGTTGAAGAGGTAATCTGGCCGTTGTGTTATCAGAACTTTGTGTGTACTCGTAAGAAGATGAAGTTTCCTAAGATTCTCTAGATTCAGCCAACCTGATTTCTTCATCGGCTCGGTTATATGGTCGTATTTACGAATGCCAAAAGAAAACCTCAGGCAGTTATTTTGAATACGTTGCAGACGGTGAGAATCAGTCCGGCGTAAAGCTGGACCGTATAAGCTGTCGCAGTAGGAGATTTTAGAAAAAATAAGTGACTCGCAGAGTTTTAGTTTTAATTCCGTCGAAAGTAAGTCTCTGTTTGGATGAAGTTGCCTCAAGACGTTATAAGAAGCCTGGCTTAGGTGGCTGACGTGTTTAGTGAATCTTAGCTCCGGATCTAGCCATAGTCCTAGGTTTTTGAATTCTGTCACAATAGGGAGTATGTCATTTTCCAAGCGAATTTGAATAGTGTTCATAGACAATTCTCTATTCTTTTTGGTGCCGAATAGCATCACTGCAGACTTTTTCGAATTAAGTTTGAGATTATGGGCCGTGGAAATATCGTAGATGGTTTGCAAGTCATTATTGATTAGAGTTTGAGCAGAGTCTAGGTCACGAATGGGAAATGAAAAATACATCTGTGTGTCATCGGCATAGTGGTGTATGATACAGGAATTCACAAAAAGATGGAAGTCAATGAGTTGATATATTTTGTTTGTATGAATAATATAGAAAAAAACGCATTCAATTTCATTTTTATTTCTTCAAATATCTTGAAGAATGATTGAATCAAAAGTTTGTGTCATCTTTCAGCTGGGTGATATTTAGTTCAGCTTGACTAGCTATCTCAACTCATGAATTGTAATTCAATGTGTGTATTATATTCTGAAACTTCTGAAAATCAATAAGATTCACAATAGTTTTCACACGAAAATGAGTGATATAGTCACGTACTAATCATATGGAATAATTACAAAACTCATATTTTAGTATTATAATTGTTGATACCGATTTGATGATTTTCAAAGCTTTATATGGCTACACAGAATGAGTAAATCTGAATTCAGTCCCGTTGATGACGTAATTCGCGCCATTAGAGCCACGCCTTTTTGCCAACAAAATAGCTCAATTGAACCATGATGGTCAGTCTATCATCCTTGAATTCAACCAACTTCGTATCTCACGATATACTTGTCAACCCCTGAATAACTCTCTATTCAATTCCTGAAATGATAGATTTTTTTAGAAATGGGCGACTGGAATAGTATTTTCAGCCCTAGAATTTTTGCACCCATCTAAATATATTTTACTGTACTTCGAAACGATGAATAAATGTTTATGTATATAGGTTTTTCATTTGGAAAGAAAAAGATAACTTAGGAACAAAAAAGATATCCTAGCAACAGCTATTGTAGTTGTCAAAAGCCGCCAGTGTTAGCAAACAATCGTTCACTGTATTATTGTTGTTGAAAGTTTCATGACTTGAAACTCATCATGCCTTCAAGTTTAACTTACGACGAGTATGGTGATATGCTGATCATTTATGGAGAATGTAGAAAAAAACAGCCGACGAGCTACAGTGAACGATTGTTAACTAACACTGACGGTTTTTGACATCTACAATAGCTGTTGCTAGGGTACGTTTTCTGGTCCTAAGCTATTTTTGTTCATCAAATAAAAAACCTACATAAAACTTTGTTTATCGCTTCGAATCACTTACCCATAGAAAAAAAAGAACAATAAAGCTATGGCTGAATGAGCATAAGAGGTACCTTTAGAGTAGTGAAAAAATATACAGAGGTGTCCCATTAAAAATTCCAAAAATGATACCACGTGATTCAAAATGTGACTTTGTAACAGCTTTGCAGCTTGCTTGAAATTCGTAATATTACGTCGTAATGTCGTACTCCAAATAGTTTTCGAGATATATACTGGCCAAAACCTCATGAGCCACCCTGTATATTTGATGGATTGGATATCGGCTTCCAGCCCTTGTTATTCTTCCAATCGAATATAACGTTGGGTTGAGGTGTAACCACGTCTGCAATATCATGACGTCAGTTACTATTTGCGGAAACGTATTGAAACGTTTGAAAGTAGCACCGACTTTGATAACGATTTGAGGCCTTAATATTGCTCGAAAAAGTCCCAAAAAATATGTTATTGAAAATCAATCATGCCCAATAATTGAATCCAAAATAAAAAAAATTTCCATTCGCCTATTGCAAAAGCGTTACAGGAAAATATCGAACGAAAACTGATATGCAAGAAGAATCCCAGAGTCTATAGCCTAATAATAGCGCAATGACATCATTATATCTGTGTGAAGCGATGCAGATAATAAATTTTATGCTGCTTGTTTTATACCTCGTATTTTCAATTGTGTAGAGACCATAAACATCATTTTATTACTATTTTAGCCTCCACACATGATATACCAAAGGAATATTCGCCTATAGAACGATATACAAAGCGTTCCACGACATTCCACATTAAACGAAGACTCTGTATGTTTGGTTGTTGATAAAGTCGGTGAGTTGGCATCATAAATTATTCAAATTTATACGAGAATTCCCTACATTACTCACTGAACTCACAAAAAAAATTGTTTCGATAAATCTCTTGGCATATACGTCAACGTTTATAATGCCATTAAAAAATTGATGATTCCAACAGACGTTCTAGTTTCTTCAAAATGATAATTTGTTGTGAGAAATCGAATGAGACACATAAATGGTATGCAGTGCACATTGATGTCATTTTTTTGCTAATGGACAATCTCACTCTACCAAATTCGACTTTTCGTTTTCGAGATGCTTGAACAAAAATGTGCATTCGCGATTTTTTTATATATTTTCGTCATTCAAGAGATAAGGGATTGAATTTGATTAGAGTTGCATAAATACTATATTTTTCACAGATAGATATTTGGATAGAATTTATATATTACTTTATAAATCTTTATTTCTACCTATCTAGTTTTAATATTTGAAATTGGTAAATTTGAACTCAAGTGAATGGGATTGTTTGATTGAAGGTTGTACTCTAACAAGCCTCCTTCTTGAGAAGAAAAATAGTTTATACAGAATTTTATTGTACATATACTGAAAATGTTTTTCAAGACTAAGTGTATCGCTATCGCTCAGGCTATTACTTACACGCTACGGTCCATAAAAGCCTATTTTACGCCCTTGATACATAAATTACTATTATGTTGCTTGTTGAGTTTCAGTTCACTTGAACACGATGTATGTAATCGATACTATGGGGGTTAATTTCCATGTTTATATACTCGCCTATTTTCTGTACGATGCCTATTAAATTTTCATTTGTTTTTTCAGGAACACCCTGTATCTCCAGATTATTGAGACGAGAATTTTGCTTTAGATCATTGATTTTAGCCTCTCAGATTTGGTTTTAATGTTATCTCTAATAAGGTTGTCCGTCTTGGTTATATAATCGTTGATTTTTGATAGCTTCTCCTCGAAGCTATCAAAGCGAATATTAACTGTGACGCAGTTTCGCAGGAATGCTTCAATCTGAATCCGCATTGATGATTCATTGATATTTTATTGCTCTCAAGGTACATTGATATTTGGTTATGGGCAGCTAATTCTTTGAGACAGTATATCAAGTGTAATGAGTTCAATGGATCAGAAAACAGCTTCATAACCTAGATATATTCGAAGTGATGATTATTTATTTCATTAAGTTATTTTATCGACTTTTATTTTGCTCTATTCGTCACGTTACCTCAAATATCAGAAAGTCGTTGAGGAAAAATTGCTAAGAAACATCTACAGTGTTTTCGTTAATAACCTCTTCTGTTATACTTGAAGAGTTATAGAAGTAACCAAGTTATCCGGACTATTCCTTGTCCCATTTTCCGAATATGTCCAAGTTACCATCCATTGTGGATCATCTTGTATATGAATGAAAGCACCTCGAAAGTGTTGATCTTGAATTGGATACTCAAATTATTCTTAATGTAATTCATTACTATGGACTGGTGTTATGTTATAGTTATTTTTCACTGAGAAATCAGGACCGATGAGGGAATTAGACGGTGTTAGCTAGTGTTATTAATTTATTATTTATCTACCAATTCGAAAATATATAAGAAATATACATACCCAGCAAACACAATTATGTAAAATTGACATAACTGATATGACTTGTTACATAACTATGTTCTGTAAATTTCACGACACTGTTATGGCGGAATGTCCGTTACAAATACAATCTAATCATTACATAACACTAATAGATCATATGTCACACTTTGTCATAAACATAATGTAAGGTAAGTTATATGTTACTCAACTTTAACATAGCTAGGATGTAAGAACTTTACTATTTTATATGATTTAACTAAATAAATATTACGTAACAATGGAGAAATGGAAGACCAGCATTAAAAAAGATGAATTATTGAATTTTTTTATGTAAGTCAGAATAAACTCTTCAATTCTCAGAATAAAACGAAATAAATTATACAAAACTCAAAATAGAACAGAATTACTGTACTATTTGTTTCAATGAATATTTTTCTTCATTTCCTAATTGGGTTACATCATTTTTTCATATTTTTTTATATGACTATGCGGTTCGAATATTCAAGCCATATGGTGTAGTGTTGATGTAGCTATTTCACATAACTATGCTCCGTTAATTTTTGGCACATTTACGTGAATGAAACAAGTGTATTTGCTGGATAGTCTACAAGTACACCAGTATTGTCGTTACCTGTTACCTGTTTGTGAGGCTGGTAACTAAATCGAACTAGACAAAAACAACTGATCTTATTCCCCTATAAATACAGTAATGAGACCATTATAGGATTATTTTTCCAGTCGTCTCATGTCTTTCTCATTAGCACTCGTTTGTAATTGTAATGTCATTATAAGTTCCTTCAATTTGTAATTTCTTTCAATTTTATTTTTAACCAAATTTATTTCTTTAGGTGAATTGTTGAAGACTCTCATATATGGAGTACGTATATAGTACGGATTCAAGAACATATTGCTGTTCATTACATTAAAAACATTTTTGTAAGGTAAGTAGGGTCAGAGTTTTGTAGTGCATTATTTCAATCAACTTGATTGATGAAAACCATGATAATAAGATATTTTATTTTATTCAATACATTGCCTATATGCAAGTTTCAACTTAATACTTAACTACAATTAAAGCAAGTTATCCACAATTTTCAACTCTGTTTACCTTCTCATTATACTAACTTTCAATATTTTAGTTACGCAATCGAATCAATTTCCAAGTCATAAACACAGTTTCATCCACATGTAACGATAATTTATTGAAAGCAAGCCATCTGGATATTTCTTTCAGCAGTTTTTTCTTCTACTTCATCCAATTTGATTTTGCAATTATTACAATCTGGCTCTGGGGTGCATCAATGAACAGATCATCAACATAGAGAATGAATAAAAGTGGTCCCAGGACTGTCTCTTCAGCCTTCCTTATTTAGTGACCTTTTTTCCGTGTGTACAAAATCGAATAAGTTGGTCTCTTTTTTTTTTCTCTTTATCAAACATTTTCGAGATTTTGATAGGTTTTTACTATTCTGTCTCCTTCCTTGTGTAGATTTTTCGATAATTCTCGAAAATAACACGAACCTAATTGCGAAAAGCGCAGGAAATCCGTCAACATAAAAAAGGTGCGTTTATTTGTTGTAGAATCTTTGCAACGAAAACCTGTTAAGATTTCCCGATCGAAGACAAAGGAAGGAAAAAAAAGGTGCGTACTAGATAACAAAAGGGAGCAGCACGGCACATCAAGTAGGTCAGATATTATTAATGATATTGGATCTTTTCCTATAATCTATCTATCAATAACTTAATTTCATTCGATGCGGCTGTCTGCCAAGCTACGTGAAATGTGTTATTTTGGAAATACGATATTCGCCAGGCAGCTGCCAGTGGTGTAGTGAATAAAAACATCAGTAATGAATAATTGTGAAATTACGAGTTATACAATTCTGAATTTGAGGTACTAACACAGTAGAAGAGTTTTAGAAATAGAATATCACAATAAGTTGATGCAAGAATCACAAATGAATTGATGTTTTTCCAATATTATCGCGATTGATAAATTCAATATTACTTGAGCTCAGTTTCAACAGTTTATCAATTGCAATTAACATAGTGAGACGTTTCACCATGCTCACAAACACGATTGAATCGAATAATCGCGATTTGGTATAAATTGGCATTTCTTGGTGGATTAAACGGAGATTATTTTGGAAGAGTTTGTTATCTGGTTTTCGAAGACAGTAGAAATAATTCATGAAAATCATTTCAATGAAATCCCCAATGAAATGAAAAATTCAGATGCTTTATTTAAGAAGAATATAATTAAAGATCTCTTGAATGATTCTCATCTATTTATTCATATTTATTGTTAGGTGGGTATAAATAAAATAGTATATTATATTATGAATAATATATAAATTGTAGTTTGTTATGTCTTTACATTCAGTGTGGAACAGCAAAATTGAATAAATTTTATAAAGAATCAATGAAAGCGTGTTGGGAAAAACGCTCTGACACGTCGATTTGTATTTTTAGATGCGCCTTTTTAGGAAAAAATATATATATAAGGTGTGTAATGTGACAATGTGTAAAATTCTAGAGATGATTCATGTACAATGTCTCATACCTATGATCAAGTGTTTCGTAAATATTAAGTATTTTCAGATGTATTACAAAAATTAACATTAAAAAAAGAAAATTATTTTATTCCACAAATAATGTAAAAAAAACAACAAAACATCAATTTCAATAAAAGAGATGTTCAATTTGCTTTATACAAAAATAAATAATTTTTTTATTCATATCAGGTAAAAGGAACCGAAACAGTTGAAGATAGGCGTGGGACATTGTACATGAATTATGTCTAGAAATTCCTGAATAATCCAAAAAACTAATAATATACAGGGGGTTGTATTTAAGATAAGAAAGTTGGTATCGGCCACTGTCACATGACACACCTTATATAATTATTTTTTAGAAGAAAATGCGCATCTAAAAATACAAATCGACATGTCAGAGCGTTTTTCCCAAAACGCTTTCATTGATTCGTTATAAAATTTATTTCATTTTGCTGTTCCACACACTGCATAAAGATAATTTGGGTTTTTGTTTTTGTATGAATAACTCAATTTTAATTCATTACATTGATGTGTTAATATAATTACTTCTTCTTTTTTGTAATATTCGATGTAGTATTTATGATTAAATATTGGGGTTACCTATTTTCAATAAAGATTATTATTGTTATCGAATATCTGGAAAATATTCATACTCCCTCACAGTTATTTATCCGATGAAAGTATATACGAGGTCTGTTCAAAAAGTATCGCGACGTTTGAATTTACGCGGGCTACGTGTAATTGATTCTCAATGTTTTTGTAGCATTATGTTGGTTCCACGATCGTATACATAGGTCTTGCAACTCGTGTGGTGGGGGGTGACCCAAACATTGAGGAAATTTTTGTGGTTCTGATGTTTTGCCACCTACAGCGCTGTCCTCTATTGTCACTTTGTCAGCCAATCACAAATCAGATCCGATCAGCTTTTTGAAAGTAGGAATGATTTTTATTTATTTGAGAGAATTTTGCGAGATATAATATTTCTGTCATTGATTTTATTTACCATTCAAGTCCTAACCGTTTGTTTTGTTGTCGAAGATTAATCACGTGATTATACCCCTATGTCCGCCTAGCGGATAATTATGGAAACTTTTTCCTCAAAACTGGTGCCACTCCCCACCACTCAAAAATGCCTTAGATTCCAGACCTTATGTATATGACCGTGGTTGGTTCTCATAACCTTTACTTGTGTTGACTAGGTCGGCCATATTGAATGTTTAGTTAATTCTTGACAGCTGTTGTACTTGGATGTGTTTTGAACCCTTCTGGGATTTTCAACTCTCTGACCCTCTGGAGCATTTGGGTCGTCATGGTACGAGTTCAACATCTCCCGGTTGATGTCAAGTCGCTGCTGTTTTTGCTCCCGATATCCCGAAACAAAAATAATCATAAAAATATAACAATAAAAATTCAACAAATTCCTAAGATGTAATAATAGTGAAAAATATCAGAACAGTGTAAATACGAAACATGTTACATGGTTTCGAGGTCATGTCATTTCATCAAATTCCGATAAATGAATTTTCTTTCTTTAACAACGTTGCCAAGTTGGTGGCTTATCTTATCGTCATTTAATGAATCAATGGGTGAAACGGAAAATACTGTTAAGTCAGCTTAACTATTAAGTAGAGCTCAATTAATCGGCGACCAACAGTCGTCAGTAATTCAATTGTGTTCTTACTGGTTCAATTGGAATGGCTACAATTGTCGAAAGAAAATATTAGGTTTGGGATCTCTATTCAATTGACGATGTTTGCATACTCGGACTTGTGGCACATGAAAATGAAATAAATGTTGATTTGTAATAAAATCGGGAGTTTCATGAGTTCTATGATCAATAATTCTGAGTTTCAAACAGTTTCTTGTGTTTGCAGATGAATTTTGGGCTATGACGACTATTTAATAACACATTTCTTCTCATGAAATCGTGACGCCAGTTTATATTCTTGTGAAAGTATCGAAACGTTTGAAAGTAGCTGCTGATTTTATAGGCCTTGAAATCTCCCAAAAACTATATAATAGGAAGTAAATCATGCATTATCCTAGAATGCAAAATGGAAAAATAAACTCATTACGTTATCCCTTTTGAAATTCACAGTTGCTACGTTCTAACCAAGCCATGAAAAATAATGTACTTCCTCTATGGTGTCATTTCCGCTAGCATTGGAAAGAAACCGACTGTGTCAATGACAACATAACATACGAAAATAAACTGTGAAGACATAAAGCTTGTGATCGAACAAACCGAAGCTCATTAATATGCAATTTCATCCGAAATAACGACATTGAATTTTTTCCTTCCAGTGTAGAAGTCGACGCTAAACAACCCTGGTTGGAAATAACACCACGACCAATTAGACAAGTCACAAAATGTCATCGATACGTCAGCTGCACTTGAAATGTAAACACGCGATACACAAACACTAATTAGGCGCAAGTCCAGAATTAGAGCGCAAAAAAGAACGAAAAATTTCAAAGCATTCCTCATTAAAAGTGACGACTACTGTGAAGAATTTGATTTACAGGGTGTCCAAGATCGGAGATTGAAAATATTTTTTGTCGACCCGTTTTGTTGACTTCCAGGAGAATATTTGGTGTACTTTTTTGATGTTGAAAATGATGTTTGCTCAGTTAGAAGATGATTATACAAGATGTTCAGTGAAACTGCACAAATAGGCAATTTCCAAAATAAAAATTTTTTTATTAAACCAGTTTTTTTCTGAAAACTCTATACTTCTATCAATTGTTTCATAAATGAATTTCGATGATACTCTTCTCAAATATAACAACTTTCGAAAAATATAATATTTAATATATTATGCTTTCAAGCAACGTCTGTTACTGAACTTATATAATTTTCGAATTGATTTGTTCTCAATTATTATATTGAAGATGAATCAGGCTTATTCGATATTTTATATTTTTAAAATTATCCTGTGGAAGCGGTTACTTAGTATCTGGAATAGTTCAAATCTCATACCTCATTAGGTCCGAAAATTTTTGAAAATAGAATACTTTCTTTTGAAAATAAAGCGAAAATGCGAATTCTATTTAATTGCAACTCCTGAAGTTACTGAGATACCTTATAAAACATCAAAATTTGCGCACCCTGTACGTCATGTATAATCTATTTCAAAATCAGAGTTTTTACAGTGAACATTAACTAACAATTCTCAAAAACTAAAAAAATTCGAAATGTGAGTAACGTAACCATTTTGATATAAGTCTACGAAAGTTCGAAAGTTTTTTTCAAATAACTTTTCAACGTCCCAACAGAATCTCAAGTCCAAAAAACCATGGTTGAGCAATCTTCGATCATAGATGTGGTGTAAATGAAGATAATATTGAAAGATAATTCTGTACAGTAAAAAAATATATCTACAACATTAGTTTCGACAAAAAAAATTATTTCACTGTATACAAAAGTTTTTAACTTCACACTCGCATAGAAATCTATAATTTGGTATCAAAACAACCGCAGTAGGAAAATGATCTAAAATGTCAAACTTTCCATAAGGTCGTTCAGACCCTAAGAATAGAAACACAATGTGGAAATATCAAGGATGAACGTTACGCTTATTTTGACATAGTTCCACGGTTTTTGATAGCCGATGATTAATCTTTTGTTTATTTCGAAAACACCTACATCTACAATCTCTGCTGGGCTATAAACAAATTCGGAATTTCGACGTGAATATAACATTAATATATTAATTTTCGAAATCAATAAATGTCATCATCGTGTCAATGATTCCTGGGTGTAATTCGATTGAAAAGTATACAGTTCTATTTTTATTCGGACAATTATTGATGTTGATATATCAGGAGAACAGGCCATCTTAACTTTCATACATTTCTACGGTTCAGTTAAAATTTACGAATATTCCTTTGTAGATTCGATGTAGATTAATTCATTTTTTCCGTATACAATTAAGGGCGAAAATGTCGCTTCCTAAAACTCATTTCATTATTCTGAAATATATTTAGCTTTTCTTGTAATACATTTGACTATTCTGAACGATATTTGGAGCTTTGAATATAGATTCAGCTATTCTGAAATATATTTAGTATTATCAAGAATACATTCGACTATTCTGAATTATTTTTACGCTTTCGGACATATGTTCAATAATTCTGGAATATATTTACCGGATTCCAAATTAGATTTGACACTTTCTGAAATTCATGTATCTATTCTGAAATATATTTATCTTTCGGACGTAGATTTAACCATTCTGAAATATATTTATTATTGTCCAGAATACGTTCGACTATTCTGAATTATTTTTGACGCTTTTAGTAATATATTTAACTATTCTGAGATACATTCGAGCCTAGTGTACTGCGACTAGATTACATTCAATCTTCGTAATTTTTATTGACTTTGGGCGCGTCTAGATATGCACCGACACTTCTAGTCGTAAACTTCCGTAATCAAAGCATAAATCCGAAAATTCGACATCAGCATTCATCGCTCGTGTCTCGAACGAATATCGATTCTAACAGATCCTCGATAGACCTAATTTTGTTTAGTGCATTTACACGCCACGGAAAGCGCATCGAAATGCATTTTATGGCCTTCTTCCGGTCGCGCATCGAATGGATGTTTCGTAATTAACCCGATTATTCGACACACTTCGAACGAAAATTGCATGGCTCTTCCACGACTTTGACTCGAGACGTAGAAACACATTCTGAGAAAAGATTGATAAGTTCATCAGAAGACTACTCCTAGTGCGTGCAGATTTAGCATTTTATTTCTCACGAGTGAAGACCATCGACATATAGAATGGACCGACAATGTGCTTCCACGCATTGCGATCGGTGTGGAGAGAGAGCGCATTAACTTCATGAATAATAGACATTGTATTATCATTGAATTCAAAGTGAATTGAATTTCCATCTTTTCCGATTTTGAAATAAAAATATCGATAAATATAAAATAATTAATTCGTATGTAATATAATCTGTTTTTCATGCTTTTCATAAGAAATCAAGGAATAACATTGCAAAATGATCCCATACCATGACTTTATTTTATCATATTATCTTCCAGATAGACATAGATTTCCAATTCCTTTTCAAAAATGGGGATGAGCTATTCACTAAGTGGAATGACTATGTAAAATTTGACATTTCTTTTCAATACGTATCACGTCAAAGATGAATCTATAAGGGGACTCGCAGATTGACACAACAAAAAAAAAAGTAGAGATGAGTATTTTTCAAGTGATTTCATGAACTAAGAATGAACTGTATTCATTTCCTCAAGAGATCGTGATGCTGTAATTTTATATGGACAACATGGATATTTCATCCCCACTACCGAAATTGTGAACAAAGACAACTATGCAAAAAAGCTAATGTTACCTTTTAGTATACGCAGGAATCCTTATTATTTATAGGAACAAGTTAACAAGATCATATATCCTTGAAATAGAAGAAACAATCCATTCAATCAAGATATTTGTTTTTGAATCGTGTATGTTTCACTATCCCTTTTTTTGTGTGGAATCGAAAAGCTCTTTTTCTAAGGTATATAATATATTTTGACAGAAGAGTTATCAAACCCAAATATATTAGGAGGAAACTCTAAATAAATGTATGTATTTAGTGGTGAATGAAATTGTTTATATAAAAACTAGTATTATTTCATAATATGAACAAATGCGACAATTGTTTTGTCATACTTCACTTTGGAACAATGAATTCATTGATTACCGTAAATGACACTGTTCGTGATATTCAAGAATGCTATCATGAATTAATGAACTGTATATACACAGAAACAATAAATGTCATTGATCACTACGAAGAATAGTATACATACAATTCAATGAACTGAATTTATTATAACAATAAACGACGTTAATTTTCTCTGCGAAGATAGTTAATAATTTAAAAATTCAACACATTGGTTCAACAAATGAACATTCATCAAATGATCAAAACTTTGTTCTAAGCAATGAATTCTTACATTGAACTGAAATTTATCACCGATTGATATATGAAACGTACTTTTTATTTAATTCACATCACTTTTCGGTTCGGTATGACTGACAAAAATTGATAGACTTGAAACAAACTACGAAAAAAATACCGAACAGATTCAAACATTTCTAAAATTCAACCATTAGACAATCTGAAATACTTACTAACCACTTATTGATGAAGGAGAAATGTTATGACAGGAGCTAAAACAAGCCTGCAAACAATCTCTATAACCAGTTGAATTCAAGAAACCAAATTACCCCTGAATTGTGAAGAAACGGTAAGGGAGACGATATTGAAGTTGTGGAATATTTGGAGTTATCAATTATTAGTGTGAATCAATCTGAGATACTCAACGTCTCTAAGTAACTGACAATCTGAATCTGCCACCGAAACAGAATTCAAGAGAAACTTCGAATGATATAAAAACTTCTAGTTTTCTGGGACATCAAACTAAAATCATCTATGAGGTTATTGAAAACTTGTTTTGAAAAAGTTGAAAAAGTCGAGAGCTACAAGTAACCCCTAAACTCACAGGAGTCTAACCTTTGAAGTATGACAAAACGACATCGTAGGAAATTCTTAGATAATCTCCAGATTAAAATATCTATCAGTGATTTTTTTCTAAATATCTATCAGTGGAATTCAATCTGGGACTAAACAACAACTGAATAATTGAAAAAAAAAAGAAACCATTAGAACAGACTCAGAAACAACCTTCAAACAGTCGATGTAGGACTGTAAAGTACGTACAGGAAACTGTACAGAAATAAATGTCACATTGGAAATGCAAATAACCCCTAGAACTGATATTTGCTACCTACCTACCTATAACAGCACGCCACTGATAATGGAACCGCACTCACGTGAAAATAAAAACGGTTCTGATGATCACTGTTATATCCCGTTATCACATCTTCCCAAGCAAAACGTCCCCAACGTTTATTTCGAGTAAATATTATTTCTGAAAGCCAGTTAGAACAAAAATTCCTACACACTAAGATCGGTCATGACAGCTCTAGCTACCTTCGTGAATTCGTTCTTAGGAAATCAAATGCACAACCCCGTCCCACCCCCGGACCTGGAGCCCGCCGCGGCAGGATCAGTTCCTGCAGCGAAAAAAGTCTATAGCTTTCATCACGAAGGATACGACGAACATCCATCGTGAGTAACACTCTTCAATCTTTATTAAAATGACAACAACAATTTCAATTTTACTCGAGATTTCAATTAGCATTGAATTGTCACTAACTTCGTATTAAATCAACACTGACTTGGTATTGAATCTAAACACTAAATGAGCATCAAATTAACACTTAGTGTATTCGAATCCAACTCGGCATTCAATCAAAATGGAATAAGAATCAACTGAACATTAAATAATAATTTAATTGACACTGAATCGGTATTAAACAAACACTAAATTTGTATTGAATTGTTACCTACGTAGCATTCAATAAACAATAGATAAATATAAGTATTGAATCAACATTAAATCAGCATTATATAAACACGAACGAAGCATCAAACTAAGTATCGATTAAACACTAACTCAGTATTGAATCAACACTGATTCAGTATTAAATCAACATTCAATCACCATCAAGTCAATACTAACTTCTCATCAAATAACACCAACATAGTATTTAATTAACACTGAATTAAAATCGAATGACTATCAAATCATCACTAAATTTCTTTTGAAACAAAAACCTACTCAATATTGAATTGACATTCACTTAGCATTGAATTAACACTAGGATATGTGAAAAATTAACACTATATATGTAATCAACACAAACTTAGCATTGAATTAACACTAACTCAGCAATGAAATAACATTAAATCAGCATTTAATCAACACTAACTGAGCATCAAATTAATTTAATATCAATTTAATACCAACTCAACACCAAATTTATACTCAATGACAATCAAATCAACACAAATTTACCATTTATTCATCACCGAATTACAATCGAACGAACATCAAATCAACATTAACTTATGAATGAACACTAAATAAGTTTTAAAACAAACACTAATCCAGTTTTGAATAAGCGATGACTTGAGCTTGAAATGAGAATGAATCAGAATTACATCAACACTAAATTAGCACTAAATTGACAGTAATTTAACATTGATTCAACATTAACTCAGCATTAAATCAACAGGAAATTAGCTTTGAATCAATAATAACTAAACAACAAATCGACAATAACTCACTATTGAATCAACACTGACTCAACATTGAGTCAACACTAAATTATTATTAAATTGACACTAACTTGGGATTCAATCATCACTGAATACGAATCGAATGAGCATTGAATCAACACTAAATTAGTATTGAAACATATACCTCTGTAGCATTGAATTAACACTAAATAAGTATAAAATCAAAACTGACTTGGTATCAAATCAATACAATTGAAACTAACTCAGCATCGAATTAACATTAAATTAGCATTACATAAACACCAAAGAAGCATCAAGTTTAGTATCGATCAAAGATTTTCCCAGTATTGAATCAACACTAATTTAGCATGAAATCAACAATAAAATGGTATCTATTAACAACACTGGAATAAAATCGAATGACTATCAAATCATCATTAAATTTGCAGTGAAACAAACACTGACTCAATATTGAATCGACCACTTACTTTGCATTGAATTAACACTTACTCAGCAGTGAAATAACATTGATTTAACATCAACTCAACATTGAATTAATACTAAATGAACTTTGAATCAACACTGACTTAACATTGAGTTAACACTCACTTATCATTAAATTGACCCAAACTTGGGATTCAATCAGCACTGAATGAGAATCGAATGAGCACTGAAATAGTATTGAAACATACACTAACTCAGTATTGAAGTGATACCTACGTAGCATTGAATTAACACAAGATAAGTATCTAATAACAACACTGGAATAAAATCGAATGAGTATCAAATCATCATTAAATTTGCAGTGAAACAAACACTAACTCAATATTGAATCGACACCTACTTTGTATTGAATTAACACCAGATTAGCATCAAATGACCATCAAATCAACACAAATTCACCATTGAAATATCACTGAATTACAATCAAATGAACATTGAATCATCACTAACTAATGAATAAGGAACACTGAATAAGAATAAAATAGACATTAATTCAGTTTTGCAATAACAATGAAATGAGAATAAATCAGCATTACATCAACACTGATTTTGCACCAAATTAATACTGATTTAGAATTGATTCAACATCAACCCAACATTGAATTAACACTGATTCAACTTTGAGTCAACACTCAATTATCATTGAATTAACACTTGAGTAGCCCCAAAAATCGAATGAACGCGAAGTTTTCCTCAGCTACGTCCACCACTACAACAAAATAGGCTACAACAAGAAGAAGAGCAGGAGCGTGGCGCTCAGCGCCTTAACCCTGCTGGCCTTCCTGTTCTTCCTGCACATTCTGCAGCAGTGCATCCAGGACCACCAAACGGCGGAATACTACCAAACCACCACCGTGGCTCCCCAGGTGGTCATCAAGCTGAAGGCAGCTAGAGAAGCCGAGAAGGAGGCTCAGAAAAGGGTGGGGGACTCTCCAGCTGCGACCGAAGAGGAGGAGGGGGTGGGGGTGGTAGGTGGGAGTGGGGGGTCGCAGGATACTGGGGTGCTCAAGGAAGGGGCGGATTTGTATCAGTATGGAAAAGTGCATCACGTGCCCGTCAAAATGACCATGGTGGAGAGGAGGATTAAGAAACAGTGAAGGTCGATCGACAACGCGTGGGCGTAATCTGCACTTTTTAATGAAATCCGAACCACTTCTGGGATAAAACATACTGTATTTTATGTCCATCATTGTTTGTCCCACTGTATACAGGATGCCCGTTTTTAGAATGCCACTATGGAGATCTCGTTTATCTCGAGATAAACGAAGTTGGTTGAATTGGGGCAAAGTTGCGCATTTTCGAGCTGAACAATGATCCCGAAAGCAATTGAGAAATGGACAGCCTGTATATTAGTATATATCAGTATACACTGTGTCCAAGATAAGGATGTCTATCATAGGGATCTCGGACACCATAAGAGATACGGAGATGTTTAAATTAGAGAGAAGTTGCGCATTTTAAGTCTAACAATATGCCGTTGAGAAAGTTTTGAAATTCCAGTCAGTTCCGGAGATATGCCTAAAAAACGTAATTTGCCGATTTCATTTAAATTTCTTCCTGGAGTTATTTGAAGAGATACAAGAAAACGAAAGACACTTTCTCATTGCCATTTTTGAATCCCTACAGAACAGCGTTAAGAAATTTTCCGTACGACGTTTCGTTTCGGAGAAACCACCATCAACTTTATTTTTTTTTATATAGCTCGTGAACAGAAAATATCCTGTATTGAATAGCATATTTTATTACTAACACAACAATGTATGACACGATATGATTCTGCGATATTTAAAACGGAAAAAATGGTTTTTATTAAAGATCGAACGTTTTGGTGATCCTGAGTATGGTATCTTGGACACAGTGTATATTAGCATAATCAAAGGCACAATCAGGGGTGTGGCAGGGGCCTTGCCCGCTCCCCTCCAGACTACTATGAGCTGTGAGGTTTCCACATGTTGAACATATACTTTTCATTTTATTTTCGATATTTTTCAGTTATTATTCAAGAATTTTGTTTCTGATTCTTCTTGCAAATAAATCTTTGAATAAAGATGGCATTTTTCATTCCATTATACAGCTCAAAACTTGGAAATTAGAGGCTGAATTTGTTTATTTCTCCATATACCACCCCCCCTTCCCCCAAGAAGCAAGTCCTGGGTTCGCCTCTGAATATAATTATACAGAGTGGGGCACCCCAAACCATTAGATATTATTAGAAATTTCTTTTCATTATCTGTATATTCATTGAGGCTGCAAAAAGGAAATTATTTTGGACTATACAGGGTGGCTCAAAAAGTGTGACATATCAAAGTTGTGTTTTTCTAAATGGAAAACCCTGTATTTTGTCATAGTTTTGGATGGTTCAGGGAAAAATGTAAATAAGGTACCATGTACCTAACTATAACCGTTTTCGAGTTATTGTTTTCTTTTTGAAATGGCTGAATACAATTGGAGACTGAATAACATCGAAATGTATAGAAACCATCCTTTCCAATTCTGATCAAGCATTAAAGAGGTTTCAGGCTATTGATTCCGATAGAACCCGTTTCCCAATTTTATACAGGACGTTCAAAATTCATTGTCACTTTATTATGATTTCGAACAGAAATAACTTTGTTGTTTCAAATAGAACACCCTGTATATTTTCAATCTGAACAATACAAAAATCGATTATCTTCCATTTTATATTAGGGTTCCCTATACCTAGCTTGAATAGTTTTCAAGATATTGGCATTTTCAAATAGTAGTTATCATTTCAATGCATACTTTGAATATAGAGAGAGCTATGAAACGATATTCATTTGATCTGGTAACAGAATTCTCATTGACAGTTATTACACTATGAAACTCCAATGATGTGAGTGAACTGAAACAGAACAGTCACCCTGTGTCTAGGTAGCTTTCATTCATATCCTAGGAGATAATTCTTCATTTTTTTTTAAATATTTATACAGGATGTTCCTTGAAGACATGCTAATATTTGAAGGTGTGATTCTTTGGCACATTTAAAAAAAACTTCCTATAAACGTATGTCCTAAATATAAAATTTCGAAAAACAATCTGTTTTTTGATAATAACTGAGATAATATTTTAGACATCTTCAAAAAGTTTGGTACATATGAATTCTATGAATCTGACTCCTTAACTTACTTTCAGTCGATGCACAATCATTTTCATCAGATTTTCGAGTAATAGACCCGGAAGTAAAATGATTTTTATTTTTTTTAGCGAAAACCATGCGTCTGACGAAGAAAATCCATGAGATTAATTTTGCTCAATAATGAATGTGGATCTTAAAAGTAATTTTCATTTTGGATGTAGGCAGTGGCGTAGTATTTTTTTCTCCGAAAATATTCTATGCAAAACCCGAACGGACGCCACTGGTAGATTAAACGAAAAATTTCGTCCATCACAAAATGCACCTTGATGCATAGAAGACATGTACTAAATTTTCTAAGGATGTCTAGAATATTATCTCAGTTATTATCAAAATTCCATCACCCTGTATCTCAAAAGTTACGACTTTTAGGACATTCGTTTATGGAAAATATTTTTCCCAAAATGTGTCCAGGAATAACCCCATAAAATATTAGTATTTTTTTAAGGACCACCCTGTATATTATATGTATACATGCAAAATGTACTTTACCAAATTTCTGAATAAACCTCGAAACCTCGAACTTTTTAGATCAACTAGTTCAGCTATATCATGATCTCTGCACCAGTTCGATATGAGACAATCCTGGATCTGATATTGATTATGGTAACCTAACCTTACTTTTACGTTTTAAAACTATGAGATACAGAAAATGTTGACTTCAATTTCGGAACCTGTTTCTCCTCGATTTTAAACACCTTGTATAGAAAAGTGGTGGCGCCTAATAGGCGAATAAACCCCTTCGAGCGACACATCAAACCACACAAAATTCCTCCCCCACAAGTCACCACTTTTTATTGAATTTTTTCACATGCCACCGATTAACATTTCTCCAAACAAACTCGAGACTCACGTAGCGGCATCTTTGTCGCAGTTTGCCATGAATTATATCACCGTTTTACCCTTTGATGACTTCAACAAGTCGAAGACGATTTTTTGCTACACGTTCACACAGAAATCCTTAGAAAGGAGATAAATATTTCGGTGCCCTATTTGTTCGAAGAAAAACTTTGAATTTATCGCTAAGCGCACTAAATCTGTCAAGGTTGGCTGGTTTGATTTGTTGTTTGTTCAGGCCAAGGCGAGATATTTTTTATTTACCTAAAGAGGGCAACTAGAACGGTTGGTACGCTTGAATCAACTATTTTTTGTTGATTGATTAGTCTATTTTGTTGCCGGAAACGTATGAAAGTATCCATATATTTTTGCTTTAGCAGGGGGTAGGGTTTATTCGACGAATTTGTAAATTTTTTGAGAGGGCATACTTGAAATTTCACTATTGAAACAGATGGTATATCAAAGTTTGGTTTCGAAAGAATATTGTATGAAATTTTCACGATGAAATAATAAAAAATATCGGAATGGCAGCAATTATTTAGATTTGTCTCTGAAAAAGTAAGATTTCCAAGAATCCAAAGTTTATTCGGAAGATGATAGTTTTTCTCAGGTAATGCCGAAATAGATGTTATTTTTTTATGGAGCACTCTCAAGAAGAGAAAAAAATCGGCTGATTTGTTATTGGGGAATTAAAATCAAAAAATTCTATCATTACCACAAATGTTTCGTACAAAAATAATGTGGAAAATTTAATTTCGGGCAAAATATGACATGAAACGTTCATAAGCATATTTCATTGGTTCACCTCATGATTTCATAATTCTTAAATTCAAAATAAAGTTTATTTAAAATCGCCAGAATGTACTATATTGCTACCTGTCTTTTTTCAATGATACTCCGAAACAGGAAGTTAGATTAGGTTTATCTTTCAGATTTGTTTTGAAAAATGTTTTAGATTCATAAAATATACACCAATTTGAAAACTATCAACTGAATAACCATTAAGGAGAAGTCACTGTGAAGTATTGCCAAAATCATTGATGCTGAAATGTTCCAAGTTATGTCTCGACTAATCAGAAGTTAATTATTTAGATAGGTACTTCTATTTTGCATTAATGTTATTCAAATATAATCAAATATGTCTATCTGTTACGAATAGGCTACAACTCACTGCAATGTTTTCATTCTCAGTCGAATGAAAATTTGTTTCATCATATTTTACACCCTTCATTAGCATACCAATTGTTGAAAATAATGATGAAATTCCTATAACGCGATTGTGTTGTGATAGATAAATAATACAGGTATAAAAATACTTCTTACTTCGACAAATTTGCTCTCGAAATTTTGACATTTTGCATTCAGTTGAGAAGATGAAAAAATTGAGAGAGAAATTTACTCCCCTGAAAAAAAATATATTTTCTTGCTAATCTAATTGTAGATTTCCTTTTCCCTATGTACGGCGATTTCGTAATTTTTATACTTTGAAGCATTCACATTCAATATTGAAAATCAGTAAGTATATGTTTTTAAAGGGAAAGCATTATCATCAGCAATTGTCGATAATATCGAACATAATCAAATGTTTGTGGTTCAGAAAATCTTATTATAACTCTATTCATATCCTTTATAATTTAAGAATAACAATTTGTTCCAGAGAATGTCATTTGTGAATAAAAAACTGAGGTTGTGCATCCTTTATGTGCATTTTTGTGATGAACAGACGTTTTCTACAAAATTGCTGAATGTCAGAGCACATTCATCAAATTATTACCTTATGTCTACCACTATCTAAGAAATTTTAAGATTGGGCTCTTTATCTACTTACACGGAGTTGTGGTAGTGCCACTTCTGCAATATCGAATGTACTTAGTATGATTCGAAGACTGACAAATGAACCCATCGTACCTGTGATAATAAAATAAGTGTTAGTTTCAACAAAATCAGAGATCACATTAGTTCTGTCTATCTATCAGATCAATGATCAGCATTTTCTAACATATTCTGTGGTTTGTACACATATTTATCCATTTAAATATGAATTTATTCTTGTGAAGTTAGTATTCGTGGGAGAATATCGAGACGTATGAGATGATAATAATAATAATTTCAAAGTAATTGTTCACAATAAACACACAATAAAATGAGTGTCACGGAGAAAATACAATAAGAACATTACGTAAGATAATAATTATACAAAAAATTCACTCAAACAGTAGGGCTCTATATTAATTGAAAATGTCCCTAATTCATTTTTGAATACTGATAATTTTGTTTCCATTTGTAAATAGGATGCTAAATTATTGAAACATTTTATACAAGCATATAGTAACACCCTTTTTCATATTGGCTAAATCGATGAGCTGGATACAATAAATTCAGAGATCGTGATGAATTCATTTTCAAATCAACAAATGAATGCCTATTTTTGAACATAAATATCAACAATTATAAAGACCTATCACTGTTAAGATATTGTTTCGTCTGGAGACATTTCTACAAGATTCCTCGAATTTCATTAGATATTCTAATAGCGAAACAAATGAAAAAAAAAGAAGAAAAACTAAACGAACATAAACGCAAATAAAAACACCGAAATCTATTTCACTTTATCCCTCCCTCTTTCTCTCTCTCATAGTACCCACACACCAGATGTCACCCTTCAAAAACTACCGCAAAAAAGCCTACTAATCACCCATACCCGACCAATCGCCTTCGAACGTAATAATAAATCCACCCACAACCACCAAAGAAGCCTCTCGATTGGTCGTTAGAAATAATGTGCGACAGATTTCCTATGCTAATGAGGTGTTTTTCGAGAGATCACAGGAACATCTCTTAATTACTCTCGAGATCGACCAGAGTAGTGTGCGTGTGCGGATTCCACAGGATGTTCGTCAACTCCGGACCCGTTAAAATGGAACCGAGTTGTTTGGAAAGTGGCGTAACACCTAATAACTACCCTCTAGCTTATAATTGGGCTCCGGATATGTACCAGACGGCTCAACAGGACAATTTTTATTATGTCAGGTGGTTCGAGGACAGCAAGTTTTGGGACGTGCAGAAGGAGAAGACGACGGAGGAGGGACAATGGGTGACGCAGAATGGCTTGGAGGAGCCCTATACGTGCGCGGAAGGTTACAGGGGTGAGTTTTTTTGCTATATCACGGTACTAATGAATAGTACTAATAAGAGACAAGAAAAATGGTGTTTTCGAATAATTTTCTTCGCTAGAGAATCATTAGATTTCACGAAAAAAAAATAATAATAATAATAATATTTATTTACCAGAAATATATAGTAGGAATACACAGTAACCTTAACCAAAATGATAGGGCAATATATGAATCATTTCAATTCAGTTGTGATAACCAGTATGGTAAATAAATGGAGAAAGAGAAGCCACAAAGGCAGGGCCTGTACGTGGGTATTGGATATTCAATCAATTTGAAAATAGACAAAACAATAATTAAAATCACAATTGATAAAGAAAAGTTTACAACAAATAGATTGAGAGTAAAATGAAGAACATACACATATAAATGATCACAGTTGTACTAAAATCAACAACAACAAGTGCGGTTATAAAATAATATCTTCAATATTAACAAAACCCAGAAACAGAACCAAAGACAACATTCCGCTACATTCCATTCTTTAATTTTTTAGTCAATAATTCTTGATATCAATTAGCTCATGCATTTTTCTTCTCGGTGTATTCAAAATCCATATTTTCATTTTGTATTTGAAGAGCGACAAAGAGTTAGTGAGCTGGGAACTGGAAGGATCAACACATAACCCGGAAGCCAGACAAACTTATATACCAACTATATAACTTTTTGTGTCAGGTTCTTCATGTGCACATTCTATTTGAGATTTTTGTCCAGCATAATGCCTAAATATTTCACAGTTTAAGAAACTGTTATTTGTATTGTTTTCCCATTGAGAGGTATATCTATTGCACAATATTTCGGAAGATTCGGTTCACACTTGTTTTTTCAATCAAGTAATTTATTATTGAAGTATTCTACGATTGAGAGATATGAAGAGATTATTTTTTATTTGAAGTCTATCCAATTGTTATCTTCGCAAAAAAATATTGTACCAATGATTATTTTATTGTCAACCAGATGAGTAGAATTTGATATCAATATACAAGGTATCCAGAAACTCCTCTGTCAAATAGAAACTACAGGTACTAGAGATTATTTTTGTGGTGATAAGAAAAAACAAATTCAGGAAACTCGAGCTGAACTCAAGTTTACTGGATGGAAGAGTGAATAATTTTCACATCAACAGTTTAATATAAAAAAAAAATAAAAAAAACAGACAACTGCTATTATTGTCTGTTACAATTCTTCAATTTTCCATATTGATAATTCATAAGGTATTGGTAGAGTTGAACAAACTAGAGTAAAAAGTGAAATTTCTGTTTGAAGTTCACTCATGCATATATGTATTTTTGGCTCGAATTTTGATTTTGAAAAATATTCAATTTGTTCAATCGATGAAACTATGTGATTTTGATGGATGGGTACTTTTATTAGCTGATTAGTATCATAAAAAATATTTTTGCGAGATTCAAATTATTTGTTGATACATATTTCAGTCTTGGTTATTAGTTTTCTAACTCGAGTCAGAGAGAATTCAACTCAACTTTATTCGAGTCAAACCCAACTCGAGTCGATTATCACAAATTTAATGTCAAATTAACTCAAATTACCTCAGTTCATAAATGCTTTCTAAGTGAGCTACAGTCATTTGAAGAAGACATCGTTACATGAGTTCTCTTTAAATTATTCAAAAATGTGGCAACTTGAAAATTTCAAACTTTGTATAATCAATAAAAGTTACAAATACGTCATTCGTTGAAATTATTTTTTGTTCATTTCTCAAACTCAACTTTATATTATAGGTAAATTCTATTATAACACACATTTTCTTCGGATATGGTTCATGATATCGATTTCTGAAAAGAGGACATTTTTCACGAAAATTAACTTGAATTCCTCAAATTTGGTGTCCAATAAAAGAAGTGAAAAATAAAGTATTTTCGATGAAAATACCCGTTCATTTTACAGAGTTCGATGTTTTAAATAATAGTATTTTTGAATGATTCAAAGAAAACGCGTATATCTTCAAAGAGTTGTAGTTCACTTAGGAAGCATTTTCAGATTGAGGTAGTGTCTGTAGTTTCCGTTTGGCAGAGAGTTTTTGGACAGCCTGTATATATTGAGTATCAAAAACAAATGACCTGAAAAATGCAGCTCTGGTTAAGAATAAGAAAAAAGTACAAGTGGTTTGTACTTTTTTACGTCCGAATTTTACTAAATATAATAGATAGCAGAAAGTGAATTGAACGAAGGATAACGCAAAATAAAAGAATGAAATACAAAACACGAAGAACGGCAGGACAAACAGCATGAAAAAAAAAGTTTCAACCGTTTGTAACAGGATCATGGTATACCCTACTTTTCTCCTTTAGTTTTCGAACTAAAAATTAAAACTTGGAGTATTTTTCACATATGATAAACAACAACATTTGATATCTAAATGATTTTCTTCCACTTCCGGTTTCGCCGGAAGTACCCGTTACTTTCGATTTGTAAACGGGACACCCTGTTTTTTATTGCATTTTCGGATTCTGTACAATTTTCTGAATTGAACGATACCAAGCGAGTGACATTTTGAATATCAATATTTTTTTAAATGTAATGAAATTGTATCATTTTCAGATTTTTTTAAGCTTTAAGTTTCATTGTATTTATCGCACAACCTAATAAGGTATTTCAATGATCATGTTTCTGAGGGTACTAATAAATGGTACTGCCACGGTACCATTTGAAAAAAAGAGTTTCAATCCAAAAACTATTTACATAACATTGCTTTGATTCAAAAATCATGTAATCCACTAATTCCGATAATATTCAGATAATTCTGAAAGTTTGAGTCTTTGTGTTGATCTCTTTTTGAATAACTTGAAGAGTATTTTTTCGATTCAGTTGAAATTTCCAGACATTATCCTGTATGAAAATAATATTCAAAAAGAGTAAACCCCATGTTGCCTCGCTTAAAATGTACATCGCGTATATCTTGAAATATTTCAGTAATGTGTGTCTAACAAATCGTTTTCTACTAATTTTTATACTAGATAAATCATTCCAATTTCCCTCACTGATGGAACACCTGGCAAATTTCCATTAATTGATCTTGGATATACTTATGAAAATATAATTTCAACAATTTTTTGTTCACTTAGTTGAAAGTGTGCATCGGCTGTGAATTATGAAAATCCTCATGGTGGTTCAATATCACGGTTTTGGCAAACTTATTATTTAAAATTGCCTGTTCTTAATCAGTTTTTTTTTTATATGTCTCCTAGAAAGACAAACAGACATAATAGAAATTCATTATACTTCGCATCAAAAAATTGGCCTGCGCGATGGTCTGACATTTTTCCTTTGGACTATCTTCTTTGTGGAGAAAGATGGAAGATAACATACAAAACATTGAAAATCGACTTTGATGAACTTGAACGAAGAATTCTTACCTCTCAGGATCAGGGAAAGTGTTTGTGTCGAGAGCTAAAGACAATCTGGAGAAGAGAATGACATTGTGCTTAGAATCAGGAGGTCGGCAATTCGAAAACATGCTATAATGTACTTCGTTTATTTCATGTGTTTTCATTGTATGTCGCTCTGATTTATTGCAGTTTTCTTGCGAAACGAATGCTGTTTTCCATTGTTTATTGTCGATCGTCGATAAAACTAATTAATTCAGAGCCAACGTCTTGAGTAGAGATTAATTGAACTGTAAAAATTCCACATGGTACAATGTTTTTTCGATTTTTGACAGAATTATGTAAAGTAATTCATCATGTGTGATATATCTTTGTAAAGATAAAATGAACGTTGAAACTCCAACAGAACCAAACTTGCCATTTTGAGAATCATTGAAAAGGCGAGGCCATATTCAAAAACTTTATAAAATACTGCCTGAATAGAAGTATCAATTTGAAATATTCAGTACGATCAGTTGATAAAAAAATTAAACAAAAATCGATAATCATATTTTTTTTCGTAGTATCTTCCATTCTCAATTTCTTTCAAAATTTTCTTTCAGTCCAAAAATGTACAACTTTGCCCCAGTGTAACCAACTTGGTATCTCTTGTGATTAACTAGATCCCTATAGTGGCATTCAAAAAACGGCCACCCTGTATACAAAATGTCCAAACCTCGTGGCGATCCTTATCATCGAGTCATCATATTTGGAACGCGATCACGAAGCTAGGAAATTGGTTGAACTGTGGCGAAGCCGACAGGAAGATATTCCGATTGCCATCTTCAAAAGTGAACCGCACTGATATCCTGACCTACATCGCCAAATTCGAAATGCAAGCTAGACGCGTCGCTCTAGTTTTCTCGAGGATCAAATGGTTTCGAAGAATGTGAGGGCGAATGAGCAACAGGTGCGCTGTTGCCAGATCATGAATTGAATCATAGAATTGAAAGACGTAATCTTGAAATATTATAATGGACTATAATGTTCTGAGTCGACATTTGAGTTTTTTTCAATATAATTTTCCAAATGATTCTGGTTGCCGACAAAAAATATGATATATATCATATATGGGGCATTCCACGACAGATTGGCCGAGGTTGACACTTGAAGTCTGCGATTTGTTTCAAAGTTCGTGGGTCCATAGGCACAAATGAATAATGAAAGAATCTAGAATTTCAGCTCGATTAATGCATTTTTTCAAATTTCACAGCGAAAACATTCTGGAAAAAATACTTTTTGACACACAATATTGATGAGCATGATTTTTTTTTCAGAATTTTTGCTCGTTTCGTTGCCGAAATGATCGAGATCTCATTAAATCGAAATTTGTTGGTTTATGGCTGTGAAATTCGAAAAAATGTATAAATCGAGCTGAAATTTTTGAGTTTTTCATTATTCGTATCTGACGTGAAATGCCACATATACAGGGTGATTTACCTAACTGATTCATTACAAATTTATAGAGAACTAATGAAGATATCAACTTAAAATTCTGGTGGCTGCTACTGCTCAATGTGATCTCTTTCCTTAAAATATTTTCGATACGCTGTTACTTCCGGTTAAACCGGAAGTGATATAAACCTTGTTTTTTCAAAAGGAACGCCCTGTTTATTTTCACATTTTTTTATTCTATGTTGAATTCTTGATCAATTGCATTTTGAACCGCTACTTTATCATCATTTGTTCTGGAGATATTCCATTTTTTCGAAAAATTCTGACAGACTAACCAACTAAAATGTTAGAGATGGTGCAATTTCCGTATACACATCAATAAAAGAGTATCCTATCAAGTACCTTTGCAATTTTTACACTATCCGCCGCAAAATTTCATTCCCTATCGATTTTCATACCAGGGATAAAATAGTACTTATTATTTGAAAAATAAATACAAACGATAGTTTTCATTTTATTATCTCTATATTATCCATGAGAACTCAAAAAAGTTATAACAAATGCGTTTGGGATCGTGAAGTGTTGTCAACTGTTGAAGTAGCGTGATTTGGAAAAAATTCAAAAGCGCAATTGCGTATGACGTCACATCTTTGGATGGCATGGATTTGATGGTAAAACAATTCCTGGAAATATGTTAATAACTACAATATACTCTGTGAAAATCTCTCATTGGGTAGAGATTCGTATTTCGTAAGTGTTGAAAGTGCTTTTTCCGTTTTATTCGTGCCATTTTCGAATTATCCTCTGATAGTTTTTGTGTTCAAGTAGATTATACAATTTTGTACAGTAATTATTGACTTTTAACATGAAGCATCCAAATAGCATACAAGTATTCTCTGATTGAATATGCCAAGTTATTGTATGGTAGCGAATGGACAGCCTAAGTCTTGACGTCACAAGCATAAAAAATCTTTCCAAACAAAGCGTTCATATCACGTTTTTGCTTCTTTCAGTTGAAACTAAGTATGAAATTGTTTGTATTTGGTGATATCAAGTTCTCATTGGCTCATTCTTATAAAAACTCGTATGGAGAAAACAATGCAAATATTTCTTTGTTTGAAAAGGTTTTATGGGTTCCGCCTATTTTGACGTCACACTAAGGCAGTCCATTGTAGTAGCAATTCAGTTGGAGACAGTGTGGGATTTTTAAGGATACCCTCAGTATATGGTCATTAAAAATAAAATAAACGGCCAATCCAAGGAAAGCAGAGATGCAAGCAAGTTTCCCCAAATATATTTGAGAATACATTCATCCAGGATTTAAAAATGCTCACTGATCTAATTTTTTTGAAGAATTGATTGAACAAGCATTTTCAAGCACAACATGAATTTTCAACTTGAATATCCAACTAGCACAACACAAATGAACAAAACAGATGTTTGTTGTTTATAGAGCATCTGCAGTGCGTAACAAAATGGGCGTATATTTCAGGTCTGGAGGTGAAACATCTCCAAACATTTCTATTCTGTATTGTGTTTGTTGGACGTACAAGTTAATAATTCGTATTTTATTTCACATTGATAGTTTATCGAATAGTTGAAAACAGCATTCTCACCACAATGAGGTATTGTTTTACCTCTAAATCGTTTGATATTCGATTGCTGCGATTGGCTGTAATTGACTGTGACGACAGGTAAAGATGCTCTATAATAAAAAGGTATTTTGTTCAGTCTAGTGGTGAAAATACTCCAGGAGTAACGTAGCTATTAATCTAAAAAAAATAGATCATAGTATTTTTCTAAAAAGAAGAAATTGAAATGGACTATTTTCCTTTATTTCCCAAGTCGATGTTATTCAATCAACACCATAATCTCATTCACTAGATTTGGCACAAATGAACTAACAAATAGGTAAATAAATTAGCTCCATGGAACCCCTCGTAAATCTCCCAACCGTACGCCCATGCCACAACGACGATTGTAATAAATGCACTCAAATTCTTGAGAATGCCAACACAAATCATCGAGTTGTGAAAACAAAAATTTGTATCAGTTACTGGCACGATTTCGCATTCCCATATGGGCCGGTCGAATCCGGATAGATTTCGTGTGATTTGTCACGAATAACACCGGGATGGCCCGCCTGAATCCCTTTCAATCTCCGAGTCGGTCGTAAATCTTTTTCGTTTCTTTCTGGGTGGTCCGATATCGAATTTTCTTGCTTATTTTGCGAATGAAAAAGTAACTATTCGGGCTTGCATAACATTTTTTCATCTTGTATGTAGTTCTTTCGAAGCTATATACAGGGTATCCAGTAACTTTTTCGGTAACTATAAGTATTAGAGTATTATAGTTGTTATGTGATTTAAATAGTATTTATGTATTATCGATAAACAGAGACAAATCCGTCATTCGCTGTAATTATTTTTTTTTAATAACCACCACAAGCGTATCGGGGAGACCAACGGGTATTTTTATTACTTATCTACTGGTTGTGAGATGTACAAAATGTGTACTTCCAAAAAAGTATTCGAATCCTTACTTGGAAATAAGAATACCAAGAAACTTTTCGAAAAAAAGGTGTTGCGCACAATCATAGAAAATTTCGACATATACAGGGTGTTCAATTTATGCCAGACAACATTGAGCTGCATCCAGGCTTTTTTTTGCCGTAAAAAGCGACGTGGTCGAACTGGTACGACAATAAAAAACAACGAAAACTATACTATAAATGCTGCCAAAAAATGTTGGCATTGACAAGTAAGTGAACTCATTTTGTGGGTATGAAGGTGAAGGATACCTCACATATCTGAACCGAGTGGAAGTCTCGTTCTGTATAATGGGTGTTTTTTGAATAAGCATAAATTCAGGTGATTTCAATCAGCAAAAACTTTTCGAAAAGTACACCCAGTAGGTTATTTCACCACCTTGTGGAAATGTTTTATGACTTCAAATCATTTCCTCATAATATACTCTCGAAAATTCATTGTTTTTGAGAAAATTTAATGTTTAGTTGACGGTTCGAACATTTTTATGATCTCAACAAGTTACAAGTGGGAGATTATGTATTGTCCAAATTTTAATCTCTTGGATTTTTTGAATTTCTGATTTTATTTGTGTATCGATAGATTTTTACTCATTATTAACACATTATTTTATATACTCTTTTCATTATTGTATTTCTTTGTAGCAAATTAGCTAAATGAAGATTATTATGAAATTCAAAATTGTTTCGCCTACGCTGAACACCCTGTATATTTGAAAATATTTCAGGATTGTGTGCACAAATATAACTTTTATTAACCACATTTTTTGTATTCTCATTTCTGAGTCTGTTTCCACATACTATCATGCCACTCTATATGATGTATAAAAAAAATTAAAAGAAATGTGAACCCAACCTAATATACTGATACTTACAAAATATTCAGTGCGAAATGCCTGTTGATTTTTATTCTCTTTTTTTGGTTTTGGTACGGATTGCATAATGAAATTATACTTTTCAAATTGTCATCTTCAAAATAAGAATGTACAAACATATTCAGCACTTCTATAGCTTTTAGAGCAACGCTTACCTGTAACCGGACAATTTTGTGAAGATTCCAGTAAATAAGCGTACTCATAATGTAGTTGTTGAAAAACATACACGTGCCTTACTGAAGTTGTAAAAACCGCATTCAACTTCATTTTTACCTTGATATTTTTTCAGATGTTGAACATTTCGAATTGGGATCGAAACCAAGAAAAGAAAGGACAGCATTTACCAAAAACCAAATAAAAGAGTTGGAAAAAGAATTCATGCATTCAAATTATCTAACCAGACTGAGACGTTACGAGATAGCAGTTGCTCTAGACCTAACAGAAAGACAAGTAAGTATCACTTCATATCTATGAAAATTATATTCATATAGGATGACTCTAAGATATAAACCGAGCTTTCTGAGGGTGATAGTACATTGGAAAATAGTATACAGGCTGACCATTTGAAAATTATCAATGGGCATAACTAAAAAACTTTTAGAGATAAAAAATCCTGTAAACCGTTTTATCGATATCCAACCATGAACCAAATTCATGCACTAAATGAACTTCCCTCACTTTCCTTTTCACCCCCAGCCACCCCACATAAATAATCTCAAATGACAACCCCCCTTTGTGATACCTCAAATGAAAGCTCTCAAAAAGTGCTTCACAATGCTTGAAATGGTTTCAATTCAACAAATTAACGTTGAACTCAGAGAAAACAAAATACTTACCATTCACGTCTTACAATAGCAAGCTACCAGACATGGGACCATTAATAATCAATCAAATCTTGACGATTCCCGGAAGTACATCTATTCTCTAACTCGAAAATTGCGAGGGTTATTGTCTCGTTTCAAAATCTTGAAACAATGGCTAGAAATTCCTTATCTAACAACTGTATACTATGGCCTGGTTTTGTCACAATTGTCTTATGGCATTATAGATTGGGGAGGAGTTAGGGATACGCACTTGAGATGTCTGGACACACTGCAGAAAAATCTGAGAATTATTTTAGATAAAGGAGGGACGTTCTCAAGTGATGAACTGTTCAAGGACAGTAATTTCCTGGATACCCGACAACTATTTAGTCAGATGATAATAATGAGAGTTCACGAAAATAAAATTAAAATTAAGCCGATCGAGCCAAGGCAAGAAAAAGACTTTCGTAACTCCAAGATGTCATGAATTAGTAGGGCAAAGGCACTGAAACTACATTGGCCCAAAGATTTGGAGCATACTACTAGAAAAAATACAATCCATCAATAATTTAAATTTAAATTTGAAAAAGAAATTAAAAAATGGATCAAATCTTCCGATAGAAAAACCTTCCATCACATCATGAATCAAAATGATTAAGAACTTTACAGTCACCACTCAATTCATCGAAATAATCAATATGTATTCACCTTCTATGAACAATATGACACATACACTTATTGTGACGCAATCCCAAGATCCTGTGATATTTTTCTCCTATTGAATCACCCCATAAGTAATACCAACATCAAAACTAATTTTATGTACGTTTTATCTGTGGCCATATTTGTTTCATACTGTATATGTATGTATATTTGCAATGTGTTTCATTTGCTATTTTATCTATTTTACCTATTTATAGTTAAGATTAGGCGATATCACGCAAGAGGAACATTTTTTCGGAAATGTTGCTTCTGTGATGCCTATGTTTGTTTGCCGTGGCTCTGTATTATTTATATTTATATTCAATACATTGTTCAAAATAACCACCATTATTTTCAAGCAATTGTAAAGTCTGTTTTCAATTTCATGACGAACATAAGCGAAGGTTTGCCTGGATATAGCCCGTCATTCTCGGATGATTATTTCCTGTAACTGTAACAAGTGAATCAGGTTGGGTGGAAAAAACACAGATTCTCTACAGAAAAAATCCAAATGAGTTAGGTCTGGAGGCCTAGGTGGCCATTCAATAGGACTACGTCTGCTAATCCATAGATTTGGATAGACCATTGCCGAACTGAAAGTACAAAGTGGGATGGTGCACCATCCTGTTGGAAATGAAGTAAATCTTCGTTTGATGAGAAATTTCCGTGTATGTCCCTTTGATTCTCTAATTCGCAAACAATGAAAAGGTTGTATACTGTTCCCGAGCATATTGGAATAAATCTCACCGTTCAAGTTTCCCCCTGGAAAAATGGGCCCAATAATAGCATCGCCTAATATGCCAGCTCCCACATTCAGCTTTTGAGGGTATTGGGAATGCCCTGCTCTGAAAATGTGGAGGTTAGCATCACTCCAATAGCGAAAGTTATGTTTGTCAACATGACCATTATGAAATTAGTGAATTGATCTATTTGAATCCCTTTTTTGAAATGAATCGATAGTTACTTCATAGAATGTAGTAACATTTACCACCATTGTGAAGCTTCAATTTGAGTAATCACGAAAGGGGGGGTTGTCATTTAAGATTACTTACTTGGGGTGGCTGGGGGTCAAAAGGGAAGCGGGGAAAGTTCATTCAGTACATAGATTTAGTTCCCCGATATATTGAAAGAACGGTTCGGAGGTTTTTTTAATCTCTGAACGTTTGTGAGTCATGCCCATTGATAATTTTCAAATTGTCACCCTGTATATTCAAACAACGAAGAATATATTCAAACAACAAACATATACACACAAGACCTCAATCTGATGTCTTTCACTGTTTACAAGATACGTGGAGTGATGATCTTGATTTTAACAACTTTGGAAAAATAGATCTTTCTATTTATGTATTTTGGGCCATGAGTTTATTCGTCAAACTATATTATTTTTCAATGAACTTCCACCCTCAGGAAGCGTGGTACACATTTTTGACTAACCCTGTATAACATTATTGAGATTAAGAAGATTTTTATGATTTATTTACAGGTGAAAGTTTGGTTCCAAAATAGAAGGATGAAATGGAAAAGGACGAAAGCTGGATGTAAAACAACGAGAACAAAATCTAATGCAGCTTAAAAAGTCTGCTCTATGACCCATGAAGACTATGATAGTATTGTTCGACATTAATATTTGCTACAGCCTTCTTAACCTAGTCACTAGAAATTGATTTCGAACATTTTATAAGTGGCACTAAAATTTGCACTAATTTTGTTATATTTGTTGGATTATGAAAATTTTTATCCTGTGGATATTTTTTGTGTTTTATTTCGCTTCATACCAGGTCGAGGAAATGAAATAATCTTCAATTTCAACAACTGTATTGTCTTTCATCAACTACAAACATTTCACAACATCAAATCTGACGAGCAGGTTAAAATGTTCCATGCCTAATAAATTCAAAATTGGTTAGTTTGATGGTTGGCATGTCGAAGCTACGACTCAAAAATCATAGTTCTAGATATGTTTCTGATATACATGTTCACCAGAACGTTCCATATTTTCGTTGGATTGGAAAGGTAAAATCAGTATACCTAGATATCACGCATAAAAAACCAAATTTTTTTATCATTAATTCTTTCAATATTATTTGAAAACCATGACCAACAAGTCATTTTATGTACATCTTTTCTTGGATAACTATAAATAACTTATGGTTGAAGTAAAATTAACCAAAGAATGGAAACCGACGAGTAATGAGAGAAATTAATGCTGATTAGGGTTTCGAAAAAATTATGACTTTTTGTTGTGAATTTTATTGGTTCCTATAAGCTTAGTATAATGGTATGTTTATATCAGTAAAATTACTATAAGGAAAAACTTTATAGTTGTATTATGATTGAAAAATTGATTACATTCTGACAAGGTTATTGTTCTGCTGAAGTCTCGCAATTATGATATGTTTTGTTATGAAATTTCAACAAATCACCATCTTTGAAATGCCTCAGATAAAATTGTTTGTGCTTCACATTTGAACTTCATTTTCAACTGTTTAAATATAATTGTTGCTTTTCCTCTCTGCTCATTTATATATGGCGAGTAATATATATAAAAATTATCTTAAACAATATCAACAAGCAATTCCTAACCTAAAACATACTCGATCGTACAAAACTTTTTCTCAGTGGTAGAAAAAAGTTTCGTTCATGCATAATTTCACACGATCATAAATAAAATTGCCCCTTTTTTTCAACAAGTGAAGTTCACAAGACTCATCGATGCTTTAAGGTAAGACATAATTTGAAAAGATTGAATAATCTTCAATTTTCAAAATTATTTTTCATTATTTCAAATATGAAATAAATTTGAATTATAAAATCTGAGTAAAACTTTAGAATATTGATTCTGCAATTCAGTTCATTTGCAGGATATGAACATCTACATTTCATCAATTGAATTCCCCACAATAATAATAATTGAGCGAGATGGGACTTATTTTCATGAAATCCGGCTGAATAAATTGACAACCAATCAAATCAACTTCAATATTTGAAGAAAAATATTCAACAAGGTGTAGTTCACTTCAAGATGATTCTGCAATTAGTGTATTTGCAATAGTTGTGAAAATAATCTTCAAAATAACCTCCAATTTTCGATTTTTAATCATTTTACAATCAATTATAGATTGGGAGCAGATTTTGTAATTCAATTAATTTGCGAATTCTTCTCATGATCTTTGTAATTAGTATTTATGTATTTGAAATGACGGTGAAAATACGAATATTCAATAAATTTCAATTATTGGAATATAATTCATAACATCATAATTATTTAACAGCAGATTTTGTAAGAATCTTTGTTGATCCACTAATAGTCACAATAAGACTTCGGGAATCTGCAAAGAGTCAACAATTTGGTAGAATTACAAGAAAGCTAGTTATAATAGCTTTTTTATAATTTTGCCATATTCATTTGAATCATCCGGCAGTAATTTAATACATTTGGTTATTGAGGAATGCTTTTTTATTTCTCAATCATTCATAGATGAATAATCAGGAGATTTTGTGATTCATTTGCATGATCCATTGTTATTTTACTAGAAATCACAATAAAAATTGGGCAAAATCTGTAAAATTCATCATTTACAACTGCTTCATTTTGCAAGAATCATCCAAATATATTTGAATAGCAATGAATCTTTCATTGATCAGTCATCATCTGCAAAAAAAATTTCAAATTACGAGATGAACCTTGTGATTGCTAGAAACAAAAATCGCCCTCTGTGCAGCAGACTTAATCGAAAGTTTGTGACTCCTGCTGCACCAATTTGAAACGCCTGGGGCTCTTAACAGCCATGGAACCGTGACCGTCTAACGAAATCCTGCCCTTCATTTGCAGATACCTCTTGATGAAACGACTCACTAGAATTTGCGGCCTTATTTGCCATTCGTTCAGCACTTCTTTCGGTGCCATTACCTAAAATAAACACACAATGATAAAAAACAGACGTACAGTGTGAGCAAATTTCAATTATTGTATAGCAACTCGGTAACTATGAGAATCACAAGAAAATGGAGATATTTTGTATCTCTCTTTTCCCTGACGAAAAAAAAATGGCTATCGTTTTTTGTTTCCAAGTTTGGTACGAATGTTTGATTTTTCGACTTTTCGATACATAAGAATGTCATGGTAGTCAGTAAAGTTAAGAGAAATTAACTTCAACATTCTTAAGACCCGTTTTTTTTCGTTCGTTTATGTGGCGCAAAGAAAATTCCAAAAAAATTGTTTTCGAAATATTACCTGAATTTGTATATTTTTATTGGAATTTAAAATTGGCTCGAAAACAAAAGATTATAGAAAAAATTTGGAAAATAGATAGGGAGGCCAGAACAATGGAAAGTATTGCATGCAGAGTTGGGACTCGAATCAAGATGCAAATACAAAATACAAATTTTTACAGGCTAGAGTAGTACTTCTCAAACTTCCTGTGACATCAAAGAAGAGTGGTAAAACTATACCTCTAGATTTCAACGAGGACTGATCTGGTATACAGATAGATCAAAGACTGGAAAAGTTTTTGGTGCAGGAATTCATTGCCCATTTTTGAAAGAAAAAGAATTCATGTTTATTCGGATAGTCTGGCTAACCAATCTCTTGCACACTTGTCTGGAAACCTATCAACAAACTTCTGTCACTATCAAGGTCTAATAGAGTTGAACTGATCTGGATACCTGGGCACAGTGGAATAAAAGGCAATGAAATAGCTGATGAACTAGCCTAGAATGACACACCAGGACAATAACCTATTGAACTTGTTATTCATGTGAAACTCAGACTGACGAGATACTTAGGTTAAATTGAGATCAGATGAAATTTAGGTAATAGAGATAGAAACAGACAGAAATTTTGTCAAATGATCACATATCAGTAATATAGCAATAGATAAAAACAGAAATTCGTAAAAAGTACAACACACTTATAAATTGAAAACTAAAAACCATAGGATAGACTATGTATGGGTGTATTTTTTTTCCTATGCATTATATTTCATCTTTATATTTTATAGTCTACACATTATCTTTTAACTTTACACTTCTCTTTTCAACCACACATTATACTATATTTCAAGAATAATTGTATACCATTGGACCTGTCATAAATGTATTTTGTACATAACATGATCAATATTATTCACTATATTGGTCAATGATCTTCCCTGCGTTATCATTAGACGTCCCTTTCTGTTATTTGTCGATTATGTTCAGAACAGTTCAATCCATGTCTGATGCTGAGGTTTCACAATTTGATTTAAATAACCTTTTAAAATGGTGTAACATTAATTCATTAAAATTGAACTAGGCTAAATGGAAAAAAATAACTTTCTCCCGCAATAACGAGGCTATTGATTATACTTATCAAATTAACGACACAAAATTATTAGAGAGCAACAAAATCAAAGATTTGGGAGTTATATTCGACACAAAAATGACTTTTGACTATCACATAATAGAAACCCCATCTCGTGCTCGAAAAATGTTTGGCCTTTCTCTTCGTTCACCGAAGGAACTGTCTGTCAATGCTATCAAGATCATTTATTGTTCTCAGGTGAGATCTATACTCGAATACAACTCTTTCATATGGTCGCCATTCTACAAGGTGGATATTGATCTCTTGAAGAGTAAATAAATTCATAAGAAATTGTGGCTATCACCTGGGAATGAATAGAGATGAGTACAATTACCCACAATTATTGACGGCTTAGAATTTGAATACTTCAACACATAAAATTATCAATGGCAGTTTTCATTGTCCTCAAATTGTTGAGCTTACTCCTCTCTCCGTAAACGTTAGGAGAAATAGAAATAGTGATATTTTCAAGGTTCCTTTCTGCAGAACTAATTATGGTTTGAATGAGTCTCTCAATGAAACAATGAGATCAGCAAACATTCACAACAACAAACTTCAACTGTTCAATTCATCATCAGCATTTTTTAGAATGACTTTAAAAAATTTTAATTTTTTTTACCATGACTACTGTATGTATTTTCACTTGTCCTTAGTTTTTTTTTATCTGTTTATTATTCTTTTCATAATGGTAATTATTCTTCTCGTAATTGGCTTGTCCGTTCAATAAATGAACAACAAACTTCAACTGTTCAATTCATCATCAGCATCTTTTAGAATGACTTTAAAAAATCAATATTTTTTTACCATGACTACTGTATGTATTTTCACTTGTCTTTAGTTTTTTTTATCTGTATATTATTCTTTTTATAATGGTAATTATTCTTTTCGTAATTGGCTTGTCCGTTCAATAAATGAACAACAAACTTCAACTGTTCAATTCATCATCAGCATCTTTTAGAATGACTTTAAAAAATTAATATTTTTTTTACCATGACTACTGTATGTATTTTTACTTGGTTTTCCGTTTTTTTTTTTCATCTGTATATTATTCTTCTTATAATGGTAATTATTCTTTTCGTGATTGGCTTGTCCTTTCAATAAATGAAATAGATAAAATGAATAAAATAAATAAAATAAATAAAATAAATAAAATAAATAAAATAAATAAAATGAATAAAATAAATAAAATAAAATGGATAAAATAAATAAAATGAATAAAATAAATAAAATAAATAAAATAAATAAAATAAATAAAATAAATAAAATAAATAAAATAAATGGAATGCATAAAATGAATAAAATAAATAAAATAAATGAAATAAATAAAATAAATAAAATAAATAAAATAAATAAAATAAATAAAATAAATAAAATAAATAAAATAAATAAAATAAATAAAATAAATAAAATAAATAAAATAAATAAAATAAATAAAATAAATAAAATAAATAAAATAAATAAAATAAATAAAATGAATAAAATAAATTAAATAAAATAAATAAAATGAATAAAATAAATAAAAACAATGAAATGAATGAAATAAATAAAATAAATGAAATAAATTAAATGAATGAAATAGTTTGGACTCCGTCAGTAAAATCAAAATTGAGAGATTCAAAACGCAGAGTAGAAAAATGTAAAAACAAACGTCACGGCCAGGTTTCTCACCTGGTCCCCTTTCAATCTATCCAAAAGAGCGACGCAGATATCCGCCGCTCGAATACCAGCGTGGTGCGTCAAGGCAGCGAACACTGTCGCTTCCATCTCGATGTTTTTCACGCCATTGGCCGCCAAGTTGTTCAGAAACTGCATCTTTTCAGTTTCCGAGTAGTCGCAGAACGCTCCGTCCAAACGACCTTGACCTAAAACACCGTAAACCGAATTTATTTCCGTTGTTTTTCGGCACTTTTCTGTCAAGTACCTTCGTAGAAATCGTCAGCGCACATGGTGGTTCCTGTGACGGTGTCGTAGGGGTCTTCTGGATCCGCCAGGGCTTTCAGTTCTTTGACGAGCTTTTTGTCTAGTCGAGCTGGTCGTTTCACTATTTTACCTAGAATTGGCTGCAAAAAATCATTGCTACTATAGATCAACATACAGTTATTTGCCGGGGTATACACACAGCCCAATTTGGCAGTGCGAGAGTGTGAAAGGACGCAATCATGGTTTATAAACAGAAAAGGAAGGTTCAATTCAGCCATTTTGTCGGCCACGAGGCATTCCTTCAAATGAGCAACAGCTCTGGGGCGCTATTCTTACGATCTTTCGCATGTCATGAATTTGCAAATGATATTTGACTTCGGTTATTCTCGACCAATCACAAGTTTGCAACTTATTTGCGAATGGTTTGAGGACGTCTTCGAACACCGATTTTATGACACATTGTATGTTTTTTCACTGTTTTCAACTTGATATATTCATAGAATGTATTCAGTCATGTTATGTTATATTCTGTTCATCAATTTCATTTATTAATTATATGTTCTAATATAATAATAATATAACTTTATTCAGAATAATAAATATGGGTACAAAGAAATGGCTACATTTTGGATATGAATAAAGTGGTTTAGAGATAAGTGTAGAGCACTTGTTTCCCATAACAAAAGTATTCAAAAGTCTATAAATGTAGGTATTTGAAATTGTTAATAAAAAAAAGAGAAATATATTTAAATATGTAAAATGTTAAAACATAAAAATGAAAAAAAATATATAAAAACAGTGATGAGAACCATAGGAATGTGAGGTGTAACGGGCATAAACATGCAAAATGTAGATATATAAAAAAATACAAGACAATGAACTTACAATAATGAACTACAATAGAATGCAACACAGTACAATATGTCTAAATATCATAAAATTAAATACAATGAAAATATACATTAGATTTCGATGAGTTGGAAGAACCATTCTCTTTTATTTTCTATATATATTTCTTTAATTCTCTTTTAAAATTCTGTATGGTTTTGCATTTTTTCATGTCCTCAGGCAGCGAATTGTACATTTTTATTGAGATATACGAATAGGCTTTCTGCGTTTTGGATTTTTTCAACAATTTTTTCAATATGATTCTGAATTTGTGTATACTATATTATCTACCAAAATTATTTGCAATAACAACAACATTACTTCTGTTTTGAAATATTTTCAATGAAAATTCAAAAATCAACATGAAATCACATAGTAGAAAAAAAAATTTTTGTACCGGGGTGGTATTTGTTTTTCAGGTATTCTTCACTGCAGACATACTTTAATCTCAGATTGATAATTAATGATTAGCACAGGCATCCCTCGAATAACACAGGTAATTGGTTTCATGTTATTCGAAATCGTGTTATCATACAGGGTGGGCCAAATTGGACACTTTTAAACGGGAAGTCCTGTTTCTGAACTGCTGTAACTCAGGAACGGTTATAGATATCGATATGCATTTTTCACCACGAAGTTTGTCATAATAATTGACCCCTAGACACTGTCATTAGCTTCCAACCATCTATTCCAGAAACAGGAATTTCCCTTCAAAATTTGGCCCACCATGTACTAATAAATCATACAATTTTGGAGTTATTATTCCGTGCTATTTAAAATCGTGCAACTCGAAACTCGAGATCCATACAAATTTGTACATTTGGTTCCATAGATTAATTAAGAAAACATTGAAAAACGAAGCTTCTTGTTATTCGAACTCCGTGTTATTCGAGAGTTGTCGCGATTTTTAACCGTGCTATTCGAGATTTCGTGAAATTCAAGTACCGTGTTATTCGAGGGATGCCTGTGATTTGGAATAACATAAATGGTGTCGGTATTGATAGCTGAAGTGAACTTCACATTTCATTTATCAAATTTTTATGTGGTTCAGTGGCTAAATAGCGATATTGCCAAACTAATTTAAACATGCGAACGATATCGTTCGTATGCCTTTGCGAATGGTGGTAGAGATTACGATATCGTGCGGGTGTTCTCAAAAAGACCATTCGCAACTTTGCTTATACGTGCAGTTGCGAACGATATCAAGAATGTTTTGAACCGTTTTTCCAATATGTGGGGGAATCAAATCTATGTACTAAATGAAAAGCACTTTTCAAGAGCTTTAATTTGAGAAAGGGGGGTTATCATTTGTGATTATTTACGTGGGGTGGCTAGGGGTAAAAAGGAAAGTGAGGGAAGTTCATTCAGTACATAAATTTGGTTTCCCCTACATATTAAAAAAACGGTTCGAAGATTGTTTTCATCTCTGAGCCTTTCTTAGTTATGCCCATTAATATTTTAAAATTGCCATCCTGTATATTTTAAATAGCGATATGAGGTTGAACATAATATCTTTCAGGTGGAATTTTTGAGCTACCTACTTTCCATAATATTGAAAATAAAATAAAATATATTAACTGATTATTTTCTTAATTTTTTTCAGTTTCTCCTGGAGCTTCTTCTTCTGATGTTACGAGTTTTTTCTTTGATTTGTTTGTTTGTGAAGTTCATCCACATTATTGTTCGTATAACCTGCCTACTAATTACGTATACACAATTCCTCTTCATAGCAAGAAATACGTGAAATCACAACCACAGCACAGCATAGAAATTGAATGCCGATAAAACATAATTTGCCAATATTGCGTCTTATGGAAATGAACCATCCTTTTTTCAGCCCATGATGCTTAGTCGCAATCAAGGATAATATTTGATTGATTCAATTAATTGAACTTTGGTTAACTTTCTGAAGTTAAAAAAAGTTAAACAGTTTGATTTACCAGCATAATCTCAGGATGCTAATATTTTTCAGCAAACCTTCACGAAAGAAATGTTTGAATAAACTACAATATTCATTGATGTTCTGCAATCCCAATTCTTTCATGTTATTTTTAGTTGATCTTCACTGAAGTAGTTCACTGAAAGAAACTGTGACAGATTTATTTACCTTTCAATAATATAAGTGCAAATTTAAAAATCAAGTTTATCATTGAAAAATGGTTGGGACCATTTAATCATCAATTGTTGTTCTGGCATTTCTTTATAACAATGACAAAACAATATTTCATTTCATATCATTTCTCAATTGAAAAGAGATTTATTGATTCTCATTCGAATTGTTTAAGAATGATTCATTCTTTTGTATGTATTTCAATATTGTATGAATCAAACCATATTTTTATCATTCCGATATGAATAGTTATTGTGTCAACAGTAATTATATGCCTAGCAACAAGTGATAAAACCAAGATAATAGATTTATTTCAGCATGTATTTTAAGGTTATGTAAAGGACAGTTTCATATGTGCATATAAAAGCAAATCATTCCCATTCACTATCAGAAGTATGGACTTTCAGCCAACCAAAGTACCTTAATGGCCTTGTACAATCTCAGATAGAATCAAGTGTCAACTATTCAGAACTTGCACACAACAAAGTTCCTACTATGTGTGTGGAAAAAAAAATGGTTACAATCTTAAATTCGGGAAATGACGAAGCTTCCAATTTCGAAAAAAAAAAGGTAGAAGCAAAGTTGTATACCTAGTGCTGTCTGATAACTTACCACTTGATAAAATGGATTGAGCATCCCGTCCACTGCATCTTCGGAGATGATGACCGTTCCTCCTTCAAGACCGATACCACCGCAAGTGCCGATCCTGAAGAAAATGGGGTCTTTGCACTTCGCGTGGTACATCAGCTTGATGATCTCGTGCAGCAGAATGCCGATAGAGGGCGTTCCCATTCCATGCTGAGCAACGAAAATCAAAATTAGTTTCAGAAAAAAAACTGGATGAAAGCAAATCTAATCAAAATCTACACATTTTCCAATTATATATCAATAAATATTTAAAGTATTTCATATATATTTCAGAATAATCAAATGTGGTTCGGAAACCCAAAGTGTATTTCGAAATAATCAAATGTACTTCAGGGAGTGATATATGTAATTTAGATAAGATGAAATTCATTTCAGAGAGTTTTATATTAGAACAGTCAAATAAATCTCTGAAATTATCCATAAATATTTCTTAAATAATTTTGGTTAGAGAAAAAAAATATATCAAGCAACAAACTCAAATTTTGGCCTAATTAGGTTTTTCTGATGAACTATGATGCATTCTTCATGAAATTATTAATAGATTCAGGTACAATCATAAAATAATAAACAACAATTGGTTATTTACATTCCGAAATGTATTCTGAATTTTTCGGAATATATTTGACTATCCTAAATAACATTTGACGCTTTCGAATGAACATTTAACTATTCTGAAACATATTTAGTATTTTTCTAAATTTATTTGAGTATTCTGAAAAATATTCAACACTCTCCGAAATACAATTGGAAAAGGTGTAGAATTCGAAAGCTAAGTGTACGTAAGATCAAGAAAGTCTGTGCATAGTGTGCTTACGATGTGAGGAAATGAATAAATAAAAATCAGCAACGCTGAAAATATTGTGATACTGATGAGGAAGATTCATAATTAATAATGTTCATATTGTTTATTAGGATGAAGCACGAACGTAATTGTATCAATGCGAAGTACTCAATAAATTAACCTAACCTATTTTAATTTCCTGCTTTGATATTTCGTATACATACAGTGCGCGGCTAAATTATGGAACAAATTCGATAACACATATACAGGGCGAAAAACAAAACAATCCTAGGATACGTCAACCTTAATTTTCAAATGCGCACATTTCGACATATTTTTTTGGGAACGTCATTAAGATCCGAGGTATCCGTAATGACGTCATTGACATTTTTTTAAATAGCAACCTATACTTTTGACAGTGCCGTTTGAAAGAGGGACTCTTTCTGCGTATGGCGCACTGAATTTTATGATATCTTCCATGAGAATATTTTCGGGAAAAAAAAATTATGAAACAAGAAAGTGAAGTAATTTAAGGAAAGTGATCAATTCGTACATTAAGACAATTTTGAGGCTGATATTACATTTATAGGATTAAATTTAAATGTTCGAAATGGCCTCCACCAACTGCTTGACTATAAACAAATCTATGCTGACATTCTTGCAGGATATATATAAATCGTTTATTTAGTCATAAAACTAATGTCAAGTACATTGATTAAAAAAAAAAAAAAATTAACAAAACGTGCAGATCACACACAAACATATACAAAAAAAAAAGACGGAAGAAACAATGCCATTACAGTACATTTGTACCGAGGTACTTCTTCAGCCTAACTTTAAAAATATCAAGATTTCCAGAATTTTTTACATCATTTGGAATTCTGTTGTACATGGTTACACCTTTGACAAAAATAGAATTCTGGCTATATGTTCTGCTAACCAGGGGAACACGAAAATTGCCTCTATATCTAGTGTGGTGCTCATGAACTTCTTGATTGAGGATTAAAATGTTCTGCAAATACTCAGGCGACATCCCAGTCTTAATCTTATGAATGAATATGAGGGAGTGATATAACAGATAATTCCCAACCGGTAACCAATTGAGGATGTCTAGCATTGAATTTATCGACGTATCTCGTGCACAACAAATAATAATTCGCATGGCTCGATTTTGTAATTTCTGTAATCGGTTTAGCACATTTTGACTCACCAGATAAAGCACAGTGGCACAGTAGTTGAAATGAGGGAGTATAAGAGTATTGTAAATTATCATTTTACTCCATTGGGTAAGATGTGGAGAACATCTCCTCAAATAGTTGATTTTCATGGCAATTATTTTTATCACATTTTTTGCATGATCATTAAAGTAAAGTTGACGATCAACTAATACCCCTAAATATTTAAATTTCTCAACCAACTCTATCTGGACATTACCAATGGCCAATTTCGGTGCCGTCTTCATCACTTCTTTATACATTCTGTCTCTACTGATCAACATCCATTTAGTTTTGTTTGTATTTATTTTCAATAAATTCCCACAGCAATAACTGTGTATACTTTCTAAATTTTCATTCATTGTTTTGAAGCATATCGTACTGTCATCTCCAGTACAATAAATAACAGCGTCATCAGCAAATAGGTGTATACAACATCCATTCACTACCTCAACCATATCATTCACATACACCAGAAACAACAAGGGGCCCAGAACACTACCTTGAGGTACACCCATATTGATATCGATTTTGCTAGATGCAACACGGTTAAGTCGTAACTTTTGTTTCCGACTATCCAAATAGTCCGCAATCCATTGCAATGCCGCATCCACAATTCCGATAGCTTCCAATTTTTTCAATAATCTGGTTCTGTCAATAGTCTCGAACGCCCTTTGTAAATCAAGAAAAACTGTCACTGTCATTAAGTTTTTTTCCAAAGTGTTCTTCAAATCATGGAGCACACATTGCAAAGCGGTTTCACAACTATGTCTATTACGGAACCCCGACTGAACACATGTGATAGACCCATTGAGTTCCAAGTGATCCACAATTTGATTGTAGACCGATTTTTCTAGTACTTTGCCTATAGCTGCTATCATATTTATTGGTCTCATCTCACATGCTTTATTCGTATTTGCGACTTTAGGTATTGGTATAATTGTAGCCGTTTTTATTTCGTCAGGTACTTTATTCGTTTCGAAGGAATAATTTATAATATTCAGTAGTGGCTTAGAGATAGTTGAGAAACATTCCTTCAACAATTTTGTTGATATTTCATCTGTACTATTTGTATTAGTCATCGAAAATATTATTTCCCTGAGATTCACAATGGTAATCATTTTGAAGCATCTCAATTTGTGTAAAACATGAATAGCCATGATAGGAGTTTCGATTTGGGGTACATCAATCGAATTGGTGATCTGGTTAATGCTTTTGACATAGTATTCATTAAGAGCATTCGACATTTTAATATTATCATTTTCAATAATAACATCATCAAAATCAATACTTGCATACTCCCTGGTAATACTGTTATTTGGTACGTATTTCTTCAAAGTCTGCCACATTTTAGTAGGATTACCAACATTACCATTTATTTTATTCTCTAAATATTTCTTTTTTTCTTGTCTTATCACCTTCACAGCAGTATTACGTTTCTGTCGGTATGATTCCCAGTTCTCTGCTACACGATTATTGACATATATCTTATAGCTTTCGTCTCTCTCTGCTGTCGCAGTTTTAACTATAGTATTCCACCATTCTTGATATTGAGGAAATATTTTTACCTGCTTCATGGGGGCAACTATATCAATAGCCTCTAAAATTGTGTTGACCAAACACTTATATTTATAATTTATATCATATGTTCTATAATCCCATTCTATACTTTCTAGTCTTTCATTGATTGCATGATAGACTATAGCCCTACCTCTACTCTCTATTAGTTTAACTTCATTTTCAGAAACTATTCCATCAAGATTCACCATTATATTTTTATGATTACTAATCCTAGGTATATCCAGTACCTGTAAAGTGATGTCACAATTCGACAACACCAAATCAATTAAAGTACCTCCGCCATTTGTCAGATGCGTATACTCTTTAACTTTATTCTCAAAACCAACATCCTCTATCACAGCCTTCAGTCTCCGAGTGTAAGTATTTGTACCATACCAATTAATATTAAAATCGCCAACGATAATCATCTTAATGTTCCTGTCGGTTAAATTATCGTCGCACCATTTTTCAAAAAAATCCAGAAACATTACATTACCGCTATTTGGGGACCTATAAACTGAAACTACTAAGAAATTAGTTTTATGATACACAAATTTAACAGATATTAACCAGTAGGACTTCTCGTAACTCGCTTTAGAAATATTTAATATTTGCAAATCGTTTTTTGTATAAATGAGAGCACCACCAGTATGTCTACTACAACTGTCCACTCTATTGACTACATACCCACCCAACTCAACCTCACCACTGTAAATATCAGGCGTCAAATGCGTCTCCGACAAACAGACCACTGTAGGTTTTTTATCGTCAACAAAATGTTTTATTTCATCATAATGTGCCAGAATACTTTGCGAGTTCATGTATAGAAGAAAACATTCATTATCATTTGTTATGCGTTGTCGTCCACCACTTCTCCGTCTATCTCTAAAAAATTACTCCCAATTACATCATTATCGCCACCTGTCACATCCCTACCCAAATATTCACATGTGTGTGTAGTAATATGAACCAAATTACTATGTTGTCTACCATTAACAATCAATCTAGCTAATTTAGACACAAACATGTTCTTATTAAGTATCTGTCCATTATCGTTAATATCTACTACTATTGCTCTTGTCTTAATACAATTGTCCAGTCTGGCAATGTACTTACTAAGTTTGTCATTGAATTTGTTAATGAAAAAGTTCAGTTGTAATACTTTGAGAGGAACTTTAGTCAAGACTACATTTGTATTATTGAGACACTGTTTCAAATTGTTATTCAACATTTTGAAAGATGGGTAACTCTTTCTACGAAAATCATTAAGACCAGCTTGTACAATCACGAAATCGTTCATTGTGAATGATTGTGTTAACTGTACTATGTCTTCAATAACATATCCCAAACTAGCACCTGGTTTAATTATGCTTTGTACAATATAATTTTGCCCCAGATCTCTACTCAATAGGTTTCCTACCTTCCTACCCCCTTCATCACATAATATCAAAATCCTATTTTTAGTACCTTCAACTGCTTTTACTTCCCCACTATCCACACACACCTGTTCATGATTACTTTCATTATGTGTCTTTGTACCCTCTACGAAAATACTCGCTGAGTTTCTATCTTCTTGAGTCAGGTTTTCCTGTCTTCAGTGTGTCATCTAGTATTGGAATGTCTACGCCACTAGTGAAAGGAGGATCCGTCATTGTCGATTGTTGCTTCATATGATGGATACATGTTTGTGTATCAGCTGTTTTTACAGCGACCCTTCTTTCTGCGATTTCTTTCTTTAGTTCCTTGATTTTAACTTCCATTTCTTCAATGTGTTTTTTTTGCTTTTCTAGGAGTGAATTCATTTCTTTCTCAGCTTCCAATGCCTGCTGTATTGCAATTTGGTTTTCATCTTTAAGTTTTTGTATGTACTTGTCTTTCAGAAATCCATCTTCGGCAAGTTCGTTTATTGTTTTTTGCAATATGCTGTTTTCTTCTTCATGTTCTTCCTCGATGTTCTCTCGGCAGCAGATTATCTTATTGTCCATAACAAATGTAACTTTTTTCTTCCACTGTTGCTGCAGACAGCTTTTATGAAACACACTAGAACACTTTGTGCACACATAATGCACAAAAGGTTTCTGTCTACAACATTTGTAGTTCATTTTCGGGAGCGAAATTGAAACACGTCTTGCTCGTATGAGCAATATGAATGTGAAGTGGGAAGGATGTTGGATATGACGTGTCCTCCTAGGTCCCCGGTTCTCTCTCTATTTAAAATCGAAAGTTTATGTAAATAGATCCCAAAATTTAGAATATCTACAAAACCGAATTTGCAGCGAAATTTACAGAATTACCCCACAGGTTTTCTTGTTTCCTCAATTTAGCCGCGCACTGGATATAATTCGTTAGTTCTTTTCTCTTCCATTCATTACTTGAAATTTGAAGATGTTTTTTTAGGTATCATCAAAGACGTTACAAATACGTAACAATTAAGGATCTCGGAAGTAGCCGGCTTCTATCGGAGCGATAATACGTAAGCGTTTGAGTGTACGTATGAAACCATATAGACGTAAGTGGTTTCATGTAACTTGGAGAAAACCACATTTCAAATTATCAATTAGCTATCGCTGTCTGCGGTCGTTTACCAGCTGTGACGTCACAACACTGATAGTTTTTCGAACGCACCCCAACTTTGGGAATTTATTCTTGCACACGATCATATACATCGGTCTGGCATTTTTGAGTGGTGGGAGTTGGCACCATTTTTGAAGAAAAAGTTTCCATAATTATCCGCTAGGAGGACATAGGGATATAATCAAGTGATTAATCTTTGACAACAAAACAAACGGTTAGGACTTGAATGGTAAATAAAATCAATGACAGAAATATTATATCTTGCAAAATTCTCTCGAATAAATAAAAATCATTCCTACTTTCAAAAATACAATAGGATCTGATCTGTGATTGGCTGACAAAGTGACAATAGAGGACAGCGCTGCAGGTGACGAAACATGAGAACCACAAAAATTTCCTCAATGTTTGGGTCACCCCTCACCATACGAGTTTCCAGACCTGTGTATATGATCGTGTTCTTGCAAAACCACTGCAAAAAAATTCTGGGATCGTTTCTCAACGTTTTGGATATAGAGTTATTCATTCCAAAAATCACTGATCTCGCTCATTATACTGGGTGATGAAAATAATCGAATCAACGATTGAACATCGCAAAAACTTACACTGACAGAAAGGATTGGTCCGACCTTGTACATGCTGTACCGGTAGGAATACTGACAGATGTCCAACAATTGGGTCCCAGTTGGCAGTTTGTGGCCGATTTCTTTCATCATAAAGTGGGCAAAATTTTCCATTCTCTTCGGAGTGCCACCCATACAAACAAACTGAAAACAATAGTGAATCCATCAAGACATTTAGTCACCACATTTCTGTAAAAGTAAACCGAGCTCTCAAATCCTATGGCTTAATAATAAGAAATTGTAAATCTTTTTGGAATCTCAATGCTCTATGTTCGTTGTATAATGCGTACGTTAGATCTAAGTTGGAATATGGTTCTGTTATATGGAATCCTGTCTATATGTGTAATAGGTTGATGATTGAACGAGTTCAGAGACGATTCCTGAAGTTTTTATGTTTCAAGATGGATAATCAATATCCCGAAAGGGGCGTACCATACCAGACTTTGATGTCGCGCTTTGATTTTGTAAGTCTTGACGTAAGAAGAAAGCGTGCTGGCATTATTTTTCTATACAAATTATTGCACTATCAAATTGATGCAAGTAATATAGTGTCTCAATTAAAATTTTTTGTTCCAAATCCTAGAACTAGGTACACTAAGACGTTTCACTGTAATAGAGCCAGGACAAATTTGTTTCTGAGGTCCCCTATTTATACCATGTGTGAAAACTTTAATAAAACTTCTGTTCACTGTGATATTCAGCATGATACACTGAATTATATAGGAAATATGGCTATTCAATATCTGAATGAAAACATTATGTAAAACATTATGTAAGATGTAGTAGTTTTCATTTTTATTTTTTTTTTATTTTTTTATATTTTTTTTATAAATATTTTTTTTTTATTTTATATTTTATAGATTGTAGTATTTTCATTCTTCCACTTCTTTTTTCTCTTTCCTTCATCTATGTTTGAATACTCATGATTTCTTCATCAGAATGGTTGTAACTGCACTTTGAACTTTCTTGAACTTTCTTATTAATAATTTGTCCTGTAAATGGGTAACTGTTGGGCAATAAAATGCTATTATCATTATTACTATTATTATTATTAAGATATTCGCATATAAAAATTAGTAAAAATTAGTGAAATTGAAAAAAATGACGAATTATAACAATACCAAAAAAAATACGACATTACCAAAATACAATGATAAGAAATTAGAATTACTTCCAACATTCAAGAAATGACGAAAATACAAGGTGTGAGGATTCAATAGATTCTCATACCATGTAGGATGATTCCAATCTTAGAGTCAAAATAGATAATCGTTGTGATATATCACTTGGACATTACTATTTTGAGGAAATTACCCAAATTTTTCATTTTTAGACATTATATCAATTTGTCTTATTGGAAAAAAGATATATAAAACACTTGATGGCCCATTATTACACTGAAGCGACAAAAATTAAAACGAAGGTGAAAGTTGACTGAAATTTATTAATAGTGTGGAAGTCTCGTATACAGGGTGTTTATTGATTAAGCATCAACTCAGAAAATTTTTATCAACAAAAATAGATTTTTTTTTTCAAAGGAACACCCACTAGAGAATTTCATCATCGTGTAGTATTATTTTATGCCTTCAAAGTATGTCCATATTTTGCGCAGAGTTTTTTTCATTCACATCAAACTTATTTGGTGATCATAAATTATTTTGTACATAGGATATTATTCTGTTAGATATCTCATTATAGGATCTACCTATCAATCTACCTATACAGGATGTCCAGGTGTCCTCTTTTGCCAATCGGAAACTACAGATCTTAGAGGTACAGATCTTTTCGATTCAATTCAAATTACATCAATTCTAGAATCCTTCCTTAGTGAGGTACAGCCATTTGAAGAAAACATCTACGAGTTTTCTTTGAATTATTAGAAAATGCCGTTACTTAAAAATTTCACTTTTATTATTAGTATTTGTAGATTTTGTAGCCAACTTAATATTACAGATAGAATATACATAATGAAATATGATGTTATGTTAGAAATACTAGAGTTTACATTTATTTTTGTCGAACATAGTCCATGAAATCTATTTCATATAGGGATTTTTTTCATGAAATCTTCTTGCATTTCTGAAATTTGGTGTCGGATGCAAAAAAAAGTAGAACATAAAATATTTTGATGGAAATAACCGTTGGTCTCCTACTGATATTCTTGTGGTGGTTTTTAAAAAATAATTACAGCAAATGAAGGGTTTAAAACAGATTATTGATCAGACCAAGTTCGAGATTTTTAGCTTATGGTATTTTGAATAATTCAAATAAAACTCATATAACGATGTTTTCTTCAAAGGGCTTTTGCTCACTTAGGAAGCATTGAGCGAATTAAAATTATTTGATTATATAAAATCGTACGTTCATTTATTTTCGATTCATTGTGGGTTTATAGTACATAGCTGATTTTTAAGTTGTGAAAGGAAAATGGTACTCACTTTGACATCTCCGAACATTTCTACAAGGTCATGTGACCCGCTGCCCAGCGCTAAATGGTACAGGATGTCTTGATCCATGAGTTCGATGTTTGGGTTCCTCAATTTCACACTTCCATCAGGATATCTAAAGAAAAAGATTATTCATTTTTTGTGAAGCTCAATCACGTGTTGAAGTTTGGAACAACACCCTATACCTCAAAAACTAGCAAGGTTTTGTTTATAACATTATTGGGTGCACAAAAACTTGACACTCTGTACATCATAATGGCGGTAATTATATTGGATTTCACTTTTTTTTTGGAAACATGATAGTGTTTAGGATAAGTCATTATCAGTATTCAATAACAATTTCTCTGAGAATTGAAATAAACAATTCATGAACTTTGACTATATCAGTCATTTATTTGTTTTAGTAGGGGAGCACAAGCGGGGATTTCGTATGTGACACCAGCTGAGCAGCATAGGAAAGAATTGTTGTCCTCTATTGAGTAGTAATAGAGTACGTCTTGGGTAGTCCATAAGATTGATGAAAAAATCAAACATGAAAAAGAAACTCGAGCTCATCAGATTGAAACAGAATACGTCAATCATATGCAGAAAACAAAATCCCTCTAATAATTTTACAATTTGAGAGTGACATAAACAATTGAGTCACCAACTGCAAAAAAAATCAAAATATTCAAGCACGAATTGTTTTTAATTTAAAAGGAAATTGCTTGGAAATTATAAAATATATCTGCTGATTTTTATGTCCTAAGGGGTTATATACAGTTATAAGGCCAAAAATAGCAAATTTACCAGAATTTTTTCTGAAGAAATAATATTTGACCAATTTGAGTTTTTCTAACTCTCTTAGTTTCAGAGATATTTGCATTGAAAGTTTTCGAATTGACAACCTGTATTTTACCTCTATTATAACTGATTATAACCTACACATAAACAGAGCATTCCTGTCCCTTTGCAATATAAATATAATCACGTTTGCTGATGCGGGTCTGTAGGATTTGGCAATACCATAGACTGAAGTATGGGGCAAATTATAGAACTCCAAATGCGTTTATTGCATTTTTCAACGGATCAGCTGTATAACAAATAATATTAAGTCCTTTCTGAATTCAGTCGACATTTCTTCAATGGAAACAACATGATAACCAAATTCAATTATTCATTCATCAATTAACTTTCCATTCCTTCAATATCAATACAAGTTCAATTCAGACAAGGTACGGTCATGATCGTCAATTTACAGAGACCTAGGTCAATAGCCTGTTGAAACATGTATTTACTTGGTTCAATAAATATCATTTATTATTTTTATTATTTATTTTGCATTGCAAGTTTACAAATCGACATCCTGTATGTAAGATTGATGGAATCATTACTATTTTTTGTTACAGATTCACATGATGTAGATGAAAATGATCAATTTGATCTAAACTTCCAGGATAACTCTTCAGACTAAATATAAAAATATAAACAATTTTTTTTCAGCACCTTTTTATTTGTTCGTGGTTCTTATTTTTTATACATGAAACAATTATTGAAATATGTTCTTTGTCACATTGGAACAAATACTTCACAAAACTATTAGTTTAGGAGTTCAGACTACTATAATATCAAGCTGAAACGCCTGCATGTACTAGTACGAGTATTTTGATGTCACCATTTTTTTCTGCATATTCAAAAGTCCAATTCGCCAGTCTTCATGAAAGGATGTTTCTTTTATAGTTAATTTACTAGTACATTTGAATTTCTGACACGTACAAAAAAAATTGTCCATTTCAATCTATTTCTGGCGTCATTAATGACGTCATCACTCATCTCAAGAGGTCGGTCGAGTTTTTTGGGAAATTGCACCAATAAGTTCCCAATTAAAATTGAAGTATATGTGTCTCTTTGTATATATGATGAATAAACGCTCGAAGCGCTCCAAAAGCCATTCCACTTGAGTTTATGATTGTTACGCCCAGAACCAAGTGGAACGGCGAAAATCTTGGTCGTGAGCGTGATCGTGGTGAGTGCCTAGTGGAACACACCTCCTTCAAACAGGTATTGGTAGTCCGTTCACCCTATCGACAACTGACGCACTTGACAATTTCTTTGTAATTATTTTTTTAACATTTCTGAAAATTCGTATGCACTTCCCTCTAAGACGGTGAACATCTCATAGTTTTCCATATTTGATTGATTCACGTTTAGGGGAATCCCTGTCAGTGTGATGATTTCTAAAAGGCACTACGATGGCACAACATGACATTTGTTATTTGACATAGCAATTATTGCACGTGATATCGAGTTTAAAATACAGAGTGATTCACCTAACTAATTCATTGGAGGTTTATGGAGAACTAACAGAGTCATCAACTCAAAATTTTAGTGGCAGCTCCAGCTCGATGTGATCTATTCTCCTAAAATATTTTCAATACGTTGTTACTTCCGGTTGAACCAGAAGTGCTATCAACTTTGTTTTTCAAATAGAACACCCTGTTTATTCACACATTTTTTATTCTACAAAAAATTCTGGATCGGTTGCATTTTGAATCGCTCCTCTATGGTGATTCGTTTTTGAGATATTCCATTTTTCCGAAAAATTTTGACAGATGGACTGACTAACTAAAACGTCGGTATCATCTACAACCCTCGTGATAAGAGTTCAATCCCCGTATACACATTGATCAAAGAGTATCCTATCAGGTATACCTAAAAGTTTTACGAAATATTCAACAGGGTGTTCGATATTTCAGTTCAGAAATTTCAAATCCCAATAACTTATTGATTCAACTAGAATGACCATGGAATTTTCACACTATCCGACGCAAAATTTCATTTCTTATCGATTTGTGTAAGCATACCATATTGCTATAATGAATATTTAAAGAGATATCAACAAAAATGTGGAAATACGCGTAAGTTTATTTTCACAAGTGTACTTTGGATGGTTCTAAATTTCATATTTGTCGAATGATGAATTGAAAAGTGACTATCTCGACTTTATTCATGGATATTCCTATGCAAACCTATCACAATAATATGGCATTAAAAATTCATATTCTGATATACGGGTAAAACAAAACCAGTAATTGTTCAAATGGTCGACCTTTGAATTTCTTGCGACAATTCTGTGAAAGCCAGACGCAATTTTTGGGCTCTAGGAAATCCCTAGAGTTATCAGCTGTTTTGTAAACTCTGATTTTCGTGAAACCCCTGAGATAGAAATCGAGAGGCTTTAGGTCATGTGGCCTCGAAGGCCATTCCCATGGTCCACCTTTTCAAATCCATCAGTCAATAAATTGTTGTCTGTTTAATGAACTACGGTCGGAATATGGATCTGAATGAAAACTTCCTTTCAGTGAACAGTAAAAGTTCGACGAAGTGAAGTATAATATTTATCAATGAGAATTATGTTACCAAATCAAATGAATGTCGTTTCACGGCCCTTTCGATTCAAAGAATGCATTGAAATGGTAACTAATATTTGAAAATGCCAATATCTTGAAAACTAATCAAGCTAAGTATAAGGAACCTCTATATAAAATGAATGATAATCGAATATTGTAATGTTCAGATTGAAAGAATACAGGGTGTTCTATTTAAAATAACAAAGTTATCTACGTTTGAAATTATAAAAAAGTGACAATGAATTTTGAACGTCCTGTATAATATTGGGAAACGGGTTCTATAGGAATCAATAGCCTGAAACCTCTTCAATGCTTGGTCAGAATTGGAAGGGATGGTTTCTATACATTTCGATGTTATTCAGTCTCCACTTGTACCCAGCATTTTCAAAAAGAAAACAATAACTCGAAAACGGTTAAAGTTAGGTACATGGTACCTTAAATGAAATCGTATTATTTTTCTCTAAACTAACCAAAACTGTAACAAAATACCGGGTGTTCCATTCGGAAAAACACAACTTTGACATGTCACACTTTTTTGAGCCACCCTGTATACTTCAAAATAATTTCCTCTTACAGCCTTAATGAATATACAGATCATGAAAAGGAGAAATTTCCGAAATATTCAATGGTTTGGTTCACAGAGACCATGTCGTATGTGGTGCCCCACCCTGTAAATAACAAAATTCAAAATCATGAAAATAATTCTTTTTATAGCTTTCCAGCAATGATATCTATTAAAATTCATTCCTGCTAATAACGTGAGTATATCAATCGAATTCTCAAATTTTACTGTGATGAATTTTGTATGTTAGAAGTTTTGTCGCGGAAAAATTTTCGTCATCATGTATTTATATGCGTGTTTCGAAGTATTTATAATAAACCCATCCAAATCGGAGATGGTTGCCTTTACTGCAGGTTTTAGCATTTAATCTTCGCGATCCAAAAGGTCTTCAAAGAGCACATTTAGCAATCTGGGCTCCCCTACTATTCCGTGTCAAGAATCATTAGCTACAACTATAGTGTCACTAAAAAATTTTATTCATAAAAAAATCACAAGAAATTACCGTCTTCAGAGAGATTCGGAATTTGGTTCGATACAGCTGTCAGTGTACAGATTTTTGACGTTTCTCCTAGAGAACCGTTCAAATTTCAAGTCGAAATTCCACACGAAAATTGCAGACGTTCATCACATCTTACCTCAAGTTGTTATCCTCGGCATCATCCTCCCGACTTTTGCTATTTCCAGAACAAGTATTCGACTGCATTTCTCAACGATATACCGAATTGTGAATGGAAATTTGCAGCACAAAATTTAGCACAGTTAGCGTGAATTGCGCGGAAGCCACTAATCTAATATCATTTCTATTAGATATGAATTATTGCACACTCGAATTTCCCAATGATAAACAACTTAGTGACAGTTGTAAGTGACCGTGAATATGAATTGAAAAGACTTCCATTTTTTCTTACATGTTATCTGATCGATAGGCGATGATGCATATTACAAAGGTTGTAAATATTGTTGTTTATAAATGATTCAATGAGGCGAGGATTATGTTGCAATCGAAATATAGTTAATCTTATCTTAATCCATAGTTTTGGATTTTTTTTAGAAAAGAATTTACAACCTGTCAGATCCCAATCCTATAATTTAACACTATGGGGTGAGTAGAAAAATCGATACCTTTCTGATTTGATACACGAAAACTTCAATCCACAAATTCATCATTAGACTTTTTTAAATTGGGCCATTTTCGTCAAAGATGCGAATGAAAAGAAAATCAGAAAAAATTAATATAATTAACCGAATCTATCAAGAAATGTAAGAATGTTAACACTGAAATCATTAGAATTTCGATAACATTTATTGACAGTTCTTTGCATTTTCTGAAAACATTTATCGTAATACCATCAGAAAATAGAGATTTCAACAAAGAAAAATCCCACCAAAATGCTTCAAAGGCGGATATTTTCAAATGAGGAATTTTGATCTAAAAAAAGTATCATTCCAATTTAGAAAATCACATTGTATTCGATGCATAAAATAATACGCTAACTTCAGATTTCGTGAAAATATATGCTTTGAGAGGATGATAATAAAAAATAACTAAAATTTGTTGATTCGAATTTTTCTCAGGAATTTCGAAGTTATGTGAAAAAGGTGTGAGAACAAAAGTTGTAGATCTTTTCAATACCTACAATTTTGATTCTCAACTTTTTTCTATAGCACTTCAATTGTTCACGACATTTCTCGTTTTTCAATTGAAAATTTGGTAAAATTGTATTCATCATACGTTCTGAATTTTAATGAGAATTTTCGTTGGCACTTCTGGTTCAAAAATACAAATTTTCTAATATCATCGTGAGGAATACTTTTCGAGACATTCTACTTTGGAATCCGAACTTTTATCTTCTTCTTTCAAACATTTCCGAACAAGATTCTACAGTTTTATTGCAATTTTCTTCATTGAGGAGATAAATAACATATTAAAAAAAAGATTTACCGTGAATTCATATTATTTTTTCATATTATAAACAGGCCTGATGAATCTCCAACAATTGCATAAATTCTTCTGGTTATGGTTACCGGAATCATGATTTTCACAAGATGTTGAATCTGAGTATTCGAGAAAAAAAACTGCATTTTCGATGTTTCTTCATATACATAATGAATCCTTTTCTCGCCTATAAAATTTCGGAATTCAAAATGAGATATCTGAAAAAGTATTAATTTCCCACGATAATGTTATCAAATTCATGTTCTTGATGAAAAAAGTCTCATCAAAATACGAATCGCATAAGAAATGCAAAATTACCGAGAATTCAAATATTCTAGATTGAGTACTCTTTCGATTCATCATCGTGACTTTTCTGTACGAAAGATCTAATTTCTATATCATTATTACTAAATCATTATTCAACAATAACCCAGTATACCAAATGGATCGCGCAATTGGGGTTAAAATAAAACACACTAAAAAGTAGCAACAACAATTCACGAACAAACTTTTACGAAACTGCACTTTGTTCGTAAATTTTACATCAAGGTCAGTCCAACCCGACTTAGTTTAAATACCACTTCCATCGAGTCCGATGATTCACTTCGGCAATACACTCACTGACTCACTACGCACTAAGAAAGGAATACAGTAGGAGCGATGAAAGAATAAGAGATAACGGTACCGCATTTCTATTTTCTACAGTTGATGCCGATGTCTGACGAGATCATGTTACAGTGAGAATTCTCATTGTGGTTATTTTGATATGGATTTCGATGAACATTTTTGTGGCTCCTCGCGTATTTTTCCAAAAAAGTCACAATTGATATTAAATATTATCGTGGGGCAATTAATATTTCTCGAGGCATTTCTCCCTACCATCTGAAATGTCACCTTTATCTTGAACATTTTCGGTCAAGATTGCACAGCTTCCTGTAATTTTTTTTCAAATTTCAAAGGTTCATTTTGTATTTACCCTGAGATAACATGAAAAATGCAGTATTTTTCGAAAAATCAGATTTCACAGCTTGTAAACATAATTATTCCGTCGACCATTTGTATAATTGACAACTATCAAATTCTCATACTTCTCATGCAAATGTGGAATGGACATAATTATAGCATATTTATAATTCGAAAAATACTGCATTTCTAATATTTATCTGGGAATGAAAACATGAAAGATTCTTTCAGTAAGTTGTACGAAGACGTTCAGGAAAAAAAAGGTGAAATATCAGAGGAATATTTTGAAAAGTATTGATTTTTATTTACTACCATATATGTAATGCTATCATTACTATCGTGACTGAAGGTTGGGAAGTACCATATTACCTACCTCTACTTCCCGCCCTCACTTCCCGCTCTCTAAAATTTTGTGATCGTTAATATTTTCTCATTTATTTTATAGATGAATATTTTTTATATTTAAAAATATAACACATTGACATATATTATAATACCTATTTATTGAAAAACAATAAAAAAAACAATGTACTGAAATACAACTAACTACCTATTGAAATTAATAGTTAAATTTTAATTATTGTAAGCGTTTATAGAAATATTTAGGCCAGTACCAGTGCTTGATTATTCTGAGAAAAATGCCTGCTTGGTATTTTTTTTGTTAAACGTAATATTTTATGTTGTTCAGAACAAAACAAAGATTTATTAATTTTGATCGAAATATTATGGTTGTAAATAAAATAGTACCCAAATTTCCGCACGATAGAAATAAAATTTTCAATGTCTTGTCGATGCGATGTCGTATTAGTTTCAAGAAGGAGTATCTTGAAAAGTGAGTTTATTTTCATTTTTCTCAATTCAACCTAATATCATGATTTGTGGTTGATATTTTTTGCCCGAATCAATGGTCATGAGAATGGATTATGAAATGAGAAGAAAATATTGTTATTTGGTAAATTTTTCAAGAATGTGATCATAAAATTCGAATCATTATCAAAATGATGGTGCATTCTCATTTTGTTTTAGTCATTTGAATAAACTCGTATTTCTACTTCTGATTTTTCATTTTGTTTTATAATTCTTATTTCATTTCGTATTTGAATTCACTTTCATAGACACAAAAAAAGTCCAAATCGCGTCGCCACCACAGCCGGACGTGAATTCATGAATCAAAATAAATTTGAAACAGTTTGAAGAAGTATTGTAAAAAACAAAATATATTGTTGTTAATGTCACAATTTTGTCTGCAAGCAGGAAGAATGAGCTATCCCAGACCTTCTTGAAAAATGAACTTTCTGCGAAAGAAAAAACAACCGAGTACTTAATAAATATTCAACTGACTGACTGTTTAAGACAAGAGGTCATCGTAATTTAGTAGAAAATTTAGAATTTTTAGAAAAGTCCTAATAAGTGAATTATTGAGAAAATAATTATGAGACATGGTTGAAGCTTCACAGAATCGAAATATCAGCGGGAAACATAGTTTTCGTGTTTTTTTGTAAAAAATCTAAATAATTATGAGTGGACAAAAGGAATCTACCCTTATTGAATTCGATTCGTCAACTAAATCACTAACTAATAAGAAATCGTTGAAATTAGCGCGTACGCATTATATCAGAAATAATCACTGTTGAATTTACAGTATTACAAAACCATAATTTCAAAAAAACAAGATGAATAATTTGGAATATCAGAAACATAGCATTTGTATAAATCAGCACATACTTTCCAGCAATCTTATCTTCTGCTGGTACCAATAGGCGGGTAATATTGTTCAAATAATCAAGTTGGCAACAATGGAACATATGTTTATTCTTGTAGACGTGCAACTGAGTTGTTTATGATAAAATTTAGAAAGATTCGTTGTGTTATCAAAAGTTAAGTTACTTAACTGATAAATTAATTGAATTCATATCAATATTCATGGGATTGTGAATACGTTTTGAACTGTTTCATTCATTTTCAAGAATGACGTACGAAAAAGTTACACACGTCCTTTTTGACCTAGACGGTCTCCTTATTGGTAAGTTTAAAGTCGAAAGATGCACAAACTATGACAACTCGAAAATTTAATTATTGATCTACTGAACACTCAATTATTAGTTTCATACAAATATACCAACGCCTTTTGATTCAGTGCATGCTGCTAACCATCACAATGGTTGTGACAATGACCTTGAAACAATGAAACGATTGTATCATGTTGATTTATAGACCAGGAAAGATGTACCCGATATGTATTCCCATTTTCGATTACAGAATCCGAGACTATTTACGCGAAAATAGCAAATGACATTGCCAAAGAATACGGTAAGGAATACACAAAAGACGTCAAGATGAAAGTAATGGGCACTACTGAATTAGAAACCGCCCGAATAATGATTGAGGAACTCCAATTACCCCTCACGATCCAACAATTCCAAGCCAAATATGAATCCAAGGTATAGTATTTTTTTTTAATAGTTCTGACGGATGTGGTTATCTGTCGATACTATCAGTACAAAATGAAAAGTATCTATAGTGCGGTATTGCTGCTAGGCTTTTTGAACAATACTTCGAAACATAAAGTTAGATTAAGATATCATTCAAATTGTTTCGAAATATGTTTTCGATCTATAAAATATATACACTAAAATTGGATAACTATTGACTGTGGATAACTGTTGAACAGATTTTTTTATTATATTTGTAGTAATTTCGCCTAGAATTAACAAACTTCATTAGCGACTCAAAGATTTTTCTCCAAATAAATATGGCATCGTTGTGAAGTCACTCTAAAGTATTGCTATAATTATTAATGCCCAAATGTTCCTAGCTATGCCTCAACTAATATAAAAATAACCAAATCTGTTAGAACTATTTTTCTTACTACAGCAGACCAGCGAATTCCTAATTAGTTAAGACATATCTGGGAACATTTAGACAATAATCATGGCACTTCACATTATTCTAGGTGAAATTTTCACAAATATAAAAAAACCTATTCAAGGTTATCCATCATCAATAATTATTCAATTTTGTTGTATACAGGGTAAGTCAAAAATGAGTACCGAGCTGTCTGAGGGTGATGGGACATTGAAAAATGCTTGAAGTTCTCAAAAAGTGCTTTACAATATTGCTACATTATATGAAGTCACTATCGATGTATCAAATGAAAGATAAAATTCTCTATTTTATTTGAATCCCTTTTTTGAAATGAATTGATTGTGACTTCATGAAATGTAGCAATATTTATCACAATTGTGAAGCATTTTTTGAGAGCTTCAATTTGAGCTATCGCAAAGGGAGGTTGTCATTTAAGATTATTTACGTGGGGTGGCTAGGGGTGAAAAGGAAAGTGGGAAAAGTTCATTTAGTACATAGATTTGGTTTCCACTACATATTGAAAAAACGGTTCAAAGGATTTTATTTTAACTCTGAGCGTTTGTGAGTTATGCCCATTGATAATTTTCAAATTGTCATCCTGTATATCATTCTCTAAATTGATGAAATCAATCAATTTCTCCACGTAACTCCTAAACAATGGAAGTCACCAAATTGAAATTTTTGGCATCAATTTTTGTTTTTATAATACATTGAAATACATCTATACATTTCTGATGCTATAAAGGGTGTTTTTAGAGGGTGAGTAGTAATGTTCTTGGGCGAACTTATTTTTAAAAATGTGTTCGATAAGGGAAAGGAAATAACATGAAAGAGATGTTCTTGCGAAAATACAAAAAATTTCACCAAATTCAAGATATTTCAGTTTGTGTACTCACATGATGACAGCAGATCAATTCATTGCGAGATTCATCGGTAATGATATTTTAGAAGACCTTTTCCAATTTTGGGAAGATGTATCTTCCTTAGAATGCATTGTGGCCATAAGTTTATTCATCAAACTATTCTTTTTTCAATGTTTCCTCACTCTCAGGAAGTCCGGTCCACGTTTTCGTCTCACCCTGTATATTTCATGATCAATTTGAATGACAAACTTGACGTTACATTTATTTGGAGGTATCTTTAAAAAAGACATGCAGCAACACAGCAAGTTCTGACGACCTGTCACAACTATCTTGCTCAAATCAATGAAAAACTAGTACGACCGTCTGGCACACCTGATTCCACCTCAATCGACCGCCGAGCGCTCGATAGGCAGATCTGACCACCAGCTGTTCTTTTCCACCTAGGTGCTGCAAGAGCTGCGCGACCCCAAGTTGATGCCGGGAGCCGAACGACTACTGCGCCACCTACACCAACACGGCGTCCCTATGGCCGTCGCGACGTCCTCCAGACGCGACCTCATGGAGATGAAGGTGAAACCGCACCGACGTCTCTTCGAACTCTTCGATCATGTCGTCTGCGGCAGCTCGGACGAGGAAGTGCGAGAAGGCAAGCCGGCCCCGGATATTTATCTCGTGTGCGCCTCCAGGTTCCCGAATCCACCCGAACCTGCCAAGGTCAGCACAATATCCGACGAATGATATGTGACAGATGACATTTGACAAATGATATGTGACATATGACATTCGACAAATGCATGTGACAGATGACATTTGATAAATGATATGTGACGGATGACATTTGACAAATGATATGTGACAGATGACATTTGACAAATGATATGTGACATATGACATTCGACAAATGCATGTGACAGATGACATTTGATAAATGATATGTGACGGATGACATTTGACAAATGATATGTGACAGATGACATTTGACAAATGATATGTGACAGATGGCATTTGACAAATGATATGTGACACATGCATGTGACAGATGACATTTGACAAATGACATTTGACAAATGATATGTGACAAATGCATGTGACAAATGATACGTGACGGATGACATTTGACAAATGATACGTGACAGATGACATTCGACAAATGCATGTGACAGATGACATTTGACAAATGATATGTGACAGATGACATTTGACAAATGATATGTGACAGATGGCATTTGACAAATGATATGTGACAAATGCATGTGACAGATGACATTTGACAAATGACATTTGACAAATGATACGTGACGGATGACATTTCACAAATGATACGTGACAGATGACATTCGACAAATGCATGTGACAGATGACATTTGACAAATGCATGTGACAGATGACATTTGATAAATGATATGTGACAGATGACATTTGATAAATGATATGTGACGGACGACATTTGACAAAGGGTATGTGACAAATGGCATATGACATTTGACAAATGATAGGTGACAGATGACATTTGACAGTGCATTGCTTCACAGTGTTTGGCCTTCGAGGACGCCGTGAATGGAGTCAGGTCGGCCCTAGGGGCGGGTATGCAGGTCGTCATGGTACCGGATCCGGATGTTCCGGAGGAACAAAGGAAACAAGCCACCTTGACGTTGAATTCCCTAGAGGAATTTAAACCGGAGCTTTTCGGTTTGCCACCTTTCCCCAGTGGGTGCTAACGATGGTTCGAATAGTTAGTTTTTCGTTTTCTTTTTTAGGTACAGGGTGAAATAGTTACAACTTTTGAGACTGAAATTGTCAAAAAAAAACTGTTGGTTGAGTACCCAGATTATGAATCATTCTGTATATGAATACCACAAAGAATTAATATTGAGTTCACGGTGACCTGAATTGTTTCACAATATTTAATATTGTTATTTTCTTCCGAATTATGTGCTTTGTTTTTAGTGTTATCGAAAATATAGGACTGAAGATAGTATGCAACCTTGTGTTTTATTCAAACAATAAACACAGCGTTTGACTACCGTGAAATTTCAATTTCTTCCAACGAATAATGGATTTTTTTCTCAACATAATCATGTCAGTGGAACTTGAACAATATGAATTGGTAGAGACAGGTGAAAAACGAAAAAAAAACATTTTTTTATCCCATACTTCTGATGAGATATCCAAACATCATTTATTTATTCATTCCAAATTTGAGACAAACTGGTGAAAAACCCATAGTAGCATCCACTAATAACATCAGATATTTTGTTAATCCAAGAAAGTAGTCATATGATTAGTCATTTGATTTGAGGAAATAATAATAATAATGAGTATATGCACGAAAATATATGTATACAGGGTGATACATTGGGAAATGGGTATACTGTGAGGATAGGTAGAGGTCGCCTAGCTGGTTCTGAAAAACCCCATACGATGGGTCTAGCCCCTTATATAATCGAGTTACAGAGTATGGCTCATAACTCGCGATCCACATTGTATATATTATTGGTTTTTACAACATAAACTCATTATCCTATATGCTACCGAATTCAGAATGAATGAAACTAATAATTCAGGTACGGACTTGAAAAAATTAAAGCAACTTCATCAGTACAATACATCTTTCGAAAATTCGTTTGCAGATATGAAAACAGCAGAAAAAAATATTCCTAAACAAATGTGTTTGGTACTTCCGCATGCCATTCTTGTACCTGTTAATTTGAGTCAAAATAATTTTTTTGATGAAATGGTGGCACGAAATTAAAAAAAATACCATTTTGTCTCTAAATGCTCTTCTTTCACTTTCAGTCAATCAAATTATTAACCATTTCATGATATCCCGAATTTTGGATCACAACCTTGATGTAAAATAAGTCGACAGGTCCTTATTTAGGAAAAAGTGCTATTTCAATAACCAATTACAAACACCCCGTATGTGTGAGGAAGATTGCATTTATTCATCATGCTACACTATACAAATGATAAAATAAGAAAATCACATTCCGATAAAGTATTTTTTTACGGAACACAAATTTTGTGGAAATGTAGATTATTTTTTTCATTATAGCTTCTTGCAATCATTTTATCATTTGTATAGTGTTGCATGTTGAATAAATACAATCTTCATCACTCATACGGGGTTATTGAAATAGCACTTTGTCCTAAATAAGGACATGTGGACTTATTTCACGTCAAGGTTGTGATCCAAAATTCAGGATATCATGAAATGGTAAGTGATTTGATTGATTGAGAGTGAGAGAATAGCATTTAGAGACGGAAAAAGTATTTTTTTGAGTTTCGTACCACCTTTTCATCGGAAAAAAATAATCTTGACTCAAATTAACAGGTACAAGAATGGCACACAGAAGTATCAAACTAATTTGTCTGGGAATATTTTTTCATACTCTTTTTATATCTACAAACGAATTTTCAAAATTTCGTCATACAGGGTGTTGTATTGAACTGATGGAGTTTCTTCAATTGTTTCAAGTCCGTACCTGGATTATTAGTTTCATCAATTTGGAATTTGGTAGCATACATGATAATGAGTTTATGTTGTGAGAATCAATGATATATACAATGTGGATCGCGAGTTATGAGCCATTGAAATAATAGGAGAAATAAATAAAACACTCTGTATCAAACTTATACAGGACGTTACACCAATCATATGGGGGTTTTTCAGAACCAGCTAGGCGACCTCTACCTACCCTTACAGTATTTCCATTTCCCAATGAATCACCCTGTAAAAGACAGATGAGACAAGAGGAAAAAAATAATTTCCTTGTTATGGGATTATTCAATTCACACATTCATCTGGTAGTTTCATACATACAAAACCCACACGCTATCACCCACTCATACATTCACGCATATAAAATATGATGAATGAATATAAGTTGAAAATGAGTATGAATTTAATATAGAGCACCCAATATTCTAGTAGTGATACAAAGGAGATTCTAAGTTATCAACAATGTTGCCAAGTGTTCTATATTTTCTATGTTCTTCGTATGACAAGTTTTTTAAGTGTTCTATAATTTCCGTGGTTTGGGGTACCTTCGGAAATTTGGCAACAGGGGGGCATGGTATGCATAACATCTATCATAGAGTGCAATTTACTAGTTATTTTGATGATTGATGGTAAAACCAACTCAAAAAAGTATACTTCATCTATATTATTGTACCTAGGAGGATGTTATTTTCGTCAATTATTGGCCCCCCCTGTTCATAATATGAATGCATGAATAGATGAGTCTAGTGTGTTTGTATGTGTGAATACAGTTTCTACCTGAATAGCGGTAAATGATTAAATAATGAATTTATTGCATCGGGGTCATACAAGCTATGAACACTCCTGAGAGTGGTATTTGAAATGGAGATATTTGGAATGAAAACAATTTTTCAAACAAAAGAGAATGTTTCATGTACTAGTAGCGAATGTCTGGAAAATCATTATAGCATGGTGGTAATATAAACAGTATATATATGAAGGAATATTGGATCACAACACAACTACTACAGTTCAGTAATCAAAGTGACTTGAAGTTGAAGGCAGCACAGAAGCAAAGGTGAGTTTTTAATTATTCTTATTTTAATGTTACCTGCTACCATTCCTAGATATTGATGAAAATAATTGCAAACGTTTGTTTCTCATTTCTCACCATCGACAATTATTCATTACAGATCATGAGTTCTAGCAAGAATAATTTTCCGTGAGTAATTGTTCCATTTTCAATGTAATATAAATCAAAAAATTATTTTATAGACATTTGAAAGAAGAGTATTGGGGGCCTATAATGGCAGATGAGTACGATGAAGAAGAGATTTTTTGAGTTCAAAAACTAAATAAAACTATACACCTGCCCCCAACTTTTCGATACGAAATTATGTTACTGTAGAGTCCTCCTCCTCCACCAGTACCACCACCACGTCAACAAAACGAACTAACAACATTCAATCCCCCGAGCCCCCCTAACAAAAAAATAAAAATTCAATAAAATAAAGGATACATTTTATATTGTGTTCGTTTTTTTTTTTGATGGATCTTTATGCTATGAATTCAATATCTCTTCTAGATAAAACAGATAAACCAGTTATCAAGCTGCATGATTTGATTGTGGGTGAACCACAAAAAATTTATTCGGTTAAATTAGTTCAGACAAGATTTGGTGAGACAGTCCTCTTGGAATTGGAGAAGAACGTGGTGTTCCTGCTACAAAGAGTCACTGACCAATACAAACCTAACATACCGTATTTCTTGGCGGAAAAGTACGCACTCATATTCAGAGGGATGAAAGACGTTGGAAAACCTCATCCTGCCGCATATTTTGAGATCATTGAATTGAAATAAATTGTAGAGGTGAGTTTTTTTTATAAATAATTTGTGATACATTATGGATGATTTTAAAGGAACATTATCAAGAATTGATAAAACGTTGAAACTAATCAAAAATAATTCCGTTGATAAAAATACAATCAAAGCAATCAATCAACATGTAAAAAAGTGTAATGAGGCTTTGAATAAATTAAAACTCAATTTAGGACAGAAAAATAAAATTATTTCAAAAATTGGCCAATTAAAACGATTAAAGTGTTTACTCAAGGTAAAAAGTAGAAATGTGCGTTCGAGGAAGGAGCGCAAGGTTTATTGGGAAGATGTTCAGTCTTGTTTCAATAGAAGAATAAAGACGGGTGTCATCATCAATGTGAAGCATAAAGAAATAAAAGCGTTTTTTGCCGACGGATTTCCTCATCATTTGATCGTTTCACAAAATCACCCCAAAAAATAGTATTCACTTTTAGAGTTGGCATTTCCTTTAGAATTTTGTTGATAACTTTCTTGAACAGATGAAATCCGTCGGCAAAAAACGCTTTTATTTCTTTATGCTTCACATTGATGATGACACCCGTCTTTATTCTTCTATTGAAACAAGACTGAACATCTTCCCAATAAACCTTGCGCTCCTTCCTCGAACGCAAATTTCCACTTTTTACCTTGAGTAAACACTTTAATCGTTTTAATTGGCCAATTTTTGAAATAATTTTATTTTTCTGTCCTAAATTGAGTTTTAATTTATTCAAAGCCTCATTACACTTTTTTACATGTTGATTGATTGCTTTGATTGTATTTTTATCAACGGAATTATTTTTGATTAGTTTCAACGTTTTATCAATTCTTGATAATGTTCCTTTAAAATCATCCATAATGTATCACAAATTATTTATAAAAAAAACTCACCTCTACAATTTATTTCAATTCAATGATCTCAAAATATGCGGCAGGATGAGGTTTTCCAACGTCTTTCATCCCTCTGAATATGAGTGCGTACTTTTCCGCCAAGAAATACGGTATGTTAGGTTTGTATTGGTCAGTGACTCTTTGTAGCAGGAACACCACGTTCTTCTCCAATTCCAAGAGGACTGTCTCACCAAATCTTGTCTGAACTAATTTAACCGAATAAATTTTTTGTGGTTCACCCACAATCAAATCATGCAGCTTGATAACTGGTTTATCTGTTTTATCTAGAAGAGATATTGAATTCATAGCATAAAGATCCATCAAAAAAAAAACGAACACAATATAAAATGTATCCTTTATTTTATTGAATTTTTATTTTTTTGTTAGGGGGCTCGGGGGATTGAATGTTGTTAGTTCGTTTTGTTGACGTGGTGGTGGTACTGGTGGAGGAGGAGGACTCTACAGTAACATAATTTCGTATCGAAAAGTTGGGGGCAGGTGTATAGTTTTATTTAGTTTTTGAACTCAAAAAATCTCTTCTTCATCGTACTCATCTGCCATTATAGGCCCCCAATACTCTTCTTTCAAATGTCTATAAAATATTTTTTTGATTTATATTACATTGAAAATAGAACAATTACTCACGGAAAATTATTCTTGCTAGAACTCATGATCTGTAATGAATAATTGTCGATGGTGAGAAATGAGAAACAAACATTTGCAATTATTTTCATCAATATCTAGGAATGGTAGCAGGTAACATTAAAATAAGAATAATTAAAAACTCACCTTTGCTTCTGTGCTGCCTTCAACTTCAAGTCACTTTGATTACTGAACTGTAGTAGTTGTGTTGTGATCCAATATTCCTTCATATATATACTGTTTATATTACCACCATGCTATAATGATTTTCTAGACATTCGCTACTAGTACATGAAACATTCTCTTTTGTTTGAAAAATTATTTTCATTCCAAATATCTCCATTTCAAATACCACTCTCAGGAGTGTTCATAGCTTGTATGACCCCGATGCAATAAATTCATTATTTAATCATTTACCGCTATTCAGGTAGAAACTGTATTCACACATACAAACACACTAGACTCATCTATTCATGCATTCATATTATGAACAGGAGGGGCCAATAATTGACGAAAATAACATCCTCCTAGGTACAATAATATAGATGAAGTATACTTTTTTGAGTTGGTTTTACCATCAATCATCAAAAGAACTAGTTAATTGCATGTTATGCATACCATGCCCCCCTGTTGCCAAATTTCCGAAGGTACCCCAAACCACGGAAATTATAGAACACTTAAAAAACTTGTCATACGAAGAACATAGAAAATATAGAACACTTGGCAACATTGTTGATAACTTAGAATCCCCTTTGTATCACTACTTATTCTTGGTATATCTAGAAAAATAAAATCAAAAATAGGTGACAAACATATGCAAAATAATCATTCCCAACGCATATAACACCCATTGACCATATATTTCACATTTCTGTCGAAAGAATATGAGGTTAGGAATAATATATCTAGTTTATTACAATTTTTATTGAAAGAATAACACATTCTAGAGACAGGTGAATTTCTGCCAATGTTCATATTGTAACTGGAATTGGTTATCAACTGTCTATTTCTAGTGAGTGTCTAAGAAACACAATACAAAATCATAAACACGAGTTTGGAGAATCGTTACAATTAGACAAAATTTTGTACAAGAATCATAAATTCGTTATTATTCGTCATTGTTCTAAAAGTTTAATATTCCTAATTTCAGCAAATATTCAATTTGTTACGTTTGCAATATTCATCGAACATATTCTGATCTTCCAGGATTTTCGAATAGTCTCTTATCGTCAAAACTTTTCGAAAATATTTCCAAAATGTCAGAATATAACATTATCTTAGAATGCTGAAAATCGCAGTTGATATCGATGATAAAAACTGAAAGGACCAAGATTTTTGAACAATCTCAAAAATATAAGATTCCATGGGTATCGACGTCAATATTATTATTATTTTTTCAATTATCGAAGAGAAAATCATTGAAATAATTTTCAATAAAGACGAAATCTCTGATTCTCTAAGTTTACGAATTCAATACTGAAGTCATGCTAATAATATTCATTAATATGGTAAAATAATAAAACTGAGAGTAGAGAGGACCAAAATATGTCGATTGATCGCAACATCGCTCATACAAATGTTGATGGTTAAAAAGATACAGTGCGTTCAAAGTTAAAATTTTATTTGCAAATTTCTTAATAGCTTCGATAGTTTTTATGATATCGGTTTCACTGACACTACAAAACTAACTATTTGCTTACTGACAGCAAACTTCTTGTTTTTTCTTGATAAAATTATTTAAGTTTATTTGTGACTTCAATACTTGAAATCGGGTTTTTCGACTTCTTCCAGGAATACTTTTCTATTCAAAAGACAACGCAGTTTTAAAATGTTTGATCGAAAATGTTGATTTTTGACGGACAAAAAAGTTATGCGTATGCCCTCTAAGTACTACGTTAATACCGATAAAATATTCTTGTGTGTCGTCCTGAAAACCCCCAATGTTTCAAATTTTCAACCGATATCATGAAAACTATCGAAGCTATCAAGAAATTTGCAAATGAAATTTTAACTTTGAACGCACTGTATCTTTTTAACAACAACATTTGTATAAGCGATGTTGCGCTCAATCGTCATATTTTGGTCCTCTCTACTCTCAGTTTCATTTTTCACCATATCAATGAAACACCCTGTATATTTATTGATAGTTCTGACAGATTTACTTCTTTCAATACCATTATAGACCAGGGTAGAAGCCTTTAAAAATAATGAAAAGTGAAAAAAAATCATAATAGAATGAAACCCATTAGAAAAGGAGGGAAATATGATAAAAATGAAAGGAAAAATAAATTACGGGCGATCTGAGGTTGGGAAGGGGATGGGGGTGAGTTTTTAAGGGTAAAAAACGGTTTTTCCCGATTCCCGGCAAAACTAAGAGTCCTATCGAAAAAAGTCAAATGGAAAAGTTGTAGATAATAAAAAGATCTAAAACTTTTGTATCCACACTTTTTTCACATAACCTCAAAATTTATGTGAAAAATTCAAAAAACCAAATTTTTGGTTTTTCATTTTTATCTTTCACAAAAATTTTTATTTTTCAACGAAATTTTGTGAAAACTTACCTTTTTATGTCCCAAATACGCTGTAATTTATTCAATTGAAAATATTTATTTTTTCACCTTATTTTGAATTAATATCGAAAAAACAGCCTAATTTTCAATCGAAAATTCACCCGTCAAAATATCAGCTTTTTGTGGTTTGGTGTGGTTTCTGTTCGTTGGAATCTCTACTTTCCGATGGTGAAAAAAAAAATATATGTTACTATGGTAAATCTTCTCAGAAAATGCAAACTGTTACATCCAGTTTCACAGCTGCAGCAAATTGTTTTGAGCAATATTTCCGGAATTAATTCTTTTTGTGTAAATTTGGGCATAATTCCACGTTGAAATTGCTTCCAGCCCCAATCTGTTGCTGATAGTTCGTTACCCAACCAAGTTTGAAGCTGATAATATGCCCTGTAACAATGTTGTTCTGCTGCTCCTTCTGTAGGTGGGAGGTTTGCCAAAACGAAAGATGATTTAATTTTTGCGTTTTCTGAGAAGATTTACCATAGTAACATATATTTTTTTACCATCGGAAAGTAGAAATTCCAACGAACAGAAACCACACCAACTTTTTGAAAAAAGCTGATATTTTGACGGGTGAATTTTCGATTGAAAATTAGGGTGTTTTTTCGATATTAATTCAAAATAAGGTGAAAAAATGAATATTTTCAATTGAATAAATTACAGCGTATTTGAGACATAAAAAGGTAAGTTTTCACAAAATTTCGTTGAAAAAAAAAATTTTGTAAAAGATAAAAATAAAAAACCAAAAACTTGGTTTTTTGAATTTTTCACATAAATTTTGAGGTAATGTGAAAAAAGTGTGGATACAAAAGTTTTAGATCTTTTTATTATCTACAACTTTTCCATTTGACTTTTTTCGATAGGACTCTTAGTTTTGCCGGGAATCGGGAAAAACCGTTTTTTACCCTTAAAAACTCACCCCCATCCCCTTCCCAACCTCAGATCGCCCGTAATTTATTTTTCCTTTCATTTTTATCATATTTCCCTCCTTTTCTAATGGGTTTCATTCTATTATAATTTTTTTTGGTTTGAAAAATTATCGACCCTGGACTATTAGTACAAAATGAAAAGTATCTAGCTAAACACTGAACTTCTGATTTGTTGAGATACAGCTTGGAACATTTAGGCATCAATATTATGACAACACTTCACATTGACTTCGCAACGATGCCAAATTTATTTGGAGAGAAATTGTTAATCCGCTATTGAATTCGGAATTCGAAACGGTTATCCAAAGTCATTAGTTATCCAATGGTGGTATATACAGGGTGAATCGCCTCACCTTTATGCAAAGCTAACGGAGATATCAAGTTGAAATTTTTGTGGTAGCTACAGCTCAATGCGATCTATTTTCAATACGCTGTTACTTCTGGTCAAATCGGAAGTGATATTAATTTCAATCTTTTGAATGAAACACTCTGTTATTGAATTTACAAATTCTACGTAGAATTCTGGACCTTTTGCATTTTGAATCGTTCCTCTATCGTGATTTGTTTTAGAGATATTTATTTTTTTTTTAAATTTCGACAGATGAGCTGACTGACTAAAATGTCTGTATCATCTAACAATTTTCATGATGAAAACTTCAATATCGGTATACACATCAATAAAAAAGTATCCTAATAGGTGCCCCTAACAGTGTTGAAAAATATTCAACAGTATGTTCGATATTTCAGTTTACTTTTTGGAAATTTCATATGCTAATAACTTACTAAGCATACCTTATTACTAAAATGGGTAGGAGTGCTTTAGATGGTTCAAAATTTCATATTTGTCAAATATTATGATCACTGTTGATTTTTTATAAATCGAAACCATTTTCTGAAACAATTCGAATGATAAACTTGACTTAACTTTCTGACAAGCAGCAACTCCGCACTCTCTGGCGAGATGTAATAACTATCTTGCCTAAATATATAGATAATTACTTGTACAGAAGTGTCACACCATTGTTTTCAGTTTCAGGCAGTGTTGTTTCTATTCTAACTGGAATAACAATGTATTTTCAAAACTTCGTCAAGATGTCATTTTGTTGACAACGAAGATAATAAGGACAAATCATAGCATCATACACGACTTGGTGAGACATTTTACGAAATTTAGAGGATATTCACCCCTAGATCACAAAGTCAGTGCCACAGGAGCGAAACATTGGATCAGAAAGTTTCCTTTATGTCTCAACACCCTGTAGACTAACTAACACACAAAAATACTCACTCATCAAGTTCCTCCTCCGAAAACGACATTCCGCTCGATCTAAGGCTGCTACGTAGAAGAAGAAGAAGAGAAAAAATCACTGACAATAACCCGAAAAGTTCCTGAGAAGATTCGAAAGGTGGTCGAGTCGACTGAGAGAACAGGCAAAGGAACTAAAAAGGGCGGCGTCCCTTCACTGTATACGATCGAACGGCCCGAAGTGGGTCGCGCGCCACTATTCGATAGCAGGAAAATAGCAGGAATCGCAGGACGGAATGCGTGTTAGATACCCTTACAAGACACCCTACTTGGGAATGTATATTGTGGTTATGAAGGGTGTTCCTTGATCAACGCAAGACAAATTGAGGTGGGAGCCTACACAAAATCGTTTTTGTTTACGTAATTCTTCTTCATAAATCTTCTTAAACGCAGAAAGAAAGAAGAAAGAAAGAAATATATTTATTCATCTTTTAAAGTAGTACAAAAAATGTTTTAACAGAAACGGAAGTCAATACACAGATGCATCTAGAAGAAATAGAGTTCAAGAGGGGTGCAAAGCTAGTTCGCCTCCTCGTGGTGCACCCTGGGTAACGCTAAATGAACTAGCAAAGAACTGGCGGTCAGACAAACCAAGAAGGTTCTCCTGACCACACGAGAGACAAACACATCACAGATGAATGTCCTAGAATAGCCCGAGGGGACATCCGAAGATTTCCTGATCAATTACATATAAACTCTTTAGATGTATATTTATAAAACAAATTAATGTGTCTTTGTGCCATACGCTAAATAAATAAATAAGAGTTCAAGAAAATTAGGAGTTTTTAAAATACGAAAACTTTTATGTGCGATTTTTCTTTTTTTTATTTTTACGATTTATCCTAATTGGCAGAAATATAAGGAAAAATTCAAACGTTTCATCGAAACTAGACGAAATAAATTGTATTCAGGATCAATCTTGGTCGAAATATCGAAGAAACCCAAATATCAAATAGTCGACGTTTCGAAACTTCATTGTTTCATCTTCAGAACTCTTTTACATTTCTTGAATATTCTGAACTGATTTTTTTGAACAAAAATGTTTGTTTCCTCAATCGTTGAATTCTTTTATTTTTCTTGAATTTTCTTGGTTCAAATGGAAGCTGTAATATTGAGAAATTGCGACATGTATCATTCACGCCACACGACAAATACACACTCGAAGCGCCTCAGCGGAATGCTTGCACCAGGCATAATATGACATATATCTCTATGGAAAAATTTGAGAAGACTCTTGAAATATATAACAATAAACTCAGAAAGATTCGTTTTAATTTGATATTTCCATCCTTCCCAAAGAAATCCTCGAAAAATTTCTCCTCCCTTATATAAAAAAACACAATTCTTAGTCTTTGGTTTGTAAGTTTTTCATTGAATCATGAAGTACACAGAATAGGGATATTTATGGAAAAACACATGTGCGAATAGCCTCCATGATTTTGGGTAGAATTTCCAATGACTATTTTGCATAAATGTGGCTGAATTGAATCTCCTCCTTCAATGCACGCGTTGACATTGAACTTGAATTCAAATGACCCAATAAAGATGAATCTAATGTTGTTAAATCACAAGATCAAGGGGGCCAATTAGAATCACCGAAACGAGAGAGTACACGACCTTCCATTAATTGGAATTTTTCACGTGTTGTATGACATGTACGATCTGGTTGAAAAAACATAAAGACCACATCAATAACATCCATATTCTGCAAAAAGAACTGTCACACCAGTTACAGTCACTACTTGACAAGACTTGACTCATTTTCAAAAAGTATAGTCGAATTATGTGTCCGGCCCAAAATCAACACCAAATTCATACATTTTTCAATAATCAAAAGTGATTTCTCTGAACCCCTTGAGAGCCATCAAGGTGAAATAGTTTTTCGTCGCTTAAGATGATTTCGTTCGAATAATCATTGATAGTCAATAATCCAATCTGCAAACTCTCTCCGCTGTCATTAGGCTCCAGTTGTTAATTGGATTTTGTGAGTATCACAGATCTTTGGTGAGTATACAGGGTGGGGCACCACATACGACACGGTCTCTGTAAACCAAACCATTGAATATTTCGGAAATTCATTCTTTTCATCATTTGTATATTCATTGAGGCTGCAAGAGGAAATTATTTTGGAGTATACAGGGTGGCTCATAAAAGTGTGACATATCAAAGTTATGTTTTTTTGAATGGAACACCCAGTATTTTGTTGCAGTTTTGGATAGTTCAGGGAAAAATAATACGATTTCATGAAGGGGACCATGTACCTAACTATAACCGTTTTCGAGTTATCGTTTTCTTTTTGAAAATGCAGGGTACAATTGGAGACTGAATAACATCGAAATGTATAGAAAGCATCCCTTCCAATTCTGACCAAGCATTAAAGAGGTTTCAGGCTATTGATTCCGATAGAACCAGTTTTCCAATCTTATACAGGACGTTCAGAATTCATTATCACTTTTTCATAATTTCAAACGCAGATAACTTCATTATTTCAAATAGAACACCCTGTATTTTTTCATTCTGAACAAAACAGAATTTGATTATCTTTCATTTTATATTGGGGTTCCCTATACCTAGCTTGAATAGTTTTGAAGATATTGGCATTTTCAAATAGAAGTTATCAATGCGTTCTTTGAATCGAGAGAGCTGTGAAACGACATTTATTTGATTTGCTAACAGAATTCTCATTGACAGTTATAATACTTCACTTCATCGAACTTTTACTGGTCACTGAAATGAAGTTTTTATTTAGATCCATATTCCGACAGTAGTTCATTTAACAGACAATTTTTTTATTATTCAACTGAATATGAGATACAAATGTATTCAATTCAAACTAGGTGCTCGAAATGATGACTACAAAGAGCTAATCTGGAAACTGCCTAACATTTAATAACATTTGAGGCGACACTCTTCGAAAAGCAGCCCTTATTCTCTCCTTCATATTTTCCAGTGTGGTTGAAGGAGTGTCGTCAATCTCATTTTTCAAATATTCCCATGAAAAAAATAAAGGCAAGTCAAATCTGGCGATCTCGATGACCAATTTCGTGGTCCTCCCTTACCAATCCACCTTTGCGGAAAGCACATATTCAAAAACTGTCGGACAGTTAATTCGAAATGAATATGGATTCGAATAACAGTAAAATGTTCGATCAAGTGAAGTACAATAACTGTCAATGAGAATTCTGTTACCAAATCAAATAAATGTCGTTTCACAGCTCTCTCGATTCAAAGAATGCATTGAAATGATGACTACTATTTGAAAATGCCAATATCTTGAAAACTATTCAAGCTAGGTATAGGGAACCTCAATATAAAATGAAAGATAATCAAATTTTGTATTGTTCAGAATGAAAAAATACAGGGTGCTCTATTTAAAATAACGAAGTTATCTGCGTTTGAAATTATAAAAAAGTGGCAATAAATTTTGAAGGTCCTGTATAATATTGGAAAAAGGGTTCTATCGGAATCAATAGCCTGAAACCTCTCTAATGCTTGTTCAGAATTGGAAGGGATGGTTTCCATACATTTCGATGTTATTCAGTTTCCAATTGTACCTAGCATTTTTAAAAACACAACAATAACTCGAAAACGGTTATAGTTAGGTACATAGTACCTTCAGGAAATCATATTATTCTCCCCTGAACTATCCAAAACTGCAACAAAATACCGGGTGTTCCATTTGAAAAAACACAACTTTGATATGTCACACTTTTATGAGCCACCCTGTATACTCCAAAATAATTTCCTCTTGCAGCATCAATGAATATACAGATAATGAAAAGAAAAAATTTCTGAAATATTCGATGGTTTGGTTTACAGAGAACGTGTCGTATGTGGTGCTCCACCCTGTATACTTAGAGAGCTCTTTGAAATTTGCTATTCTTGTCCACGATACCCAATTGATGTTACTGGATTGTCTTCGACGCTCTCATGCACTGCTCCGATATTGATATTGAAGGTCTCAAAATCGGAAAGACAAATTGAATATTTGGGAATATATCTTGACATGCACATGTAGTGGAATATACATATAAACTATGTTTGCAGAAAAATTAGATCCCTGCTATCAAAATTCAAATATTTAAGTGAATTACTGACAATTCCACAATTGAAAATCAAGTATTATTCCCTAATTGAAAGCCACTTGAGATACGACCTGGTCGCTTGGGGAAGTGCCTTGAAAAGTCATCTATATCCACTTTAAATACAGCAGAAACGTCACCTCAAAATTATATATAAAAAACAAGATCATTCTCAACCAATTAACTTCTTATACAATCCGAGGTGATGGATATAGCTACGCCAACTATACTACTTCGCAGCTGTTAACAGATATCATGAAACAAAAAAATTCAGATATTACCAACATTTCTTCAACACACAATCTCGGCAGACTATTTTTAATTATTTTTCAAAAAATGTTTTTTAATTAAATGTTGCAACATCAGGATAATAAAAAAAATTTGTCCTGACTGAAAGTATAAAACGTATAGAATGTGCAGCCGTTCGGTTGTCTACTATTTACCTGGGCGAACTACTGGGTTGTCAGGTATATCGATGCCAGTTACTTTCACTGGATTGGATAATTAAAAAAAATTTATATCATCATGAGCGCTGTTTAATTGCGAACCCGTTTATACAGGCTTGACTGCGAAAATTCCGGTCCTATTAGGGGTTTGCGAATTTTAAAGATTTTAATTTCAACGCGCGTGGAAGTGTGTGACAAAGAGATCCGAGGTAAGTATACTGTGTAATAATAAAAGACTCAACATCGCCGTCGCTTGTGATTGACATTGTCGAAATGGAAGCAAATGAGGAAGAATCTAAAGAATCAGACGAATTCGAGAGTCAAAATGATACTTCTGATGAATCAGATATTGAATATTTATTAGAATTTATTTTTCATTGATATTATTTTTGTATTTATACTGTTTTTTAATAAAATTTCAAATCGTAATACAAGATGTCTAGTCTATCTTTTTTGTTATTTCTTAATTCGAATTTTCGGCTGTCCACTTTGTTTCTATTTCCAGAAAGAGCAAAAAAATGTCAAATTAAGTAATTGATATTTTTATTGTCTATTATAGATTATAGATATATATTATTATGGTTATAACGCAATATAATGGTATTATATTGTTTTATATACAGGGTGTTTCACAGTGGATGGAACATTAGAAGTATCTGGAGAACAGAAAGACAGATCATTTCGAAAATTTGTGAGCGTGGATAATCAAACTTGCTCTATCCGTCTAAAATATTTTCATCAATACAGTATTGCCGCTTGTATCAGAAAGTAGTAGCTACTTTGTTATTTTGAATGGAACACCTCGTATATTATATCTTTTTTGGAATCCTCATGAGATTCCTCACAGCTTCCCCACATAATTCCCTATACCTATCTGTGACGATTTCCGAGATAAAAATTATTTTGTCAAATTTTTGTGTAAAACCTGACCATTGAAAAATAAAAAATTTTTCCCAATGCGAATTCACAGAATATTGCAATTTGGGTTATAACTGCATAAGACCATCAAGTATTCTGTCGATGAACTGGATCTCAGTTTCAGCATACAGGGAGGCTCAGAAGTGAGTGTCATTCAGGCACTCATGAAAATGACTGCAACTCCGTTTTTTTAAATGGAACACCCTGTATATTATCACCTATTCGAAAAGCTATAACATTTTCCATTCTAATTGAGTATACTTTTCCTATACCTATCTCGTACAGTTTTTTAGTTATGCTCACTTATGTTATGAATTCGTTTACCAATAATTTTAAACGGGAACCTATGGCAAGTGACAGCTCGTTTGAAAGGTATTGAAAATACCTATTCAGTCATACAAATTTTTTTCGGGTTTCGGCTGATTCTGATTGATAAATTGAAGAAATACGAAAATTATAGTTTCGCATTCAATTAATAAAGATTTAAGAACCAGTTCTTATAATAAGTGTTCAAAATGTGCTCCATCTACTTCCTGGCAGTAATGCATCCTACTGCTAAACTCTTGTCGAACTCGTCCCAGTGTGTCAGCGGAAATTGCCCTACATTCTTCAACAATTCGTTGTTTCAGAATGGCAATACTGTCAGGTGCTGTAGCTTAAACCTTAGGTTTCAAGTATCCCCATCGAAAGGAATCTAATGGTGTAAGGTCCGGTGACCGAGCTGGCCATTCGATCGAACCTCGTCGTCCAATCCATCTACCACGATATTCTTCATCTAGGTAACGTCTTACTGCACCGTAATAGTGCGCAGGAGCACCATCTTGTTGAAACGTTATTTCCAAGTTGTCGAATTCATCTGGATTATCTTCCTGTCAACCTTTTTGGCAATTAACCAGAGGCGTACTTTAAAATCTTTATTAATTGAATGCGAAACTATAATTTTCGTATTTCTTCAATTTATCAATCAAAATCAGCCGAAACCCGAATAAAATTGGTATGACTGAATAGGTATTTTCAATACCTTTCAAACGAGTTGTCACTTGCCATAGGGTCTCATTTAAAATTATTGGTGACAGTGGCCTTGTGACGTTATTTATGACTATTACGTCACCTGTTATGACCAGTTGAGAAGCCTACATCCGTTTATCTCCACCCTTCAAATTTCATTATTATAAGTATACCCGTTCAAAAGATACGAGGGGGGGAGGGGACTTTTGACTAGCACTGTATATTTAATTATTATTTAATTAATTAATTATTTTTTCTTGCTACTGAAATATCAGTTGCTCCAAAATAACACGCACTGTTTACTATATGAAGGGTAGTAGAGGTACCTCCACCCTCCATAGTTTACACACCGAGCATGCGCACTTTCTACTATTCAGTGTCCCATCACAAGCGACTGCGATGTTGGGTCCTTTATTACTACACAGTATACTTACCTCGGATCTCTTTGTCACACACTTCCACGCGCGTTGAAATTAAAATCTTTAAAATTCGCAAACCCCTAATAGGACCGGAATTTTCGCAGACAACCCTATATCAACGTGTTCGCAATTAAACAGCGCTTATGATGATATACATTTTTTTTAATTATCCAATACAGTGAAAGTAACTGGCATCGATATACCTGTGTTTACCTGACAACCCAGTATTTCGCCCAGGTAAATAGTAGACAACCGAACGGCTGCACATTCTATACGTTTTATACTTTCAGTCATTATCCTGATGTTGCAACATTTAATTGAAAATCATTTTTTGAAAAATAATTAAAAATAGTCTGCCTAGGATTTTTTAAGCGAACCCATTTTTAATATGTTTTCTAATATACTGAATTCATGATAAAATATATTTCGTTCTATTGTCAGCTCGGTGAAGGTCGATTTAGGTTCGGATCTTCTACTACAACTAATACCGCTAGCATATCATAGACATATCAAAGACACCAATGGTCCAAACAAATTGAAAAAAAAAACTTAAATCCCATATTCTTGAAGTGGGACGAGAATATCCAGCAAACTTAATGGATAATACCAACATAAACATTTGAGGGGATGATTCCTCATCGAAAAAAAGATTGGATCTTTCATGTAAAGAAACTTCATTGGAGCATCCCATGTTAAGATACAGCCCCTTGAAGGGGGTACACAAAATTTGTTCAACAATTTTTTTCACAATCATTAAAAAAGTTACAGTTTTGAAATTAACCTGACATTTTCTACTACTAAAAAGACACTTAGCCAGTAATTTATTCAGTTTGCCCCGTGTCTGTAAGGTGTGGAAAATGCAAACCCTCAAATACATTTTCAATGTAACTTTTCGTCTTATTATTTGTTTACCATTTGAAAATTTATTTCCGATAGCATGTTTCATTCTAAACAAAAAATGTTTCTTGAATTTTTTGCCCAAAATGAACCATTTCGCAGCAAAAAATTACTTTACTACCTGCATTAAATGATTGAAGGGAAATCAACAAAACTAATTTATTGATAACAAACCATAAAAATGTAGAAATCATAGTAAATGTTCGATATGTCTACCTTCAGACATTACGCATGCGTCTAGACGTCTTCGCATTGAGCCACGTATTCGCTCAAATAAAGGGGCTGTATCTCAACCTATCTTTTTTTCGGGAATCACCTATTCAATTTTTTTACAATTATTCAGTTAAACCATATATATGCAAATCACAATCATCATTTTATCGTGAAACATTGTTCTCAAATGATATGCCATTCATATCCCTACTGAGAAATCCAATTGTCAATCAACGAGTCTGCAGCATCAAAACCTTGATTTTATGGATGTGGCCCCAGTCGATAGACGTCATTGGTCATCCGACGCGTTCTCGGCCCTCTTTGAACTCGTTGTACCATTTCTATGTACCATAGCTTGATCACTGAATGCCTTACGCAACATTTTCAACGCACAAGACTATGTACACAAGTACTTTGCTAAACAAAATTACCCATTGTAATTAAAAAAATCACTTTTGTTTGATCACAAAAACATAGATAACTCAGAGATAATTCAACCTTTTGATAAACAGACGCTTGACAGTCCTACCAACCTAGGAAAAAAATAACTGCCTTCCTAATGCCTGAAAATTTCATATGACAATTCCAACTGACTTTTCGATCACATTGGTATATTTCAATTCCGTAGTGCGATTCTTTGTTTACTCAGTTATTCTAATGAACGACACAATTTGAATTTCCACCGATATTTATTTGCTCCTAATCTCAAATTTCATATACAGTCTGTTGCAGGTTCAAATAACGAAATCATCAGATGACTATAAATAAACTTAGTAAATCGACGTAGTATTGTTGTTTGCTAGTAATGAAAACTTTTGTAGGACCAACTCGTTGAGTAATCATTCGAAAAATTAGGCTGTCTGGAATACGTTGTTGATGTGTAGAATTCATGATTTCCTGTATTGCTCCTTTCAGTTCGCCTTCATATCATAGTGGATCCTAATCAACAAAAATAACAATAAAAAACAAATATCGATTAATTGCCAAGTAAAATCAAACTCACCAACTTTTCCCATACTGGACATTCCCATTCCGCCCATCCCCATAGTTTTCATGCTTCCCATTCCCATACTCCTCATTCCTCCCATTCTCATTCCACCCATGCCCCCCATGCCCATGCCTCCCATGCCCATTCCTCCCATGCCCATGCCTCCCATGCCCATACCCCCCATGCCCATACCCCCCATGCCCATACCTCCCATTCCCATGCCTCCCATTTTTCCACTGATCATTTGGCTTTTTCCCAACACAAAAAATGTCGCGAGAATGAAGAAGCAAACCGAAAACTTTGTTGACATGTTGGCTGGTTGATTCTTCGATTGAAATAACTTCGATAATGATGTAGACTGCTTAGGTTTGGGTGAATTTATACCGAGCGAGTCTTTGTACAGGATATTTGGGTTTATTTGGTATTCGTTATGGTGATTTTGTATGAATGTTGAAACTACGTCGTTGTTCTGCATTCGAGATTTTCTTTCTCACCTGTTTGTGTTTCTAGTCGAATGGAATTCTGATAATTTGAAGTCAATACAGGGTGTTCTATTGAGAATCGGAAATAAGTCCACACCATGTAGAGTTATTCCGGGTAATTTTGAATATACCATATAATATGAGGCAGAGTTGTGACTCACAATACAAAATACGTATGAAACACTTTGTAGTTGATTAATTTTTCAAGAAAGTTTTTGTTTCCTATTTGAAATACTTTACTTCAATATCATGTAATATTATATGATACAGGGTGAATTCATTGGGAAATGGGCATACTGTAAGGTTAGGTAGAGGTCGCCTAGCTAGTTCTGAAAAACCTCCATATGATGGGTCTAGCACCCTGTATAAGCAAAATACAGAGTGTATTTCTTCTATTTCTTCAATGGCTGATAACTGACAATCCGCATTGAATATTTTATTAATTTTCGCAACATAAACTCATTACCCTGTATGCTATCGGTTACCGAATGAATGAAATTAATAATCCAGGTACTTAAAAAATATAAGGAATTTCATAAGTTCAATACAACACCCTGTATAACGAAATTTCGAGAATTAGTTTGCAGATATGAAAAGAGAAGAAAAAAATATTCCTCAACAAATGTGGTAATTCCGCATGCCATTCTTTTACCTGTTGATTTGAGTCAAAATAATTTTTTTAGAAGAAGAGGTGGTATAAAATTTAAAAGAATAGTATATGTTGTGAGAATGGATGAAATATACAATGCGGATCGTAAGTTATGAGCCATTGAAAAAATAGGAGAAATACATAAAACACTCTGTATCTCGGTTATACAGGGGGGCTAGGCCCATCGTATGGGGTTTTTCAGAACCAGTTAGGCGACCTCTACCTACCCTTACAGTATGGCCATTTCCTGATGAATCACCCTGTATAAAATACGTTTTTACTTGAAGTACCACTTCCACTATTTCAATTAATTGTGTTGTGAATTGTATGTGAAATCAATATTTAATTACTGAAACATTAACTCAAAAAGTTCATACGAAATCTGAGGTTGAAGGAAAAGTTTGCTACTGTTTTTATGTTGGTTATTTTGTTAGTAGGTTTGTTTCAATACCTAGCTCTCAAAGGGCTTGTTGTGTATAATGAATAAAAATGTCAGTAATTCCATTTGAAAGTATTTTATTTCAATAAGGTATTATTAAAATACAAAAAGCTAAGGTATTTTGTATTTGTAATGTCCTATCATATTGGAAATGTCTGATCTAGTTATTCACTTTCAGTTGATGCATTAACATTTCCACACTGCACCAGATTTCTGAGAAATTGGTCCAGGAACTATTTTCATTATTCAAGTGAAAAGGTAGCATTTGGACGAAGAAGAATCAATATTTTAAATTTGCCCATGAAAGAGGATCTCGAAATATTTTTTTTCGTCTCAAAGGACATCAGTGGTGTAGTATTTTCATGTCCAAAAATATTCAATACAATACCTGTACGGATGCCATTTGTACAGAAAGTAAAAAAAATTTATATATTCATAAATGCACTTTGATGCATAGAACAAGTAAATCAAATTTCATGAGGATATCTATATTATCATCCTAAATATTAAAAAATGATTCTCCATTATATTTCGCAACAGTTATCAATGAATTAAATCATTGAGTTATGTGGGAAAGTGAAATATACACAGATTGGTTCAGATTCTGGAAAATCGAAAATGCAGGAAGTCTTCATGAAGACTCAAGAAGAATTTTGGTTTGTCCAAACCTGGTTTTTCTGAGAACCCACCTATATGATATATTCAGAATCACGTGGGTGAACTATACATGGTGTTAATTTGTTTCTGTTTCCCAAATGCCATTGACATGAAATTTCCGATATTCACTATTTGAAATGAAACATCTAGTATATCATTACATTTTTGAAATTAACGTAATATTTCAGAGGAGTTTCTACTGGATCTCTAACATTTTTGGTATTGAATTTATAGAAATGAAAATGATGCTAATATAAATGATGGCCATGGAAGTGCAATTTCAAATTTCACAACTTATACATTGTGGTCGGAAATATTTGGTTATTTGGAGATTTTATTTTTCAACTTTTATAGACTTTTCTAATTTACCTAATTTCAACTAAGGAATTCAACAAAAGTTCTTTCAGTAAAGTCATAACAACTTTATATTCTTGAGTTGTTCATGGAGTCTGCAATAATATTATTGTACTTTTGCCCTATTTGTAAAACTAATAACTCTATATTAGAAGGAACTTGCTCATTTCGAACAAAATACAATCCTGCGTTCAAGTTATTAATGAAATACGATTCGTCTGATTTATAGAAAGGGACCTTAAAATTTTTCAAAACTTCTAATATGCAATATATTCATTATCATACTGTGTACGAGTATTGACGAGGGTAATATGAATGAAAAAATCAGCCCTGAAAGCCATGAACGCCATATAAATAAAATTCAAAGTTGTATCTGTGTTCATGTTCAAGATTGTTATTCTGTTATTTTCAACGTAATCCTCCGACATATTGATAAAATGTGTTATTGTAAATAAATAAATATTACAGTATGACACTATCTGATTATCCAAATCGCAATATTAACTGTTTAAATATTGCACAAGAACCGATACAATAAATTCAATCAATTAATTATAATCCGCGTAAATAAACACATTACAAAATTGTAAATGTTTGTTAAATAGAAAAAGCGTAAATAATTAACTATGTTGCGTAAAATATTCAGGGTGTATCTTCCATCTATGAAACAGAAAAATAGTGGTTATATATTGCCAACAAGCTTACATACACCTTGTATACGGTTCAAAGGAAACTTTTGCTGTGTAAATTAATAGCGGCTTTGTTTCAAGGATTGATTGCAAGCGTGAAGAGATTGATTTTTCACAATTTCATCAGACTAATTCAGACACACGAGAAACAATTGATTGTACAAGATGTCTATCTATTAAGAGTGTAGAATGAGCGACATTTTTGTAGAACGTGACATCAATATGAATTGTCCAAAATGACTTTGAATCAATTTTAAACGAGTTTACTCACTCCACCATATCGCCAAGATATTGACATCAATTATGGAATTGTTTTTTCGTTGTTCTAATGAAGATGTCTTCAACTATTCAACGAATATCTTTATTAACTTCACGATGTTTGCATACTTGGAGTTGCTGTGATGTCACGTCTGCAGTATAAAATATCTTTAGTATGATTGGATTAAATCAATTATGCACATAATAATGAAGTGAACGTTCATTGGTGAGAGAATCAAGAATCTCATGGTGTCTGCAGATAAATTTCGGCATATTCAACTATGTAATTAGAGATTTCATCTCACAAAGTCGTGACGTCAGTTTGCAGGAAATTTTCAATAAAAATATTTCTCACAGCCCCCCTTTGAAATGTTCTGGGAATGTTTTCAGTGTAAACGTTGAAATCATTCTTCATCAATATTTTACTGAAAAAATTAACCATAAAGGTGTAGAATTGTACCAACCGTAAAGACAAAACTATTGAAAGGGACAAAAGTCATCATTTAAAAAAATATATATTTCGAAAACGGTAAGACTTATAGTGGGAATTTTGTCATAGCAGGTGGGTTATCCTTCGATCCACATTCTCCTCGGTTTGACGTGGTCTTTACGGGACACCCTGTATAACAGTATCCCAGAATGCTGAAAACAGTAGTTGAGATCGTTGATGAAAGCTGGAAACACTTCGGGACCGAACTGTTGGAACAATCTCAAAAATTAAAGATTTTGGGTATCGACGTCAATATTATTTTCAACGAAATTTATCATCGAAGAGAAAAACATTGAAATAAATTCAAATGAAGACGAATTCTCCGACTGTCGAAGTTTCAAGAATTCAAAACGGAAGTGTTGCAAATAGTAAAATATTTCCAAAAACTATTGTATTTGAATATTAATATGAAATACACTGTTTCAACTTTTTCAAATAATTTACCATAGTCTGTTTATTCAAGGAAGATAGTTCGGACAGATTTGGATATTACCTAAACTTTTGATTGGGAACATTTAGGCATCAATAATTATGCCAATACTTCATTTAACTTTTCTCTGTGATATTTTCAATAGCAGCATGTCGGATATTGTTTCAAAGGTTGCTTAGCATTGATTCTGCTTTCCTCTATTTAATATTTAACTTTTGATCAATTGTTACAGAATGCTGTGGCTATGAATTCACTGATTTTTCAGTTTTTTTTTCTCCCTTTTTTGGCCATTGTTCTTGTATCTTCCATGTTTTTCTTTGGGATTATGATTGATTATTATTCAATTGTCAGTTCATGCAGGTTAGATTTCTTTGTTTTTTTTTTTCTATATTGTATTTCTTCTTCTATATTGCATCATGTATTCACCTCAAAATTGGGTTTTCCTGTTGGGTAGAGTATTGAATGAATAAATAAATAAATGAATAATAACTTTACTACAATGCTTAATTCATATGGAGAGAAATCTTTGATCCGCTTATCAAGTTTGTTAATTCTAGTCGAAATTAAAAAAAATTAGAATATGTTCAATGGTCATCCACAATTAATAGTTATCCAAATTTCGTGTTTATATTTTACGAATTGACAACGAAAAAAATTCAAATTCAAATTCAAAAAAGACAGGTAGCAACACTGCCCTTTCTAGCGCTTCGTCACAACTGTCTTGCTTAAATAAATAAACTACAGTTCTGACTTCTATAGTGATATTGGTTCCTTGAAAATTCCCCAAAAAATATCGAATTCACAATTCGAGAATCGGAAATAATGAGAAATTCGAGCTCGATCGCTTATTGCCAGGCTTCGTATACGCGAGACTGTCCAAAATAAAAGAATCACAAAACGCATTTCATTCACCATAGAATCGCAAGTCATTCGACAAGATTTCACAACACCAGACACCGTCGAATGGCTAGCAGAAAAACCGCGAAAAAAGAAACGACTGTACTCATTAACCACTAACCCTGTACCTGGTCGGTTCCGCAACCAGCGAACCTTAACCGCACCTGACTAATCGGCCATTATAAATACCTAATTAAACCCAAACAAACACAGTTTCTTATGTACCACTGACCAACACATAATGCTGAGATCGACGGTGCTCTTCCTCTTGTGGACAACAGCCTCTGCCCAACACCTCCTCGGCGGACAACCCGTATACAACGCCCCGCTCGGAGGCTACCGGCTGCTGGAGGGCGGCTACTACCCCGCCCAGCTGGGGACGGTCCCCAAACCCTTGCTCCTCGGCGGGGGGAACCTGCAGGGAGGCTACTACCCCTTGGGGGGTATCCGCCCACCGCAGTACCAAACGCAGCCCTTGACCTTCCTGAAACCCTTGGAGAACGGGGCGCGATACCTGGAGTTCCTACCTGGGGCTTTCGGACATCATCTCCGTGGGTACGGGGGCGAGGAGGGCACGAAGAAAGACTTCAGTGAGGCCGAGAAGAAAACGAACGATGAGAGGTTTGAAAAAGCGCAGGGGAATAGAGGGGAGGAGGAGAATAAGGGGGAGGCTGGGTTCGTTCAGAAGGAGGTAGCATCGAAGGATGTCAAGGGGGATAAGGGGTACTATAGTAATGTGGATGGGGGGAAGAAGGTGTACGAGGATGGTAGCGACTACAAAGGAGGGCGGCATTTCAATAAGGAAGGTGAGACTAAAAATTCTGCTCATTTAAAACAATAAATAAATAATAATGTGTATGAAATTCTTCTCGAAAAGTGACATTTTAAAAGTACGCAACAAATTGAAAAAATCTTCATCTGTATTTTTTCGAAGGAATAAAATTTATAAACAACTTAGGCTTATCTTGAAACCAACGAAACCCCTATCAGATATACTGAGTAATTTTCAGTTTCTTCAAAAATCTCGTATTTCAAAATTACAAAAATCTTGCGATATTTTTCGAAAATTAATATTTAACAATTAACATTATGGATGAAATTGTTCAAGACCGTTTTTTTAGAAGCTTATTGAACAATGTGGAGGTGAGATGAAATTTGCCTTTTTCGTAAATTTTACCATAGTCGATTTTAAAATTTTTTTCAATTGATTACAAATATTGAAAACTCCGTTTATTTCCAGGATGACCTCATCGAAGTAATAAATGGGAAAACTTTGAAAACTGTCAATTATTCCTTACACATCATGGAATTTGCGTAAATTTTGTGAAAAACCGTAAGATTTTTGTTGCGTGGGTCTTTTTTGGTGAAATACCTTACATAACTGATTGATTCCCATTCAAATGGCTTTCAAAAGCTTCTAGCCGTTTTCTTCGAATGAATTCCATCCAAAACGTCACCTTTTTCAAAAAATGTAACATTATAGATTTCTCTAACTTCGAAAAGCTATATCTGAAGAAATTGAAAATCACTCAGTATTTTAATAGGAGTTAAATTGGTTTGAAGAGGACTCTATGTTGATGAGAAGAATATAAATGAGGTTTTCTTTCATTTATTGCATACTTCATGAATGTCATTGGAGATCTAGTATATGAAAAAACTACTTTGAAATCGTTTGATTTCGCAAGACTTCAAAAACGATGTTCTTTATAATGTCATAATTGCTAATGTTGTGATAGTATCAAGTTGTACTATTTTTTGAAGATATTTCATTTAATTTCGTCCTCAATAAAAAATCATAATGTGTATACACCCTCTGAAAAAATTTTACCTTCCATATAGGAATTTGATGAGAGTGATATAGCCTGCATAATATTTGAGACAGCATTACTCGAATAGTAGGATAAGTACTTGAACAAATCAATCATCAAAAATCATGTATTTAATTTTATTCGAGATATTTGGTAGTATCGCCGCAAAATTGAAGATAATTATCAAACATTATCATCATCGTTAAAAAAGAAATCATTATGTTGCAGAAAGTATAGTATGCGTGAATGAAACTTGAATTATTTGACGGATTGTAATTTTTCTGTGGTAGTCTGAATCGTTGGCATGTTTCATCTCTTAATTATATTTTCCAATGTTGTCCCATCACTGTCCATCAAAGACCGCCTCATTGATCCTTCCCGTCGTATTGTGTCTGGAATAGGAACGAGTGGGTCGGGTGGGAACAGTGGAAGTAAGGCAATTCAGGAGAAAAGCGATGTGTTTCTCTTATTATACACTCGTTCTCCTCGTTACTCTAATAGATTTCTCACTATATGGAAAAATACTTAGTTCCGATGGTGTAGATTGTCCTTTTGTCCTCGTTTGGCATTCGTGACGTCACAACTTTCTTCCATGACTTCTGTACGCACCCCCACGTTCTGAATTCTGTGATATCTTTTCAAAAAATTATTGATCTCTTCTATTGCCTTTTCCTCCCACTCGTTTCAGGTCGTAATGGGGAAGAACAAACTGCGAAACAGGGCCACAAAAAGGGCCACAAAATCAAGAAATTCAAGACCACCCACCACAAGGACGAGAGCGGCACCGACGAAGAGTTCTACGACGAAGCCCACGACGAGGGCGGCAATTTCGCCTTCAAAGGGGAGTCTGGCAACTTTGGGGAAAAGAGTGCCTCCAACTTCAAGGGCGGCCACCAAGAGGGCAAGTACAACACCGAGGAGAATAAGAAAGAGGGTCACCACAGCAACGAGCACGCCTCCAATGAGGCCGAGAGCAACGTGGGGAAATTCGGGGGGAATAAGTACGCGGCCAACGAAGCACAGTTCGGGTACAAAAACGGAGCGGATGAGCAGAGCTTGTTGGGGCATTTGGAGGGTGGGAAAGTGTACAAAACCAGCCCTTTCATAGCCCCGTTACATGACTACTGATTCGTTGCCCTGAAAAGTCGAGGGGTGTTAGCGCCGGCGGTTTGGTGGATGCCTGATTAAGCTCTGGAAAATTGCGATGGGTACTTGAATTCTGTAAATAAGCCATGTGTTCATTATTTATTGTTTACTCTTTAGTAGTTTGTTAACGTATTATGCTGTAAGGTTCAATAATTGTGATGTATATTTGAAATTTTTGTTGCAGTGATATTTATACAGAGTGGTATAATATTTCCGTTTGTGTTAGTATTTTAATAATAAAGTACTTGTTTGCAGTTAACGTGTTTTCATGTGATCGTCTGAAGAACATTAAAAACGTATTTAGAATTTGTCCAATGAGAACAAGAAAATGTACTGTTACTTATTATAAATGAGAAGAAAATTTCAGGTCAAGAATATCGAAATTGGTTGATTTTTTACTGTGAGTAATGGGCAATCCAATGGCAAATATTCGAAACATTCATAGAGAATAAATTTCGAAAAACAACGTATTCGTGATGATGACTCAGTATGAAAGAATCTTGAGTTTATTTCACCCAAAAAACTCTATTATTATAAGAAATGTAGAAACTACTGACACAGATCAAAAGTTATGAGATTGAGAATCGATTCGTAATAAATAACTGAGACATGAAAAGTATGCAAAAATTTATTCGAAAATACTCATATTGGAAATATTCGTTATCGAATTCTCTGAATTTCAACAAAAGCCACTACTTACGTTGATATAAAATAAGTGATTTTCCTGAAACATATACAATGTGATAAATTGCAAATGAAAATAAATTGTAATTCAGAAGTTTTCGGAAGCTTCCAGTATAGCTAATAAATTTCATAAAGTATGAGTTTTTACTAGAACGCCAATAATACGATTTGATAAATAAACGAAAATAACAACAATTCATAACTCGACCTCACTGATTGTCAGATTCAACACCACTGGACTTCTTTATCTTCGAACACAATGTGGATTAAGAGGATCCCATTCATGAAAATAACGAGTATACCACTGCGTGATCAAAAAGTAAGGTGAATTCGTTCATGAAATGAAAATTATTAATTTATTCTTTCAAATTAATTGGATTAATTCGATAAAACGCTTGTTCGAGTCCTCCAGTCGGAATAGTATTTTTTTGCTTTCTTCCATTCGATTTTTATTTTCTCAATTTTGTCAAATCGCCGTCTCCACATATTGGCCTTATGAGTTTGCTGAATAGCCCAAAATCACATGGATCCAAATCAGGCATATAAGGTGGTTGCGGAACGATATGAGTTGAGTTTTTGGCAAAAAATTCGAAAAACCAATGCAGTACATGGTACATTATCATGATGGAGGAACCAAGAGTTGATTGCCCGAGACTGGACGCATTTGGGACACAAAATATTCTTCAAAGTTGTTTGGGCTGAGCTGAAATAATATTCGAGTACCAAATCTTTGGTTTTTTGATCGTGACACTCGTCGTTTTCGGCTCTCTCTGAACTCGTTGTACCACTTATAAACGTTTTTTATGTCATAGTTCATCACCAAAAAACATCCGCAACATTTTTATCGTTTTCGCATAAAAAATTTTATTCCGCGAATTAAATTTGATGCAAGTTATTTGCTCAATGAAATCACTCATTGTGATAATCGAAAATTTCACTTTTGGCTGTTCACAAAAACACAAGTGACTTGTCGATCACATCAGTATGCTGTACTTGTATCCCAAATAGTATGACGCTCATCTGTGGCAATATACAGGAGGTGCCGTTTAATCAATCAATCAATCAAAATATGCTTTATTGTCAGAAGAAAAATAATTTTATCGACAAAGTCATGTGATTAAAATTGGAAAATTAAAAAATAAAATATAAAAACATAAAAAATATAAAAAATACAATAAAATAGTGGTACTGGTACAGACAAATTAAAATTTGTGTGAATATAATGAAGAACGAGGTACGTCCATCAGATGCAAACATATCAGTCATTTCTGTTAAATTAGTAAAATGAATGGCATTTTTGAAAAAAAATCATAAGTAATCCCATTTTTTGTCAATCAAAAAACGTTAACTTAAAACCGGTATAACTCAGAAATGAGTGAAATAAATAATTTTGAGTACATAGCACGAAAGTTTAAGTAAATAACATGTGCGCGTTTCAGAGTCGTTGCCATCGATTTATATTATCGACGCGTCGCGACGCTCAGTTCTTAGTAGACGTCAAATTTTTAAAACTGTGAAAAAAATTAACTCGACCCCATCTGCTGACTACTTTTACAGAAATTGAATATTTCTATTCGTTTTCGAGATATTGGCGTGCGGAGTTTTCGGTGAAGAATACTGTATAGCGATTCTTTGACATTTTTTTAAACAATCTAAATGCTTCAATTCCCCTTACATGTAGTGGTAAATAATTGAAGATTTTTAGCCCGTCATAGATATTAAATTCCTTTATTTTGGCAAAGGTAATGGTAATCGTAATGGTAATGTTTCGAAAATAAGAAGAAACTGTCTCAAAACTGTCGAATGAGCGAGATATTTCCTGTATATAACTTGGGATATTTGGTATAGCATGACGAGTTTCATATAAGGATGAATCAAATTAATCAATTCAATAAAAACCAGGGCGAAATAATTTAGAAAGATGCTCTAAAAGTCGACTGCTTATCATAAATTTCAATATGCAAATACCGAACCTTTATCCATCTGAATAAATTATTGAAAGTACAAATTTTCACAAGGAGATAGAGTTTTCAATATTCGAAGCAGCAGGATCATTCAGAATTTTTAGTCGTAACGTAACATCGATATTCAAAAATGCATTGAATATCGAGAACCCAGTACATCGAAAGTATCACGAATAATAGATTTTTTCACCCGTCAAGGTTGTTCTAGAAATGATATAGGTTTTGTTAAACGAATATCAAAATTTGGTCAATTGATAAATATTTTTTTCAAAGTGACCTTTTTTTTTTCCAGCACTATCACTTTCGAGCCCGGTCTAATTTATTCAATTCTTCCAATAAATAATAAACAAACGTTAGTCGTTGCTAACCGAGCGTAAAATTGCCCCATTTTTTATATCGAGATTTCGTAAGAGTAATAACTAACTTTTTCCTATTTGTTTCGACCTTCCAAGGTCCAACTCGACAGACTCCACCACAAAATTAAAATATACAACGACAAAACCAAAAAAACCACTCAGCCAAGTAAAGAATCTGACTAACCTATATAAACACTTCACCGAAGAAAAATAAATCAGTTTCATTCTAAACTAAACCCGAAAATGTTCTTCATCTTACTCCTCGCGTTTTCATTCCTTGCGGATGCCCTCCAGATAACTCCCTACAAGTACGGCCCTGCATTGGGGCACTCACCCTATGGTTACGGAGAAGAAGAAATAGTGATACAGAAGCCACTAGGTGTCCAAGGGTCTCTTGGTCACGGGTACGGCTTCGGAAGTCCTTTGAGTCCTCACCGGGTTGGTTTCAAAGGGGGAGAGTTGGGGTACGGGTATCCGGAAGGATTGGGACATAGGGAGCATCAGCTGGGGCATGGATTTTACTCTGGAGTTGGCGACGTTGGACATGGTGTTGGATACTCTGGGTAAGAATTGGGATGCTGGAAATTTGTTGCGATATAGACAGAAAGTCAGATGTTGGTATTGAAATAGTCGAATTATCAGTCACTGCTGATGGATCAGAGATAATCATCGATAGAGAATGTAGAAGAGATTTATCATTGTTTTAACATGATTTTGTTTCAAAAATTACTTATCAATAGGACGAAAAACAGTCAGCTTTGCTTTCTCACAGAGAATATTCTGGCAACTTTTGGTGATAAACCATAGATAAAGTACTACTTATAGAGCGTATGCTAGATAAGTGAAAAGGAGGCACGTGATCTAAGCTAGTTCTATCATTTTCAAACGACCTTTATAATGAAACGACATTTTCTCAAACAATTATGTGGGAATGTATTTTATCAGACTATTTGATTATTTTTCAAAGAATGTATTGCACTTGCTTTATAAAGTCCATTTTTTGATCACCTTTTTGTATTGAGTCTCGCTTGATTTGCTTGGAATTGGATGTCGGCTGAGGCATTAAATCTAATTTTAAAATGACATTTTACACTAAAGGTTTATCAGTTCAATTTGGTGACATCTGGAGTCACTCACACCTCCACAAGTTGAGAAACATTATTTTCAGAAGAAAAACGATACATATGGTTATAAACTCACAGTAAATTTATTTAGGCAAGATAGGAAGTGTGCTGTTGCTGCTATGCCTTTTTCAACGTTACTCCGAAACAGAAAGATAGTTCTGACAGATTTGGTTATTTTTCAATACCCATAGTGCAAAATAAAAAGTATCTAGCTAAACACTGAACTCCTAATTGGATGAGACATAGAATCAGAATCAGTTTATTCGTCACAGAAACATACATTTGAATTCAATGTACGCTTATAGGACTAGTCAAAAGAAAACACACAGAATCAGAAATATTTGATACAATTAAAATAAGTGATAAGACGATGATTTTATGGCCTCATTACAATGTAATGCCTAATTACAGTCACAAAACTTGACCATAGAACTACAGATGATAACTCTCGGAACTGGAAAAACTAGTCATTTGTATAAAATAAAATCCATTATAAATCCATTGGGATCATGAATTGAGGAATTCATCAATCTCATAAAACTGCTTGTCAATCAGAAAACTAAGCAAGTTCCTCTCGAAAACAGTCACCGCGCTACTTGCATCGACAAAACTCCGTATTTTATTGAAACACCTAATGGCTACATATGGCGAGTTCTGGCTGACCCCAAGTCTAGAGTAGTTTTGGTGGATAGCTTCGCTGTTTCTCGTGAAATATGGATGCAAGTCGCAATTGTTTATGAATTCTGTTTCGTTTTTTTTATATAAATTATCAACTGGAAAATGTATAGACAGGGTAATGTTAGGATTTGAAATTGCTTGAATAGGGATTTACATGTTGAGTGTGATGGAGCTTTGTAAATAGTCCTCATCACTTTTTTGCGAGCGGTATGCTCGAGCAAAATAGCTGGAAGATCCCCAGAACATCAATCCATATTGTAGGGTTGATTGGACCAACCCAAAGTATAGAATTCTCAAAATTTCAAATGATATGGTTCCTCTCAAGTGTCTTATTATGTAGCATGTAGTGCCTAACTTGGAACATAGTGTATTTATATGTGCTTCCCAGGTCAATTTCTGATCTAGAGTTACACCTAAGAATTTTATGGTATCTTTACTATGGATAGAGCGGCCACATACATTGAGGTACCGGGTGTTTCACATGGAACATTAGAAGTATCTGGAGAACAGAAAAACAGATCATTTCGAAAATTCGTGGGCTTGGATAATCAAACTTGCTCTATCCGTCTAAATTATTTTCATCGATACAGTGTTGCCGCGTGTATCAGAAAATATTAGCTACTTTGTTATTTCAAATGGAACACCTCGTATATTATATCATTTTTGGAATCCTTATAAGATTCCCCACAACTTTCTCTCATAATTCCCTATACCTATTTGTGACGATTTTCGAGATAAAAATTATTTTGTCCAATTTTTGTACAAAACCTGACCATTGAAAAATATCAATTTCTTCCCAATGCAAAGTTTACAAGATATTGAAATTCGGGTTATAACTGCATAAGACCATCAAGTATTGTGTCGATGAACTGGATATCAGTTTCAGCATACAGGGAGGCTCAGAAGTGAGTGTCATCCGGGCACTCATGAAAATGACTAAAACCCCGTTTTTTTTTAATAGAACACCCTGTATATTATCACTTATTCGAAAAGCTGTAACTTTTTTCAATTTAATTGAGTATACTTTCCCTATACCTATTTCGTACAGTTTTTTAGTTATGATCACTTATGTCATGAATTCGTCTTCAATAAAATAAATATTGGATAGTGCTTAAGATAGTAGGCTATGAACTTCATTCTGACATAGAACTAACATGTTATTCATTCAATGTTATCCTGTATTCTAGTTGCATGGGTGTGAAAGTACTATGGCAGAAAATAATTACTTAAAAGTGGGTTTGATGGGTTTATTCATCATTTATGGTCAATGTAACAAGAATATCAGTAGAACATGCAGAGAATTTGATGAAAAGCATAGCAAGTTCCATCCACTGTGAAACACCCAGTATAGACATAGCTGGGAATATTTAGGCATTAATAATTTTGGCAACACTTCACAGTGACTTTACAACGATGTTTAATTCATTCAGAGAGAAGTTTTTCGCTAATAAATTTTGTTAATTCTAGTCGAAATTCATAGAAATATTGAAAAAACTGTTATCCAAGGTCGATGTTATCAAATTTCTGGTGTACATATTTCATGAATCGAAAAGATTTTTCAAAACAATTCGATTTATGTTTCGGAGTATCGTTGAAAAAGAAGACAAACAGCAACACCGCACTTTCTGGCGAGCTGTCACAACTATCATGCTCAAATATCTACAGTTTGAAGTCTATAGATCAATTTTTCTACCCAGATACGGCCAAGGCATCCTCCACCCCAGCCTACCCGCCCACACCTACGGCCTGGGGCCCCACCTGGGCGGCTCCACCATAGACCACACCTCCTACGACACAGCGAAAAACTCCCTAGCAGGCCAGCAACACTCGTCGAGCAGAGGCCTCCACGGATCCACCCTAGACCACGGAGACGCTGCCTTCAGGTCGGGTCAAGTGAGCGCCAAGGACATCAGGGGGGAATCTGTCGCTTTCAGGGACATAGACGGCGCTAAAAACGGCCACCACGAAGGGAAGAGCTTCCTGGGGGGCAAACACTTCGACAAAGAGGGAAAACACGCCGGCGAAGAGATTCTCAACGAGAACCACAAGAAGGGCCACAACGTGAAGAGTTTCAAGAAATCCCACCACCTGGACGAGACCGGCCAAACCGAGGAGTTCTACGACGAGGACCACGACGAGGGCGGCAACTACGCTTTCGGGGGACACGTGGGGAAATTCGGGGAGTCGGCGTCCGACTCTTTCAAGGGGGGCTTCAGCGACGGCAAATTCGCTTCGGGGGAGCACAAGAAGGAAGGGCACTTCGGCAATGAGTACGCGGTCGATAAGGTGGATGGGGAGCATGGGAAATTCGGGGGGAGCAAGTTCGCTAGCAACGAAAACGCTTACGGGTTAGAGAGAGGGGTGGGGGAGCATGGATTGGGGGGACATCATCGGGCGAGCGAGTTCTACAAGAGCTATCCCCACTATTACTAGGAGCTGTTGAATTTCCTTCAAATTTATTGACAAATCTGTATAATGTCGTTCTGTAAATATATATTTCATGGATTGATAAAGTTTCAAGCAATAAAAAAACTTTTTTTCATCACATACACCTATACAATTCATTGAAATATACAGTGCTTCTCAAAAGTCCTCTCCCCCCCTCTTATCTTTGGAACGATTATACATAAACAAGTGAAATTTGAAAGGTTGTAAACTGCCCTACTAGGGATGATAGATGACGAAATCGTCAAAGATGACGTCACAAGGCCATTGTGACCAATAATTTTAAATGGAATGTTTGTGTTAATGACAGTTTTAATGGCTCATTAGTAAACATTGAAATTTCAATTCCATTCAGTAAGATATTAATTTCAGATTTAGGAATCAGTATCTACATTTACTTCCTGACAGTAAAACATCCTATTTTTAAACTCTTCTCGTATTTTTGTGTCTGCGGAAACAGCCTCACATTCTGCAATAATACGTTGTTTTAAAACGTCAATATTGTCAGGTTCAGTAACGTAAACCTTCGATTTAAGGTAACCCCATAGAAAAAAATCCAAAGGTGTGAGATCCGGTGATCGAGGTGGCCATTCCGTTGAACCTCGTCGTCCAATCCATCTACCTCGATACTCCTCATCCAAATACCGTCTCACTGCAACGTAAAAGTGTGGAGGAGCACCATCCTGTTGGAATGTTGCCGAATTCATCTGGATTATCTTCCAAAATTTCAAAAGCGAGTTGACAAAACTGCCATAAACACAAACAAAATTAGTATCATTGAATAGGTTTTTTTGATACCTTTTAAAAGAGATGTCGCTTGCCGTAGGGTTCCATTTAAAATTATTGGTCACAATGGCCTTGTGACGTCATATTAGACGATTTCGTCATCTATCATCCCTAGTAGGGCAGTTCACAACCTTCAATATTCAGTTTCCAAATTTCACTTGTTTATGTATAATCATTCCAAAGATAAGAGGGAGAGGGGACTTTTGAAAAGCACTCTATCCAAAATAAAATCATGTGGTTTATTTATTTACGCGAGATAGATGTGACGCCTCTCTAGAAAGGGCGATGTTGCTGCTTTTCTTTTTTATAAGATACTCCGAAGCAGAGAGTTAGTTAATCATTCAAATTGTTTCGGAAAATGTTTTCAATTCAAAAAAATATTTGTACCAAAATTGAATAACTATTGACTGTGGATAACCGTTCAATATTTTTTATATGAGGGAAAATTTTTTAAAACTTCAATATGGGATCTAAGATTTATCTCCAAATGAATTTGGCATCGTTGTCAAGTCACTCTGAGGTGTAGCCATAATTCTTGATGCCTATCTAAATATTCCCAGCTATGCCTCAAAACTATAAGTTCAGTGGTTAACTAGATACTGGTTGATAGACTATAGATTACAAAATAAGACTCAGTTGGAAGGAAAATATTGCTATACAAGCTGGAGCATGAAACCAAAATGAATGATTTTTCTCAAATATTGCTCTGACGACAACTTCATCTATCTACTCCAAACATGCTCAATAGGGTTCATACCAAGAAACAATAGTGGTCGTACCTATAATATTCGATTCGAGCATGCATAAATCGATTGGAGTTTACGATTATCTGGCGAGGTTGATTGATCCGAACATCCTTTCGAAAAAATCACTTACACTTACGTCTAGTCAATCAAGCAAAAAGAGTCGACTTCATAAATAGTTGATCCACGATTGTCAGACCTCATTCTCGTCGATAAATCTTTGTTGCTATGGTGAAAATTGTTTTTTCGGTGGTAGGGATGTTTCTCCTGTTTGCCACTAGAGCCACGGAAGCTGGTATGATGGGAGGAGGCATGGGACTTGGAATGATGGGTAACAATTTTCATATTTATGATTGATATTTGCGTCATATGAGCAACAGGTGCGCCGTAATCATTGAACTCAAGGGATTTGCATAGTGGCCTCTTTTGTTTGCAATTAACAGCTGAGTTATAATTGTAGGGTTCATTGTCATGTTATATTCGAAATATTTTCAGTTATAGAGAACAACAATACAAGGATGTATGAGAATACACTGTGTCCAAGATTAGGATGTCTATCATGGGGATCTCGGAAACCATGAGAGACACGGAGATGGTTAGATTAGAGAGAAATTGCGCATTTCCAAGTCTAACAATGTGCTGTTCAGAAAGTTTCGAAATTCAAATTATTTCCGGAGATATGCCTGAAAAAACGAAATTTGCCGATTTCGTTTTAATTTTTTTCTGATGTTATTTGAAGAGATACAAGAAAACGGAAGACACTTTCTCATTGCCATTTTCAAATCCCTACAAAATGGCGTTAAGAGATTATCCGTACGACGTTTGGTTTCGGAGAAACTACTATCAACTTTATTTTTTATATGGCCCGTGGAATAGTATATTTCATTACCAGTACAGAAATGAGGATTTTTCCGTGCGCGCGAGACAAATTTTCACGGGAAGTCATGCAAGAACGGAAAATCCATTTCTGGACGAGTAATGAACGATATTTTTTATTATACTTAGGTACCTGAAATCAACATAAACAAAATTACATTTCCTCACAGTAAGGAAGTCCTGACGTTTTCTTCAAGAAATTTTGACAGGAATGTCAAGCGATTTGCGGAAAAATAAAATTTGTCATTAATAAATAAATCGTTGCTATAGACACATTACTCGTAAGCGCACGGAAATAGGGATCGGGAAAAAATTTCCGTGCGCTGTTCCGAAATGTCATATTTACTGTATTTTATAAACAGTTGAAAATGTAGTATTTTCTGTTAAGTATAATAAAAAAAAATTACGAATACAGCGATGAAACGGAAAAAAATGGTTTTTATTAAAGATCGAACGTTTTGGTGTAGTGTGCGTGAAATGATGACTGAGTATGGTTTAGTAGGCTATGATTACTTATTTATCACACAATGCCTTAATAGTGCGCGAGTTTGTATCGAATAGATTTCCGGGAAAATGGATAGGTACGCATAATTTGTTTAAAATTATCTATGAATAATAGAGATTAGTTTTTTAACCTTATAGTTAGTAGTTAATAGGTTAAATAGGTTAATTTATTAACATATAATGTGACCTACCTATACTTATGCGAATGAAGTTCTCAAATCTCCAATAACGTGATTTTAATTTAATATTTAAAAACATGAATAATCATAGCCTACTATAGCATACTTAGGGTCATCATTTCATGGCACACTACACCAATACGTTCGATCTTTGATAAAAACAATTTTTTTCCGTTTTAAATATCGCAGAATCATATCGTGTCATAAATTCTTGTATTAGTAATAAAATATGCTATTTAATACAGGGTATTTTTTTCCACGGTCCATAAAAAGAAATGAAGTTGATAGTAGTTTCTCCGAAACGAAACGTCGTACGGAAAATCTCTAAACGTCATTTTATAGGGATTCAAAGTGTCTTTTGTTTTCTTGTATCTCCTCAAATAACGTCAGAAGAAAAGAATTAAACGAAATCGACAAATTTTGTTTTTTCAGGCATATCTCTAATTGGAATTTCGACATTTTCTGAACGGCACATTGTTAGACCTGGAAATGCGCAACTTTTCTCTAATTTAACCATCTCCGTATCTCTTATGGTTTTCGAGATCCCCATGATAGACAACCTTATATTGGACACAGTGTATATCTGAATTTTTAATCTTGCAGTAATTTATTGATTCAGTGGGAAAAATGGTGGTGCATTCACTTCAATTGAGAACAATGAAATGACAGCGATACTTTTTATTACATGTTGTCCATACTATCGTCTTTTTGTTGATGGAGAGATTTACTCATCTTTCAATACCATTAGTGCAAAATGAAAAGTATCTAGCTAAACACTGAACTTCGAATTGAATTCTGATCATTCTTGTCGAAAGTTTTGAAACTTCTTGACGGTTATCCATAGTTAAAAGTAATACAACATTATGTATATTTCATATTTCGAAAGTATTTTCAAATGACATTACATTACTCTCTTCATCGGAGTATCGCTGACAAAAAAGTGAGCTATCACAACTGTCTTGCTCAAATAAATAGACCATATCTACGAAAGATACAAGATGAATACAGGGTGTAACTAAATTAGTGTAAAGGGATGATTCCTCATCGAAAGAAAGATTGGATCTTTCATGTAAAGAAACTTCATTGGAGCATCCCATGTTAAGATACCTACAGCCCCCTGAAGGGGGTACATGAAATTTGTTCAACAATTTTTTCACAACCACCAAAAAAGTTACAGTTTTGAAATTAACCTGACATTTTCTACTACCAAAAAGACACATAGCCAGTAATTTATTTGGTTTACCCCATGGCTGTAATGGGTGGAAAACGCAACCCTTCGATTTCATTTCCAATTCAATAGTTTGTCTTATTATTTGTTCACCATTTAAAAATTGATTTCCGATAGCATATTTCATTCTAAACAAAAAATGTCACTTGAATTTTTTGCCCAAAATAAACCAGTTTGCAGCAAAACATTTCTTTACTACCTGCATAAAATGGTTGAAGGGAAATCAACTAAACTAATTTATTGATAACAAAACATACAACATGTAGAAATCATAATAAATGTTCAATATGTCTACCTTCAGACATGACGCATGCGTCTAGACGTCTTCGCATTGAGCCACGTTTTTTATTTATTTTTTTTTATTACTACAGGGGTCCAAAGGGTATGCTGCAGCCGGAGGCTTATTGTATTTTCCCTATCATTCCGATACCCTAAAACACATTGGTTCCTCTGACTATCTTGCAAAGGTCACTAGGTTTCAGGGTTCCCACATTCTCTAGGTTCAAGTCAGGTTCCCCTAGTTGTACTACTCTTCTATAGTTTAGTGCCTCACAATAGCACAAAATGTGTTCAATAGTCTCAGGTTCTAAGCCGCAAAATCTACAAGTCGGGTCACCTTGATATAGCCCCATCTTTTGTAGGTGTGTTCTGACAGGAGCATGTCCTGTAAGGAGACCTGTTACTAGTCTTATCTGATCTCTACTTAATCTAAGTATCTCATCAGTTCGTTTTACACTTGTTATCTGAATAACAAGTTTACTATATTCTTGTCCTGGTGTGTTATCCCAGGCTATTCTTTGTAGTTCTTTGACTCGTCTTTTTATGGAGTTACCAAGTAGTTTCTTGGGTACCCCAAGTACTGGTTCCGGGCCAAAGTAAGGTGTAGCTGACCCCTCCCTAGCTAGTTCGTCAGCTATTTCGTTGCCTTCTATTCCACTGTGCCCAGGTACCCAGATCAGTTTAACTCTGTTTAACCTTGTTAGCGTCAGAAGTTCGTTGGTACATTCCCAGATGAGTCTGGACTTTACCTTATAACCTGCAAGGGCTTTTAGGCTGACCTGACTATCCGAATAAATATGGATTCCTTTCCTCTTGAAGGCCTTCTCATTGCATATTTTTGCACATTGTAAAATTGCAAATATTTCTGCTTGGAACACCGAGGTGTTTTCACCAAGCGCATAGGAGTGTTTCTCCTTCAGGGTAGGGGAATAAATTCCCGCACCAGATCTTTGTTCAGTCTTTGATCCGTCTGTGTACCGTATTCGCTCAAATAAAGGGACTGTATCTCAACATGGGATGCTTCATTGAAGTTTCTTTACATGAAAGATCATATCTTTTTTTCGATGAGGAATCATCTCCTCAAATGTTTTACACTTATTTAGCTACACCCCGTGTAGTAAGCGCATGAAAATATCAATAATTATTGAATATGTTTTTCAGGAGGAGGTATGGGCATGGGCAAAATGGGCATGGGCGGGATGGGCGGTATGAGAATGGGCGGGATGGGCGGTATGGGAATGGGTGGTATGGGAATGGGCGGGATGGGCGGTATGGGAATGGGTGGGATGGGTATGGGCATGATGGGCGGAAGCGAAATAGCAGGCAGTTCGATGGAGGGCCTTGACAAACACTTCAACGATGTCATATCCAAGAATAGTTTCGGACAAGAAGGCGGTGAATTCAACAGGGGGATGGGGGGCTTCTCGAAGGGCGAAGGAGCGATGAAGAATGCCAACGGTAATTCTGGATTCTATAGTGGGAAGAAAGGAATGAACGACCTTTTCGAGGATAGCGCGGTTTTCAAGGGTGGACAATATTTCGGACGAGACGGTGAGTTAAAAAGCGACGAAATAATTTATCTAGACTAGTGGTAGAGATGTCACGCGATGACAACAATATAATTCATTCTGACATCTGGACATGCGCGTTTCACAAGTTTTCACGTTTTCGTGTTTTGAGAGTCTACGGCGGATGTACGTAGACCACGATCGTACACACAGGTCTGGAAACTGTGTTCTCGTGTTTCGCAACCTGTAGCGCTGCCCTCTATTGTCACTATGTCAGCCAATCACAAATCAAATCCGATTAGCTTTGTGAAAATACGAATGTTTTTTTATTCATTCGAGAGAATTTTGCAAGATATAATATATCCGTCGTTCACCATTCAAGTCCTAACCGTTTGTTTTGTTTACAATACGAACTGTCAAAGATTTATCACGTGATCATACCCCTAGACACATACGCTCCTAGCGGATAAGTATGGCGCATTATTCTTCAGAAATGCTGACACCTCCCACCACTCGAATGTGCTGTATTTTCCAGACCGCTATGTAAGACCATGACGTAGGCGTTACTCAACAGATGCTAAAAATAAACGCTAACTGCAATCCAACGAAATAAGTACGATAACTCACGAACAGGATTATGGTATACCCCACATCTCTTTCAAATTAAAAAAATATTTTTTTTAACTCAAGATATCCCTTACATCGTATGATAAACAACAACAACATTTGACAACCAAATGGTTTAGAACCTGTTACTTTCGATTTTTAAACGGTACACCCTGTACTTTATTACATTTTTGGATTCTCTACAATTTTCTGAATTCAACGATACCGAGCGAGTGACATTTTTTTATTATTTTCTAATTTTACTTTGTTATTGTATTCAAAGAATTTATCGCACAACGTAATAAGGTATATCAATGATCACGTTTTTGAGGGTACTTATAGATGATGCGACGGTACCAATATGGTTCCATTCGAAAAAACTGAGTTTTGGTGCAAAAACTATTTATATAACATTGCTTTGATCATAAATCATGTAATCCGGCATTTCTGATGATATTCAGATTTTTCTAGCACTACCTGGGTTATTTCTGAAAAATCGGAACCCTTATTACACACTTAGAATGGAAAATAGAAAGAACATATAAAAAAATATTGACATTCCAAATGTCACTTGCTTGGTATCGCTGAATTCAGAAAATTGTACAGAATCCGAAGATGTAATAAAAAACAGGGTGTCCCGTTTAAAAATCGAAAGTAACGGGTACTTCCGGCGAAACCGGAAATAGAAAAAAATTATTCGGATGTCAAAAGTTGCTATTTATTATTTATACAGGATTGAAATTTTTTGTTGGAAAAATAAACGAGAAAAGTGGGGTATACCATGATCCTGTTACACCCGGTATAAAACAGCATGGAAAGTAAGATATTGAAATTCAACTAAATTTTAGGTGTACATCATGAACGTAATATTTTTTACGTTACCGTATCTAGGACGGCTCACGTGCTGTGATTTCTTCAACTCGTAAAACCGTGGAAATGCGCATGCCCAGATGTCAGATCGAATTTTAAAGTTAATTTTAACGTTAACGTTCGTGGAACTACCTAAACTCTCTAATGATACTGGAGTTGTTTTCGGTTTTTATAGCACTGGATAAATCATTCAGAAAAATGATTAATACATAATTGCAATATTGTTCGTCTGCAACTGGAAACATTTGAAAAACAGAATAGTCCATTGTTCTATTTCAGAATTACTTTTTTCTGTTGGTTTATGTCCTGGCAACACCGCACTTATTGCGTAACTATCGATCTAAGCTAAGTAGACAATTGAAATTGAAAACTCGATTTCCCATAAGCTTTCTCGACTCTTTTTCCTCAAATGAAAACACGACTCTCTAATCCAAATTACCCCCTTTCCCTTTCAGGTCTAGCTCGAGGCGAAGAGGGCGCCAAAACGGGCCACAAGAAGGGTCACACCGTCAAGGGTTTCAAAACGTCCCACCAATCCGACGAGGCGAGCAACACGGAAGAAATCTACGACGAGGAACACGACGAAGCCGACAAAAAAGCGGCCGCCGCCCAGAAAGGCGAATTCGGGGAGGCAGAGGGCGGCGCTTTCGCGGGCGGCAAGTCAGACGCCCAGTACGCCCAAGGTCAGGCGGGCGGAGGGGGCGGCTTCGAGCAGGCGAAGTTGGCCGGGGAGGCGGCCGCCAAGGGGGGCGGTTTCGGGTCGAACAAATTCGCCAAAGGCGGCGCAGCTTTCGGGGGGAATAATGGCGGGAGTGTAGCGGGAGCGGAAGGGCATCAGGGTTACAACAAAGTCTACAAACATGTTCCCGTGCATTTTTGATCTGGAGTGGAGAATCTCTGCTATTGATACACCAAATAATGTTTCACTGTTTGACAAATGACATTTCCACATTGTGTATTTTCAAATTATACTGTTTTATGATCATGATTTTATATTTTTTTAAAATTCTGTAGATTCTACTTTATCTCAGGAAACAGGAGCTAATGTTTTACTTCTCATATTCCAGTACTGATTGAACTGATATACATCATATTGTGTAAAATCCGAATGGAATAAATTCATTATTTCAAATACTGTACACATTCATTCATCCCGGAACACGATCTAAAATATAAATCGACATGTCCAAGCGTTTTTCCTAACACGCTCTCATTTATTCGTTATCGAATTTATTCCATTCGGCTGTTCCACACTGTATGTGTTGAATCCCTCGAGATTGGCAATTTCAAGTACCCTCAAAAATTGATAGAGATAGAAAATATACTGAGATCTTACTTTCAGGCAAATGTATGAATAAATATAATTTTTTTATAATTGTAAGTATAGTAGTCACCATGTTCTGGAAATTTTCCCCGATACAGAGATAATTATTTACTTCTTGAAGTGAAGTCTCATCATTTATTGGAAAAGAGAATTTCTCAAAAATTGATTCACTTGTAACAGTGGCTTGTCTTTTGGCAGATAACAGATCTGATATTTCAGTTTTCATGTCTGCCATAATACGTTCGGTAAAAAAAAACATTTTCTTTATCATTATTTTAAATTCTTGACCTATAAAAATATGTTCAGCGATAAAAAATCATTCAATTCAAAACCAGCTATTTACTTCTACGTGTTCGTAAAAATGCTCGAGCATGTTGTGTACTAAACTAAAGCCGTTATCGATTTAGATGACTTAAAAAGACGAATAACGCTTATTGCGATTAGGTCGGTCACCCTGATCTGTTAAATAATGTTAGAGAAGACAGACTTATGATGAAACTTTTAATCAAAATTAGGGTATGTTGCCAAGACATTCGTGATGAACATTTTGAACAAATACTTCATTGACTTAATAGTTCTTTATAGTGTTTGTTTCGTTTTGCAATATATTTTAGTTTTTCATTGCAGAGTTTAGTTAATTTTCATAATGTTTCTATTTCTATTGTTGTGATTAACTCGAGTATGATAGCCTGTCATTTAATTCGATGTGTCCCAGGATTTTTCATAAATATGTACAGTATCGATATAATAATTTATTTTCAATTGGCTTTTACACACTGTATTAAGCAGGGCCCACCACATTCGCCTCGATATTTCTACGAGAAATGAAGAGAGTGAAGGAAAAACTTTAAGCAAAGTTATATGTGGGTCCATGAGGAGCATATTCCAAAATTATGTTGAAATATATATGGTGATCCCCACAAAAATTTCACCAAAGAAGTTACATTTTTTCTAATGGAACACTCCATATTTTTTTATATTTTCAGATACCATAACCAAAATAAAGGTAAGTTACTATTATATTTTCATACTTAAAACTGACCGTTTCTGAGAAATTTTGAGAAATTTAAAAATACAAACCATAATTTGAAAATTGTTTTCACCCTGTAACGTGTAACGAGCTGCTCGTAATTAAATGTACTGCTTAGCTCAAAAGTTAAAGTTAACTACTACATAAAATTTTTGATGCAATGTTATACAGAGTGACGAAAAATATTGCCTTAAAATTGGGACACACATTCAATTAAATAACTTCTTGAGTTGAATGGAATATCCCGAATTTAGTGACGTAATTTGAATTTAAATTAGATTTCCTTCAAAACTATATCAGGGTTCCCTATACCTATCTCTTCTGCTTTTTACACAAAAGGAGTTTTTATATTTTAATTATGAATAATTTTGTTATCTTAAAAATGAAACACACTGTATTGTAATGAAAAGCAAGAAAGCATTTTTGAAGACATTTTACCGAAAAATCAAGAATCTTAAATAGTTTATTATTTCAATACATGCTCAAAATGGTCTCCATTATTCTCGATGCATAGGCGAACTCTTTCTTGAAATGAGTTTTGAACTCTCTGGATAACCTTTTGCGGTATGGGACGACTAAGGTGTCGTTGACGGTGTATAGTAAACAATACTTAAAAAAATATTTTTAAACGATTTTTAAGCTTTTCATTACAATACAGTATTTCATTTTCAAATCAATTCACAAAATTATTCGTAATTGAAATATAAAAACGCCTTTTGTGTGAAAAGCAGAAGGGATAGGTATAGGGAACTCTGATATAGTTTCGAAGGAAATCTAATGCTGCGTCAAATTACGCCACTAAATTCGGGATGTTCCATTCAACTTTAAGGCTGGATCCACATTGATCCGTGATCACGGACGTGCGTGTCCGGTTCAAGAATAGCCGAAAAGTTCATCATCCACATAGGTCAATCCGTTTAATACGTTTATAGACCATTCCTGGTCACCTGATTTTGACAGTTCCGCCATATTGCTTGTGGGGCACACAAATAATCGATCTCCATTTATTTAACATTGATGGTTCTGACCTGTTGTGCTGAATTTGGTGATTATAAAGTTTTTTCTTGTGTTTTCCGAGTGATTTTGTTGAAAATGAATCGCAGTGATTATTATCTTTCGCTTGAGAAAGAAATTACAGTGCGATATAAACAAAAGTTGGGTTTTATTAACGATATAGACCCGTACGCTTTAGTGCCAGCAGAAATGACCAGAGACTTGAGTTTTCTGCCCAGTGAAGGCCAAATAGACTTATTTAATTACAAGTCATAGTTTTTATAGCGGGGAGCAGATGAGGGCTTACAAGTATTTGCTAGCCTATAAAGTATTATGAGGCTGGATTTGTTTTGGAAGTTTTAGCAAAGAAAATTGATACACATTTTGTTGTTGTTGCCAAGGTAGATTATATACCTGAATATTATCAAAAGCTTGTTTGATAGATGGAAGTTATAGTAATATTCATAAGTTTTGCCTTGTTTATTGAAAACAAGAAGAGATAAAACAAAAATGTACACTTCACTTTTGAGACTATTTATTACTAAATAAATAAATTATTCCATCCTGACTTTCAATACTTTGATATCCCATGTTCACTGAGGGTACCCAATCAGGATTGTTTTCATCCTCTGAGCTCAGCTGGCACCACTAAAGTCAAAATATATAATATATATAAAAAAACGAATTACCAACAGAAAAATTACTCTTATTAGTTTACCTATTTTAAAAAGACAACTTACATACCTGTTACAAAGTGTTTTTCACATATTCTTGCCTTGTTTACAAACGTTTCATTCAACTCTCCACGTTTTAGTGCTCGAATCCATGCCATACGACGTTCTTGTGATAATGTAATGATCTAAATTTTCTCCACGCCCTTTGTACGCCCTAGGAATTCGAAAAAGACGAAGTTTATCCCTTTCCCTCCTTTTAGAACACCCAACAACTGCACAAAAAGCTGGCATTTTTTAAGAAAAACCAATTCATTTTGACCTGTGATTACGTTATTTCTAATGGGGTTATAGATTAGTGTGCCCCACAAGCAATATGGCCGCCTGTCGATGACGTCAACCTGGAATGGTCTTATTTTAATATTTTGCAGTACGCACATTGGTACGCGACTTGGCTCGACATTTGTCTTAACTTTTTAATGAAAGTAAAAAATATTTGAAAAAAGGACAGTCCACCACCAAACCCACAACCTCAGATTAAAGAGGACAAGATGAGTAACGCCTATACCAAAAGCATTAGGGGAAGTGGCCCCAAGATAAACTCATGAAAATCGGTGGTGGGGATGTTTTTCTTGCGCTCTCGTTGTGCTAGAGTACACACTGAACAGTGGCGTAACAAAATTTATTTTCGTAATATAATACATTTACAATAACGTTACACAGCAATTATCTTGGTTTAATAATAACGAATGTTATTTCAGAAAAGACATATTCATTACATTATTTTATTACATCACAAATTCCATACTTTATATTTCAACTTGTTATACAAAACAGTTCCCATAGATAGAATAAATAGAAATACATAAAATCGAAATGAGTCCTTACATAAATATATTATCAATGTTAATTAAATTAGTTTTGTTGCTATACCAAAAGGTTTCTTGGCTTTGGATGGACTTCATCCCCAAAATGGGTTTTTCTTTTTTTTATTCTCATGTATATTCTTGGTGTGCCAGCTGAAATTATTCAAAAGTGTGCTGTGATTTAAAATTGAAGTATGATGTGAAAACTATCCAGAATTTCTTGAAGATGTATCAGAAATACTCCTTCTTTTGGGACTCAAACTCGATTTAGAGCTAGGTGGACTTGAACTTGGTGAATCATTTTTCCTCCTTTAAATTAGACATCATATAATGATTCAAATAAAAAAGTTGCATGAAAGAACATACTGTATACTTCCAGGGATTGAAAAAAAAATTCTTTAGGTCCATTTCCCAGGTCCTCCATAACAAATGGTACTGCAGAATATCAAATTTCAAAAGCTGTTATTGTGCCATTTTCAGAATCCGAAGCTGTTAGAGTTCTACCAAAAATTTTTGCTGTACCATTCAAACTGGACCTAAAAAACAGATTTATATTGATAAGTATAATACAGATTGATTATTTAATTCAGTTACATACCATGTACATGAAAAAGAAGTGTTCTCTGTATACTTTGAGGTACTTGGTCCTTGACTATCAAAAATTTCAGTGTTGGAACTTGTTCAGTGATAATCTACTTGTGAACTACAGAATTGACATTGAGAATCCTTAGATATACCCCAAAAAAATCATAAACTGGATACTCTTTCATCATCTGCCATTGATAAAAATGGAGAGAAAAACAGGTTGTCCAAACACAAAATGAAGATTATTCGATTCTCAACTTTAGAGCTATTCACCAACATCGTCTCATTGAATTGTCATCGGGAAATCTGAAAATATTCATTATTTATATATAATGTAGGTAATAATAAGAAATGTGTGTCACGCCTATGTTGATCCTTCATTGACAACGTACCTGTGAAATGGTAAACAAACACCAATGTTTACTGTATAATCACAAACTAAACATTTTTTGCTCATTTTCACACTTGGATAATGTCGAATATACATAAATATGACCTGATCAACCTTTAACAGCACTCAAACTTCTGTAATATAGTAAACTCAAGCTAATAACTGCGCGTAATGGCGGCTTTGTTATGAAACATTAACACGGGACACAATTGTCAGAACTTTTTGAAGGCGCGAAATTCAAATCAACCAATTAGAGCAGCGATAAGCCAAAATATTTGTATTCCCCTGATAGATATAGAAGGGATGTGATGTTGGGGCCAAACAAATGTTTGTTGTTACTTATCTTGGTAAGATATTAAATCTATGCCCACAACAATAACCTAACCTCAATCACGCATGAAAAGTTGAAATTGACCAACTTCAATCCGTGGCGACCTTGAAACGTGCGTGATTTTATTCCCTAAAATTTCATTGGTTCATATCGATCATGTGGTACACAACGGATGCGTATCACGGATCAATGTGGATCCAGCCTAAGAAGTTATTTAATATTGTGAGTGTGTGCCAATTTTGAGGCAATTTTTTTCACCACTCTGTATAACATTGCATAAAAAATTTTATGTAGTAGTTAACTTTACCTTTTGAGCTAAGCGGTACATTTAATCACGAGCAGCTCGTTACACGTTACAGGGTGAAAACAATTTTCAAATTATGGTCTGTATTTTTTAATTTCTCAGAAACGGTCAGTTTTAAGTATAGGAAATATGATAGTAACTCACCTTTATTTTGTCTATGGTATCTAAGAATATAAAGAAATATAGGGTGTTCCATAAGAAAAATTTTAACTTTGGTATGTAATTTTTTTGGGATCACCCTATATATTTCAAAATAATTCTTGAATATGCTCCTCATGGACACACATATAACTGTGCTCAAAGTTTTTCCTTAACTCTCTTAGAAATACCGAGGCGAATGTGGTTGGCCACCCTGTATATTCAAGAAACGAGAAACTGTTAAAAATGTTTATAAGAACCTGTGAAGCCTTTTTTTCACCATTTACACATGGAATATATTTTGACTTCGATTCTGAAATTTTTTACTTTCTGGCCTATCAAGTTTTTCTTGAATCTATTGAGACAATTTCATTTTTCTTGATAAGAAGAAGCAAAAACAAATTTATTCAAACTACAATGAGGTTGTTCAATAATTTGAATCACTCCATTCGTCAAATTAGTTCAAATTAAGCTTCAGATGAACAGTACTGCAGTGAGATAATTCGATTTCAGAAATATATCTACAAAGTTGTAATCTAAGTAGGACTGATGTAATTCAAACATCTTTTTGGCTAAGGTCATTTAATGAGTTATCACCAATACATGAAGTCAACAACTTGAACATTATCAACATGGTTCGATTAATGAACCATCTAAGCACCTTTTTTCTCTGGCACAACATCATTGATCCATTTCAAATAAGCTTCATTGCCTTTCTCAATGGGCACTGCGATAACCTCACAAACAGAATAGGGATGGTTTGCTTTAACATGCTCTATCACCTCATCAATTCTACTGGTACGAGTTTTGATCATCATGAGTATTTCCGAGTCCTCTTGTACCTCATTCTCCCACTCATAAAAAGAAGTAACACTTGGAATAATATTTACACAAGCTGCAAATTTTCCAGACACTAGGCTCCGAGCTAATTCCTTGGCTTGATCCATTTTAGGGACCGTCACATAAGCTACGGAGTGTTTACTACTCGAGTAAGGTTCTGGAGGAAGAGGAGATGTGCTTACAGACAGTAGTTCGCCGGACATATTTTTGGATAATTGGACTGAATATCTAGAAAGGCTTTAAAAAAACTACTGATTACATTCAATTACCCTGACAGAATGTGTGGGCTCATCAGTTGTACCTTAATAAAAATGTGGGAATTAGTAGCTTTGTACTTATCGGCATTTGTAGGAAAGAGACCATCAACAATAATATTTTCTTAACTTACCACCATCAACAATCATCACAAAACAGAGAACAATGACAATCAAGTCAAGTTCATGAAATTCATAGACTCCTATGTCTTCTTTCAAAGATTTTTTTTCAAATTCAGGTGACTCAAGTTCGAGGTCAATATTTAAATGTAAGAAAACTCACTACTATTGTCACGTGGCCAGCAATCACACTTGCTTTCGAAAAATATAAAAATTTGTAATCAAAATGGCGTAGGCAATAGTTCATTAAAGTATAAGTGGATAAAACAGTCTTTAAAACACGCGTGATTTTTTTGAGCATGACGGCGCAACCGAAGAGCGAAATTAAGCAAGTGTTTTAAAGACCAGATCCACGAATACTTTACGCTATTTTTTATTGGTGCCCCATTTTACATTTGAATAAAGTTTTACATTAGTGAGTTATATTTTATTTTACGTTCACAAGGTACTCTTTCTTGTCAGATCAATAATAATAGTATATTAAAGTATAAGTGGATAAAAAGGTCTTTAAAACACGCGCGATTTTTCAAGGACGACGGCGCAACCGAAGAACGAAATGAAGCAAGTGTTTCAAAGACCAGATCCACGAATACTTAACGCTATTTTTTATTGGTGCCCCATTTTACGTTTGAATAAAGTTTTACATTAGTCAGTTATATTTTATTTGACGTTTACAACGTACTCCTGTCAGATCAATAATTAAAAATTTGTCATTTAGACTCCACGTTTCTCGTTCCTTCGTTGATATTGCCATGGCAACGCTCAGGCGTGCTTTAAATGGGTAAAATGGGGCATCAATAAAAAAATTTTGTCACTTGGACTTCTCGTTTCTTCATTGATGTTGCCATGGTAACTTTGAAAAACGAGCGTTTTTTAAACAGGCTGCGTGCTATAAATGGGTAAAATGCGGCACCAATGAAAAAAATAAAAGTTATACTCTCAACTGCAAAGGAAAATTAAACAGAAGAAAGTATTGAAATGATATATTTCATGGATATATTTACAGGTGAATTATTTTTTTGTTTTCTTCTTGAAAATGTCTTTTGTATCCAGTGGTTGGTAGTTGAGAAGAGAGTTCCCCTTTTTTCTGATCAATTCTCTAGCTATTTTCCTAACAGTGTTTGCATCTAAAAGTGCAGTTTTTTTGTTCTTCTTGACAATACCTTTGGTATTTGGGATCTTTTTACTTTTTTTATCATTTCTCACGATTGTGGCAGATTCCTTGGACTTCTTTTTGGTGAGGTTGTTCTCAGGATCAAGTACTTTGTTCTTAGATGAAACAGCTTCCAATGATTTAGCTAGATCAACCTTATTTTTTGACTCTGTCAATTTTGGGAATGATTCTTTGTTGGTCAGAGATCTCAAAGATCTTTTAGATTTTTTCAGTGACATTTTTACTTCAATGTCAGAGTCTAGAATATCATTACTTGTTTTGGTGCTAGGTAAAGCAGATTCACTACTTGTGACTACTGAAGAACTCTCCTGTTTGATAAGAGTCAAGTCAATAGGTTTGAATGTTGTTTTTATTCCTAAATTCTTCAACCTCTCCAACTTTTTAGTCAACTTCGATACTCTTGAAATCACTCTTTTAGAATGTACTTCTTCATCAACATTTAAATTTTTTTGATATTGCTTCTGTCTTCTAACTTTTGATGAATACCTTTCTGGATTGCTGCTTTTACCAAAAAATAAGGATTTTGGCCTTTTTTCATATGGAATAAATTCAGCTGCAAAAAATACATTTTACTATACACAACAATTTTCTAATCGTAATGTCATTGAATCATACCTGTTATTCTTTTTTTGAACATCAAATAATTATTCATTGTTTCTGCAGCAATTTTAGCAACTTCGGGGAGTGAAAACTCGACATATCCGAATCCTTTGCTGTTTCCAGTCCTGTTTGACCTGCAAACCTTGACATTGGTCACTTTACCAAACTGTTGAAAGTAGCCCTTCAGTTCTGCTTCATAAAATCCATGTGGCAGATGCGATATATACAAGAGACCTCTTTTCTGTTCAGCACTGATTTTATGCTCTTTTCTTTTTTCTTTTATTGTTACCGAACCATCCTGCAAATGATATTTCATGGGTTAGGAAATGTTCAGAATTCTTAAGTAGCAATTCCTTACCTCAATCTGTTTTTTCAGTTTCTTAGTTTCCTTTGATACTTTTCGCTGTTCACTTGGATCCAAAGAGAGGGTCTCGGCATTATTTATTTTCACCATTTTTCTTTCGATAACTATTACATATAAAATTTACCTTCAATTACCACGTGAAACAGTCAACCACAACGGTAAACTGAGACATTTGACACAAATCGTTAAGACGAGTGACATTTGACATCTAGTGACAGGCGACATGACCTTCAACATGTTTCTTTGTTTTCGTTCTGATAAGTCATGTGCCTATGTTATATTGTTGATTGTCAAAGGAGTCCGTGTGTGTGTGTTTTTACGGTTTTAGCTTAGTTTGGTTTCAATATACATTTTTCTTGTGTTATATGAATTTGAAACAGTAAAATGTGTGGCGGATTTACTTGCTCCAAGAATGCTCTCATTGCTCTCAATGTGTTGTATATTGTGAGCGTTGCATATTCATCCATATCAACCCTTGTTAAATGTTATTTATTTTTCAGATGGTCGCTTTCGTTCTTATCGGGGTTGCAGTGTATGGAAGTGCTGCATCCATCGTGACGAATTTACCCATAGTGGGTGGTATTCTAGCTTGTGGTATACTACTGATACTTATATCAGTTCTAGGCCTCCTAGGGGCTGTCAGACACCACCAAGTATTGCTATTCTTTGTATCCTTCAATAAGAGGAACACGAAAAACTAAATTATGCGTCATTATCCAATTGATTAAACTGTTTATTGTTCCTTAACTGCTGCTCAGTACATGGTGATTCTTTTTCTGCTTTTCCTGATTCAGTTTTCAGTTGCTTGTGCTTGCTTGGGAGTCAACAGTGAACAACAAACCCAACTTGCAGAGCAAGGTTGGAAGAGAGTAGACAATAAAACCAGGTCCAGTGTACAGGAAGTTTTCACTTGTTGTGGTTTTGATCACACTATCGATCACGATGATAACTTCAAGTATCACCCTCCTACTTGTGAACCCATTAAGGTGAATTGAATAATTGTTGTGATAATTTATTTGATTCAAATATTCCAGGAACATTGCTGTTTGGACCCTACTGTACTTCCTTGTGAATGTCCACATTGTATGGAGAAATTACAGAGTACAATCAATTATGCCTTCAAATTATGTGGATGGATAGGCCTGTTCTTCAGTTTTTCTGAGGTAGGCTTATAGTTGGTTGTGGGTTATTTCAATTCTATACAGGGCGATTCATTGGGAAATGGGTGTACTGTAAGGGTTGGTAGAGGTCACCTAGCTGGTTCTGAAAAACCCTTAAATGATGGGTCTAGCCCCCTGTATAAGCGAGATACAGAGTGTTTTATGTATATCCCCATTGTAAATTTTATTAATTTTCAGAACATAAACTCATTATCCTGTATGCTACCGAATTCTGAATGAATGATAATAATCCAGGTACATATATATATACTTGAAAAGATTAAAGGATCTTCATCAGTATGACAAAATTTCAAAAATTCATTTGCAGGTATGAAAAGAGTAGAAAAAATATTCCTTAACAAATGAGTTTGGTACTCCTGCATGCCATTCTTGTACCTGCTAATTTGAGTCAAAATTAATTTTTTCGATGAAAAAGTGGTACAAAATTCGAAGAACACCTTTTTCGTCTCTGAATGCTTGTTTTTCACTTCCAATCATTCGAATTACTAACCATTCCATGATATCCTGAATTTTGGATCACAAACTTGATGTAAAATAAGTCGACAGGTCCTTATTTAGGACAAAGTGTTATTTCAATAACCCTGTATGTGTGATGAAGATTGCATTTATTCAACATGCAACACTATTAACAAATGATAAAATGATTGCAAGAAGCTATGATGGAAAAAAAATAATCGACAATTTCACAAAAATTGTTTTCCTTAAAAAAAGTGATAATTTATCGGAATGTGATTTTCCCATTTTATCATTTGTATAGTGTAGCATGATGAATAAATGCAATCATCATCACACATACGGGGTGTTTGTAATTGGTTATTGAAATAGCACTTTGTCCTAAATAAGGACCTGTCGACTTTTTTTACATAAAGGTTGTAATCCAAAATTCAGGATATTATGAAATGGTTAATAATTGATTGATTGAAAATGAAAGAATAGCATTTAGAGACGAACTAGGTATTTTTTTGAATTTCGTACCACCTTTTCATCGAAAAAAATAATTTCGACTCGAATTAGCAGGTACAAGAATGGCATGCGGAAGTACCAAACTCATTTGTTTAGGAATTTTTTTTCTGCTCTTTTCCTATCTGCAAACGAATTTTCGAAATTTCGTCACACAAGGTGTTGTATTGCACTGATGAAGTTCTTTTAATTTTTCAAGTCCGTACCTGGATTATTAATTTCATTCATTCGGAATTCGGTAGCATACAGGATAATGAATTTATGTTCTGAAAATGAATAAAATATACAATGTGGATCGTGAGTTATGAGCTATTGAAGAAATAGGAGAAATATATCAAACACTCTGTATCTCGCTTATACAGGGCGCTAGACACATCATATAAGGGTTTTTCAGAACCAGCTAGGCGATCCCTACCTACCCTTACAGTACGCCCATTTCCCAATAAATTACCCTGTATAATTCTTCTGGTTTTTCATGATTGTAAGAGTAGTTATTGACAGTATCCTAACACAGTGGTTGGCAAACTTATTAGCCAAAGAGCCAACATTACTTAAATTGAGAACAAATTGGAAGTCAAATCTGTTTGTTTAGTAAACTTTCATAACACTAAAGGAATATTTATTGATATGATCAGGGAGATGCAAGCACATTCTCAATTTCCTTTTGATAATGTTAATGGTTGAAAAAGATTGTTTGGATAAAGAGGATGTCACAGAAGTCGACTTTAAGCAAGGGCAATAGACCAAGTTATGATAGTTATAAAAAAAATAAGTGGCATATTAAAAAAAAACGTGAAAGTTTCCATCCTGTGACAGATTTTTTACTCCTCTTGCTACAAATCTTACTTGTCAATTTTTTTTTGTGTTATGAGATGCTGAATAATGTGTAAAGAATTTTTGCTCCAAATGTGAAACCAACTGGTCCAGCTTGAAAAAAAAATCAAAATCAACATTTGAACTTTGACTGATAGTTCTGATAAAAAAAGTACTACACTAGTTTGGCAAATAAAATTAAAATTTGGCATATTCAATGAGGATTTCAAAATGGTATACTTGCTAAAATATTTCTTGATTTGTAAAGAAATCCAATTTTTAACTAAATTATTGACCTACTGAAAAATTGTGTGAGATGGACAGAGTAGTTTTGTGAAGTGTGGACCAGTTGGCTTTACATTTTAGGCAATAGTTCACAGATACTTTATCCAGCATCCCTCAACAAGAAAAAAAAAGTAACATTTGTAGCAGCAGGAATGAAAAAACCGTCACAGGGTAGAAATTTTTACGATTTTTTTTCAATGTTCATATTTTACAAAATACGCAAGTTAGATTTTTTTCTGATATCTATAATAATTTGGTCTATAGTCCAATTCCAGCTCGACGTCGACTTGTGGGGCAACCTGTATATGTGAAACCGAAAAGGGAAAGAACAGCAACCGCAAAAGTCAAGACTTGAAAATGATCATGTCTTTCTTCTTCAGGTCATTCAAAGCTGACTAATTAATTATGTGGTGAACTAGGATTCAACTTGGTTATTGCAGCATTAAGAGGATTTTTGACAAATGCTTTAGTTGCTCTACTTTTTTCGAATTCCTGAATGCTGCTGAGAAATTTTCTCCTCGTATTCAAAACTATCGTTTTGGTAGTGTTTATCAATAGAGGAATTCTTTTCTTGGCGACGTTTCAGCATGCTCGGATAGTGAAACAATTTTTCTCATTTAAAATTGCGAGCAAAAATGGATAAATTGTTTTCGAATTTTATTTCGTCTTCTAACAGCGAGTGAATTAAATTGAAATATTATTGTGACAGAGTCGCACTCAAGGATCCAAAGAGCCGCACTTTGCCGACCACTGTCCTGACATAGGAATGTTTTGTAAATATTCTTCAAAAAGAATCATTGAAGTTGATTAAAAATGCTTGTTAATATGGTAAAAATATAATTATCGATAATACTAATTTTACTGTGGTTGTGGATGCATGTTTCAGTTCATGGGAGTGCTATTAACAGTACGTTACCGTAACCAGAAAGATCCAAGAGCTAACCCAAGTGCTTTTCTCTAGTGCAACAACTTGTACAAAATGGGTGGGTCAATGTTTTCATTCTCCTGTACTATTAATGTGATATCACTTGGAATTCACCTTGGTTTCGACTTTTCATACATTTATGTTGACTATAATTTATTATAAACACTCGAAGTATGGGAAAGAATATGTCTTAGGATAGCTTGCTAAATATTAACATTGAATTTTGTGGATAGCTTGAAGGAAAGATGTTAAATTGTTGTTTGACACATAGAATGAGTCGCTGTCTGCATTGCTACTAGTAATAGGGGTACTACTATGGAGTGGGGTAACAAGAAGGGAAATCAGAGTTAATAAAATCATTACTGTTAAGAATCCCCAACTGTACCCAAGATATATTTTTTCCGATACTGAATTATCTTTCACACAATTTTGGATACATGTTATCTGCTTCAACATAGTTTATAATCTATGTTGTTTTGAAACGTCTGTTGAAACGTGTTGAAAAACTTCAATTATGCAAGGTGTAACGAAATAAGTGTGAATCATTTCAGGTAGTGATTCCTACAAACGTGACATCTTGTACTATCATCTTCAATTATATTTTAATAGTAGTAGTAACTACAAAATAACAATACTATCTCTGTAGTTGTTCGTAAAATATGTTTTTGCTGCGAACTGGTTAATTTTGGGCTGAAAATTCAAGGGATGTTTTTTGTTTAGAATTGAACAAGCTATGAACAAAAAAAAGTTACATTGGAAATTAATTTTAGGGTTTGCATTTTCCACCCCTTATAACCATGGAGTAAGCCAAATACATTACTGGCAAGTGTCTTTTTGATAGTAGAAAATGTTACGTTTATTTAAATTTTCTAACTTTTTTAGTATTTTTAGTGTGAAAAATTCGTTTTGGAATTCCTTTATGGGCTTGTATCTTAACAAGGGATGCTCCTGAAATTTCGTTATATGAAAGAAACTGTCTTGAGGAATCACCCCCCTAAAATGTTTCACACTTATTTTGTTATACCCGATTTGAATTCATACGACGTCTTCGATAATTCAATTCGACTTGAAATACCAAATTCCAAGGATCAAATCAAAATTATGCCTGTTTTTTTGGGAAAATTTTGTAATTTTTTGGAACATTCTCTGCACGATAATAGGTTTTTGGCATGCATTGAGGAAAACTTTGTGAAATTTCAATATACTGATCAAGATTCATTATTCTTCTAGCTAATAGGGCTCGTCTTGACCAGACATTACCGTAACCTATCTGACCCTCAGGAAAGAAGGGCCACCGCTGTGTTTCCTCGACAAAATTTCACCTATTAATTAGTAGATCTAGTCAAAATACTCGATCGATGTTTTGTCATATACCAAAGATTTATTTCTTTCAGTGTCGTCAACACTCTGAATCGAACAAACTTTCTAGTCTGCATACCTTAAAGACATTAGTCTGTGTTCCTTATTTATAATAGTCAAACATTCCATGTAAGTTGTTCACTGGTGCTGGAAAATAAACTTACAAATCATTCAAGGCTGAAACTCTTCCTAATTCTGGATACTGTAGAAATTGATGTGTTTAGAAAGTGTTAGGTATATCAATGTGCTTTAAGTTTCAGAAAGCTTGATAAGGTTTCCTAATAGTGATTGTTTGTTTCTGTGTAACAATAAACAATGGCTTTCAGTTTGTTGTTTTATTTATTCTCTAGAATTTGATGCTCCCATCGTTGGTTTAAGAAAAACAACAATGTTAATGATCTAGGATATTTTTATTGGTTTTTATGACTTCATGAAGTATTGCAAGGTTATTAAATAATATGTCTATAGTTATATAATTCTAACACATGGCCATGATTCGTAGCTTTTGTCACATAAATAGATCATTTTCGATTGCTTACAACGACAATAAGTTGTTCTAGAAACCCTATCGAATATATATCTTATCATATTTGCACTATACAATTCATTTTTTTTTCAAATATCTGTACCATTTTCATCAAAAAACTATGTTTACTGTTCTGTCTAGTATTTATGTTGCTTATTTGATTTCTAGTTTTGTAGTCCAGGCGAATTTAGAGAGTTTTACTTTTAATCCAACTAAAAAAAAAATTATAATTGTCGAGTGAAATTTGAAATAATCCAGGTACAATCCAGATTATATCGTTGTTGTTGGTAATTTGTCTCCCGATTCGAGAGCTCAGAAATTAAATTATAAAAAGTGTAAGTGGTTACAACGTGACGATTATTATTGACAATACCCTATCAATTGAAATGGTATAGTTACGCCACTGAATTGCCAATTCAAGATTAATTCCAACAGTTTCAGTGTCATATATACACCTTTCACGTAAAAATTCATTTTTTTTTGCTCACTTAAGCTTACATTTCGCCTCCATCAGCCGCCATCAGTCCCTTTTCAATAATAACTCTTATAGAAGGGATGGTGCTTGTAAAACTTGCTGGAACTGTGATGCCCAGCCATACTGTTCACCCCGGCTCCGTTGTTCAACCCGAAAATCGATCCGCCTCCGCCAAACTTGGCCTCCCCATACCTGCCCAAATTACCGCCCTCCATGCCCTTGGCCGCCCCGTTCTCGAAGTGTCCCTGGTTCTGTGCCTGCTCGGCTCCGTACCGCCCGTCTTGCTTGCCGCCCTTGAAGGCTTGGGCAGCGTTGGCGTTAAAGTTGCCCGATTGACCGTTGACGAAGAAATTGCCGCCCTCGTCGTGCCCTTCGTCATAGTACTGCTCGTCGTTTCCGGATTCTTGCTTCTGGTGCGATGTCTTGAAGCTCTTGATCTTGTGGCCTTTCTTGTGGCCCTTGGCGGCCATCATCTGACCCTCGTTCAAGCCTAAATTAGGTGTGGATTAATTTTGTTGGTCCTTCGAACCCGATAGGCGAATGAATTTAAGATTGCAGCGCTCGAGTTAGCAGTCAAAGAACCATACAAACAGACATTGAATGGTGTAGTTGTATTTGTTTACATGTGATTTTTCGTTAATAAAGTGTGAGTTTATAATAAAAATAAAGACATTTCAGACTTTTATAGTGAGCTAGAAGGGCATCCATATGTGTATGTATTTTCATATTTCTAAAGGTGGTAAGCATTATCATTTGTATTATTCATTGTATTATATTGAAAATAATACGAGGTTAGAATACTGTTGTGAATGGTTTGTTCAAAATATATAAAGGTTTCTGATAATTTGTCTTGTTTTTAGATTAGAATCGCAAGATTTAGTTTAGGGTACTTTGAAGGCACAAACACTTTTAGAAGTTTTCATGAAGGTGAAGAAGTTTTGAGTGCTGGACATCATAATATCATTATAATCATAAAATTGTTTTTGTAATGAAATGAATTATGAATTTATAGTATTTGTTTCTTGTGATGTTTTTTGGTGAGGAGTGCTACATAAAATAGATAATGTGGGATCTTGTTTCAATTTTGTTGATACCTGAACAATACTACGCTCGACTGTGACCTTTAATGTAAACAGAATTTCATCTATCTATTCACGATATTTATACCACCAGCTTGAGGAAAAGCATGGAAATCAATATTGGAAATTTGATTTCACCGATTCATAGTTTCACAATCTTTTGAATATTCAAATTCAGTATAAAATCAACAAAACATAATACCAAACACAAGAGCTATGTCCTCTCTTCTAGTTATTTTTAGTGCCACCAGGTGGCGTATCGCTTATGTTCATTTGCCAATAGTATCTATAAGAATAGTAATTAACTAACCTTCTTTGTTGAATTGTTGTCCGCCCTTATACATTTTACCATCCTCGTAGATATTATTACCACCATTAGCCCCACTGTAGTACCCTGAGTCACCCTTAAGGTCCTTGACTGCCATTTCGCCCTTATTGTATCCAGAAGAACCTTGATCGAATTGTCCACCTTGTTGTCCATGCTCTTGTCCGTATCTTTAACGTCGAAAAATCATTTGACACTTGAGGCTGCTCATCGACAACATACGTGAACATATCTTACGACAACTGGGCATGCGCAGTGTTGTGTTGATAGGAGCCGACCACAGCCGGACTATGAAATTTGGCAGTGAGTAATAATGAAAACATTACCTAATTGGATATAATTTTTGATGTCGCTATATTCTGCCGATTAGAATTGTAATGAGACTGCGAATACTGATGTTATACAAGATTTAAAATCGTGGAAAGACATGTATTGTTTCAGTGGGGTATATTAAAAATTGTCTTCTAGCTAAATTAATGGGCGACTTTATGTCTACTGAGAAAATGGATTGTAGAAAATCCTCATCAGAAACGACATATGGAATTTGTGTATAATTTGAGAAATTATTATTTCTTATCAAAACGGTTATAATATGAATCGATTTCCCATGTTCACTTGATCATAAAGATCGTCTAGATTCTGAATCAATACCAAATCCAAAGTGATTTCTATTAATTTGGCCAAGATAATTCCAAATAATTAATGCAAAAGTTATTTGTCGGATACCAAAAAGTGGTATAGCTTCATTCATGAAAATGTCAAATTCAAACTAGTTATAAATAAGGTTAGGTTAGGTTATAAATAAGGAGCATTTCCAAACTTATTTGGAGGTGATACGTGTTCGTATCGGGTATACGACGTTAAGATACGTTCACGTCTGTGCTTTGACTAAGTGTCTATAAATTAGTCAATCGTTTACAAAAGAGTTGAGGTTATAACTTGCCTTTGATCATTCATTTTTTTATTTCCGCCATTGTATGCTGATTGGCCGAGTTCGCTACCACCGTACCCGTGTATACCACCCATCATTCCAGCACCACCGCCCATCATTCCAGCACCGCCGCCCATCATTCCCGCACCACCGCCCATCATTCCAGCACCACCGCCCATCATTCCCGCACCACCGCCCATCATTCCGGCACCGCCGCCCATCATTGCGGTACCACCGCTCATCATTCCGGCACCGCCGCTCATCATTCCGGCACCGCCGCCCATCATTCCGGCACCGCCGCCCATCATTCCGGCACCGCCGCCCATCATTGCAGTACCGCCGCCCATCATTCCGGCACCGCCGCCCATCATTCCGGCACCGCCGCCCATCATTGCGGCACCGCCGCCCATCATTCCGGCACCGCCGCTCATCATTCCGGCACCGCCGCTCATCATTCCGGCACCGCCGCCCATCATTCCGGCACCACCGCCCATCATTCCTAACATCCATATAAAATATATTTAAAGCAAACCTCAAAATGGATTCAAGAATTATTTCATGTACGAGAAAGGTGAAATTGTCAGTGTTGGTGTGACTTGAGAACTCACCTAACCCTTCACCGCCCATCATGCCCATTCCTCCGGTTCCCATCATGGCCGTTTTCGCGCCACCTACGCCCATACCGATGCCACCTTGCACCATGTTGGAGCCGACGCCCACGCCCATAGGGTAATAGCTGCCCTCGGCGTTTTGCTGCAGCAAAACGATAGTTGCCAACAATAACGTCGAAACACTGAGCATGTTACTTGGTGGTACGTTAGAAGACCGAACTGGTTTGTGATTCGATATTGGGTTGGTTTTATACAGAGAGTCTAGGTATGGTGGATTTCGTGGCTGATCGAGCGTGAAATTGATGTTTCAGCTCGGAATTGACAGGAAGAGGCGTTTAGGACTGATTTGAAAGTTTTTCAAAGGATATCTTCAGTTTACAAGTAGATTTGAATGGGTGTTAGTTTTGATCTTGATGGCTATAAGAATGTTACAAGTTGAGATTGTGAATATCCTCAAATCAATATATTGTTCTAGTCACAGGTTTTACTAAATAATCTCTCATTTTCATGCATTATAAGTTTGAGTATGATATTGTTCGTTGTTCGATGCTTTTCAATATTTCACGAAATGAGGATCATTTAGTTAGACGACATGATAAAGCAATAATGATGGTAAGTCACTGAAATTTTTCAAATATTCACAGCTCGTGAAAACGTAAAACTTCGATAGACAGTCAAGGGTATACTGTGTGGAACAGCCAAATGGAATACATTCGATAACGAATGAATGATAGGTATGGGACATTGTACATGAATTATGTCTAGAATTTTCTGAAGAATCCAAAAAACCAATAATATACAGTGAGTTGTATTTAAAATAAGAAAGTTGGTATCAGCGACTGTCCCATGACACCCTACATAATTATTTTTTAATGCGCGTTGCAAAATGCAAATCGACGTGTCCAAATGTTTTTCCCAACACGCTCTCATTTATTAGCTGTTCCACACTGTATGTTATTCATACAGAATTTTATTTTTTGTTTATTCAATTGCACTGTACAAATCTCCATCATAATAAATAAAATCTTATAATATAAGCACATAACAATATAAGAAGTAGCATTGGATAGCTATACAGAATGTTTCTGCAACAGACACTATGTACAGCATGAACTGGAATATAGAATTCGAATGCAAATAGTGAACACTGATTCCTGTTCCTGTGTATATGCTATAAAGTCATCGATGCTTCTTGAAAATGTTTTCGATGTTGATGAAAAAGATGTCGCACAATTGGCGAATATTGTCATCAAATCTGAACAAAAATTTTGAGTGGAATTAATTGATACTTGTCTGAAAAAATTCTTAAGTGAACTTATCATGTTATCGACCGAATTGTGTTGTAAATTAGACTTGATAGATGAATAAACGCTTTGTATTTGAATCATTGTAATAAACCAGGTACCTGAACACAAAATTGGACTTTCTAGAATAACTAGCATGAATATGAGTCGAAATATCACTATTCACTCTGTATATCCAGTGATGATTCACTATAGCTTAGAATATACTCTGTGTCCGTAAAGTATGGAACAAATTCATTTTTAGCTAAACAGGTCATTTTAAGAAATAATCCTGAAACACGTCGATTTTTGATTTTAATTTACCGTATTTTAAAATAATAATGTAATATACAGGGTGAATTACGTTCGAGCAATGACGTCACCGTCATTTTTTTTTCAATGGAACACCCCCATTTTGTCTCAATATTCGGATTACTCAAGCTGAGCTGATTTCAAAAATGTATCACATGTTGATTCCAATTGGTACAGGGTGGACAAAAATACAATAGTTTTGTGTGTGCTCATAAAGTAACGCGTAACATTCTTTATTAGGTAAATTAACAATATTATCAAAAATACTTATTATCTAGCGGCAATTGGTTTAAATGTAACACCCCGTAGTTTGCTACATGTTTAGAGTAATAAAAATGAGCTGTTTCCAAACATGTTTGGTACTTGTGGTCTAGCAGACATAATAAGAAATCAACATTGGAATCAATATGTGATACATTTTTGGAATCAGCTCAGCTAGAGTAATCCGAATATTGAGACAAAATGGGGGTGTTCCATTAAAAAAAATGACGGTGACGTCATTACTCGAACGTAATTCACCCTGTATATTACATTATCTTTTTAAAATACGGTAAATTAAAATCAAAAATCGACGTGTTTCAGGATTATTTCTTAAAATGACCTGTTTAGCTAAAATTGAATTTGTTCCATACTTTACGGACACAGTGTATAAAAATACCATACCGAAAAAAAATAACCAGTTGTAAGGAATATCATGAGGATTCCAAAAATTATACGAGGTGTTTCATTTGAAATAACAAAGTATCTACTATTTTCTTATACAAGCGGTAACACTGTATTGATGAAAATATTTTAGACGGATGAAGCATGTTTGATTATCCACGCTCACAAATTCTCGAAATGATCTGTCTTTCTGTTCTCCAGATTCGTCTAATGTTCCATCCACTGTGAAACACCCGGTATGTTCGCATTTTTTGTTCTTCATGACAAGAGCTACAACTTTGCCTCAGAGAGTAAATCGAAATTCTGAACGGTTTGCAAGATATGAGCCTGAGAAAATGATCACTTTTTTGCGAAAATGATACCGAGGCCCCAAATCTTTGGCGGCCCATAAAAAAAACGTGCATGACTTTATGAAAAATTGGGAGACACGGATCTTTTTTTTTAGTGTTTTATCACGTAGTGGTGTCCGTATATGGTTATTTATTATAATGTCTCTCATCTACTCTGTGGAAAAAGGTAATGTTTTCTCTATCACTGCTTCACTGACTTGATCTACATGGTAGGCAAATTTCGATGTTTGTATAGGATAAATCGTTAACTCTATGAGATACGACAAAATGGAGGTCGCGTCCTCGATCTCTTTTTTCGAGATAAGTATTATGTTTTCAAGCCAACAACTTGTACATTCTTATGGCACTTTTGAATCCAGTAGCGTAGGGAAGATTTCAAAATTGTATTTTTCAATTTCAATTAGCGTTTTTTTATTAATTTCAAGTAAAAATGGGGCAAGAAAATTACGAGGAGCATAGACTCGTATATATTAAAATATCTCATTCAAAATAATAACAATTGTGATATTTACATATATTGCACCCTATAGGGTGGCCCATTAGTGTGTGAAAGTAGAATTACTCTTTTAGGAATGAGAATAGAAAAATACTTCGGATAAATGTTGTTATATTTGCGCAGATATACAATCCTAAAATAATATGAGATATATAGGATGATCAGCCAGAGCGGGGCAACATAAAGTGTGATTTTTTTGAATGGAATACCCCATTTATTTGTTCACCATCAAACTCAGCGTGAAATTCTGCATCCAATACCATCTTTGTATTTTCAATGATTCGCAACGTCGTCAAACTGGGGCGAAATTTATGAAAATTCGACGATAATTTGTGCACTATAAATGGTGTCAAAAAACGTTCACATTGATAAATGGATGCCCATATTTGGTGAATACGAAGATAAATGATGGTTGAAATGTCTGAATGCAGTAGAAGTCCAGTTTTTGATACAGGGTGTTTTCAGGATAAACGTTAATTCAGGAGATTTCAATTAACGATAACTTCATTTTTTCAAATGGAACACCCAGTCTATTATTCCACCATCTTGTAGGATTTTATACCTTCAAATCTTGTCGAAATGATATACCCTCTAAAATCGATTGTTTTTGGGGAAATTGCATTTTCAACTAAGATTCGAAAATTTTCACGTTTTCACCAAGCAACCTTTGAATATCACGTTCAAATTAATTGTATTTTCGATGATTTCTTGTAAATACATCGAAATATTGGTGTTCCATATTGAAAGTAGGAGTAGTTAGTTATTATTCAGATGTATTGTGAATGTAGTTATTGAGAACGAGAAAGTATTGTGATTATAAATTTTTCGGTAGAGGAACTGAAGGGAATGATTTTTGTACTGGGTGCTAGTGATAAGAATGTTTTTCACGCAGAAAGAATTCATAAACAGAAATATCCGGATAGAAGACAGCCAAGAAAGGAGACATTCGAAAATGTATATCACAAATGGCAGTGCAACACCCTATTCATTTCATCACAGTTTTCAATTATGGAACACGAATAGTTCGATGTATCTACAAGAAATCATCGAGAATACAATTAATTTGAACGTGATATTCAAAGGTTGCTTGGTGAAAACGTGAAAATTTTCGAATCGTAAATTAGCGTATCTCCTGAAAACACCCTGTATCAAAAACTGGACTTTTACTGCATTCAGACATTTCAATCATCATTTCTCTTTCCTATCACCAAATATGGGCACCCATTTATCAATGTGAACGTTTTTTGACACCATTTCTAGTACACATATTATTGTCGAATTTTCATGATTTTCGCCCCATTTTGAAAACGTCGCGAATCATTGAAGAAACAAAGATGGTATTGTATGCAGAATTTTACGTTGAGTTTGATGGTGAGCAAATATAAAGGGTGTCCTAAAAAGCACAAGTGATGTTGCCCCGCTCTGGCTGATCAAATTATTTTAGGATTGAATATCTGCGCAAATATAACAAGATTTATTCGAAGTATTTCTTTGTATTCCCATTCCTAAGTGAGTAATTCTACTTCTGCATACTAATGGGCCACCCTGTATATGAGTTCTCAATGATTCGCTCCTTAGAGAAAAAGCCTATCTAATGAAGCATCATTCAACAAGCCGAGTCACATGTTATTCTTTTAATTCTGAAAAAATGTGAGGAGAATGAAATATCATATCCGTATATCGAAAGCCATCCAACTTTCGTTTCGACCTAGAAAACAGAACACGATAAATAAATTTTTGTTTTCGCCAGTGAACTGAAATCCAAAAAACATATGCTGGATGCGATTATAAATAGTAACCGAGTTACCCTGTAGAAAAAAGTGAACTATTGGAATTGAGTAATTTGTGTAGCGTTTTTTAAGGTCTGCACAGGAAATCTGGTAATCAGACTCACGAAGGTCATTTAACTGTTGAAAATTGTCGTTAATTGGATTTCAATGAATTGAAGCTCGAAAAAAAAAAACATTGTGATCTTTTTTGGCAATAGTAGGTGAGATCACAAAATCAGGAATTTGCTTCGAACCTGCTTATTATACTATTGTACACAGTTTGAGAATTGAAAGAATCCAAAATAAGTTCTTACGTCACTGTGCCTTCAGGTTGCAGATCCTTGCTCAAAATCATGATTATTCCCATATTTTGGATGCCATGAAGATGAACTCTTTGCAAAAAAGGAGAACCCTCAGTGATGTATGTTTTGTCTTCAAATTATTCAATGGTCTTATAATTTGTCCAGATTTATTGCAGCTGATCTATACAGGGTCGCTGATATGTATGGAAGCGGTCGATTATTTCCTAAAGTAAGATAGCTAGCGAAAAATGTTAGGATACAAAAGTTGTAGGGTTTTTCAAAATCCATTAAGCTAATGAAAAATTAAGTATACAGGATGAGTCAAAAAGTCAGGACGAAACAAAGTTGCTTTCTCTCTAATGGGACGCCCTGTATATTATTCCACATTTCAATTCTGCTCGAAATTCTGAACAAAATTGATGGAGCGCTTCATTTCCTAAATTCAACCGATTTCGAGATATCGAATTTTGAAAATAACTTATAATAAATTATCCAAAAATGTTAGTCCATTAAGTTCATAGTCCATCAAGTTACCTTTGAAAGTTTCCAGCTCCATAACAACGCCGCGTCGTTCTTTTATCTAACAGTGATGATCTTGACAACACATGTCAAAAATACATTCAGTGTAAATAAGTTTCGCGCAAAAATGGCACGTTTAAATAATACTGAGCGTATTGAAATTTTAATGATCATAGGATTCGATGATAGAAGACGAAATTGTGACCAAGTAGTGAATATTTTTAATGAATTGCATTCCAATCCGGAACCAATTTCTAAATCAACAGTTTCAAAAACATTTCAGCGTTTTCATGAAACTGGAGATGTCAAAGATCGACCAAAAAGTGGAAGACCAGTAAGCGTTACAAATGAAGAAAATGCTTTGAATGTCATGTTAGATGTGGTGGAAAATCCAATAAATTCGGCACAACAGAGGGCTTCGAATCATAACATGAGTCGATATCCCATTCAAAAAATTTGCAAACTGTAAAAATTCCATCCATATAAAATTCATTTGGTACAAGAATTGAGTGAAGACGATTTTGATCGTAGAATCGAGTTCTGTGAAGTTATTATGGATAAATTAAGCGAAAATGTCAACTTTGTCAACCACATATTGTTTTCTGACGAATCTACATTTTGTTTAAACGGGCACGTGAATCGACACAACTGTAGGTATTGGTCAGACCAAAATCCACATTGGATGGAGGAAGTTCACACTCAACGGCCACAAAAAGTAAATGTCTGGTGTGGCATTATTGGTGGACACGTCATAGGACCCTATTTTATAAACGGAATTTTGAACTCTGAACGATATTTATCACTTTTACAACAGCATATTATTCCAGAGCTTAGACGATTATTCCCGAATAATAACAATCCCAATTTGCCGACAGAACAAATATGGTTTCAACAAGATGGGGCTCCTCCACATTTTGGACGTATGGTACTGGCATATCTAGATGAAACTTTTCCTAATAAATGGATTGGACGCAGGGGAGCAATTGAAAGGCCAGCTAGGTCTCCCGATATGACCCCACTTGACTTTTTTCTATGGGGTCACATAAAAAATGTAGTCTACAAAAATAGGCCGCCAAATATCAAAGAGTTGCAAGAAAGAATAAGGCATGAAATTCCTACCATTCCTCCGCACATGATTTTAGATTCACTACAAAATTTTGTTCAGCGAGTTCATTACTGTCAGGAGGTAAATGGTAAACACTTTGAGCACCTTATTAAATAGAATTTCAAAGAAAAATTTATTGTTTATTAAAACTTGTTTTCTCTCTTTTCCTCCTGTCTTAACTATTGTTTTCATAAAATTTTAAATATCCTGGACATTCATTAAAAAATACATTTTATTGTTTTAATTGCATTTTAATCAACCCTGAACAATTATGCTTTTTTTATTTTCTGTAAAAAAATTATAATTAAACTGTAATCATAATATCCACATACTCCACCTTTTGTGACTTTCATAATAAATATGCATCATTTCGTGCTTTTTCTTTAATAAATTTGAGAGTAGAAAAAAGTTATTTTCGAAATTCGATATCTCGAAATCGGTTGAATTCAGGAAATGAAGCGCTTCATCAATTTTGTTCAGAATTTCGAGCAGAATTGAAATGTGGAATAATATACAGGGCGTCCCATTAGAGAAAAAGCAACTTTGTTTCGTCCTGACTTTTTGACTCATCCTGTATACTCAATTTTTCATTAGTTCAATGGATTTTGAAAAACCCTACAACTTTTGTATCCTAACATTTTTCGCTAGCTATCTTACTTTAGGAAATATTCGACCGTTTCCATACATATCAGCGACCCTGTATAAATGTTCCAACTAGATCATTGGGAAATAAATCACTTTTTCATATTCCATTTTACTCCACAAATTATGGAAAACATAGACCTGTTGGAAGAACTTCAAATATAATCAATGATAATAATTTAGACCTGATTAGAAATCTATAGAAATGAAATTGTAGAACATATGATTATTTGTTTATGATATAATAGAGTTTGAGCTGTTGATGAAATATATGTAAAGCTAGCGGAATTGACTGATGTTCATCAATTGGTACATATACTTGGGTTGTATAATTATCCTTTATATGTTTTGGGCTATATTTTTGTCTTTTAGCTACATATTTTGTATTTCTTATAACTTACTTTTACTACTATAAATCTAGCATAATTTTATTGTTATTGTAATATATTTTGTAATGGGGGTTATCCCGTTGGTGTAATAAATAAATAAATAAATTTCCTCAAGTAATTTAATATCCGAAAAAACGATCCTCGTTACTAATGTAACGCTGTATTATTACTCGGAGTCTGTCAGACTTGCCACTACTCTTGGGGCTTCATTTAGTTTCATATTGTGCAGGTATGTACTGTTAGATTCAGTTAGTTCAAATAGATCAATTCACTAATTTCATGATGGTCATGTTAACAAACATAACTGGCTATTGGAGTAACCCGCACATTTTCAGAGAAGGGCATTCCCAATACCCTCTAAAGCTGAATGTGTGGGTTGGCATATTAGACGATGCGATTATAAGGCCCATTTTTTAGAGGGAAACTTAAACAGTGAGATTTATACCAATATGCTCGAGAACGGTATAGAGCCTTATTTGATTATTTGCGAATTAGATGATCAAAGGGACATAACGGAAAATTCTCATTAACCGAAGATTTACTTTATTTCCAACAGGTCAATGGATTAGTAGACATGGTCCTATTGAATGGCCACCTAGGCCTCCAGACCTAACGCCGTTGGATTTTTCTGTGGGGGTAAAATCTTTAGTTTTTTCCTCCCAACCTAATTCACTTGAACAGAAAGAATCATCTAAGCATGTAGGGCTATATCAAGTACAACCTTCGCTAATGTTAGTCAGGAAATCAGGAAAATAAACTTTAGTATTGTTTGGAGAATAATAGTGGTCATTTCGAACAATGTATCAAATAAAGTATGAAATTCTTTATTCTATTTATTTAAATCCCTTTCTTTCAATAAAATGATAGTGACTTCATGAAATGTAGCAATACTTACCACTATTGTAAAGCACTTTTCAAGAGCTTCACAAAGAGGGGGTGGTTATTCAAGATTATTTACTTGGCGTGGCTGGGGGTTAAAAAAGTGGGGGAAGTTCATATAATACATACATAGATTTGCTCCCCCCTACATATTGAAAAAACGGTCTGAAGTTTGAACGCTTGTGATTCATGCCATTGATAATTTTCAAATTGTCACCCTGTATAAACGGGTTGAGTACTGGTGACGTATCAACGATGTGCGTTCTTCGCGTGATTTCCAAACGCACCCGAACTCTGTTGATTTTTTCTGGTGAAACTATTGCGAGAAGAAAACTGAGTACATTTCTCAACGTTCTGGATGTCATGGTGTATTTTTCAAAAATGATTCCGCCCATTGGCGACTGGATTTTTTTTTTCGGATTATAGAATTATGGGTAATTAACTCTCTCATGAGTTTGCGTCTTTTTGGTAGATTAATTTTTTTATCATGTGCAAAACGGATATATTCGTCGAATATACATCAAACCTTATTAAGGACATCTGCAAACGTGAAATCATCACAATCCCGAGTATACAGATATCCTGAAGAAAATAAAGAACCTAACCTTGATATTTGTTTGACAATTGGAGACATCGAAGACTACAATTTTATAGCTGACGTCAAGCCCCTAGAATGTCTCAGTTGATGACTTTGAACAAAACATATCATTCTTACATCCCACAAAATGCATTCAAGAATGCATTGCATTGCAAACATCCTTCTGGTTCTATGACTATATAGTGCAGTTGTGAAATGGGACATCTGAGGGTTGTAACTGTGTTTGTGGGGCTTCCGAATCAATAGTGAATAATTTCAGGAACAAAAGTATATTGTTTTCATCATTATTCAATCAAAGATATGTTTCAAAAGATTCTCGATAAGTATATGAATTATTCCGTCGACACTCAAAAAGAGTAGATACTCGTGAGATAAGTGGATATGATTATAGTGGCATTTTATCATTTTACGTGTGGAATACAATGGGAGAACATGAGTGCAAAGAATGTTGATAATTTGAGAACATTTTATCGTGAAATATCAATTCAGGGACGCGCCGAGTATTTTCGGCGCCGCCGTGCGAAATAATGATAAGCGCCTCTAAGCAATGTTATAATACGTATTGAAGTAAAATTACCACCCATTTCTCCTTGTTGATCGTTCAATTTTTTCAATCAAATTATACTCTTCAACCAAATCTCTATAGTTATTTGTGAAAATATCAATAGAATATGAAACTACAGTGACTAACAAAACAAAAATAAAATAGCAATTGTTTATAATAAATAGTCGATAAATAGTTGATGCAAATCCACTCTATAGAAATAATTGCAAGATTTTATAACCGCTCTTGGCCTTTTATAGATCTTGAATAATTTTTTGACAACTTTAATTTAGAGAATGATCTCTCGGCTGTAGCTGCAGAAACTGGAATGGTTAATAATATTCGCAATGCAATCGTAATGTTTGGAAATGAGTGGGTTAAGTGTTTCTACATGATGAAAACATCAAAATCACACAATAATACTTTAAATCTTTCATTTTCGGATGTCTAGCATTCCGAAAAAGCAATTTACTTTGAATTTAATTTTTAGATTTTCAATCAGCTGGTCGTCACCTTCGTAGGAAAATAATTTTTTAACCTTTCGTGGCCTTTACATTTCTGTTGATATGAATTTCGCATCAACTTCTAAGCAGAAAGCTTGGCATCTACTGATAAGTCAATGAAGCGTTCGTCAAATCGATATTGTTTGAGAAATTCATTAGGGATATTCAAACTTTCGCAAGTCTGGGAAATATTGAATGTTTTTGATTGCAGAATCTTAGAATCCTTTAGAATCTTGTATTACGTGACTACCATACACACAGACTCATACTTTTTTTTTTACCTAAGGAAGTAGCTAGATGTTTTGTAGCATTGTCGAAATCATTTCCGGAACAAATTCATAACGACCAACCTAAATTTCGCCCAACTGAAATCCTAGAGGGGTTATTGCGCATCAATTCTGCAAGATCAGAAAAATTGAGGCAGAAAAAAATATATCAGAAATATTGGATTTCACAGCATCGTTTATGGCAACATTGCTCGTGGATTGATGTTTAATTTTTTTTCTTGTACACCTCTTGATGTTTTCCCTACATATTTGAACCATAATCATAATTCTCCAGAGTCTCCAGTAAAAAATTGGTTAAACCTTCACCTGTTGTATCACTCACAGGACTAAATGTTAGAAAATGTTCTTCGACACTAAATTTATCGTTTTTTAAATTAACGTATCTTAAGCGAACTCTGTTCCTGGCGGCTCACAATACAATAAGTAATATAGAAAAATACTTTGCTACCACACTGTATCAATGAATGTTTTGAGGCTAGCTTATTTTGGTCTGGTACAGTCAATTATCATCATGGACTTATATTCTGGGGCTCCTCAAAGTTTTCATTCTCCAAAAAAGAATACTATGCTGCATGAAGGGAACACACCCTAGAACCTCTTGTAGGGACTTATTTGTGGAATGGGGAATTACGACTCTACCATCGCTTTACATACATAACTTGCTGATAAACTTGAAAAAATAATAATATAATGAAACAAAGTGATTTACATCATTATGAAACTCGGGGACGCAATCAGCTCCATCAGAATTACTCGCATACTTACCAACAAATAAAATTTGATAATAAATTCCAATATCTTTTTGGTGAGATAGATAATATTACCAGCTTCAAAAATGAGTTATCAAAATATCTTTTGTGCAATGCATTTTATTCTACTGATGAATTTTTAAAAACATGATGTGTTATATTTATTTATTTTATTTATTTATATATCCTTATAACTGTACTCCTTTACTTAATTTTGAATTGTAACAAACAATAATCATTGTATTTTTTATATTCTATAAATTGTATGATTGATTCAAGTGATGAATAAAGTATTGTATTATTGTATTATTAATTTAATGATTTCATTTCGAATTTTATCTCTAAGGTAAGGTAAGGTAAGGAATATTTTTTCGAGATCTATTAATATGTGTTCATCATTTCTATACATTTCAAAAACTTTCCATTATTTCTCTCAAATAATTTGATACTAATAAGTTTTGTTATCCAAAAATGAAATAGTATAAATTATTCTTTCAATGACATTACGCCAATGTTTGGTTTTATTTCTTAATAAATTTTCCATTTCAGAATCAACGGTTCGATTAATTTCGAATCTTTTCAGCAAATCTGACCAGGCACGTAAATTTTTGTAAATGACTAATATTTTACAAAGAACCCCTTGCAATGCGTCTATATATACAGGGTGAAACTGAACAAGATTTACTGGATTTTCAAATGTTCGCTTAAATTATGCTATTCATTAAAACCATCTTGGTTACCCAATTTAATGTTTTTAAAAGACAATATAATGTTAGGGTTATTGAAAATTTTACAGCAGAAGCACAAGGCTGCATTTTCTCATTAGCAACCAATGGCACTGAACCTTTTCACCATTTAACAAAATTCGAGTGAAATATTTATCGGAAAACTTACGTCCTCACTTTATTTTGAAAATGCATTAGACCTTTTTCGACAAGTTGTTGCACCTGAAATGAAGACAATACACACGGCCTAAGACCTGGATCTTTAGAGAGGGGCACCTCTTCGTATAATTCGTCTTGCTTATTAAAACTGGAACATGATGCTACCGACATTGACTGAAACGTATCAGAATCTAATTCTTTTGGATATTCATCTTCATTGGCTTGCTTCTGTAAGTCTGATGGCAAGTCTGATTTTGTTGAAATTTAGAAAATCACTGGTGTTTCGAAAAATGTGAGTAACTTTGAAATTCGAAGTCTTCCTCTCGTTTTCGCTTATTAAGCAATTTTTGGTGACCAGACAATCTCTTTTTTTCTTCCCTGGCCTTTTGATTGAAATAAATTAATATTAAAAGAACTTTGTCACTTGTTTCATAAACAAAATTTACCAATAAGAAAAATAAATTATTAGCATTATTTACATCCCTGTTAATCAATTCACCTAATCATTTACTATAATTATTTTTTACAACTGCCTCAGATACATAATAGTAAATAAGGCACTCTATACGTACATCTTCATCACCGGTTTGATAAATTTTGTGTTTTGATTTGTGTTGAAAATTCAACGACTGTAGGTGCCTTTTTGGTCTTGGCGCCGTCGCTGCATGCCAAAAATTCAGAGTTGTGATATATTCAGAATACTAGAATACAATAGTTTTTTGTATTATATTCAGGATACTGTACGAGATGTTTCTCGTACTTGTATAATATAAAATAGTTTCAACTCAAAGTGATTAGAATTTTGAAAGCATTGCCACTCTTTTCAAGATAAAGAATCAACAATTCGGCACAGTAAAATCAAGATGTAAGTATACTGAAACATCAACTCTAAAAATCCACGCGAAATTTGATTGTAAAGATTGAGGTTAGTTTCATTACCTAAGTTAACATGTCTGATATGCTATTAAATATTGTTGTGGTGGAATCTTGAAAGAATGAAGAAAACCAGTCATTTCATTTGGATTTGAATGTATTCAATTCGAATAAAATATTCTTGTCATACCTTCACTGTATTTAGTACTCACATAAAAAAAGCAGAAGTATTTCGCATTTGAAATAGAATATTAGAAAAGCAAGTCGATTCAAAATTTACTAAAAGCTCCTAAAAACGTCATGGGCCGAGACAAATTTCAAAATATTATTATCATTTTCAAGAAATCACTAACTTAAAAAGAATCAAAATTGCATGTTAGTCGGGTGTTTTCGGGATCATAGCATTGAACATTCAAAATGGTTTCCTTGGACCTTCGTTGGACGTTAAGTGGACGTTTCATGTACTAAGTCGAACATCCGTAGCGTTCAAGTGCTGTGGGTTAGAAAGTCATAATCCTTTCATAATGTCAGGAGGGTCAATAAAAAATCATAGAGATTTGACACTATCTATAGGAATCTGAAAGATTTAAAATTTTTCACCATTCAGCCTGTAGATTGTGGCATCATTTAAATGTTACAGGGACACATTCCTTTGTTTACAGATCAAACTTCGCCGGAAAAATTATCGCATTCAATTTATCAATAAATCGTCATTATACATTGAAGGACCAAATAGATCTTTTAAAATTTTACCACGAAAAGATAAGATTACTTCAAGATTAAATTAGTGTATTTATAGACTAACAATTTCGAGTATTAATTGACACGAAATATGTGGTCAAGTGGTAGCAAATGAATTATTTTGAAATATATATTATATAAAATTTTATAACATAATTCAAGGATGTTTCCAGAATGCTTAATTTTTTTTTTTCGTCAAGGCGTTATAGATAAACTTGATTCGACATTTTATGACTAAGATTGCAGTCATGTTTTTGTTATAGTATTTATGTCGATTATTCTATAATTAATTTATGAGAAATACGAATCTCGCATGATATTTCGTGATCCTTGGGGTGTCTAAGAGTGTACCACAGGAAACCGTTCTAGGACCACTTATTCTCATCATACATATACAACTTTCTTAAGGAGAAAAAATAGTAAATTTTAGCGTAAATACACATTTATACATTTCGACATACAGGGTGTCTCGTAAAGACCACGTCAAACCGAGGGAAAATGTAGATCAAAGGATAACCCACCTGCTATGACAAAATTCCCATTATAAAAGTCTTACCGTTTTCGAGATATATTTTTTTTGAAAATATAGAATTTTTGCCCCTTTCAATAGATTTAGCTTTACGGTTGGTACAATTTTAAAACTTTTTGGCTAATTTTTTCAGTAAAATATTGCTGAAGAATTATTTCAACGTTTTCATCAAAAACATTCTCCGGAAATTTTTAAGGGGGGCTGTGAGAAATATTTTTATTAAAAATTTTTGTAGTAGACTTTTTTTGTTCATGAAGTTCAGTCCATCGTAGTAGAACCAAAAATGTACTGAGATACTCCCTCACATTAAACTATTAAATCGTCTATTTTATAGTGATTTCAAAAAGGTCCCCTTCAAAATGTTCGGAGAATGTTTTCAATATAAACGTATAAATTATTCTTCAGCAATATTTTAATGCAAAAATTAACCAAAAAGGTGTAGAATTGTACCAAGCGTAAAGGCAATGTTATTGAAAGGGGCAAAAATTCATTATTTTCTGAAAAAATCCACCCCTGTCATATTCTGACTGACCCGGTATGTCAAGAATAATCACATCACACGGTAACTCGTTTTGAGATCTCGTTTTTTTCTTCGTCTTGAATTATACTTGAATCGATCATTTTATTCATAAGAATCAGAATCCTTGGAATTCTCATGGAATTCAATATTATTGTTAATGATATTTTTTGAAGGATATGTGTCGATGCAGGAATTCAAAAAAATGCGGAGATAACATGAATACATACTTATCAATCGAGTATCCAATTGAACTCGATTGGAGTGGGTCCAGATTTTCGTATAAATACTGCGAGCCTTTCTCAGATGATCAGACGTAATCAACATGCGAGGATTCGTTCTGGTATTCGCCGCTATCTTGGCCTTGTCGGCTGTTCAGGTAGTTTTTTCTCTATATACTGATAAGCTCATAGAATTTCCAAATTTTATCAAATAATCGATTATTTGGTTATGATTGAATTGTCTTATTTCAGCCGTCAACTGCATTCAGCATCTCAGGCATCTTCGGAAAACTATGGAATCACCACCAAAATGATACCCCACCACCACCACCAAGTGGAACTCCACCCTCTGGTACTCCTCCATCTGGTACTCCACCATCTGGTACCCCACCAACTGGTACCCCACCCTCCATGAGGCTTAGGGACACCCCACCACCACCACCATCTGGCAGCCCACCACCACCACCATCTGGTTCTCCACCAAGTGGTACCCCACCACCACCACCATCTGGTTCTCCACCAAGTGGTACCCCACCACCACCACCATCTGGTTCTCCTCCATCTGGTACCCCACCACCACCACCATCTGGAGCTCCACCAATGAAGGACTCCCCACCACCACCACCATCTGGCAGTCCACCACCACCACCATCTGGTTCTCCACCAAGTGGTACCCCACCACCACCACCATCTGGTTCTCCTCCATCTGGTACCCCACCACCACCACCATCTGGAGCTCCACCAATGAAGGACTCCCCGCCACCACCACCATCTGGCAGTCCACCACCACCACCATCTGGTTCTCCTCCATCTGGTACCCCACCACCACCACCATCTGGAGCTCCACCAATGAAGGACTCCCCACCACCACCACCATCTGGTTCTCCACCAAGTGGTACCCCACCACCACCACCATCTGGTTCTCCTCCATCTGGTACTCCACCACCACCACCATCTGGAGCTCCACCAATGAAGGACTCCCCACCACCACCACCACCATCTGGCAGCCCACCAAGTGGTACCCCACCATCTGGTACCCCACCAACTGGTACCCCACCATCAAGATATTAATTTAGGAAAGTAGAAATACCTACTAAATAAGACGAGTTGAGAATTCAAAATAAAGTTTATTTGGTATATTTTAGACAATTTATTTTCATTATTCAATTCCAAAGACATTGACAATAACTCACCTATGAAGTGGAATGACGGTAAATATCATGTACTGGCCACTTTAACACAAATAGAGATTTACCTAATTTTACAACAACGTTAATGTAAACTTTCTGGTGTTGAGTTAGCGGGAATTCGGTCGAGTGTTGAAGAAAACCAATTGTTAAATTGTCGACGTTTCGAAACTTTATTGTATACCCGCCACAGTATTGAGAGAATGAATGAGAGGCTAGTTTAAATATTCTGAGCTTATAATAAATGACTTTGGAATGTTTTTCTTATTTAATAAATCATTATATATAACCAATATTTATTTTTTCTGTCCATTACTAGCGAGCAAGATTGGGAATCTCCTCTCAGATACACAACATACAAAATCGCGTTATTAAAAAATTTAAAAAATCTTAGAAAATTTTATTTTTTATTATTATTATTATTATTATTATTATTATTATTATTACAGGGGTCCGAAGGATATACTGCAGCCAGAGGCTTATTGTATTTCCCCTATCATTACAATACCCTAAAAAATATTAGTCCCTTTGACTATTTTGCAAAGGTCACCAGGTTTCAGGGTTCCCGCATCCTCTAGGTTTAAATCAGGTTCCCTTAGTTGCACTACTCATAGTTTAGTGCCTCAATAGTCTCAGGTTCTAAGCCGCACAATCTACAAGTCTGGTCACCTTGATATAGTCCCATCTTTTGTAGGTGTGTTCTGACAGGATCATGTCCTGTAAGGAGACCTGTTACTAGTCTTATCTGATCTCTACCTAATCTAAGTATCTCATCAGTTCGTTTTTCACCTGTTATCTGAATAACAAGTTTACTCTATTCTTGTCCTGGTGTGATATCCCAGGCTATTCTTTGTAATTCTTTGACTCGTCTTTCAATGGAGTTACCAAGTAGTTTCTTGGGTATTCCCAAGTACTGGTTCCGTTCCAAAGTAGGGTGTAGCTGACCCCTCCCTAGCTAGTTCGTCAGCTATTTCGTTGCCTTCTATTTCACTGTGCCCAGGTACCCAGATCAGTTTAACTCTGGTTGACCTTGTTAGCGTCAGAAGTTCGTTGGTACATTCCCAGATGAGTCTGGATTTTACCTTATACCCTGCAAGAGCTTTCAGGCTGGCCTGACTATCCGAATAAATATGGATTCCTTTTCTCTTGAAGGCCTTCTCATTACATATTTTTGCACATTGTAGAATTGCGAATATTTCTGCTTGGAACACAGAGGTGTTTTCACCAAGCGCATAGGAGTGTTTCTCCTTCAGGGTAGGGGAATAAATTCCCGCACCCGATCTCTATTCAGTCTTTGATCCGTCTGTGTACCAGAGCATTCTGTTTTGCTCTTCTCTAGCGTGAACTTCGTGCCACTCCCTTCGATCCGGGATTACCATCTCGAAGGGTTTTTCGAAGTTATACTTAGGGATCATATTATATCTTGGCATCTGCAAGATGTTGTCCCCATTGATTACGCTACAGGTAATCTGAGGAGCACCAGTCTAGCCCCCATTGCACTTTAAGGTGAAGCGGGGGAAGACAGAGCAGCACCTCCATGGCCGCTCTTGGGGTAGTCCTCATTCCCCCGTTATGCATAGGCAAGCAAGTCTTTGCACCTTGCTTAGTTTTCTGATAGTGTTATGTTGCAATGTCTTGCTCCACCAGGCGATTGCAACATAAAGTATGGCTGGTTTGACTACCACTTTATACAGCCAATGTACAAGTTTTGGTTTCAAACCCCAAGTTTTGCCATATGTTCTTCTCACAACCATAAGGCTCATGGTTGCCTTGTTTGTAACCCTTTGTAGATGTTGGTTCCAAGTTAGAGTGGAATCTAGTATGACTTCCAGGTATTTAACTTCCCCCGACCTCTCTACAGGTGTACCATTCAAGTAGAGAGGTCCTAGCTCTCCTTTTCGTCTTCGTTTTGTGAACGCTACTACTGTATGAGTTTTTGTAATTCATTTCAGTGAAAAGGTGAGTATTCTTTGATTGTTCTTTCAACACAATTATTCAGAATAATACGAATATGGATTTACTTTTATTTCAGTTATTGGGTTATAACTCATTGATCACACTCACACTTGATCACATATGACTCAACGTAGGAGGAGACGAATAAAAGCGGAGATTTTATTATATTCCTGAAAACAGAGAAAATGTTATTGGTGTAGCCAATACCAATAACCCAAAAGATAGAATTGATAATAATGATATCAATATGGCCTGAGAAGTGTTTTTAAAAGAAAGTATGAGCCATTCTTCAGTAAATCATTCAGCCATCAATAATCAAGTCTTTTCGTAAGATTCAGGTAATTTATTTGATGTGAATATCTGAAAACTCCATTTCAACGTCCATAATTAAACTGAGCATTGACAACATGAACTAAAATGTATTCTATCAATTTTCAGATGCTGTTACACAAGCATTTTCAATGACATTGGAGGTGTTTGAGATACAAAGAAGATAGTGGCTACAAAAAGTAGAGGAAATTGCAAGAATAAAGCAGTGTAGTGATGTGAGTTTTTTATGTTGAATTGAAATTTCAGTTACTTATATGAAAGTCATGATATTTATGATTGTCCGAAGGTTTTCCAAAAATAAATGTTATCGAAATCTTGATCATAAGCATTTTTCTTAAATCCCATTTCCTACTGAAAGATTCATGAACTGATTCAGAATGAGATTCGTAATTAAATAAAATGGAGTATTCTTGTGAAACCTATTATTTCGTCTATGAGACGTGAATGCGACTTCATTATTAACTCCGAAAATTAAGTATATGTGACCTCCTTCAGAAGCACAATATTCTCCTCATAAGGAATTCCAGATTAAAGAATGTGAGGTAGTTCGAACTTCACATTGTGAGTAATCCAGTGCATCAATGTGATTTCTATTGTGATGCTGAATGAAAATCAGAAAACGACCAAAAGGATCCGGAATAGAAGTCATTGAGATGTTAGTGAGAATCTCAACTCGAGTCACGGGAGTGATCTGGAACATGAATGTGATGCCAAATCACATCTCTGAGACGAATTTGTATTAACTGGGGATAATTACTTTTTGAGTTACTCGACAAATAACAAAGAGCGCTCGGGCACTCTAAAACGCTCGGGACCTCGATAACCGCTCAGTAGATTTCAATGAAATTTATATAGTTTTTAGAATACATAATAATCTCAGACCTGATCGAAGAATTTTTTTTAATATCTCGATTTTTTAAGACCAATTAACTGTTGATTTTTTCCCGAAAATCTAGAATAAAAATTTCCTGAGCCCGCCATTTTGTTAATTTTTGAAAAAAAAATGCTTCATGCCCAGGATTATCTATTTATAAAACATTTTTTTATCCCATTGATTTCAAATGAATCTCCAAGGAGGTATGATAGTCACTGCAAGAACCTTTTTTTAGAACTGGGTCCACACAGACAGCTATAACTTTGGAAATTATACTTTTTTTTTTCAAATTTTCGTGACTCCAAGTCAAAACATTGTATAATAGTGCCATATTATTACTTTTGTAAAAACATGATTCAATGGCAAAAAAAAATACTGAAAATTCTCATTTTTTCGTGTCTGTGACTACCCTAACCCCTTAATGCGCATGTCAATACTATTGAATGAAAATAGTTTTCAATTTTGAGCATGTACCGAGATAACCGTTCTGAAACCATGCTGCGGACGGTCACGAGTTTGGTTGGAACAAAAAGATGATGGTCAGATTACGATCACTTCACGGTTGGAACAGATTAAATCAATTGCGCATGAGCGTGACCGTTTTGTGACGGATTCAAGACTTGTTGGAACAAACCTATAATAACATTCTTTTTCAAATTAAAGACCCATAGGTCTTCGTGTCATTAGAAGAAAAAAAAAATAGATGTAAGTTTCATAATACCCAATGAATGTACCACGTGAATTCCAAATCGACTTCTTTATTGGAATAGGAAGTTCTGGAAATTTGAAAAAAAAGTTCAGAAAGATCCTATACAACAGAAACAAATATTTCGCTAAAACGAAATATTTTGAATACGAGTAGAATTATTTTTGGTGATGATGATATAGTGTATCAATAAGAGTTTAGGAATATAATAGATACTTCAGATAGATATGATTCAAGTGCTAGGCGACCTGATGAGGTCGAATTTATCCATATAAATACTGTCTGGATCCCAGTTCAAATCATTAGACGAAGTCACCATGAGAGGATTCGTCTTGGTAGTAGCTGCCTTCCTGGCTCTGTCGGCTGTTCAGGTAAGTTTTTTTTCTAAGCTAGACATTTCCAATTCAAAATTTTATTCACAAAAATGTGTGATTTCTGGAGTGCTTCGATGAACGATCTAGATTCTTTTGTGAATATGTTTGAAGATTTGAAGAAATGTGCAATATCGTATTAGTTTTAGGTTTGAAGATTTGAAAGAGTGTGATTCAAACCGTGAATTTAGGAAATGTGAAAAATTCCTCGATTTATTGTCATTGCAATCCTACTACTTTTTTAGCCTTCAAATGCATTCAGCATCTTTCACATATTCGAAAAACTTGGGGACACCCCACCACCACCACCATCTGGAACTCCACCCTCTGGTACTCCTCCATCTGGTACTCCACCATCTGGTACCCCACCAACTGGTACCCCACCAACTGGTACCCCACCCTCCATGAGGCTTAGGGACACCCCACCACCACCACCATCTGGCAGCCCACCACCACCACCATCTGGTTCTCCACCAAGTGGTACCCCACCACCACCACCATCTGGTTCTCCTCCATCTGGTACCCCACCACCACCACCATCTGGAGCTCCACCAATGAAGGACTCCCCACCACCACCACCATCTGGCAGCCCACCACCACCACCATCTGGCAGCCCACCACCACCACCATCTGGTTCTCCTCCATCTGGTACCCCACCACCACCACCATCTGGAGCTCCACCAATGAAGGACTCCCCACCACCACCACCATCTGGCAGCCCACCACCACCACCATCTGGTTCTCCTCCATCTGGTACCCCACCACCACCACCATCTGGAGCTCCACCAATGAAGGACTCCCCACCACCACCACCATCTGGCAGCCCACCACCACCACCATCTGGTTCTCCACCAAGTGGTACCCCACCACCACCACCATCTGGTTCTCCTCCATCTGGTACCCCACCACCACCACCATCTGGAGCTCCACCAATGAAGGACTCCCCACCACCACCACCACCATCTGGCAGCCCACCAAGTGGTACCCCACCAACTGGTACCCCACCATCAAGATATTAATTTAGGAAAGTAGAAATACCTACTAAATAAGACGAGTTGAGAATTCAAAATAAAGTTTATTTGGTATATTTTAGACAATTTATTTTCATTATTCAATTCCAAAGACAATGACAATAACTCACCTATGAAGTGGAATGACGGTAAATATCATGTACTGGCCACTTTAACACAAATAGAGATTTACCTAATTTTACAACAACGTTAACGTTAACTTTCTGGTGTTGAGTTAGCGGGAATTCGGTCGAGTGTTGAAGAAAACCAATTGTTAAATTGTCGACGTTTCGAAGCTTTATTGTTTCATCATCAAAATGATATTTTAACATGAGGGGTTTTGATAGAAACAAAATAAATTATGTAAAATAACAATCGTTGAAAATAAAACACTTCTAACACTTTACAGAAAACATTGATAGATACTCACATTCAAGGTGGCTTTCCGTGTTTAAAAATGGTGAAATAAATAAAATAGACATGAAGTATGAATGCGCATACACAGGTTCATGAAAGACCTTAACACAGACACGAACACGAAGAAATTAACACACTGAACTGACTTTGAATCGTTTCTTTATGTAAAAAAAAGGCTCGTGAAAGAAGTAATGGGACTGGAAGAAGTCGTCTGCTGATGATTCGGAATTAATGTTTGATTTTTTCTACTAAATTTCTATTATGAGTTGTGTAAATTCTCAATATCAGATCTCTTGTTAACACATTTTGTTCTATGTTTTGTTATTTCAATCATTTCGTTAAAAAGCCTCTTAATATTGTCTGTTGTCCTACAATACTGACAGAATTGAAGTCAAAGGTATGTAGTGATGACTTGCATTGTTCTGCCCGGCGGATTGTGTATATTTTTACAATCTCTGCTGTGTTCAGTCAACCTTTCCGTTTGTCCCATATACACTTTCTCACACTCAGCACATGGTATTTTGTAAATGATATTGGATTTCAGGTCTTCTGTTGTTTTTGTTTTGAGTCTCGTGAACAAATGATTTTTAACTGTGTTTTCACATTTCATGCTGACCTTGAGATTTTCACTTTCCAAAACCTTGCGTAGTTGGGGTGTCAGACCTGCTACATGCGGTAATTTAAAATATTTGATGTTCAAAGGTGCTTTTTCTCTCTGTGTATTCGTTCTGTCGGTGTATACTAATTTTTCAATTAAAGATTTAGGGTAGCCGTTCTTGAGTAGCATCGTTTCAATAAGTTTCAGGTTTTGATTTTCGAAACTCCCATGTACTAAGTGTGTAGCTCTGTGTTTAAGATTGGTAATGATGTTTATTTTTTGTGTCATTGGATTATCGGAGTGGTAGTTTATAATGTATGATGGTTTATCGTACCAGTCAGTTATGATTGTGTTATTCGACCTAATCAGTAAAACATCCAGTAAATGTTAACAATATTGAACTTTTTTGTGAGGTTTTTAGATTCTTGGTCATGGGATTAGTATTTTTACAGTTAACTGAAGAAACAAGCATATTTTATAATAAAATAATTTTTACTCTTCTATGGTTCACAATATAAATAATCACAATAAGAGTATTTCTGCTCTGAGGCAAAGTTCATATAATTTCTCTTTTATTGGTTTTGTAGACACTAGTTTTACGTTTTCTACTGAGAGCTGTTTTTGAATCAGATGAATAATACTTTCTCTTCTTCTTCTCAGTATTCCAAGGTTCCACTCGAACTCTGAAAACATTCAACATTATATGAACTTTCATTAGTCCTTCCTACAATTCAGTGACATTTGATATATTTGGGTACGATTCCAAAAATGTGAAGTCATATTTAGTGATCAATATTGGATGATATTATGGACCAAGTTTGGTAAAACTGCACTTATATACTTGATTGAATTTTTGAAAAATTTACACTTAGAGATATTCCACTCTGAAGTCAGAAATTTTTCCTTTTTTCTTGAACGTTTTTGAACAAAATTGTACAGGATGGGCAAATTTCGATGTTTGTATAGGGGAACTCGGTAACTATAGGAGAAACGCAAAAATGGAGGTCGCATCCTCGATCGCTTTTTTCGAAATAAGTTCACTGGCGAAAACAAAAATTGGCTAACGTCTTTTGTTTTCGAGTTCTAAACAACAGTTCGATTTTTCGAGTTTACGACAAATACGAATATCACGGTTGTTAGTGAACTTAGGAGAAAATTCCATTCTTCAGGTACTTTTTTTTTCGTTCAATCAATCGGCAAATTCCGAAAGAATTGTCAATTTTGGGTTATGATCTGAAGTTGTATTTTTTTAAATGGATATCATAGTTGGCCATGGTTTAGCTAAAAAGGATTTTTTCCCTTTTCAACCATGTTGTGTCGCTTTCAATGTGCTTGTCTTCGAAAGCTAAATTTGCCCACCCTGTTCAACCTTATTGCAAACTGATTCATAAACGCACACCTGAGAAAGATTTCATCATGCTTTAATTTTCGGACCAATACTGACAATGCAGTATTTTTCATATTATAAACGTGTACGTCGAATTCATCCGACATTTACTGTGATTTGACAGTTGCCGATCAACTAATGATTGACGGAATGATGATCTTTACATGCTATCAAATCTGAATACTTAATTTTCAATGTTTCCTCAAGACGAATACATGATAAACCCTTTCCTAACATATAATAAGTTACTTCGTGGAAGAAATTGACTAAAAAGCTGTACAATATTGTACAAAAAGTTACACGAAAAGAAGGTGAAATTTCGACTTTCAAGTGGAATATCTCGAAGTATTATCAAATTCGTGTTTGTGGACCAAAATATACCAACAAAAAATCCTATCAGAATTTTAGTCAGGCTATAAGTGCAATTTCACCTAAAGTTTTTGAATTCATCCTAGTAGAAACTATATGCCTCACATCAAATGATAACAACGAAATATTAGTTGAATTTCTGGATATGTTACGAAGGCATGTAAAAGACAATTGATACATTAAATATAAAATTTCGAGAATTCTTTTGTGATGAATTTTTGAAAATCTTAAATCAAAGAAAGAAGAACTTATGCAAAAGTGAATTATTTTGAATATGTATATTTTATAAAATATATTATGTTGCAATACAAATTCCATACATGCAATTGCGCCTCCAATATATAAAATAGGAAATAAGCAGCTTGCTCAAAACTACAGACCAATAAACTTGACTAAAACCTTGTGTAAAACTATGAAGAATATTGTGATAAGGGAGTTGACCACCTTCTTCTTAGAAAACAAGGTTATACCAGATGAGTAGCATGGTTTCCTTCCGCAGAGGTCAACTGTCACCAGCCTACTCACTAGGTTGCAACAATGGACTCTAGCCGATGACAACCACCAACCCATTGATGTAATATATCTCGACTTTGAGAAGGCTTTTGATAAAATACCAACTGACAGCCTTATTTACAAACTGGAGCACCATGGTGTCAGGGGCCAGTTGCTTCAGTTCATTAAAGGTTTTCTTCAGTGTCAAAAGTTTCGAGTCCGAATAGGCAGTGCACTCTCCAGTAAGTATGAGGTGTATAGTGGTGTCCCACAAGGTTCTGTGCTTGGACCTTCACTGTTCATAACGTATTTAAGTGATCTATACACTGGTCTGCAAACTTTCTTCCTTTGCAGATGACACAAATGTATATTGCAATGCAATGACTTTGATATCATCAAAAACTGGACAATAATCTGCCATCTTGGCCGCAACTGATAAAACGTGTTTAAGTGTAGCTCCTATTAAAACTCGCAAAAAGTGCAAAGCAGTGGCCAGAACTGGCCCAAAATTCATCAAATGTGAATCAGTGAGTCACCCCAGTTGTGTTAGAAATTCAAAAAACATCATAACCCTCGACAGTGACGAAAAAAATTTGTTGTGGAATGGAAGTATCTTCTGACTCCAATACTTCATCATCCATGTAGTCAAAAAGGTCAACACATTGTAATATCTCATCCGAAAATCATTCAAGGATCTGTCCAAGGAGATGATTTATAAGCTGTAAACAACATACATAAGACCAAAACTTGAATATGCACATTCAGTATGGTCCCAATATTACGTGAAAGACATAGGCTTGCTGGAGAGGGCACAAAGGCAAATAACTAAAATACCCAGGGAACTGAAGGAACTGCCCTATGAAAGTCGTTTGATCCATCTAAATCTGAGTAGTCTTCATGAATGAAGAATAAGAGCCGATCTTATAGAGACTTTCAAGATTGTCAGCAGCTACTATGGTTACAGAATGGAGTGGTTTATTGATGGAATTGTCTAAATGAAGAAACTGTCAACACCCTCTCAGTAAATCAGTTTAAAAATAGACTGGATAGTGAACTACAGGATTAGACAGGTTTCTTTGTACACTACAATTAGATCTTGTAAAAGACCAAGACCAAGCAGACAAATTATCTGTGATAACAAGCCAAACTGTGCTAACTATGGTATACTAAATGTGTAAACTGCAACATTTATATTAATGACTCAATAGTCTCATGGGAGATTTCTCTGCCTACTATTGATTCCAACATAAAACATAATAATAATAATTTCAGTTGTTTGTGATAAACTCCTTCCACACATTTTTCTTGTACAATTCCACATGAAATCGAATAATCACTAAAGAAAACTTTCATGACCTCAACTAGGTTCCAACTACTTGGTGTTGCATTCAAATAGCTGAACACAGTTGCTAAAGGTGAAAGGACTTCTTGATTTGTCTTGTTTTCAAAGGAAGTAGATGCACTGAATGGCAATAAAACAAAGAATAAATTCAAAAGTAGTGAATTACAAAGCATTCATTTATGTTTATGAAATGATAACGGTTTCATTGGCCATATTTATTACATACATTCAGCAGCCTTCTCTGAGTTGGTTGGAATTACCAATTTGAAATAAATCTGTATTTAACTAATACTCACTGAAGGATATTTTGTTCTGGCTGGCCATATTCAGCATTGATTTTATCCATAAAATCTTTGGAGTTACTGAACACATTTAAAACTAGTTTTTCACTAGATGATTCCAAAATTGAGGGGTCAAATTTTTCAGTTATAAGATCACCTTGAAAAACACTCATTTAGAGCAATAATTGGCTAAGACAATTCTTCTCACTTCTTGATATTGGTCCCTTTTCCATCTGATATTCTTCTAACTCTCTATCTTTTTTTTTCAATAAATTGCACAGCATCTTTTGCTGTGTTTCTAGGAAATGTATAGTCTGTACTATGGCAATGGTAATCATTTCAGTAAACTGTAAATAATGTATATTTTTTTAATGTATATTATATCACCCCCATATTTACAACACCTTTTCTTTTTCTGCCATAATAAATTCAATTTCATATGTGGTATTAATTAATTCCTCAGATCCAGACAATTCCATTTCCAATTTGAAACTCAAAGTTGCTTCATTTGTGGTTATATCAACTTTTGCCTGGTTAATATCTCGGAACAAGTTTTGTACACATGTCAGTGCTTCATCTGGTTTTAAATCAAATAGAGGATTCAGCTCCTGCGATATGAATTATAGTAGAGATTTTCTGACTTCTTTTCAATTACTGCTTGCCTGATATTTCACAGCAATGCATTCTATTGATGATTCTGCTGTCCAAATAGATTTCAGGTCTGTAATATAGAATGAGAATTCTTGGTCATTTTCATCCCATTTGAACATATAAACCTTTTCAGAAGTACTCTGAAGGGTTCTCCACATGATTCTAATAATCTAATATATGATTATCAGTAATTCAAAATAGTCGGAATTGAATAAGCAAATTTGAGGTTTTTCACTTTGACACAGAACTACAACTCGCAAAACCTATCAAAATTATATTGAGGATAGAACCACAATAACCACATAGAACGAGTGGCTTCCAGTGCCTAAAACCACGATCGTCTACCGGTCTGGCAACTCGTATGGTGGGGGGTGGTCCAAACATTGAGGAAATTTTTGTGGTTCGCATGTTTTACCACCTGCAGCGCTGTCCTCTATTGTCATTTTGATCAGCTTCTTGAAAGAATGAATGATTTTTATGAAATCGAGAGAATTTCGCAAGATTATTCCTGTCATTGCTTTAATCTACCATTTAAGTCCTAACTGTTGTTTTGTTTACAATACGAACTGTCGAAGATTAATCTCGTGTTTATACCCCAATACCTCCTAGCGGATAATTATGGCATCTTTTTCCTCAAAAATGGTGCCATCTCCCACCACTCAAAAATGCCGTAGGTTCCAGACCTGTGTATATGATCGTGCCTAAAACTGAGCAAGGAGGGTGGAATCTATTGAGGTTATGTATGTCATGTTGTGTGTTGTCCACGGTGTTGTCTGAGGTGTTGGTAATCTATTATTATCTTAGTGGTTCTCATTTATTTGCGATTATGATAAAGTTATTACGAAAGTTTTAAATATGAACTCGTTCAAGAAATTGAATACTAAAATCTATCAAAAGAGTGGCCCTGTTATAACACCGGATAATATCTACTGGAAGAAACTTGGTGTAAGTAGAAATTAAACCTCGACTGATCACCGTTCAATTGATTTCATTCCTTTTCAGGTACCAGTGTTGGTGAAAGAATTCGGCCCAATCGATTATATAGACTTTTCACCAATAGAACCTCATCATTTTGCTGTAACTTGTTCAGTACGTGTTCAAGTTTATAACCCTGTTACGAAATTAGTTGTTAAAAATTTATCAAGGTTTCGTGAAAATGCCTATGGAGCTGTGTTTCGCTCAGATGGAAGACTAATTTGTGCTGGAGGAGAAGAAACTAATGTAAAACTATTTGATGTAGCTACCAAGAGTTTATTAAGGTAAAATTGCCATTCATCTACATTCAGAAATGATTTTCAATTGTGCAGTTTTCCAGGTTATTCAAAGGTCACACTGCCCCAGTACATAGAACCCACTTCTTACATGGACAACCATATATCTCATCCTTTTCTGATGACAAAACTGTAAAAATTTGGGATATTCCTACAGAAAAAACTGTAGTTACCTATGACAGCCATACAGATTATGTTAGAGCAGGAGCAACATGTCTTGCCATGCCAGACATTGTGTTATCAGGGGGATATGACAGCAAAGTGAAAATGTTTGATACCAGAACAGAAAGTGAACTGTTGTCAGTAGATCATGGTAGTCCCATAGAATCAGTGCTTTTCCTACCATCTGGAGGCATTTTCCTCTCAGCAGGGGGCACTGATATAAAAATTTGGGATGTCCTAGCTGGAGGTAAACTATTAGGAAGCCTTTCTCAACACCATAAAACCATAACCTGTCTACACTTGGCCTCTGAAAACAAGAGGCTGCTATCAGGCAGCTTGGACAGGCATGTGAAGATATACGATTTGGCCACATTCAAAGTGGTGCACACCTTAGACTTCCCAAATGCTGTTTTGAGTTTGGGAGTTTCCAAAACAGACGATACCCTTGTGGCAGGATTGGTGGATGGAATGGTTTCAGTTAGCAGGAGACAGGAAGAGAAAGAACAGAAAAGCTCCAAGAAAATGGCTTCTTATCACTACATCTCCAACACCCATCCAGCTAGTGTGGATGCTGTTGTTGGTGAGCTCAAACACGACAAAGAAACTAAGTATGATCACCATCTGAGGAAATTTGAGTTCTCTAAAGCTTTGGACAGTGTCTTGTTGCCCTACATTGCCAACAAGAACCCACAAATAACAGTCGCTGTGATTCAAGAGCTTATACGCAGGAGAGCCTTGGATAAAGCTTTTCAAGGACGTGACAAGAAGTCTCTGGTACAGATACTGAGGTTCTTCATCAGAAATATATCAGACTATCGCTTTACAAGGGTTCTCATTGATGCAGCCAATATTCTGCTTGACACCTATGAAGAAACAATTACTGCTATGCCTGCTGAAGTTGGCAAATTGTTCTTTGATTTGACTCAGGTAATGAAACAGGAATCAGAACTATCTGATAGTTTGGCTGCTTTACAAGGCATGATGAGTATGCTGATGGCTAGTCAAGTTGTAGTGGAAGATTCTGATATTGGCTACAAGGAGCAGGATTTCAGGCCTAGTGCAGATGCACAAGAAAATTTTGTATTGACAATCAAGTGATGTTTAACAGTGGATTGTTTTAAAATAAAGTTGTTCAAGAAAATGAAACAATGTTCTAATTATTTCATAAATATTCTAGATTTGTCTTCAGAACAGTTGAATAATATATTTTTTTATTTTAATTTCGTCAATTGCAAGCTGAATATTTTTAAAAGTGAAATTGTTTCAAAATAAAGTTGTTACTTAGGAAAATGAAACAATCTTCTAATTATCTCATGAATATTCTAGATTTGTCCTCAGAACAGTTGAATAATATATTTTTTTACATTAAATCGGATCAATTGCAATCTGAATATTTTCAAAACTGAAATTGTTTCAAAATAAAGTTGTTATTTAGGAAAATAAAACAATCTTCTTATTATCTCATGAATATTCTAGATTTGTCCTCAGAACAGTTGAATAATATATTTTATTTCTGACAGTGACATTATAAGCTTATATCGTCATAGTTACGATATCTATAATGAGGGTCATAACTCCCTTGGGATATTAAGGTTCAAAAACTCCCTCTTACCTTTTATATATGCCAGAAAGACAGTTTTGTTGGCATCTTTTGACATAACATTTCTCTGTGTCAGCCACTTCAGATATATAAATATGGATATATCGTTATGAAAATCGGTCAAAAATAAAATTATCTATGTACCACGGGAATTATAGAGCCTTAATAACCTCTGGCAATTGCTGTCCCTCGGGCCAGAGGCCCTCGGGACGCAAACTTTGCCATCGGTAATTAAGGCCCTCATAATTCCCTTAATACATAAATAACTATTTTTACATTAAATCGGATCAATTGTAAGCTGAATATTAAAAAAAAACTGAAATTGATTTAAAATAAAGTTGTTCAAGAGAATGAAACAATGTTCTTATTATTTCATAAATATTCAAAATTTGTCTTCAGAACAGTTGAATAATACATTTTTTGACATTGAATTGAATCAATTGCAAGCTGAATGTTTTAAAAAACAAATTGATTCAAAATGAAGTTGTTATTTAAGAAAATGAAACAATGTTCTTATTATTTCATAAATATTCTAGATTTGTCCTCAGAACAGTTGAATAATAAGTTTTTTTGACATTAAATTGGATCAATTTCAAGCTGAATATTTTCAAAACTATCTGACACCATGCCCTTGTACTAATCTGATGTTCACATCAACTGGCGAATTTCTTTCTTGGGAAACATCCATTTCAATTTCATCCTCTTCTTCATCATCGTGTGATTCAGATTCATCATCATCATCATTGTCGTCTTCATCATCTTCCTCTTCATCTTCGTCCATATTCTGTAACATAATTTGTCACTACCATTTTTTAGGGCATTTATTCGAGGTTACCTCTGAAGCAGTTTTTCCAATAGGTGTTAGGTCAGAGTTTTTTTGTCTTATTTGTTGTAGCTGAAATGAGTTGTTGATTATCAATAAAAAAAAGGTTCAATAGTTGTTGACATTACCCAATTTTGATGTTCTCTCTCGAGTTGAGATACTTCATCTTCATCATCACAAGGCTGATCAACATCGAACCAAGAAGAATGCATCAATCTTGGCTTCAAATTAGGGAATAAAGGAATACTCATTTTCTTTTCGACTATTCCCGATTTCTTTTAAATGTTTATTTTTTTAACAGGGTTGCCAACGGGAGTATTCGAAATTACTGGCATATTTGAATTCATTACTTGCTATTACTGGCATATCAGTGTATCAACGCTGGCAAATTACTGGCATTCATCAAAAGCTATGATTTTACCGATCCTTAGTAATATCAGTACATTATTGTAAATTCAGAAGCAACTTTCTCAAAAATCTCAAATGAATAAGACGAGTTTGGTGCCCCCTGCCGCCCAGAAAGCCGAATCCATGATGACTAGGTCATCTTACAGGAAACAGTGAAATATTCGAAATTGCCGCCAAAATCTTGGTAGTTGATCAGAATATAAATAAGTGAAACAAGTAGTTTATTTTCAAGAAAAGTTCATTTAGAAAAATCATTAAAAATAGAAACAAATATTCAAAATATTCAGAAAAATAAATAAAAATATTATTCCTGACTAGAACTTCTATACATTATGTATAGAGGAACAGGTGAGGTTTCAGGTATGTGGTAGATGCTGAAAGGTTTGTTACTTTTTTCGGTAGATGGCGCGTAGTGTTCTACATTTTTGAACACAATTTACTTACGAAAATGTTGAAAAACTGATTCATTTCTTTGGGAGTGTGATATTACTGGCAATTACTTGCATCAAAACCATTACTGGCAGTTTTACTGGCAAGACCTGAAAATACTGGCAAATGCCAGTAATTACTGGCGAAATGGCAACCCTGTTTTTGAATTAGGCAATCCAGCGATCTGTCAAATCGAAGAAACAATGTGGCGGCTTATGGCACACATTTGGTGTTAACATATGTGACTGTTATATTTAGTAATGTCTAATGCGTTTTTTGTGTGTTTTTTTAATTGTGGTTGGTTATCAACTCTTTTCCTGAGAAAAAATGCCTGTCACGTGCAATGCAGAACACAACTAACACAAGGTAACGCATTGTGTGCCATCATCCGCCACATTGAATGTCACGTGGTTTGGATTGCACATAAGGTTATCTCTCTCTCTTTTCAGTTGGCGTTCTGGGGCACTATTCTTCACCGTTCGCATCTATGACGATCGTTAGCATGTCATGAATTTGCGAATGATATTTGACTTCGGTTATGACTCTTCGCAAGTTTAAGAGCGTGCGCATTTTAGAACAAGTGGTGTTGGGCGTTCGCAACTTACTTGCGAATGTTTTTAGGACGTCTTAGAACACCGATTCTATGACACATTGGGTGCGTTCCATTAAGCATTCACAACGATCACGCTCACGACCACGAATTTTGTCGTTCCACTTGGTTCTGAGCGTCATTGAAACCACATTGAAACGCTCACGCTGACCCACCTATTGACATGGGTCGTCGTGAGCATGAATCATGACGTCATTCATGACATTTTCGCCACGACCCCAACGATCGTGGTCGCCATGTGGAACGTCTGAATGAGTGTTTTGGGCGTTGTGAGCGCTTAATGGAACGCACCCATATGGGTGGTCGTGGCGAAAATGTCATGAATGACGTCATGATTCATGCTCACGACGACCCATGTCAATAGGTGGGTCAGCGTGAGCGTTTCGATGACGCACAGAACCAAGTGGAACGACAAAATTCGTGGTCGTGAGCGTGATCGTTGTGAGCGCTTAATGGAACGCACCCATTGTATGCAGATTGTATGTTCATTCCTCATTCATTGTTTTCAAGTTGATATATTCATAGAATGTATGCAGGCATATATTATGTAATATTCTGTTCATCAATAAATGTAGTTCTGAATTTGTGTATACTTTATACTTTGTTACACAGCAAAATTATTTGCAATAATAGGAACGTTACTTTTGTATTGAAATAATATTTTTTAATAAAAATTCAAACAACATATGAAAACACACAAAATTTAAAAAAACTTCAAAGGATACTTTTTTGAAAATATGGATATAATTTTCAAAAATTTTTTCAACACCTTACATTCATTTCATCACAGTTTCCAATAATTCGATGTACTCACAAAAAATTGTCGAAAATATAATAATTTATTCGAAGGTTGCTTGATGAATACAGATTTTCGAATTGTAAACTAATTTTTAAAGTTATCGTTAATTAATTTATTTATTTATTGAATACACATACGATTACGAAGAGAATAATACACAGAGAAGAACTTTTTTACAGCCATTCTAGAAGATGCTAAAGATGAATTGGGCAGTGCAAGTTTGTTGTTGAGTATTTGCTGATCTCGTTGTTTTATTGACTTATTGAGAGACTCATAAACCATAATATTGGTTCGCTGCAATCTTGAAATCTCCTGAATTAACGTTTCTCCAGAAAACACTCTGCATTCAGACCTTCAGGCATCCTTTATCTTCCTATTCACCAAATATGGGCATACCCATTTATCACTATGTGAACGTTTTTTTGACACCATTTATAGTGCAAAAATTATCGTCGAATTCGCCCCATTTTGAAAACGTCGCGAATCATTGAAAAAACGAAGATGGTATTGGATGTAGAATTTCAAGCTGAGTTTGATGGTGAATGAATATAAAGGGTGTTCTATTGAAAAAAAGCAAACTTTATGTTGCTCGGCTCAGGCTCTGTATATCTCAAAATATTCATCTGTATATCTCAAAATATTTTAGGATTGTATATATCTGCGCAAATATAACAACATTTATCCGAACTATTTTTTTTGTATTCTCCTTACTGAGCTATTCTACTTTCACACACTAATGGGCCACCCTGTATTTACCTTCACTATCTTGTGACATTTATCGTAGATAGAAAGAAAGGGTCTTCTTCATGTATAATTTCCTTGAAATTAGTTTTTATGCCAATCATATATGACAAATAACTATGCCTGCCTACCAGCAGCCATTTTGACAGCGATTTGGTCACGTTTTCTATCTAAAACCACAGATTATGTCATGAATGTCATGTCACGAATTTGACTAGTGAAAACCGGCGACCGGTCTCCATTTTAGTTCGCTTTTACGTCTTTCATAAGTCGCTCAAGAGGTTGCACGCACGTGAAATTCTAGAAAGAATCTCCAAAAACTTGTTAAATAAGTATAGCAAACGTGAAAATGTTGTCTGCCGCTCGTGCTATCAGTAGAAATGTGCTTGATTGCTCCAAAGTGAGGTTTGATAAAGTGGGTTCCCGCAATTTTGGCCGTCTAACAAGTCAGGTAAAAGTCCAACATTTTCGATAAAATTTGTCATTAGAAAATTATAAAAGAAATATGTCATGAATTACTTCTGCAACAGTAGAGCATCCTTAAATGTCCTTTGTTTGAATTCAATTTAAACATCTAATGCATAAAGGAAAATGTAGGGTTAGGTATTGCACAATAATTTTTGATAAGGAAATTGAACTCACGTTTCCTATCACCATTGGTTCCTTTTTTCCAGAGTATTCCATCATACAAGCAGAGTCCTAAATATGATATCATCAAACGATACAAGTAAGGTTGATTACCAAATTTATAGAAAAGTTTCTTATTCACTGACCTTTCTAGATCCGAGGGTGTCAAAGGTGCCGTTATCGGTATTGATTTGGGCACAACAAATTCTTGTGTGGCTGTCATGGAAGGCAAACAAGCCAAAGTTATTGAAAATTCTGAAGGCTCCAGAACCACACCCTCTGTTGTGGCGTTCAGTAAAGATGGAGAACGTTTGGTAGGAATGCCTGCCAAGAGACAAGCAGTTACCAATTCCGCAAACACTTTTTATGCTACCAAGCGATTGATTGGCAGAAGGTTTGAAGATGAAGAAGTGAAAAAAGATATGTAAGTTCCCTATGACTATCACCAAAGGGTTTTTTACTACTATTAAGCTAGCAGAACCACTGTTGAGTTTTCAAAATTTTTTTGGCCATAACTTAAGGCTAGTTCATTACCCTATTTCCTAATTCATTGCTGTTATAAGAAAAAGCTTGTGTTGTGTTAACCATTAAGCTAGCAAAATCAATCATATTTGAAGAAATTTCTGGAAATTTTGAAAATAATGCAAGGCTCCCATTTGAACATACCAAATTTTTTGCTCTTCGTTCCAAGAAAAAACAATGAGTTCATGTATGATTTTTTTAATTTGACATTTCACTAGTGAAACTGTTATTCAAGTAAAACTAGTAAAACATAAACTAGTAGAGTTTTAAAAGTTTACATATAATTTTGCAGAAGTTCATTGCTTTTTGCATTTTTTGTGAATCCAATGGGGTTATTAAATTATTTTCTATGATGAAATGAATCCTTTGAAATATTGTCAAAGAACTTCGGAACTCTCCCAAATGGACAGGAAAAAAAACACATCACAACTTATATTTCTGAAAAAGACTTTTTATTTCTGTCCATACTTTGCTGGTACTTTAGTCAAGAACTCAAGAACCATATCAAAACAATTCAAAACTAAAAAAAAGAAGTTTTCATGACTTCCTGCCTGATGTATTTGAATTGAATGGAAGAATTAATGTTTCATCACAACTGTTGGTTCTAATTAGGCACGATACTGTTGAAAAAAGATATTTCAAAGGGTACAAGATTATTGTTGATAGGCTGAGAGAATAGTGAGCTTTGTGCAGTTGGATGTTGAGTTTACAATTATAGATTTTATCATCATGAATTTCAAAATTGAAAGACCTGCTAACATCAGTAAGCCTCAACGTGATGGAGTTGTTTTGGTTTCATATATTCATCATCTATTTTTTTTTGGGGAATTTGTTATTTCACCTCTTTTAATTATTCATGTATGTGTAAGAATTTCTCAGCTATATAATTTACTTTCTGTATTTCCATACCTAATCCTTCCAGAACATACAACAAAATGAACTCCTTGAGATTATTTTTTGAATTATAAATTTTATGAAGTTCACTGAAAACATTCTATTCTGAACAAATTGGACACAAAAAAAATCTGCAATTGGCTAGAATAGAAACACTTGAACACTTGATATGAATTCGTATAAAAGTCGAAAGTAAGTTCAAATGAGAACATTATAAATTATAGCAGAAACTTTCTTATACAGGGTGATTTACCTGATCTATTAGGTGTTTATGGAGAACTAACAGAAATATCAACTTGAAATTTTGGTGGCAGCTACAGCTCAATGTGATCTATTTCCCTAAAATATTCTCAATACATTGTTCTGTTACTTCCAGTCAAACTGAAGTGATATCAAGTTTGTTTTTTCAAATGAAACACCATATTTATTTTTACATTTTCGAATTCTACATATAATTCTGGATCGGTTGTATTTAGAATCGCTCCTCTATCGTGATTTCTTTTTGAGATATTCCATTTTTTTTTAATTTTTAGAGATAGACTAACTAAAATATCTGTATTATCTACAACTTTCATGATAGAGAGTTCAATTACCGTTGAAAGAGTTTCCTACCAGGAAACCCTAACAGTTTTACAAAATATTCAACAGGGTTTTTGATATTTTAGTTTAGTTTTTAGTTTAACTTATTTCATTTGGAACAACTATGAAATTTTCACACTTTCCGATGCAAAATTTCATTTTCTATCAATTTGTATGAGCATACCATATCGCTAAAATGGATTTTTACAGAGATATTACCAAAATTTTGGAAATACGCCAATTCGTCTCATGTTTATTTTCACAAGTGTGCTTCAGATGGTTTTAAATTTCAAATTTGTCCAATAAAGACAGACCTGGATTCTGATCTCAATATCTTTTCAGTTTCAATGAGTGATGTATTCCTACCAAGTATGATTAAATGTATAAAAAGTGGTTTAAAAGTCCTGTATCTCAGTTATAAGAGACGACCAAAGGGGGGGTATTCGGAATCACCAGAGTGATAAGCTACAGTATGTACATTCAACTCTGAAATACCCTGTATTTACTACAACAATAATTTCGGTGATAGGCTAGAAGAAAAACCAAAAATTATGGTATAATCAGAAATTGCAAATCTTACTTTTCAGAAGTGAATTTGCCCACTTAACAGTTAAACTAACAGATCTCAACATATTTCTGATAAAAAAAGCAATAAATTCGGAATAGGGTAATAAGTTAGCATTGAAGTATGGCCGAGGAAAATCTCGAGATTTTGAAAGTGGATTAGCTTGATGAAGATTTTTCATTTATTGACAAATATTTTCAGGAAAACCCTTTCATATAAAATTGTGAGAGCTTCCAATGGGGACGCATGGGTACAGGGAGCTGACGGAAAAATGTATTCTCCTAGTCAGATAGGAGCTTTTGTTTTGGTTAAAATGAAGGAAACTGCAGAGGCTTATTTGAACACCAAAGTGAAGAATGCCGTGGTGACTGTGCCTGCCTATTTCAATGACTCTCAGAGACAGGCTACTAAAGATGCTGGACAAATTTCTGGACTTAACGTACTTAGAGTTATCAATGAACCTACAGCTGCAGCATTAGCTTATGGAATGGACAAAACTGAAGACAAAATGTGATTATTTCATTGTTTTTGCATCAGCAGTGTGTAATTGTTTTCTTCTCGTTTTCAGCATTGCCGTGTATGATTTAGGTGGCGGTACTTTCGATATTTCAATCTTGGAAATCCAAAAGGGAGTATTCGAAGTGAAATCTACCAATGGAGATACCTTCTTGGGTGGTGAAGACTTTGACAATGTTCTTGTCAACCACCTTGTATCGGAATTCAAGAAGGAACAAGGTAACACCAGAAATATTACTTTCTTGAATTATTTTTGGCATTATAATTATTCCTTTTAGGTATGGACATCACCAAAGACCCAATGGCAATGCAACGACTCAAAGAAGCTGCAGAAAAGGCTAAGATTGAGCTTTCCTCTTCCCTTCAGACAGACATTAATCTGCCATATTTGACAATGGATGCTTCTGGACCCAAGCACATGAACTTGAAGCTGTCCAGGTCTAAGTTTGAAGGTTTGGTGGGAGATCTCATCAAAAGAACTATTGCTCCCTGTCAAAAAGTAAGACATTATTTCAATTTTTCCAACACTTGAATTCATTTTTTGATTTATTTCATGGTAATTTTTTTTTATGATATGAAGAGATGTGCAATATTTTGAAATGGTCAATTTCAAACTGTTATCTTCAAATTTTCAAAGTATTTTTTTGTGAAATTTCTAAGATTTTTCCATGAATCAACATTATTTATTCTCAATTTATTTCTTAATTGGTTTATTAATGTGTATTAATCTTAACTGACTACTTTGATTTAAAAAAAATAAAAATTTTTTACTTTTATATTTTGATTTTTATATTTTAATTTTTGATTTTCAATTTTTGATTTTTAAAATTAATAATTTTAATTTTTAGACCTGTTCTATTGACCTACCTCATGTTATGTAAATAATCCAAAGGCATCAATACAAGTATCTATCTATATTCTCTATTGAATGGTTCGTCATCGATTTGAAATTGTTGTTTATTTTCAATTAATAGTCTATCATGATTTGTTGATAATATTCAATGATTTTTGGGTTTCTTCATTGATTATCGAAGCGATTATTGAGTAATTCAAACATTTTATCCTATAATTATCATTTTTCATTCCCCATTTGATGATTATTCGTAATTTTCTGATTTATTTTATGGTGAATTTTGTTTTTGATATGAAGGTGTGCAATATTTTGAGATGGTCATGAATTTCAAACTGTCATTCTTAAATTTTCAAAGTATTTTTCCATGAATCAACACTTTTTTATTCTCAATTTAATTGGTTTATTCATGTGTATTAATCTTAACTGACTACCTTAATTTGAAAAAAAAATAAATCTTAATTTTCAATTTTTGATTTTTAATTTCAAATTTTTTACACCTGCTGATTTATTCATAAATAAAACGTATTTTTCTTACGTTATTTTTGGTATAATCTTAATTCGATAGTGTTTATTCTCAAATTAACATTGTTTATTCTTTATTTGGTGTTTCATTCTCTATTTTAACACATTTATATTTACATTAATTGTAGTTTATTTATTATTAGGTAATGTTTATTCCTTATTTCCAATTTGTTGCTTTATTCTCAATTTAGTAGTTGATATAGTTAATTCAAATAAAAATTTTGTTTCAACGTGTTTAATCTTAATTTTGTGCCAAATTAGATGACGTTTATTCTCGATGTGGCACCGTATTCTCAATTTCATAGAGCTCAATCTCAAATTAACATTGTTCATTCTCGATTCCAAAACGTTTATTCCTAATGTGGCGCTTCATTCTCAATTACCAGGCTTTGAAAGACGGTGAAGTGAGCAAATCTGACGTGGGCGAAATTCTGCTGGTGGGTGGCATGACGCGTATGCCCAAAGTCCAGTCGACCGTCCAGGAGATTTTCGGCAAGCAGCCCAGCAAGGCCGTGAATCCCGACGAGGCGGTGGCGGTGGGCGCTGCCGTCCAAGGAGGAGTCTTGGCAGGTGACGTCACCGACGTCTTGCTCTTGGACGTCACGCCGCTGTCGCTCGGTATCGAGACGCTCGGCGGCGTCTTCACGAGGTTGATCAACAGGTGAGACACATGAAGGCATGAGTTCATTCGAATAGGAAAATCCTAATGTACAGAAATTAGATTGATACATATGAGAATATTTAAGAGAGAAAAAAAAAACAAGTCTAATACTACTTGGACCTAGAAACAACATGAAAAGTCGAATACAGAGGAATAACTAATCAACAGGACAAAAAAATATATTTTCAACATTGACATAGTTTCTCATTAGTGTACAGGGTGGGTCACGGTCGATGGTACCTCAGACGTTTACGGAGAACGGGACGTAGGATCATTCTGAAAATTTGGATACTCAAGTAGTTGCTCTTGGTCTATCGATCAAAAATTTTCAGTAATGTAGCGTTACCGCTTCTATCGAAAAGTAGCAACAACATTGTTATTTCAAATGGAACACCCTGTATTTCATTGCATTTTTAGTTTCTCTAACACTTTTCAGTTATTTTCGTATGATACTTCCCTAAACTTATCCCGAAAGGTTTTCGAGAAATTTATTGTTTTCCTTATTTTTCATGCAAAAAATAGCTTCCATCAAATGTTTATTACTGCGGTATTTGGATTCGTAGGATGCTGAAATTTTGGGTGTAGTTTACCAATGTCCTGTGTATCAATTATTCCGGAGGAAATTCGTTCTCCATTGTACAGGGCCGTTCTAGTTTGATGACTTTGACGATAGATACAAAAATGGTGAAAAGTGTTTTTTTTTTCAAATGGAATGCCCTGTATTCCATTCAATATCCTGAAAGACAATTGAAGTTCCTTCCAGATGATATATTATGTTCCCATACCCAAATATGAACGCGCGAACGTTTTCAATCTCAATAATGACATGTTTCCATGAGATTTGTCAGCTATCTAATACAAAATATGGCAAACTAATCCTATTTTCATAAACATGTATTTGTGTATTGTAAATTTTTTTTTTCGAAAACCTGACTATTTAGGTATAAGTCATCAAATTAGAACGGCCCTGTACAATGCAGAACGAATTTCCTCCGGAATAATTGATACACAGGACATTGGTAAACTACACCCAAAATTTCAGCATCCTACGAATCCAAATACCGCAGTAATAAACATTTGATTGAAGCTATGTTTTGCAAGAAAAATAGGGAAATCAATTATTTTCTCGAAAACCTTCCGAGATAGGTGTAGGGAAGTATCATACGAAAATAATTGAAAAGAGTTAGAGAAACGGAAAATGGAATATAATACAAGATGTTCCATTTGAAATAACAATGTTGTTGCTACTTTTCGATAGAAACGGTAACGCTGCATTACTGTAAATATATCAGAACGATAGAAGAAAACTGATTACTCGAGAAACCAAATTTTCAGAATGATCCTATATGTCCCGATCTCCGTAAATGTCTAAGGTACCATCGACCGTGACCCACCCTGTATACTTAGGCAGGGTGGCTCACCACATTCGCCTTGGTTTTAAGTATGGATAATATAATAGTAACTCACCTTCATTTTGTCTATGGTATCTAAAAATATAAAAAAATATAGGGTGTTCCATAATAAAAAATGTAACTTCGGTATGTAATTTTTTTCTGGACAACCCTATATATTTCAAAATAATTTTGGAATATGCTCCTCATGGACCCATATATAACTGTGCTCAAAACTTTTCCTTAACTCTAACTCTCCTCAAAGTTTTTCCTTAACTCTCTTCATTTCTGGTAGAAATACCGAGGCAAATGTGGTGGGCCACCCTGTATACAGGTTCACTCACGGTCGATGGTAGGTTAGACGTATATGGAGAACGGGAGGAAATTCGTTGCATTGTACAGGCCGTTCTAATTTGATGACTTTGACGATAAATACAAAAATGGTGAAAAGTGCATTTTTTCAAATGGAATGCCCTGTATTTTATTCAATATCCTGAAAGACAATTGAAGTTCCTTCCAGATGATACATTATGTTCCTATACCTAAATAGTCAGGTTTTCGAAAAAAAAATTAATCAAGTACAATATTGTGAGTTCTTATACAGGGCTATTCAAATTCGAGTCTATGCATGGGGATTTCGATAACGGTAAGAGATAGAGGGATGGTTAAATGGGGGCAAAGTAGCATATTTCAGAGGTCAATTACATGGATAAAAAAAATCTGACCTAGCTTCTTTAGTTCTGGAGTTATACAGGAAAAATCGAAAATTTCGAAATTCTTTTTTTGTCTATATGTTTTTATTTTACAAAGATTTTTTTTAAATATTGCCACTTTGCCATAGCAACTTTCTGTGGGCTATCCAAATATCTGGATAAAAATCATATACAGGGTGTCGTATAAATTGGGCCACTCTCAAATTTTGATTTTCAAATACGGACCTATATTTTTTATTGCATTTTTCTGAATGCCAAGAGTCATGTATCATATTGATGTAGAATTTTCATCGGAATTACAGAGTGTTTTGAAAATATTGAACTAATATCAGTGATATTTTTTTTATTACATAACTGTAATTGAATTATATCAGAGAATGAGAGGTCAATCAGACAAATTGATTCTTTTAGAATAATTAATTTCAGAATTTCTAGATTATCTAGTCCCACTACTTGTTCGGAATAGCAATAAAATGAAATCAACAATTCCAAGAGACATTTTTCTTTACCATAATGTAGTTCGAAAAGTGAGTAACAATGAAATATTTCCAAATTGGTGTCTGTAGTATGAATATTGTCATTCGAATATTTTTTGCAATGATTATATGCACATACACGTACTAGGAAGAATAAATTTTCACATTTTCGCACATTGATCATGGATTGCGTGAACTGAAATGTGGATGAATTCTTGAAATGGATATTCTTCAATGTTGAATTTCTTCCAAATCCTAGGTACTCTATACCTTATTCTATGATATTTTTTTTTAATTAGAGCTGGAATTAAAAAAAATCGGAATTTTACTGGTAATAGTTCAATATTTTCAAAACACTCTGTAATTCAGATGAAAATGTTACTTCAATATGAAACATGATTCTTGGCATTCAAAAAAATGCAATGAAAAATACAGGTCCGCATTTGAAAATTAATAATTGAGAGTGGCCCAATTTATACGAAACCCTGTATATAATTTTTATTCAGATATTTGGATAGCCCACAGAAAGTTGCTATGGCAAAGTGGCAATATTGAAAAAAAATCTTCGTAAAATAAAAAGATATAGGCAAAAGAAGAATTTCGAAATTTTCGATTTTTCCTGTATAACTCCAGAACTAAAGAAGCTAGGTCAGATTTTTTTCATTCATATAATTGACCTCTGAAATATGCTACTTTGCCCCCATTTAACCATCCCTCTATCTCTTACCGTTATCGAAATCCCCATGCATAGACTCGAATTTGAATAGCCCTGGATAATTATTCATTTTGGATTTAAATATATATGAACTTTTGCTGCCTTTTATGTCTTGAGAATGTCATGTGAACATAAACTTTTTACTTTCTATTTTTTATGGTTTTTATTAATATTTGAAAAATATTAAAATAAGAGGAATACAAAAAAATAATCGAATAGCGGGCCGGTGGAGTGTATGCTACAGATAAAAGAAAAGTTTTATTTATATTCCCAGAGCGCTTTCGACCTAGAAGGTCATCTTCAGTGCTTGCTTGTCAAGAGAGCACAAGAAAAGTCCATAAAATAAATGTAGAAACAATCAAGTCCTCAAACAATTTGAGAGTCCCGGAAAAAATATGAATAAAAATAATCAATTTTTTCACTATTTTTTCAGGTCTTTCAACCTGTTTTACCTTGTGGCCTTTCTTTTAAATTTGTTCGAATTTGTTTTAAACTGTGGATAGTTGTTTCTACATTTATTGTATGGACTTTTCTTGTGCTCTCTTGACAAGCAAGCACTGAAGATGGCCTTCTAGGTCGAAAGCGCTCTGCGAATATAAATAAAAATTTTGTACGAAATACATATTTCATACTTTGGTTCAGCCACGTGCACAAAGCTTCACTCCCACTTTAAAAGATAAAAGGTGTTTTCAAGTTGAAATTTTCCAAAATTCGAGGCAGGAAACGCCAGGAACGGAACTCGAGTATGCGACCTTCATTTTCACGTATCTTGTTGGGGTGATTACAAATTTTGGCAACGCCGTAAAATATCATTCTGCACTTGTGATGTATCAATGCTGAGCCTTCTCCGCGTGATTTCTAAACACACTCCAACTTTGGGAATTTGTTCTGGCGAAACTATTGCGAGAACAAAATTATCAAAAAACCTGGGACAACAATTTTAAATATTTGTTATAGAAACACCACCATCCCAACGAAAAAGAGCCAAGTATTTTCGACCGCTGCCGATGGACAGACTCAAGTGGAGATCAAGGTGCACCAGGGGGAGAGAGAGATGGCCAGCGACAACAAGTTGCTCGGTCAGTTCTCTCTGGTGGGCATTCCACCAGCGCCCAGAGGCGTGCCCCAGGTCGAGGTCACCTTCGATATCGACGCCAACGGCATCGTCCACGTCAGTGCCAGAGATAAGGTAGGTGGAATGAAAATATTTGGTTTACTGGGAGTATTTTCTCATTTGCATCAGTTTTTTTATGCCCATTCTAACAATAAGAAATAATTTCTTACTGGGAACTTCCCTTATAGTTGATATTATTAAAGTATCTTGAGAAATTTCCAAAAATTTGCATTAACCATAATCTACAGTCCCGGGTCTGGCCAGACATATTTCGTTTTTACACGTTCATTTAACACATTTCTAAATGAGCTAGCAACTTGTGCTTCCTAGTTCCCTGCTGAAATTCCATTGGCCATCAATTTATTAAATTGAATGTCATCCTCAGATCTATAAAAAGAACGATTTGAGGATATAAAAAAAGTGCACTCTATTCTATGGTCCTCAGGTCTGGCCAGACCCCTATACATTTTGTGTGGAAACGTATGGAATATAATGCATTTTTTTAATTCTACCTGTGTATTTTTAATTTTTTTATTATATATTCCATTCCAAAAGCCTATATGTTCGTTTTTGTCATCATTTGTCATCAACGGAGGAAGCGATAAAAAGGAGGCGAGACATAAATTCCTGGATACGCTAACCAAAACATTAGTTGTTCCGAATGTCGAAAATCTAATGAACAATATTCATGTTATTTCACAATTCAGAAGTCGTTTGGCTATTGAAGCATTTTTTGGTAGAAAGATTAGTCTTCCAGCAAATGAAGTGGTTGCTCAAAGAAGCGGCACCGATGCACTTACTGGCAAAAGAGACTGTCGTCTTTTTTACAAGCTGGCGATAAGTTTCGTCGAAAAACTCGTTTTTTTTGCTTTGAATGCACTAATCCAGTATGCCAACAACACTCAAAAGTCACTTATACTTTTTTCTTGCACTTAAACGAACCCATGAGAGAGTTTGAATTGTAAATTACAATAAAACTTATAGTCTATTTATTCTGGGTTGATACCTGTGACGCGTCGCCAGATTTAGCCGTGATGCCACATGTTTTTCACATTTTCAGCGATGCTCCGAATTTACTCCGAATTAAAACTTGGGTATATAATCATATTTCATAAAAACTATTGAACCATTGTGAGATCGTGGTGAATGAATATTCATGAGAATTCTTTACTTACCTTTCGAATAAAATCCAATGAAAGTAAGGGGCTCCTGTTATCCATTTCGTGTTCAAAATTTTCTAATAAAGATGCAACCATCTCCACTCAATCCTCCCGACATTTTGATGAGAATACGATGATATTAAGCTCTCAAAAGAACAATTTAAAAAAATGGCAATAAAAGAAAAATTCGTATGTAAACAAACGATTGTAAGGATTCGCTCCAAACAATTTGGCATCGTTCACTTCACAACGATGCCAAAATGGCTTTCATAATACTTATATTTTCTTATCAATGACGTCTCAAACCCTCTTTGAGTCTACTTTTTTTATTTTGAATTTTGTTTGGCTAGGGTACCGGCAAAGAACAGCAGATTGTCATCCAGTCTTCAGGAGGTCTCAGCAAGGACGAAATCGAGAACATGGTCAAGAAAGCTGAACAATACGCCCAAGAGGACAAAGTTAAGAAGGAAAGAGTTGAGGCTGTCAACCAGGCAGAAGGTAGGTCCTTGCCAACTAAAAGCCTCCCAAATTAATCTTCCTTCTGTCATATTTTCATTTTGTGCGCACAAAATTATATGAAGTATTGTTATAATCTCAAATGAATTACTACAAGATGAGTAACGCCTATACCAAAAGCATTTGGGGAAAGTGGCCCCAAGTTAACTCATGAAAATCGCTTGAACATTGGCGTAAGAAAATTTTCTATTCTCGTAATATAATACACTTACAATAATGTTAAACAGCAATTATTTTGGTCTAATGAGAACGAATGCTATTCCAGAAAAAAAATTTCATTACATCATTTTGTTACTCCTGATAAAGATAATGCACAAATTTCAAACTTTATATTTCAACTTCTTACACAAAACAATTCCCATAGTATATGCAAATAAATAGAAATACACGAAAAGGAAATAAATCCATACATGAATATATTATCAATGTCAACTAAATTCGTTTTTTTCTATCTATACCAAAAGCTTTCTTGGCTATGGATAGACTTGCTAGGTCTTCATTAGTTACATCCCCAAAATAATTTTTTATTTTCATGTTTTCACCTTTTGATTGAAGTATAATAAGAGAACTCTCCAGATGAGTTTTCAGGACCTGAAGCTGTTAGAGTTCTATCTAAAATAGTTGTTGTACAATTTGAACTGGGCCTAAAAAACAGAATCATATAAATAGGTACAATAGAGATTGATTATTAAATTCAGTTACATACCTTGTACATGGAAAAAAAGTGTTTTCTCTGGAAATATTCATGATTTATATTCAATAATGTAGGTTTCAATAAAAAATGTGCACCGCCTATGTCGATTATTCATTGACAACATACCTGTGAAATGGTAAACAACAACGTTTTCTGTATTATCATAAAATCTAAATAATTTTTGTTCATTTTGACAATTGGATAATGTGAAATAAGCCCAAATATCACCTGATCAACCTCTAACAGCACCCAAACTTCTGTAATATAGTGAGCTAAAGCTTAAAACTGCGCGTAATGGCGGCTTTGTTTTGAAACACAAACACGGGACACAGATGTCAGATCTATTTGAAGACGCGAAATTCAAATTGACCAATTAGAGTAGTGACCAGCCAAAATATTTGTATTCCCCTACTTGATATGGAAGGGACGTGATGTTGGGACCAAACAAATATTTGTCGTTACTCATCTTGTCAAGATATTAAATTTATGGTTCTAATCGAGTTTTACTGTCCGTGAAGGCATCGTCCACGACACCGAAACCAAGATGGAGGAGTACAAGAGCCAATTGCCTAGTGAGGAGTGCGAAAAACTCAAAGAAGAAATCACCAAGGTCAAGGAATTGTTGGCCAAGAAGGACGAAGCCGATCCAGAGGAGGTGCGCAAGGCTACGCAGACTCTGCAGCAGTCTTCCTTGAAGTTGTTCGAGATGGCCTACAAGAAGGTGCGAATTTGAAACTCTAACATTGGTTTGTTTGTGAACGATTTTTTTTCGTGTTTCAGATGGCGGCGGAGAGAGAAGGATCCAGTAGCAGTGGTGGCGCTCAAGAGGGCGAAGAACCCAAAGAGAAGAAAGAAGAGAAAAACTAATTTCGTGAAATTTCTAGGTGGACGAATATCTAGGTTGGACTTTCGATCGAATCGCGTGGGGAGGTAGTTGGCGTTGTCAGTTTTGACTTGATAGGGGCCAGAAGGGCGTGAAACAAACCAATTTAGTTGCTTGAGGGAGCGAACACAAAATGTTGCAGAAATGTCGTGTTATTTCTTTTTCTTCTGCAGGTATTGTTCCTAAACGATTCCAGTGCCTTTCGATTTCTTCAGAATTTTGATGATGGCAGCCAGAGGATTGGTTCGTTGCACGAAATTTCGTCAACGTCAAGTCGAAACTGACATGCATTTAGATCGCCTGTTCGCGTCCGAGAACGTTTACTCCGAATTAAAAGTGCAGTTTTGTGTTTATATGTGGCAGTTTTAATTTGGACGATGAAAAGAAACAAAAATTTGTCGCGGGACTGACTGCAAATGTGTGATTTTATGAATGCCGAATGGATCTGTTGGTGTTGTTTGCCGGTTCAGCAACCATTTTTATTGATGTTATGAATTTCTGTTGATTAGTACAATACATTTGCTATAAAATGTTGTATTCTTCGTTCCTTGGGCTTTCTTACTTTCCCCCCTAAGTTTTAGATTGTTCAGGAAGGAGGAGTTGAATCTGTCAGTTTTTTTTATTCTTGGTCTCTTTTTTCGAGTTAAGTGGTGAAAACTGGTGAAAAAAAAGGTTATTGGCGAATGAACATAAGCTATGTGCCACCTGGTGGCACTAAAAATAACTAGGAATCTTGACATACCTCTTCTTCAATCCATGCGTTTTGTATTGTTTTGTTAATTTTATACTGAATTCGAATATTTGAAAGATTGCGAAACTATAAGTCGGTAAAATCAACCTTCCAATATTAATTCCCATGCTTTTCCTCGAGCTGGTGATATAGATGGATGAAATTCTGTTTACATTAAAGGTCACAGTCAAGCATAGTATTTTTCAGGTATCGACAAAATTGACACGGGACCTCACATTATCTATTTTATTTGGCACTATCCAAAAAAAAAACAGCATAAGAAACAAACACTATAAACTAATAATTCATTCCATAACATAAAACATTATCTTGTCAGCAGTGGAGAATTCAATTTTCTTCATTATATCACATGTGTAGCATTCAAAACTTCTTCACCTTCATGAACACTTCTGAAAGTGTTCGTGCCTTCAAAGTACCCTAAACTAAATCTTGCAATTTGAATCCAAAAAGAAAACAAATTATCAGAATCATGTATACATTTTTATCGAACCATTCACAATATAAAACAATGAATAAAACAAATGATAATGCTTACCACTTTTAGGAAAATACACTCACATTGACGCCCTAGCTCACTACATTTGTCTAAAATGTCTTCATTTTCATTATAAACTCACACTTTATTAATGAAAAATCACATGTAAACAACGCAATACAACTACACCATTCAATGTCAGTTTATATGGTTCTATGACTGCTCACTTGAGAGCTGCAATCTTAAATTCAATCACCAATCGTGTTTTTTTTCAACTTATTCTCAATGGTTCAATTTTACATATGAATATTGTTACGCCCCAAGGTGTAACTACCATGTGAGCTCGTTTTGGGAATATACAGGGTGTTTCACAGTGGATGGAACATTAGACGTATCTGGAGAACAGAGGCTATGAACTTCATTCTAACAGAGAACTAACATGTTATTTCTTCATAGTTATCCTGTATTCAAGATGCATGGGTGTATAAATACTATGGAAGAAAAAAATTAATGCGGTTTAGATGGATTTATTCATCATTTATGGTCAATGTATCAAGAATATCAGTAGAACATGCAGAGAGTCAAATGAAAAGCATACAGTGATTTACCTCGGATGAATCCGAGGAAATTCATTAGATTGAAGAGGAATTCTGAAATGGTTTAGAAATCTTCCTAGATTTATGTATACACATGTTAGACTTTGATACTTTTAGTTTTTCATGATGATATAGGCATTTCAAAATTTCTCTTCAATCTAATAAATTTTCTCGAATTCGTTCGAGGTGAATCAGCATACTTTTCATCAAACTCGCTGCATGTTCTACTGATATTCTTGTTACATTGACCATAAATGATGAATAAATCCATCTAAACCGCATTCAAGTAATTATTTTCTGCCATAGTATTTTTACACCCAGGCATCTTGAATACAGGATAACAATGAAGGAATAACATGTTAGTTCTCTGTCAGAATGAAGTTCATAGCCTACTATCTTAAGCACTATCCAATATGTATTTATTTTATTGGAGACGAATTCATTACATAAGTGATCATAACTAACAAATTGTACGAGATAGGTATAGGGAAAGTATACTCAATTGAAATGGAAAATGTTATAGCTTTTCGAATAAGTGATGATATACAGGGTGTTCCATTTAAAAAAACGGAGTTTCAGTCATTTTCATGAGTGCCCGGATGACACTCACTTCTCAGCCTCCCTGTATGCTGAAACTGAGATCCAGTTCATCGACAGAATATTTGATGGTCTTATGCAGCTATAACCCAAATCGCAATATTTTGTGAGTTTGCATTGGGAAAAAATTGATATTTTTCAATGGTCAGGTTTTGCACAAAAATTGGACAAAATAATTTTTATCTCGGAAATCGTCACAGATAGGTATAGTAAATTATGTGGGAAAGTTGTGAGAAATCTCATGAGGATTCCAAAAATGATATAATATACGAGGTGTTCTATTTGAAATAAGAAAGTAGCTACTACTTTCTTATACAAGCGGCAACACTGTATTGATGAAAATATTTTAGACGGATAGAGCAAGTTTGATTATCCACGCTCACAAATTTTCGAAATGATTTGTCTCTCTGTTCTCCAGATACGTCTAATGTTCCATCCACTGTGAAACACCCGATATATGACATATTTTTACCAGTGAGAAACAAACAGTAAATGAAAGTGATAATTGATCAGAGTTCAATGTGGACGAAATGAATGAAGAACTGAAAATCAAATCTGACTAATGTGGGGATCGAAACGCAGCGAGAAATAAAGTAACGATCAAAGTGTACATATGTACAGGGTGGCCAGATAAGAATGCAAAGTGCTGTATCTCGGAAACTATTGGTCGTACAGACTTGCAGTAAAAAATTTGATGTCTAAAATGGCCGAAAGAAAATCCTGGAAATTATTTTCAGGTTCCCAAGATGGCCGCCAGAGGGCGTAATCGTCATCTTGAACTTTTGAAGTGATTTTTCACTGAAATCTACCCTGTGAATGTACCGAAAAAATATATGCTCTTCAAAGTTGAGCTTCATTCGAGTAATTTTTGTCCGAAACTTTTTTAAATAAACAGCTGTAACTCCTGAACGACTGAACGGATTTCAAAAAAATTGGTCTTGTTCGAAAGAGCATTCATTGCTCCATAAAATTCATGCTACCTATGGAATATGTAATTCTCAGTGATGCCGCTAAAGCTTTAAAAAATTTAATGTAATAGAATGACTTTCTTTCCATAAAAATGTAGTGAAATGATACTTAAATAGCCTAGTGAAAACCATATCTCGATATTTAGTTCCTGACCTGAAATATCGAAGGAAGAAAATTACCTATCATATAATTTCAAAAAGACTTCGGATTTATTCTTATTTATTTGTCTTTGAATCAATGATGAAATTCCATGATTTTATAATAATCTTTCATTGAATAATTAAAGTATTATTAGTTTGAAAATTTAAAATATACGTGTAGGGGCATAATAATTAATGCATATAAGACGCAAGAACATGAAGAGTAGGCCCTGGAAAAAAAACAAATGCCTAAAATCAACTTGTCAACAAATATTGAAGTTATACTTATAGATACAGTGTAATTTCTGTTTGTTGCACACACAAGTGAGGCTTCAAAACCATCAAAATGCCTTTTACGATTGTATACTACATTTTTTCACCTTTCTTGCATGAAAAAATATATTTTTAATAACAATATAATCCCCGAAATAGGTTCATATTACGTGGAATTGAATAAAGAATATCTACACCAAATTTCAGAACGATTGATCAATAACTTTTTGTGCTAGAATGTACGCTAGTCGAAAAAAAGTCGTTTCGAGAAAAACGCGTTCAAAATAAAATGAAGCGAAAACGAGAAATTCAAGGCAGTAATTAATTATAAAAAATGCTCACCGGTTAATCAGCTATTCCAGCACCATATAGCAATCTCTCTTCTTGCTCATATGCGTCATTTTTAGCTTGCAACTCCACTTGACGAGCTATACGAGCTTCCTTCGTGTCCAATGAGCTGCGCCTATTCTGTCTCGTCACGCGCTTTCTGTCCATGCTCTCGGCATAATTGAAGTTCTCTGAGCCAACGACGACATTTAATTCATTCATCAACATTAGAAGGGCTGAATTTCCTTCATTGAATAATGCAGTAGCGAAGAATGTTGCAATCTCGACTACTTTTGAACCAGCATGTAGATGCTTTGGAGCCAGTCGCCAAACGGTTGAATTGAAACTTTCGTTCGTATTCTGCGTATGACCGCCTAAGCATCTCGTCAGTAGATCGTCTCTCGATAAATCTTCGTATATCGGAAGAATTTCTTTTCGAACGTCGGGGTGTAATGGGGCAGGGTGCGGTTCAGGCTCTGCTCCAAGTGCTTTAGCTTGCTACCCCACTCGCACCAGCTATCTTCTCCCTCTGGACAGTTGTCGTGTTGTGGATTGTCGTCTGTGGATATCATGTGCTGAAAAGTTGCCATTATAGCCTTCTTTATGTCTTCGACGCTGTTTATATTTCTTCGAATCGCTAAGCCATAGTACGTGCTGAGCTTTTTCACCAACGCTTCTGTTAATTTTCCTTTTCTGCCCAGTTTTTTATCTTTCCTGATGTTTCGGAGCCGAGTTTCACTTTTAACAACTTTCAGTTCATTACCGTAGGGAAATGTCGAAATTTACCCTTTTCTATTATTCAATAGCACAGTGGTATTGAGGCAGTTAGCTGGAAAGGAAGGACCTGGGCGACCGCTCCGTTATAATTACCGTGCGCTTCTTCACAGAACCGACGGGCGGTCACTTTAAGTGCTCATTGCATTCGAACTAATGGGAATTTTGCTTTGAAATTTTGACCAAATATTCTTGAATAGTTATACTAACGATTCATGCATAAAAAAGACGATTTTTCAATCGGTCTAAAATGGTTTCCCCCCTTAAGGGAGGTTTTGAGAGAAATCAGGATACACGACTTTAACTGAAATACCGTGGCGCGAGCGAGTCTAGGTATTAGCGAGTACAATTTTGGAGTGTCGATCGGTTATCGTTCGATACTGTCGATAAGCCAGCATGCTGGAGTCGATCTGCGAATAAAAAGAGAAAGAATAAAAAGGAATCATTCAATCAACCCGATAACCAAAAGAAATAAATAAATGAAACACATTGAGATGAGAAACTAAATGAATTAATTCTAAGAAGTTGGGGCGTGAACATTAATGAAATTGTATCCTTAACAATTTTACGAAAAATTCAACAGAGTGTTCGATATTTCAGTTTCATTTTCTAAATTTAAAATTCTACTTCCTTATTTCGAATGCAATGACCACGAAATTTTGTATGAGCATACCATATTGCTGAAATGGATATTTACAGAGATATCAACAAAAATATGGGAATACTATACGGTTAAAAGATTAAGAAAAGATTGAGAAAACTAATATACAAATTTTATCAGCTTAGAAATATATTGAACACGAAGAACTTGTTGATGGTTTATAACGCATTGGCTGAATCTATATTACGTTACTGTGTGGTTGTATGGGGTGGTACCTTTAAAACTTCTCTGTACAACCTAGAAATAATACAAAATACTTTGTTAAAAATCATACTGAAAAAAAAATACGTTTCCCCACAAGTGAGTTATATGAAAAATCAGAGGTTTTAGCTTTGAGAACATTATACATATATCAATGCATTTTATGGACTACAAATGGTCCGCATGACTATGTTTCCCATACATATAATACTCGCAGAATGACATGTCAGCCGCTCAATCTTCCTCAATGTAGGTTGACTCATACCCAAAAATTCATTACTTACCACGGACCTAAGTTATATAATCTGGTTCCTTCTGATATTAAGCTTCTAACTAGTAAGAAGATACTGAGAAAAGAAATAAAACACTTCGTAACTACTCACCGGGAATTATTGCTGAATATAATTGAAAACTGAAAGCAGAAAAAAATAAATGCCTGTTTTCCCCCTTTCCTCGAGGTTTACATGATTTCATAATATTTAAACTAAAGAGAAGACATTATATAGTACTCTCTAAGATTCTTTTATTTTCTGTCTTTCATTTTCTGTTTTCTGTCTTCATTTTCTGTCTTTCACTGGAAATTATTCGCGGGAGATGGCTCCACAACACAAGCCTGGCTTAGGTGGCTTCTCCTGCTTTCAAATTTTCAAATTTTATTCTAATAATCTCAATCTGTTAATTTTTATGATTTTATGTTCAGTTAACATTATGAATAATCACTATGGGAATTATTTTGTAACTAACTCACCATGTTTGTTTGTTTTTTATATCTATTATTTTCATGTTTGTTTGTTATTATTATTATATTATATTATTATTATTATATTCAACTCTCATTCGTCTCATGTGTATTTTCACAAGTGTGCCTTATGGTTCTAAATGTCCTATTTGTCGAATAATATGAACATTAATTAATTGAAGAGTGACTATCCCCATTTCATTTATGGATATTCCTATGCAAACCTATCACGAAACAAATAATATGGCATTAAACATCATATACTGATAAAACAAAACTGGTAATTATTATTCAAAATGTCATTCATGTTGTTCATGACACATAATAATTCTTCTTCGGACACCTTCAGTCAGCAATTTTTTGGCTCTAGGGAATTCCTAGACTTATCAGCTTTTTTAATAACTTAATTCTTTATGAAACCCCAGAGATCGGGAGGCGTTAGGTCATGTGACCTCAAAGGTCATTCACAAGGTCCACCTTGCTGAATCCATCAGTCAGCGATTTTTGTGTAATGTTTCTAACACCATATAATGTTGCACCATATTGTTTTTTATTTTCACGTTAGCAATCAATTAATGTTTATATTACTCGTCAAATATGAAATGTAGAACCATCCAGAGCATACTTGCGAAAATACACATGAGACGAATGAGCGTATTTCCACATTTTTGTTGATATCTCTGTAAATATTGATTTTATCAATATGGTATGCTTATACAAATCAATAGGAAATGAATTTTGCATCGGATAGTGTAAAAATGTAATGGTCATTCCATTTGAAATAAGGAATTTATTGAGATTTGAAATTCCAAAAAGTTATCTGAAATATCGAACACCCTGTTGAATATTTTGTGAAACTGTTAAAGAAAACTGATAAGGTACTCTTTCATTAAGTTGTACTAATTGAACTCTCTTTCATAAGAGTATTATATAATACAGACATTTTAGTTAGTCAGTACATCTGTACACCTTTTCGAAAAAATTTAATACCTCAAAAAACTTTACGATTAAGGATCGATTCGAAATGCAACCGATCCAGAATTTGACTTAGAATTCGTAAATCTAAGACTAAACAGAGTGTCCCATCTGAAAAAACAAAATTTTGGGAAAATAGATCACATTGAGCTGTAGCAGCCACCAAAATTTCTCGTTGATATCTCTGTTAGTTCTCCATTAACCTCAAATGAATTAGTTAGGTGAATCACCCTGTATATATAATAATAATTTTTATTCACACAATACTGGTACATATAAATATTACACAGCCAGGGCAAACAAACATAGGCATCACAAAAGCAACATTTATTTGAAAAACAAAGATAGCTTAGAAACAAATACGTATCCTAGCAACAGCTATTGTCAAAAGCCGTCAGTGTTAGTGAACAATCGTTCACTGTAGCACTTCTGCTGTTTTTTCCACAGTCTCCGTAAATGATCAGCATATTAACATACTCGTCGTAAGTGAAACTTGAAGGCATGATGAGTTTTAAGTTATGAAATTTTTAATGAAAATAATACAGTGAACAATTGTTCACTAACACCGGCGCCTTTTGACAACTACGATAGCTGTTGCTAGGATACGTTTTTTGTTTCTAAGCTATCTTTTTTTTTTTATAAAAAACCTATATGGAAAATTGTTTATCGTTTCGAAGTACTTACCTACGAAAAAATTGAAATAATAAAAGGAAACTTTCACAGCAGTAAAAAAATATACAGGATGTCCTATTGAAAATTCAAAAAATTATACCAAGTGATCGAAAATGTGACGTTGTAACAACATTGCAGATTGCCTCAAATTTGTAATATTTCCAACGGTTTATAACCAAATTTCAATATAACAAATAAGCTATAGAAGATGGCGCATAGTGAATAGTCGTGTACTTGGCGCTCCCGATAAAACGAGTAAAAAGTGTGAAACAAAACCAAGTTTTCTTCTGGAAATTTTAAATTTTCATAACAACGTATCGAATATTGTGCTAGAAGGTATAAAGTTTTTCGTCGGAAATGGTTGTGACTAGAGAGATAAGTGAAGAAATAAAACGTTCTGTAAATGAAGCAGTGAGTAAATGTCTCAAGGATACCGTATTAACTGAAATGATATCTGCCGCCATATCGAGTTCGATAGAAAGAAAGTTATCAGAAGTTGAACAAAAAGTGGCCGATATTAAAAACGAATTACTCCAATTCAAGGAGGAAAGTGAAATGGAAATGAAAAGACTTGACAAAACCATTAGTAACCTTCAAAAGGATAAAAACACCATGGAAGTAAAATATGATACTTTAGATCAGGCAGCTAGAAAAAATAACCTCCGCATTTTCAATTTCCCAGAAAAACCAAGTGAGAAACTAAGAGATGAAATTATAAGAATTTTCAACTCGAAAATGTCAATAGATATCAAAGATACAGATATAGCGCTATGCTATAGAATTGGCAAAGAAACGAATTAACAAAAATCACGAGGAATCTTCATCAAACTCCATAATTTAGAAACAAGACAAGACATATACAAAAAGAAAAAATTTTTAAAAGGATCTGGAATAGTTGTTCGTGAAGATTCAACTAAGATGAGGGTGGAACTATTAACTGAAGCTATTGCAAATACCTCGCTGAAAGATGTATGGACTGACGCAGGAAGAATATTCGTCAAAAAAGGAGAACATATTTCCATCATCAGGAACAGAGAAGAGTTTGATAGGGTTTTTGTGTGAAATTGATTTTTCTTTCTTTTTTGTTTTGTTATTTGATAAGGTGTATATAGGGAAGCGCTGGGTATGCTGACAACTCAACTTACACTTCTGTTGTTGGACAATTATTATTTTTGCTACTGTTTATTCAAATTATTTGATATTTCACCCGAAATAAATGAAAGAGCTATTTGATTTATTTGACAATGAAGGTGATATTCAAACGGAGGAATATAATTGTCCTAATGAGATTATTAGGGATGGGAGATGGTGAGGGGGATGAACGAATGTCAATTATACACTTTAACATACGAAGCGTTGGAAAAAATTTTGATGAACTTTGTGTATATTTGGAAGATATGGAAAATATTGATGTAATCATTCTTTCCGAAACTATTGATGAGGTGAGTGATTATGAGATAAAAGGCTATTCGATTTACTATAATGAATCCAAAATTAACCAGAACGATGGCTTGATTGTTTTTGTAAGGAATATATGGAACTCAATGATTGAAGCGATTTGCTTTGAGGAAACAAAATTAGTTAGGATTTTTCTGACATTCAAAGGCACTGAATTTGGCTCAACAGCTTCATATCGTCCATCATCAATAAACATAAACACATATTTACAGGAATTAGAAAACTATTTTGATAATCTGAATAAAAAAACATTGGAAATTTTCATAGGAGATATTAACATCAATATTTTAGATACACATGATAATTCTGTCAGTGAATACCTGAATACATTATCTGGACATGGTTTCTGTTCATATATTAACAAACCGACAAGAGTGACAGAAAATACGAGCAGTATTATTGATCATATATTTGTAAAGAAGTCAATCAACTTAGACAAAATACATCTTCATCCAGCTATTTTTCACTCACAAATCACAGACCATTATCCAATCTACATTGCCGTTACACAAGTGAGAGAAAAGCAAAGAATATCAAATATCGGTACAGATTTGGTTACGAATGTAAATTATTCTAAGTTGGATGCTCTTTTGAAAAATGAGGATTGGAGGGAAGTTTATGGAAGTAGAAACGTACAAATTTGTTTCAATACATTCATAAATATTCTTAAAACTTATATAGAAATGTCATCTTACACTACCAGTAAAAGAAAGAATATAAAATTAAACCTTGGATCACAAAAGCTTTGATAACATCCATCAGACATAGGGATATGCTCAAAAAGAGACTATTGCATAGACATTCATTAGAACTAAATAGGGAGTACAAAAACTATAGAAATAAACTGAATAACTTATTGAAAGAAACAAAAAATGATTACTACAAAAATAAATTTAATTCTGTGAAAGGTGATAGCAAAAAAACATGGCAAATAATAAATGAAACTATAAACCTAGTCAACATTCTTTAACAAACTCAGCAATAACAAATAGTGACAACGTTGTCAACACAGACAATGAACAGAAATCTAACATTTTTAATGAATATTTCATTGAAGTAGGCCAAAAATTGCAAAATAATATTAATAAAGATCAGTTCAAAGAACGACAAAAACTCTCGAATGACCCAACAGTAGTATCGACTATGGTGCTTGAACCCACAACAAGAAATGAAATCATCAGTATAATATCAACACTCAAAAATAATTGTTCACCAGGTCCAGATAATGTCTGAAGTAAATTCATAAAACAATTTCACAACTATCTAGTTGATCCACTGGCTCAAATGATAAATCTCTGTTATGAAAGCGGTGAAGTGTACCTCAACAATGGAGAGAAAGTCTCATAACACCTGTCTATAAATCTGGAGAACGGAAACTTATTGAAAATTATCGACCAATTTCTGTTATAAATAACTTTGCCAAAGTTTTTGAACACAGCATTAAAAAGCGATTGATAAGTTTCTTAGAAATTAATAATGTAATTACTGAAAGACAGTATGGGTTTTTGAGTAACAAAAACACAGAAAAAGCTGTTCTTGATCTTGTGGAAAAAACGGTTAACGCCTTGGATGAGTCGGAAAAATGCCTTGCTATCTTTCTTGATCTTGCCAAGAGATCTCAGAGAGTGAAATTAGGAGAACACTGTAGCAATCCATCAGAGATAAAAATCGGTGTACCACAAAGAACAGTATTGTGTCCAATATTGTTCCTTATATATATGTTAGGTTATTTCCCAAACAACCCCAGATGAGTCAGGGTACCGAGCGCATGTGCTAAAGTACGGGTGTGGCCGGCAGTGAGGCCTGCGGGAACGCCAGACGGGAAGTTCTTGACGAAACGCCAGAGGCGGTAGTACTTAACGGGAGAACGCCAGAGGCAGTAGTGCTTGAGAGCTCATCCAATAGACTAGTGTCTCATTCGTACAGTTGTGAACGCTAGTCAATAAAGGGTGTTTTGTTATTGTGTTTCTAATTGATCAAACAAACCCCCGAAGAGTTAACATATATAAATAGTATTGGATATTTAAAGAACTGTAAAGGTCACTTTATCTATGCTGATGATACTACCTTGATTTTTACAGCAAAAACATGGGATGATATTTTTAATGATGCAAATAATGGAATAGAATAGGTCAAGAAATGGCTTGACCAAAACTTATTGAGCCTGAATGTTAATAAAACCAAATATATAGCATTTTTACTAACATCAAATGATCAACCAATAGGAAATAATACTATTTTAGTACACGATAATAATTGCCAAAACCAGCTAGCGTGCATTTGTCCTGAAGTAAAAAAAAAACAGATAACATAAAGTACTTAGGTATCATAATAGACCAACACTTGAGATGGGAAAAGCATACCTCCCTATTGACTCGTAAACTGAGGCAGCTAACTCGAAAAATGTATAATCTAAGAGATATCTTGAATAATAAAACACTTAAAGTAATTTATTTTTCTTTGTCTGAATCTATACTACGGTATTGTATCAAAGCATGGGGAGGTCTCTTCCGAAATAACTTAATTCAACTCCAGTCTATGCAAAACAAACTTATAAAAATAATATTTTAAAAAAACAAAACTACATTCAACTGTACAGTTATATGAAGAACTAGAGCTATTTGATGTTAGAAGCTTGTATGCCTATCAGTGCCTGGAATGGATGTTCTATAATACAAATCGATTCAAGCGGCCTGAGAAAGACATAAAAAAAAATACTAGAGCAGTACGAAATCTCACTCTAAATACAACATTATTCAAAAAAAGACACACACAAAGATATATCTTCTTTTTCGGACCTAAATTGTATAATCTCTTACCACATGAGATAAAGAAAATAACAAAATTTGATAATTACAAAAAACAAATCAAATCTTTCGTTTAAAAAATACAACGCTAATCTACAATACAATAAATTGATTGATGTTCTTTTTTCTTTGTGCTCGCCAGATCTCACAAATATTTCACTTAGCAATAATTGTACAATTCACAATGCTCCTTGCGGATTGAAGACTAGCACAACACAAGCATACAGCATGCTTAGGTGCAGTCCTTTGATCCAAAAGGAACACTGAAAAATATAATCTATTATCAACGTTATATGTACTTTACTTTCCTGAATAAATTTAAAATTTGAAATTTGAAATATAACAAAACGGAAGCCACTTTGAACAATTCCTTCAAACATTTGTTAATAAATTTCTTTTCATTCAATTTTTATGCTTTAATTAATATCAAATATCAAGATAGTATAAACATTTCAGAGTATGTAACTTTGAGTCAATTTACAAATCAATTAATTCCTGAGGACTGAACTCAATTCGACCAAAAGTCGAGAGAGACAAAATTTAGGTAATAGGTTGAAGGACTATTCAGGAAAATTCACCAGTAGCGTACGAGCAAGTTTTTCTTAAGGCTTTTATGGATTGAAACCTCGGAAAATGCAACACCCTGTATGAAATTTGGAACATTTACTATCATATTAAGCAGCAGCTATTCCTTGATACTCATACAAAATTTGAAAGCTCTATCTGCAGTAGATCAAGCACAATAATATAAAAACCATTTTTTTTACTTTCAACACCCTACTGTAACTCCGCTAATAATCGAGATCGGACACATGTTCATACAGGGTGCGCCAGAGAAACTTACTTATTTGAAAGGTCAATAAAAAAAGTACTTCGGTTATTTTTTTATTTTTTTTTATTTGAGAATACAATATCCCAATTTTTTTTATGCAGTCTTAAAAATGACATCGGATAAATGGCGACCCCCATTGCGCATACACTGATGAAGTCGATTTTTGAAATTCGTATCCACTCTTCGCAGCATATCAATCGGTATGTTGGCAATGGCGTCGCGAATGTTGTTCTTGAGGTGTGCTATGGTCCGTGGTCGATCGACATAAACCAGGGATTTCAAATAACCCCATAAAAATAAATCGCATGGAGTTAAATCTGGAGAGCGTGCCGGCCATTGGAGATCGCCTCTGAGAGAGAGGCGGTCGGGGAAATGTTGTCGCAACAAATTCATTGAGTCTCGTGCTGTGTGTGCTGTGGCTCCATCTTGCTGAAACCACACGTTCCCAACGTTCATTTCTTCGAGTCTTGGAAGAAAAAATTCCTCGATCATGTTCCTGTAACGAGCTCCATTCACGGTAACTGCGCGTTCGTTTTCTTCAAAAAAATAAGGACCAATTATTCCCATTACCGACATCGCACACCAGACAGTAACTCGCTCACGATTAAGTGGCTTCTGGTGAAGCTCACGCGGATTTACATCACACCAATAACGCATGTTTTGCTTGTTGACGCAGCCGGAAATGTGGAAGTGCGCCTCGTCACTGAAAAAAACGACCGCGTCTTCAGGCAGGTTGTCAATCAGCATTTCACATGCATTTTGACAGGCAACAAAATCGCGTTCAGTTAATTCTTGCACAACAGCCAATTCATAGGGATGAAATTGGAGGTCTTCATGGAGAATTCGTCGAACAGTGCTATCAGAAATTCCCATAGCAGCTGCGTGTTTGCGAGCCGAACGCCGGGGAGAACGCACAACTGACTGCCTCACTCTTTCGATATTTTCCGGAGTTCTGATGGTCCGTTGAAGTCCATTTCTGGGTTTAGCGACACTTCCACACTCCCGAAACGAGTTAACCCACGACAGAATCGAATTACGGCCAGGAACGAGTCTGTGAGGAGGAATTTCAAAGCGAGCGCGGAAGGCATGTTGCGTAGCAACAAGTGAGCGACCGTTAGAAAAGAAGCTCTCAACTGCGAAGGCCCGCTGCTCTCTAGACCAGAGCATGATGGCAACTGACTGGAAAGAGAAACAAACTTGGGAACTTCCCCCTCCAGATGCGCCCCCTCTTGCCCCTCTACCCGCCCAACTCACCGCGCGGGAATTTTTTCAAATAAGTAAGTTTCTCTGGCGCACCCTGTGTAAACTTTTTTCCCTATTTCGTACCAGTTAATACGTTCCAGAAATATTGCCGTGCAACTCTGAAACACCGTGTATACTGGCCAAAACCTCGTGAACCACCCTGTATAGATCGTATGAAGGAATTTTCAGTGTAGTCTAGGTGTGTAGTCCATTTATCAGTGTTTGATAAAACAATATAAACAACATGAAACATGATTATGAAAATAATCTTTCAACGTATAATAAATTAGAACATACATTCGAACAGCTATACCATACGAATAAACAGATATACCACTAAGGCAGAGCCAGCGCGTGGTCCAACATGTCTATATAGATAAGTAATACATTTTCGAAATAATTGTTATTTCGGTTTTACAGATTGCAACAGATGACAAGTGAAGGCTGAGAAAGAATAAAAAGCCAAACATATTGTAACGAAATGATACGCCTATGGCTTGGCCACGCCCACTCCAGGTGACGCGGATCATGAACGTTCGAGACGCGAGGTCTGAAATGTTCGCGTGCCGCCAGAAAACTTCTGGAGAAGCGTGCAGGTATAAAGCTCCGCGGACAGAGGCGCAGGCAATCAGTTGATAATCGAGCGTTGTAAATAAATCGTGTCAGTGGAAATAAAAGTGTATATAAATCGAACCCAGTGTTTTAGTTAATAGAAACGTTACAATATGAAAAAACGATAACAATAATACGTAAATTTATTGTCGAATGATTCCTGCAAAATTCATACTTTAGGTTCCATTGTTCTATGGATATGTCTCCTCTCTGTTTCCAGAAGATAGGTTTTTATGTTTTTTTTTCAAATGAAAAAATTGATGTCGATTCCTTGTATTGTGATATTTATACTCATAGTCCCTTATGTACTGATTCATACTTAAACACATATAATAATAATAATAATAAATAAATAGTTTATTTACACAATTATAAAATATTCAATAGGTAACATATTAAGATTTCTAGTTCGCGACTAAACTATCTGCAAACCGAAAGTACGAAGTACTTGTAGGTTTTGTTAAGTAAATACATGTCATGTTGCTTAAATCTTACTTCTGAAAAAACCTAGTTCTTGATTTATGAGGTATAGAGATTGAACAGTTGACAATGTAAACATCAGAGAATGCGTAAGTAGTGCTAGGTATGTGAAAAATATAGTTAATATAATGTTCCTAATAATAGCAATAATACAATAATAACAATAACGACAATAATAATAATAAATGGACAACAATGATGCACAAAACATGTATGCATCCCCACATACACACATACACACACAATGCGTCCGCAAAGCACAGAACAAACTCATTCCTAACCAAAATATGTATTTATATATACAGGGTGGGGCACCACATGGTCTCTGTAAACCAAACCATTGAATATTTCGGAAATTTCTTCTTTTCATCATCATTCATCATTCATTGAGGCTGCAAAAGAAAATTAATTTGAATTATACAGGGTGGCTTAAAAAAGTGTGACATATCAAAGTTGTGTTTTTTCAAATGGAACACCCGGCATTTTGTTGCAGTTTGGGATAGTTCAGGAAAAAATAATACGATTTCATAAAAGGTACCATGTACCTAACAACATATAATCGTTTTCGAGTTATTGTCTTTTTTTTGAAAATGCAGGGTACAGTTGAAGACTGAATAACATCGAAATGTATGGAAACCATCCCCTCCAATTCTGACCAAGCATTGAAGCGGTTTCAGGCTACTGATTCCTATAGAACCCGTTTCCCAATATTATACAGGACGTTCAAAATTCATTGTCACTTTTTTATAATTTCAAACGGAGATAACTTTGATCAGAACACCTTGTCGATTATCTCTTTTTATATTGAGGTTCCCTATACCTAGCTTGAATAGTTTTCAAGATATTGGCATTTTCAAATAGTAGTTATCATTTCAATGCAATCTTTGAATCGAAAGAGCTGTGAAACCACATTTATTTGATTTGGTAACCTTGAATCCTCATTGACAGTTATTATACTTCACTGGATCGAACATTTGTATATTGTAGTATATGTTTCTCTGGCTTTTTTGTTCTTTTTTTTTGCTTCCGTTCTGGCTGGTCACTGGTGAGACTGGTATATATTCTTCTTCTCCGTTTTCTCTGTGAAAGTTACGTGTAGATATTGGCGTGGGTGGATCACTTCTTGATTTGCCTCTTCTATATTTTTCTTGTGATTCAGGTGTCTTCTGTATGAGTTGTTGTGCTGTATATGATTCACCATTAATAATCAACCTGAGTCCATTTATTTTTGCTGAGTGTTGTTTTAATCTGGCTTCATGTACTGCTTTAATATTTTGAAGTTTTTGCGGTCTTCATAGCACATATCATTCGAAATGGTAATTTTTGATCATTTCAGTTTGTGGACGTTTTCAAATATTCTTCGTTTCTTAAGGCACGACAAGAATTCTAATTCAATCGGGGCTTCAGCGTCGGTATGCAATGGAAATATGTTGTTCAGGTCTTGTTCACTCAAGTTTATTCCAAGTATAGAATTCAGCTTATTCTGTATAACTTCAATAACTAAGTTACTACGAGATAGTTTTCCCTGTCCGAAAATTATAATGTTGTTTTTTCTACTATTCCTTTCAAGGTTGATGTTGCTTCTTTCCAGTATCTGGTATATCTTACTGGATGTTGGCATTATTAATGTATAACAGTTCTAGAATACATTGGAATTATCTTTTTCTCGTATAAATAATAGTTCAACGAAATTGAAAAATAGGGCTGAAATGAAAATTTAAATGGAATAAAGATCATACTGGATTATCTGTTCATCAACCTATATTTAACCTATATACAGGGTGTGTCACAGTGGATGGAACATTAGAAGTATCTGGAGAACAGAAAGACAGATCATTCCGAAAATTTGTGGGCGTGAATAATCAAACTTGCTCTATCCGTCTAAAATATTTTCATCAATACAGTGTTGCCGCTTGTATCAGAAAGTAGTAGCTACTTTGTTATTTCGAATAGAACACCTCGTATATTATATCATTTTTGGGATCCTTATAAGATTCCTCACAACTTTCCCACATAATTCCCTATACCTATCTGTGACGATTTCCGAGATAATAATAATAATAATAATAATAATTTATTGCATTAGAATACATATAAATACATATAAACACTGAGTTACATTGAGTATTTCATTGCAATAAGCGATAACCCAAAGAAACCATGAACGGTTGTATATGGGTATAAAAATAATACAATATATAAATCACTGGTGTTAGGTAAAACGGCACCTTAAAAACACTTTAGCATTAACGAAAACATATACATCAGTAACTTCTGCAATAGCAGTGAAGCACAAAAACATAATATAAATAAAAATTGCGGAAAACATAAAAGTATCAAATACAGAGGCAAAAGGATGTGAAGAAATAGAATGCATAAATGTAGGAACGTCAATATGTAGGAAAGCAAACATTCACAGAGAGTACGACTGAATGGGGGAAGCCTCAACCGAGGGGAACAGATTCAATTATTTTGTGTATTTCTTTCCGGTCAGTTTGCAGTATGTACGATTTGAAATATTTCTTAAACATTCCCACGCTATTTATTCTCAGAAGATAATTTTTGTAAGTTTCGTGGAGTTTGTTGAAGATTACCGGCGAAAGGTAAGTATAACATTTTCTTGCAATTGTTTTGTTGATAGTTCTAACGGTAACATAACCACCTACGTTTTGTCTTGTGTTGTAACAGTATTCTGGATTCGTTAGTAGGTGCCTGTTTTTGTAAGTATATATTAATATGTTATAATAATATAGTTGTCTAAGATCTAGTACGTGACTTTCAAGAAAAACTGTATCAGATGGATATAATAGAGGCTTTTTATAAATTATTTTCAGGGTTCTTTTCTGAAGTACATCTAGCTTCCGCAGGTACGTGTATGAACATGCGCCCCAGCTAAGTATACAATATTGCAGGCGTGATTCGACCAGAGCATGATATAAAATTTTCAATTGCTTGAGAGTTAGTATCTTGACTAAACACTTGAATTTATACAAAAGAATTCTGAGTGTTTTGCATACCTGCTCAGTGTGATAATTCCACCTCAGATGGGAGTCGATAGTTATTCCAAGGTATTTTATTTTATTAGTTGCTTTTATTTTGAAATTAATTTGATTTACTTTCAGCTCAAGAGCTTTAAAATCTGGCAAGTGATTCCGATAGCTAGCAAAAGGGACAAAGTAAGTTTTCTCGAAATTAACTGTCAATAGTTTGTGGCTAAACCAGTTGAAGATGCTTTCCAAATCTTTTTCAATTTCTGTTTTCGGGTTTTTCCAAGAGTCAGATGAGTAGAGAATGGCTGTATCGTCGGCGAAGCTGTAAATTTTATTATAAACATATATAAACATTATTTTGTCAAATTTTTGTGCAAAACCTGACCATTGAAAAATATCAATTTTTTCCCAATGCAAACTCACAAAATATTGCGATTTGGGTTATAGCTGCATAAGACCATCAAATATTCTGTCGATGAACTGGATCTCAGTTTCAGCATACAGGGAGGCTGAGAAGTGAGTGTCATCCGGGCACTCATGAAAATGACTGAAACTCCGTTTTTTTAAATGGAACACCCTGTATATCATCACTTATTCGAAAAGCTATAACATTTTCCATTTCAATTGAGTATACTTCAACATGGTTTCATGAGAGGAAGGTCAACCTCAACGAAGTTATATTGCCTAACACAATACATTTGTAATGCATTTAACGAGGATGCGCAGGTGGATGTGATCTACACGGACTTCTCTAAAGCCTTCGACAAGCTTGATCATGTACTTCTTCTCAGTAAACTACACAATTTCCAGCTTTCACTTGACTTTCTTGAATTCTTAGCTTCATATCTAACAAACAGATCACAGTTTGTCGACTGCAACGGACATAGGTCTGTGGAGTTCTCACCCACTTCTGGGGTCCCTCAGGGATCCGTCTTGGGACCTTTATTTTTTAATATATTTATTAATGATACAATATCTAATATCAACGCCGATTGTCTTATATATGCAGATGATCTGAAGATATTCTCTAGAATCACAGAACATAATCACTGCCTTTCTCTTCAAGAAGATCTGACAACAATTAATAACTGGTGTACATCCAATGGCCTTCTACTGAACGTTAATAAATGTAGTGTGGTATCATTTTCCTTGAAACGTACTATCACACATTTCGACTACACTATTGACAGCACAAATTTGCCGAGAACCTCTACCATACGTGATCTTGGAGTTACATTTGACTATAAATTGTCTTTCGTAAATCATATTCAAAGAATCACGAAGGAATCATTCAAGGCCTTAGGATTTGTTATTCGAAATTCCTCTTCCTTCAGAGACATCAATACATATAATCTTCTTTTTTGCTCCTATGTTCGGTCAAAACTAGAGTACGCGTCTGTCATTTGGTCTCCACATCACTGTACTTATGTGGAAACATTGGAACGAGTGCAAAGGCGATTTCTTAAATTTCTTGCTTTTAAAGAAGATGGGGTTTATCCTCACATTGGATATCCTCATACTGAGCTCACTCGGAGATTCGATATCAGCCCACTGGAAAATCGTAGGTTGATTGCAAAACAAATATTTCTGTGGAAAGTGCTTCATGGGTATACTGATTGTACAAGTATTTTGCATATGATCGACTTCCACATTCCTAGAATCACAAGTAGACAAAATATTTTATTCCACCTACCCATTCCTCGTTTGAATATATTGAAATTTTCACCACTACATTCCATTTGTGAGACACATAATGAACGGGTATCGCATCGGGTAGATATATTCTCCTGCAATGTGGCCTCCATAAAAAAGCTGACTTTCCACTAGTTTTACATATTCTTAACTCATACTTGTAAATTTGTTTTATTTATGTGCGTATATGTATGTATATATTCCATCCTAATAGTTGAAACAATATTCTGTATTACTCCTACTCTGTAATTGGATGTATGTCTGTTGAGTAGTGTAAATAAAAAAAAAATAAATAAAAATAAATATTGGATAGTGCTTAAGATAGTAGGCTATGAACTTCATTCTGACAGAGAATTAACATGTTTTTACTTCATTGTCATCCTGTATTTAAGTTGCATGGGTGTGAAAGTATTATGGCAAAAAATAATTACTCGAATGTGGTTTTGATGGATTGATTCATCATTTATGGTCAATGTAACAAGAATATCAGTAGAACATGCAGAGAGTTTAATGAAAAGTATGCTGATATACATCGAATGAATTTGAAAAAGTCCAACATGTGTGATAATAAATATAAGAAGATTAAGCGGTTCTGAATCCTTTCAATAAATGTTCAAAATATTCACCATTCGTTTCCAAACACTTTCTTATTCGAACATCAACGGCATCTATTGTGGCTCTTTGAATTTCATTTGGATCTAATTCCTGAAACGCTAGGGTTACTCGATGTACTAATTCTTCCTTTGTGTTTACCGTTGTTCTGAAGACTCTTTGCTTGATAGTACCCCACAAATAAAAGTCTAAGGGTGTGAGATCAGGGGATCTAGGGGGCCAGTTCCATGGACCCAAACGTCTCATCCATCGATCGTCAAATATACGATACAGTTCCAACCCGACTTCTGCAGTGCAATGAGCAGGAGCTCCATCAAGTTGATACCAACATGTTTTATATTCTTCTAGTATCAGTTCTTCAATGAAATCCTCAACCGTTGTCCTCAAGATATTCAAATATTTTCCAGAATCAAGGTTTTCATCATAAATCAAAAAGCGCAGTCGATTGTCCATAATTAAACAGAAAACGTTAAAACTAAATTTTTCTTGAAATCCCATTACTCTTGTGACATGCGGATTTTCGGTTGCCCAGTAATGAAGATTCCTCCTGTTGAAGATACCTTCTCTCGAAAATTTAGATTCATCAGTCCATATTATCTTCTTGAGAAAATCTTCGTCTCCTTGTGTACGCACCATCAACATTTCACATAGTTCGATCCTTTGCTGAGCGTCTCGGGGCTTGAGAGCTTGAACTTTATGAAATTTGTAGTCATACATTCCGTGTTCCTTCAGAATCTTATGAACTGATGAAAGATTCACGCCTAAATCATGAACCGCACTACGAATGGAAGCTTGAGAGGATTCCCGTGGAAGTACGCCAAAACATTTATTACGTTGTCCCCATTTCCTGTCACAACTCTAGGTAAGTTTTTTGTTCCTTTCAAAGAAGATCCGAATATTTCAAAGTTTTTCTTCAATCGAATGAATTTTTTCAAATTCATTCGATGTAAATCAGCATACTATTCATTAAACTCTCTGCATGTTCTACTGATATTCTTGTTACATTGACCATAAGTGATGAATAAATCCATCTAAACCGCATTCAAGTAATTACTTCTGCCATAGTATTTTTACACCCATGCATCTTGGATACAGGATAACAATGAAGTAATAACATGTTAATTCTCTGTCAGAATGAAGTTCATAGCCTACTATCTTAAGCACTATCCAATATTCATTTTATTGAAGACGAATTCATAACATAAGTGATCATAACTAACAAACTGTACGAGATAGGTATAGGGAAAGTATACTCAATTGAAATGGAAAATGTTATAGCTTTTCGAATAAGTGATGATATACATGGTGTTCCATTTGAAAAAACGGAGTTTCAGTCATTTTCATGAGGCCCCGAAAGCCACTCACTTCTGAGCCTCCCTGTATGCTGAAACTGAGATCCAGTTTTTTGACAGAATACTTGATGGTCTTATGCAGCTATAACCCAAATTGCAATATTTTGTGAATTTGCATTGGGAAAAAATTGATATTTTTCAATGGTCAGGTTTTGCACAAAAATTTGACAAAATAATGTTTATCTCGGAAATCGTCACAGATAGGTATAGGGAATTATGTGGGAAAGTTGTGAGGAATCTTATAAGGATCCCAAAAAATGATATAATATACGACGTGTTCCATTTGAAATAACAAAGTAGCTACTACTTTCTGATACAAGCGGCAACACTGTATTGATGAAAATATTTTAGACGGATAGAGCAAGTTTGATTAACCACGCCCACAAATTTTCGGAATGATCTGTCTTTCTGTTCTCCAGATACTTCTAATGTTCCATCCACTGTGACACACCCGGTATAATATTTAAATTATTTCAGTTTCATTCACTTAATCATCGACATATAAGTGTAGCTGATTTTTTTCAGTGTCTTATCTTTATTTACTCTCCCAATCTTATCTGTTTTGACTAAACAGGGGCTTGGAAGAAAATATTTTCCATTTGTCGAATTCAGTGCATTGGTATTGGCATGAGCCATGTATTCTAGAGGAGTAGTAGTTCCTATTTTCATCCTCATTTTCCAATTGCTAACCAGAGGTATGTTATAATAGTTGTGTAATTCTATTGTACTGTATATCGCAATACTACTTCAAAGATGAGAGATATGAATAGGGAGTTGACGTAATCACAGTACGTGATCAGTCCTAGACCTAAAATGGAATTGAAGTAGTTTATCACGTTAGCACGGAATTCGCCTAGGCAGGAATAATAAAATTATTCCAATATCTCATTTTTCATGCTGTTTTATGTCCTGTGCAATTCGTGAATTATCGTCCTTATTTCGTTGGATTTCGGTTAGCGTACGTTCCCTTCTAAGCACCCGTTAAATAACGGCAGTCTATATAATACGTACCCACAAACCATGAAATCGTGTGAAATGCACATACTGATGTCAGATTGAATCCTAACATTAACCGTTCGTTGAACTACTTGAAATCTATATTATCTATCTTACTATCCACCTACCTTACCTATTCCTATCCAAATCAGGAATATATCAATATTGATGAGGAAAATTCACAAAAATTAACAGTTTTCATTTGATTCCACATGTGCTGAAACTTTTAAATTACATTTAGATGCGACTCAATGGGCTATACCAGTATCGGGCGATTTTCAAGTAAATACTCGATGGATTATTCTGATGTTATTTTGGAAATGAAAAGATACATTTTCATTTATACATATTTTAGGATTTTCTTCACAAAAATACTAGAAAATAACGGAGTTATGTGCTGTCTTCGGAGTTGAAACATAACGAAATGAAAAAAATGTTTGAAGTTCAAGGTATTTCCTATACAATGACCTACGATTTTTGAAAAATACCAAAAATCAACGAAATGGCGTGGTATAAAAAAAGTATTGTTTTTTGGGTTGAAAAAATTGTAGTTTTGACAATTTTGACGTAATAAGAAAATCTAAGGTATAGTAAATACAGGGTTGTCCATCAGTGTATGGAAGTTAAATAACTCACTTGGGAATAAAAAAACAAATAACTATACACAATCCTGAAATATTTCGTGACAAACAGGGTGTTTAGCATAGGCGACACAACATTGAGTACACTTTTTTCAAACGTGACACCCTGTAAATTCTACATATAGTGCCATCTTCATTTTGTCCAATGAAACACCCAGTATTCAATTTCATCATCTTAGAGAACTGTGTCATGTCTTCGATTATGTCCTTAAAATGTATTTTCTTGAATTAATTGTTTTTGAGAATTCCAGATAAAAATTACGAACAGAAGTTTCATTAGTTCGACATTCAAAGGTATTGATTCTCAAAGAATAAAGACTACACTTGAGCATGCAGAAAAATGTAATAAGAAAATAACTACCGTGAACGTTTCATTGCTTTGTTTGCTATGCATAACGCCCAAATTGAACTTAATTCAACCTGAAATGAAGGCACTGTCCATAAGTCTTTTTGGTCATCAGACATGACGCCTATGGATTTCTTCCTTTGGAAAAAGTGACTATTTTCGAGTCGCACAAATATATTTTTTTCAAAATATGGTTTCAACAAGTTCCTCACACCTGATATTAGAGTCGATTGAATTTTCATGTTTTCAACAATACATATATTAAATGGAATATCCTTGCATGTACAAGAGAAGGTTTCATGTTAGAGTGAAACTGTTCAATGAATATCAGCCCGGGTAGCTCAGTCGGTAGAGCATTGGACTTTTAATCCAAGGGTCCAGGGTTCAAGTCCCTGCTCGGGCGGTTTCTTTTTTATTCGGTATTATACGAAATCGAATTTTCAGTACATCGGATGTTGAAATGCTACAGTAATTTTTGTTTCTTTTCAGTATTGTTGCAATAACATATTGTTACAGTCACATTCAGTGCTTGATTATTGAAAACATGGAAGTTTTCGAGTAAACTGAAAATGCATTATTTTTATAGAATCAATTTTGGGAAGGACATAATTCGCAGGCATGAAACAGTTTTACAAGATGATAAAACACTGGGTGTTCAATAAAAAAAGTTTCTGCTCATTAAAAATCTCCTGAATTGGTGTTTATCTAAAAAACATCCTGTATACAAAACGAGACCTCTAGTCATTTCAGACATTTTAGTTATCCTCCACCTTTGTAGTGATTATTGTGCACCAATTTTCAGTTGATTTTTTTTGCTTCAGTTTGACAATGTCGCATTTTATGGAAAACAGAAGATGACACTAGATGCAGAATTTGACGATTATATGGATGTTGTTAAAATATACAAGGTGTCCCATTAAAAAAAATAAACTAAATGTTGTCAGGCCTATGCAAAGCGCCTTATTTTCGGATTGTGTATCTACGCAAAAATGAAATTTTTATTTTGAACAGTTTTTTGTATCTTTATTCCTTACCGATTTCGAGATATCGAATTTTGAAAATAACTTATAATAAATTATCCAAAAATGTTAGTCCATTAAGTTCATAGTCCATCAAGTTACCTTTGAAAGTTTCCAGCTCCATAACAACGCCGTGTCGTTCTTTTGTCTAACAGTGATGATCTTGACAACACATGTCAAAAATACATTTAGTGTAAATAAGTTTCGCGCAAAAATGGCACGTTTAAAGTTATTTTCAAAATTCGATATCTCGAAATCGGTTGAATTTAGGAAATGAAGCGCTTCATCAATTTTGTGCAGAATTTCGAGCAGAATTGAAATGTGGAATAATATACAGGGCGTCCCATTAGAGAAAAAGCAACTTTGTTTCGTCCTGACTTTTTGACTCATCCTGTATACTTAATTTTTCATTAGCTTAATGGATTATGAAAAACCCTACAACTTTTGTATCCTAACATTTTTCGCTAGCTATCTTACTTTAGGAAATAATCGACCGTTTCCATACATATCAGCGACCCTGTATAAGGTTTATTGATTCTTTATGTATATAAAAAATCTTAGAAAAAAGCCAAAATTTTGTTTTTTGTTTTTCGACCTTTCTTTAAATACTTATATTTTTCTTCGATATAGGATTGGCAATACAGTGCTATCAGTGTGAACAGAAGGTGGATTCAGACAGTCAATGTCTGAAAAATGTCAGGAATGTTCTATCCGCCAATTGCACTGGATCATTTGGTTGTATAAAATATTTCAAGAAAGGTGAGTGAAAATTAGTGACGATGTCTAGAAATATTGACACTCCACAAAACAGAATGATCGATCTTGTTTATATTGATCATGCGCAGGTTCGAATACTTTCATTCAATTATCTATGGGGCTAAATATAAAAATGAAAGAAATAATACCATCTTCAATAGTTATAGTCTATTTATTCTGGGTTGATACATGTGACTAGCCGCCAGATTTAGCCGTGATGCCACATGTTTTTCACTTTTTCAGCGATGCTCCGAATAAAAACTTGGATTAGGTTGCCCGTTTGTTTTGTTTTGAAAGTTTTCGACCGATGAAATATATTCATTATATTTGGATTACTATTGATTGTCGATAACCGTTGAATGGTTCAAATGATATAATGGACTGTTCTCATGCTAGGAATCGAATCGAATATTCAAAGAAAGTACATAATAACTATACATAATCATATCTGAAAATGTTTATCTTTCATCAGTATTGAATCTGTTCTTTCTTTCTAATTTGATGGTTCCATATTTCAGAACCAATTATTGTCCAACGCTAATAGGTAGGGTAGGGTGGGGCAAAGATCCGCAATTTCAGGTTTAAACCTTTTTTCTCACCCAATAAGTAAAAGGTCCTGCAGGTTTTGGCTTCACTGGAAATCTTAATTTATGTGCTACCATTTTATTACTAGCGAAATAAGCACCATTTAGGAAAAAAAAGGAAAGGTAGACAACCTTGCCTTTGCGGACCTTTGCCCCACTGTTTGGGGTAAACGTCCACAGATGCGGGGCAATTGTCCGCAGCTGCGGAACTTCGCCCCATTGAAATGAAATACACGGAAAAATTAACTTTAATCAGTTTATTTATTCACAGTTATGAGTAAAACCATTCCAGTTCACTGACTGAATAAACATTTCGGGTTGTGCTGACTGATCCCCATTCATAATCGAGAATGTCAGGCCGGTCGGGCCATTTCCATAATTTTCCAGCTTTCACCATTGATGATACAGTGGCATGGGTTTCTGAAACACCAGTAATAACTCCTGGAAACAGTTTTTCTTCATATCGAACGGTACAAAATTCGCCTATGCACCTCTTTGGAGGCACCATCCGCTATGACGATTCTTCCATCTTCTGATCACTGTCAGATTCTGACTCGTTGTAGACCAAAGTTCCAGATGAAATAGACTGAGACTGAGATGAGTCATCTGAATCAAACTGAAGTTTACGTGGTGGCTTCTTCTTCTGCTTTGCTGCCATCTTGAGCTTGTCTTTCCGTTTCATTCCATTTCTAATTTTACGATCTTCTCTTTCTTTGACCAACCTTTGAGCTTGTAATTTTTTGTTCCGAAGGGCTTACTTGTACGAAGAAGATGTTAGAAGTGTCGACCTTAAACTTCTTCCGCAGATTCAAATTCAGATCTCTCAATTATATATAGTGGTATCCACTTCTTTACATCCCACATCAACTCAATTGGATAGAAAACACAAATTACCTTCTGTGAAAGTACGCAGATATTCCATACACAGTTCAATTCCTCAGTCCTGTTGGCACTTTGATAAGAATATGATGATGTTAAGCTCTCAAAAGAACAAAATTACAAAAATCGCAAGACAAGAACAATTCGCATGCAAACAAACGATTGTAAGGATTCGCTCCAAACAATTTGGAATCGTTGTAAAGTGACAGTGGAGTGTGGCCATAAATGTTGATGCTTTGATGTTCCCAGCTAATGCATAAACCCATTGAGACGTCTGTCATTGCTAGATACTTTTTGTTTTGCACTAATGGCATTAAAAAGTTACCAAATCTGACACAGGTATCAACCCAGAATAAATAGACTATAGATTCATTAATTATTCACCTAAAAGTAATAATATTTCATATTTCACTAAGAATACAGTGGTTTCACCTGCACAGATCTGCGAGTCATCGCTTTGTTGAACCAATGATGAACTCTTCTCAACACTCGAATGTATTATTTTCACGGAATCATATAATAAAAAAGCACCTACTCAATATCGAACATGAAACCAGAAGAAAAACACTACAATTCATCTGAAATTCAGATACATCAAAGAATTTACCGAATGATGGAATGTACTATTGAGAGGTAGAATACAGGTTCTAAATACGACGTCCTCAGAGCCTTGTATCCAGATTTGTATTATTGAAACTAGTGGTACGGTTTTTTTAAATTTCATTGAACATTGGGATATATTTTAATATTTATTGCACATACGCAACATATGTATAACGATAGCTAATATCTATAAGTATGTATAATTAAGCTACGTAAATGTTAGTTGAACTAAAATTGTGTGACATTCAAAAATAAAGGCCAGATGAAGATTATGAATGTTGCACAATCAATCAATAGAATAGAATTTCGTTTATTATCTTCCGATGAAATAGTTCCCTGTTCATGGATTTCAAGAAGTAAAAAATTGTTTAGTTTTTTTTTATATATAAAACTTCTCACGAAAGGAGACATAGTAAAAGTGGAACAATAAATATATCCTAAATTTTTTTCTGACACAGATCGGAGATACTTTACACAATTTAAACAATAAACATACAATCAAATAGCCCAGGATGTAAAACATACTGAACACATAACGTCAGCAACCACAATTGAGCGTCGTTCATATTTTTTAAGATTCTTAAACGGCCTACACACGTCACGTACTAGAAGCAGTACGATATCCATCGATCCTGCAGCATTTTGTAATATTTGTCTCATAGATTTCGAAATATCTCTTTTCAGAGGCAAATATCACAACGATCCATAGGAACTGCGCTCCCCAGTCGAAATGTGAGGAGCTCCGAGCTGAGATGTCGAATCAGACCATATTATACTGTGGAACATGCAATTCAACGTTATGCAATTCTGCTACAGTTTCAAAATCGTCCTGGATTTATCTATCTTGTATTCTGATTTCATCATTTCTCAAAACGTTGGTTTGAAATATTGAGTCATTCAACATCTGATGGTTTGTGTGAATGTTTCATATGAATGATATTAATATCACATTCCTTGATTTTTCGCAAATAGATTGTATTTTGTGCTGCACTGGTTATATTTGAAGTAGATTTTGTAAGTATATTTAAAGTGATAAATCTTAATTATTCAAAATAATAAAACAGTGAACATGGGTTGTGTGCAAAGCAGGATTATGTTGTTAATTTCTTGATGTTTATCTCACCATAAAAAATCAAATGACATCAGAATCGAATAAATACACATCGTCAACTATGAAAGTGTATATTTTCTACGCCATCAGAAAGTAGAATGTCAACCAACAAGAAACCTGTTTGAGCATTTTTTGATATCATCTTTCGTTTGTGAGAAATAGCCCATTGTAAGATTTCAAATTGTCACACTGTATGTTCTGCCCAACTTTGCAGACGAAAACGACATTATTATAAGTCGACTATGGAGTTGGGGCACGTAGTGCCTCCACGTATTGGTGATCCCTCCGTTCCTCTGATGGCTGGTGACATTGATCAAAAATCTCCTCCGATATAAATATTGATATTCTCGAAAATTCAGACTTTACAAAATATTATATTGTATGCTACTTGGGCAAGAATTCATTTCTGAAATTAACGAATATACAACAAGTACATCTAATGCTGGTTTTTGCTTGGACCATATATGTTTGAAAATCATGTTTGCTTTCCTTATCGTTTGTTATCCATACTTCACTGACAGATCACTACTTCACTGTCATCCAAATATTGTACTACAACAAACGAAAGAAATCACTCGGCCACCAAACACCCGGACGAATATGAATTCGAAGTCATAGAGAAATGTCATGAGCACGACGAACTGAAACTTGGTATATCAACAGCCAAATGTGGAAATTGCAATGAAAAAACTTAAAACGTGTAAAGTAATAATCAAACTTAAACATAGAAGAAGAAAATGCTAAATTACAACCGGCATCATGAAATCAATAGCTGCAAGAGATAAAATGTAAATGCAGGTTAGAAAAAATCCCGAGAATTATGAATTGAAACAAAGATATCGAACCTATCGAAAATATTGGAAAAATCTCATCAGAGAAACAAAGATAAATTACTATAAATCAAGAATCGAATGTAATGGACGGGATACAAAAAATGTGGGAAACTGTCAAATATATCCTAATCCTAATGTGCCGTGTGAGGTGATCGAACAAAAGAGCTCCGCTAGGATTTCATTCCTGGTATGTAAACAACTTCATTAAAAATAATTCGAAAAGTGGTGGAACTTAGAGAATATGTTGTTCTGAACAACTCTTGAAGAAAATATATCACCAAACTGTTACCGGATATCGTAAACAAATCATAGAAGGCTACCGAAGCAGTCAGAGACGTCCAAGAAAAACAGTCAACAAATGTTCTTATCAGTTAAAGATAAGCATTTGGCAAAAGGTATCCACGCACGTTAAATGCTCGAATAGATTATTGAGATATGGAAGAACTTCGTCAAGAAATAATAAGGAATAGGAAGGAAATAAAAAGTGCAATGGAAGCTAGTGAAGCAAGATTGTTACTGAGATTCGAAGAATTAAATAAAAAAGTAAATCAGTTGGAGCGGGAAAATCAGGATTTAAGGAGGAAGGTCGAGCAGCTGGAGAGAACAACGAAAAAAAATAATATCTTGATATTTGGCTTGGACCAAACAAAATATATTAGTAGTACCAGTATTTGCGCAGAATTGGAAAAATCCCTTGGTATCGGTATCAATGAAGAGCACATAAATAATATTTATCCATTAAAAAATATTAGAAATAAACCATTGAAGGTGGAGCTGATATCATATGTGAAAAAACAGGAGATTCTAAGAAATTGCAGGAAGCTGAAGGGAACAAATATATCAATCCTGCAGGACTTGACATTTGAACAGAGGGTAGAAAGTAGAATATTGCGCGAAAACCTGAACAGAGCCAGACTAACCAAAAATAATATAGCGTATATAAAAGGAAACAAACTTTACATTAATAATACAGCATACACAGCCGAACAACTTGAAAACGCCAAAGAAGATCCCCACTACGAAAAACACAATAGCGCCCCTCCTACGCCAAATATTAGGAATAAAGAATATACTTCAGATATAGAATTCGATCAATCAGAGGCTATTAATGATACCATCAGCCGATATTCACAAGAATCAGCATTCCACCAAAAAAATAAGGCTACCGAGAAGTCAACTACTGAAACAAACTCTGGTATAACCAAGAAAAAAGCAGGGGAACTAGATTCTAATAGAAAGAACAGACTACGATCCTCAAATAAATGAACTGCTTCACCTGCGGGGGCACGCAGTTGATTATATGGTTTATGCACTCTATGACTCTGCGTGTGATCCGGAGAATCAATCTCTACTAATCACACTTACATTTATATAATTGGGGAAATAATCATTTTTGTAAATTTTTGATCTCTTTGTTCTGTATTTTTGATTGAGTGGACATCATGAACTTATATTGATTCACTAATACTGAGTCATTCTGTGTAGACTTCTTATCTTCTTTGCTACATTCATGTTGCAGTTTTTTGATGAGCTGGAAACATACGGAGAGGGGGAAACAGTAGTATGTGAAAATATAAAAGATAATATAGGTAGATTTTCTGGTGAGCATTTTCTCAATATACTGCAAATTAATATTAGAAGCTTGCGAAATAATTTTGATGAATTTCTTCTGTACTTGGAAACTTTCCAGCAAAAAAATATAGAAATAATCGTCTTGTCTGAAAAATGGGTTCTAGAAGACATAAATGATTTCTGCATTCCAGATTTTGACATAATCTATAACGAGTCCCGTTTTAATCAAAACGATGGCTTGATTGTATTTGTTAGAAGACAGACTGATTGTAATGTCTCCCTACATCAACTGACAGAAACAAATTTATTGAATATCACTTTTGGGGTGAACAAAATAAAATATTCCATAATCGCCTCTTATAGACCACCATCCACAAACATTGATACATATCTAACTGACATCGAAAAATTTCTCTCAACCTCTGAACCTTCGGATGTGAAAATATTCATGGGAGACATTAATATAAATATTCTGAACACATCTGATCCAAAAGCAAATACGTATATCTGTCTCATGGCCACCTTAGGTTACTTTTCGTGTATAAATAAGCCCACAAGATCAACAGAATACTCCTCTAGTCTAATTGACCACATATATATCAGATTCGCAAGCGATAAACTGCGAAAGGAAATGAAATTCAATTCTTACATTTTCAAAACGGATCTCACTGACCACTATACCCTAATGTTATCCATCAATGTGGATGTTGAGGAAAAAAACACACTCTCAGGAGATTTGTCTTACACCTATTTAAATAAACATAATCTGAATAAAAAACTTAAGGAAGAACTTTGGCTCGAAGTTTATCAATGCAATGATCCTGATAGTGGCTTTGGTATTAGGTGCGCAACTAAGTTATCGCTGTTTGTCAGTAGATGGCTCTAGCAGTAAAAGCTGGTCGATTTTGACATATCCAAAACGTCATGAACCAAGCTTAGACATATGGTAAACAAATCATCACGACATATAAGTGATTTTGTTTTCGCATTATATACTTTTGGTTAAGTAAAAATGTCTAATTTTGTGCCAAACAATCGTCATTTGCGGGAAGTGTTGATTTTCTTCTTCCATTCGAAAAAAACGGCAGCTCAAGCGCATTACTGGGGAACGGTATCGAACTCAATTGATGCGATTGAGTCGAGCACTGCGCGAAAAACGGCCACAATACGAGCAAAGGCACGAAAAAGTGATTTTACTGCATGACAACGCTCGGCCTCACGTTGCCAAGCCTGTTAAAACCTACTTGGGCACACTCAAATGGGAAGTCCTAACCCACCCGCCATATTCCCCAGATATTGCGCCGTCCGATTTTTACTTGTTCCGTTCAATGGCACATGGCCTGGCTGATCAACAGTTCCACTCATATGAAGACATCAGAAAATGGCTTGATTCGTGGATAGCCTCAAAAAACGAACACTTCTGGCGTCAAGGTATTCGAGCTCTGCCAGAAAAATGGGAAAAAGTTGTGTCTAGCGATGGACAATACTTTGAATGATTCATTTGTAACAATTTTTTTATAATAAAATTACATATTTATCGAAAATTCAGCGAGAACTTAGTTGCGCACCTAATACATTTTCTAATATTTTGAAAGAACACATTGCGAGCTGTACAAAGACTAAAGTGATAAAAAAACAAAAAACTGATAGCAAACTGAAACCCTGGATGACACAAGCCTTACTCAATTCCATCAGGTACAGAGATCTCCTAAAACAAAAGTTTATCAAACATAATACAGAAGAAAACAAAAACGCCTATAAAAAATACCGAAATTTCCTATGTAATCTCCTATGGAATCTCCAAACAGGATAATTATCGAAAACAACTCGCAGAATCCCACAGGAATGTGAAAAAAATGTGGGAGAACATAAACGAAATAACAAGTGGAAATGTCAAAAAAAATCCAATGACTATGATATGGTAAATGAAAATAATGAAAAACTGAACTCAGATAAAGCTTTAGCAGATCATTTTAATATGTTTTTCTCCAGTGTTGGAACTAAGATGGCGAATGAAATTGATAAACCACCAATCCCTATCCCAGAAACTATCGTTGGGGCAAAAAACTCATTATTCCTTCATCCCATAACAAAAAATGAACTAATTTCTGTTGTGTCTACCCTGAGAAATGGCACATCCTCGGGTCCGGACAGAATAGCGGTTCACTTCATCAAAAAATACCACGAATTCCTTGTGAAACCCTTATGCCACATTTTTAATTTATCACTGACAAAGGGTTCAATTCCAACAGAATTTAAAAACTCCGTAACGACCCCTATATTTAAACAAGGTGACAAAAAATAATCCACAAATTACAGGCCCATAACTGTTATAAATAATTTTGCCAAGATATTCCAAAAATTCATTAAAAATAGAATAATTGATTACTGTAATAGTAATAATATCTTCTCAAACTCGCAGTTCGGTTTCAGAGAAAAGTTATCAACCGAAGATGCCGTATTTGACTTAACGAACACTATATTTCAGTCTTTTCAGAAACATAACAAATGCATCACAGTATTCTTAGACCTAGCAAAAGCATTTGATACCGTTAATCATTAGTTATTTATGCAACATGTGCATAAAGTAGTACTTTTTTTCACGAATGGGAAGTTTGACGCGCGAGCCGTAGGCGAGTGCGGCAATCCCATGAGTGAAAAAAAGACACTTTATGCATGAGTTTCATACAATATTTTTTCTACGACTGTCAGCAATTAGAAAAAGAATAAATATAAATTGATATATATTTACGCAATTAGAAAGAGAATAAATATAAATTGATATGTATCTACATTTTATTTTATAACAATGAAATTAAGAAAGAACAAATTAATAATTAACAAAACAAGAAGCAACTTATAAACTTTCTTTCGTAATAGTAATGTTAAAAGTGCAGTTGTTGGGATTATTAATATTAAATTCTGATCCAAACAAGTTATTTTTTGACTCATTTAGATGTACTGATTCATGTGCACTATTGTTCACGTTTGCAATATTTAAGTTGTTTTCACACTCATTTATATTTGAGGTCGATGGTTGGTTGAAAATATCGGTGTTAGTTCCATGTCCACATAGAATCCTTGTTGCACAATCCATTTTAGTGTTAAAAGAATTGTCCACGTACCCTTCGGCAACAGTAGTGGACTTCCATCCGCCATGTTGTTTTAATTTCAGTATATCCCCGCCGGAATCAACCAGAAGCGAAGCCGAAGTGCGTCTAAAGGTGTGACCTGTATATGCATCTGGTTGGGGTAAATTAAGATATTTGGCAATTATTGAAGGAATTTTTGAAAATGTGTTTATGCCTACTACTTGTTTAGTACATTTTCCGTTTCTATATGATAGAAAGAAATGTTTATTATCTGCATTTTTTGGTCTAAGTTTAGCATATTTTCTATAAATATTCAACAAATTCAAGTTAGCAATTCCTGTATCTCCAATGACAGTGAAGCGGCGTTGTGTATGCGTTTTTGAATCTGGAATTCTTACTAGTAGAACTTCCCCCTTGTCTTCAATGTTATCAACGAGTGTTTTATATAACTCATCTCTTCGACAAGCCCCAGCAATTCCTAATATTAATGTAACCTAAAAATGTACAACCCATTAAATAACGCAAAAAGAAAATAACTACAATTTTACCTTAAACATTAGATACTGGTCATCCGGTGCTCCCAGTAAAAACTTATTTATTTCTTCTCTTGTAAATGTTTGAGATTTTTTTGGTTTGTACCCCACTGACTCCCGCTTTAGGTAGGCTATTAGCTTTGAAAATTTGCTTATATCCACATTATTATTAATCATTAATGTTGCTTGCAACTTTGAATAAGTGGACCATAACGTTGAAGATTTAAATTTTTTCGATTTTTCCTCAAAATATGCTAATAATACCCTTTCTGTAAAACTGTGAACTGAATTTTGAATGCGCCATTCCATAAACGTGTTGTACTCCTTTTGATAAATTTCCTTTGATTTCTCAGGCAACAAGTTTTGCGTTGCCACATTTGCTTTTTCGATAATATCTTCGGGTGTGCATATTTCGTGTTCAGAATCTTCGTCAATTTCCATATTTAAATAAATTTCAGAGTTAATTTACAAACCTTGTGTACACACGTACTTAAACGTCAAAACACAAATCTAATTAAATTTGACGTTTCTAAAACGAAGATCGCGAGACAACTACAATTTGTTTTCAGCGCACTCTTATGATTCGGTGCATGTAGTTGCATCACGCCAGAGTGAAATAATGACCCGCTACGACACTTTTTTTCACGATTTTTACCTTTTTTTCACTATTACCATAAACAAGCGTTTTGCGCACAGAAAATAGTGAAATATGGTACAGTTTTTTTAACAGTCGTAGAAAAAAAAAATTATTTCAACGTTTGGAGCTGCTTGGTATCAGAGGAACTATATTGGATTTGCTGAAAGATTATCTAACAGACAGAGTGCAGGTTGTTAAAATAAAAAACACGTTCAGTGATCCATTGCCAATAAATATGGGTGTACCACAGGGAACAGTGCTGGGGCCAGTTTTATTTCTGTTATACATTAACAATATGTTCTCTATAACAGACTTTCACGGTAAATTGGTTTCGTATGCGGATGATACAGCGGTCATTTTTGCTGGGAATACCTGGTCTGAAACTTATGTAAACACGGAAATTGGAATGCAAAAAATATATAACTGGCTCAGTAGCAGCCTGCTGAGCGTTAACATCGAAAAAACAAAATTTGTCACCTTCTCTTCTACGGCCAAAGACCAGCCTTCAAAGGATGACTTACTGCTTCATAAGCACGACTGTCGAAACTTTATCAATTGCCCATGTCTAACAATCCGTAAAACTCATTCGATAAAATATCTAGGAGTGATAGTCGATCAACACTTGCGCTGGAACGAACACATCAGCTATACGGTTAAAAGATTGAGAAAACTCATATACAAATTTTATCAGCTTAGAAATATATTGAACACGAAGAACTTGTTGATGGTTTATAACGCATTGGCTGAATCTATATTACGTTACTGTGTGGTTGTATGGGGTGGTACCTTTAAAACTTCTCTGTACAACCTAGAAATAATACAAAATACTTTGTTAAAAATCATACTGAAAAAAAAAAATACGTTTCCCCACAAGTGAGTTATATGAAAAATCAGAGGTTTCAGCATTATACATATATCAATGCATTTTATGGACTACAAATGGTCCGCATGACTATGTTTCCCATACATATAATACTCGCAGAATGACATGTCAGCCGCTCAATCTTCCTCAATGTAGGTTGACTCATACCCAAAAATTCATTACTTACCACGGACCTAAGTTATATAATCTGGTTCCTTCTGATATTAAGCTTCTTACTAGTAAGAAGATACTGAGAAAAGAAATAAAACACTTCGTAACTACTCACCGGGAATTATTGCTGAATATAATTGAAAACTGAAAGCAGAAATAAATAAATGCCTGTTTTCCCCCTTTCCTCGAGGTTTACATGATTTCATAATATTTAAACTAAAGAGAAGACATTATATAGTACTCTCTAAGATTCTTTTGTTTTCTGTCTTTCATTTTCTGTTTTCTGTCTTCATTTTCTGTCTTTCACTGGAAATTATTCGCGGGAGATGGCTCCACAACACAAGCCTGGCTTAGGTGGCTTCTCCTGCTCTCAAATTTTCAAATTTTATTCCAATAATCTCAATCTGTTAATTTTTATGATTTTATGTTCAGTTAACATTATGAATAATCACTATGGGAATTATTTTGTAACTAACTCACCATGTTTGTTTGTTTTTTATATCTATTATTTTCATGTTTGTTTATTATTATTATATTATTATTATTATATGTGTTCAACTAATGAAAATAAATCGCAAATCCACAAAATCTCTTCTCAAGGAAATTTATTTATCTAGTCTAGTCTGTCTAGTTGCAATTGGCAGGAGATACAGCTCGGTACGTAAGTTTGCATAGTCAATAACTGCTGTATTGATACCCTGTTTGGAAGCTACATACCGCAAAAATTTATGTTCGACTTTCTCAAGTTTAGTAATATGACTTTGGTAAAACGATAACCAGACACAAAAAGCATACTCCAAATGAGACCTGATCAAAGAACAATACAACAACTTGAGTGTATCAATATTTGTAAAGGTTTAGTTGATATATTTGAAATATGTGCAGTAAAAGAAAGTTGTGGATCGAAGGTAACTCCCAAGTCTTTTACATGCTCCTTAACATATAATTCAACGCCATTGATATTGTATTGAAATTGAGTGATGAAGCGGGATCTATGGAATAGCGCAACATGGCATTTTTCAGGATTCAAGTCCATGCCGTTCAACTCACACCAGTTGGCGAAGTTTTGTAGATCCGACTGTAACAACATGCAGTCAAATCGATGTCATCCTCGAATACAATTTAAAGTCATCGGCAAAAGAAAGAAATTTAGAGTGATGAAAACAAGACTAGACATCGTTCACAAACACATTAAATAGTAAAGGATCGAGGTGGGAACCCTGAGGCACACCTGACGTGACTCTGAAGGTCGCGACACGAACAAACTGACGTCGGTTATCAAGATAGCTCTCAAACCAAGAGAGTAGATTTCCCTCGATACCGAAATTCTTTAACTTATTCACTTTTTCAAAATTGAAGGTGGTATTCCATCCGGCCCAGGACTCTTGCTAACATCCAAGTTAGATAGTTTGGTGTAGATATCGGAAATTTTGATAACACAATAGGGTATATCGGCATCAGTAAACTGAATGAAGATACTGAATGATAGCATCTCAATGGCAAATGTTTTTATTAACCACTATATTTCAGTAGGCGCGAATCTTGCCAACCAAATAACAACAAATCCAAATTATAAGGAACCACAAGATCAAGTGTCATATTTAAATTCGATGTTCCTAGAGCCAACAAATTCAAAGGAAATTGAGAACATAATCCAGTCACTTAAAAACAATGTAGCGGCAGGCATAGATAACCTAAAAGCTGATTTCTTGATAGGTTAGTTGATCAGGTAGAGAATAGACCATTCCAGGTCACCTGATTTCGACATGTCCGCCATATTGCTTGTGGGGCACACAAAGAATCGATCTCCATTTATTTAACAGTGGTTGTTCTGACCTGTTGTGCCAAATTTGGTGATTACAAAGTCTATTCTTGTGTTTCCCGAGTGATTTTATTAAAAATGCATAGTAGTGATTATTATCTTTCGCTTGAGAAAGACATTAAAGTGCGATATGAACAGAATTTGAGTTTTATGAACAATATAGACCCCTACGCTTTAGTGCCAGGAGAAATTACGGAAGACTTAAGTTTTCTGCCCAGTGTAGGCCAAATGGACTTATTTAATTACCGGTCATAGTTTTTATAGCGGGGAGCAGATGAAGGCTTACAAGTATTTGAGAGCCTATAAGTATTATGAGGCTGGATTTGTTTTGGAAGTTTTGGCAAAGAAAATTGATCCACATTTTGTTGTTGTTGCCAAGGTAGATTATATACCTGAATATTATCAAAAGCTTGTTTAATTGCAGGGCAAACACCTATTTTGGCGCCCCCCCCCTTCCTCAATTTGACTGAAACTAATTCTTTACTCAACCTCAAGATCAAAGTATATAGGCCTAAATATATTTGTTAATTAAAACATTTTAATCTGCTACTCACATTCTTTCATTCAATCTGTGTCCGTGTTGGCGCCTCCAACACCTGGCGCCCGGGGATTATGCCCCGCGTGCCCCCCCCCCCCTAGTTACGTCCCTGTTTAATTGATGGAAGTTATAGTACTATTCACAAGTTTTGTTAGTTTTCCCTTGTTCATTGAAAACAAGAAGAGATAAAACAAAAATGTTCACTATACAACTAAGACTATTCATTACTAAATAAATAAATTATTCCATCCTGACTTTCAATACTTTGGTATCCCATGTTCACTGAGGGTACCCAATCAGGATTGTTTTTATCCTCTAAGCTCAGCTGGCTCCACTAAAATTGAAATATATATGAAAAAAACGAATCACCAACAGAAAGAAATACTTTTATTAGTTCACCTATTTAAAAAAAAAAACAACTTATACATACTTGTTACAAAGTGTTTTTCACATATTCTTACATTGTTTACGAACGTTTCATTCGACCCTCCACGTTTTAGTGCTCGACCATGCCATACGACGTTCTTGTGATAATGCATCTAAATTTTCTCCACGCCCTTTGTACGCCCTAGAAATTCAAAAAAACCGAAGTTTATCCATTTCCCCCCTTTTGAACATCCAACAACTGCACAAAAAGCTGGCATTTTTAGGAAAAACCAATAAATGTTGACCTGTGATTACGTTGTTTCTCATGGGGTTATATGGCCGCCTGTCGATGACGTCACCCTGGAATGGTCTATTGAAACTGGACTGGAATTTTTTCCAATTGGCTTTCTTCAGGTTCCACTTGCTTTGGGGATTGACTATTGACCTTTTTATAGATTGATTGAGGATGGTGCATGTTGTTGGAAAATGGTCACTGTTTCCTAAATGTTCTTCCACCCCCCAAAAACATGAGGAAAATAAATATGAGGTAACTATGGTGATATCAGGTCAGCTCTTATGTTGAGAAGGGTTCATTTGATTTTTCGAGAATATTTTTCCCATTATAATTATTCAGTTTTAAGCCCCAGACTGTATTTTGTCCATTGAAATCTTCCGTGATGATAAATGGTTGAGGAGTATCATTAATTATTTCATCTAATTCGGCCAACCTCAAATTCACATCTGGAGGAGAGTATCCTGTGGCTACATAAGTTTTCCCTATTTAAATAACCATATATTGGATCTTCCTGTTGTTGAATTCATAATTCTTATTTTCAAAAATTAATTCTATTTTTTATTGTAATGCATGCCTCCTTTGTTATCCATTCTGTTTTCACGAATCAACTGGAAGTTCTTGGTTTCAAAATTGTAAGAAGGCTTCAACTAAGTCTCATTCAACAATGCAATATCAGGATTGAGTTCGTTTATGTTGCGAACCAGTACTGTATAGCTACTGTGTGCTACTTTCTTCTTCAGCCTGTGTGTTGCTTATTACATCGATTTGTTCAAGAATATAGGTTTTCGTGTCCTCAGGAAAAAATCAGTTTTCGATGAAAGTCTTCATGACTTGGGAAAGAGAAAGGAACTGAGATTCCTTGGAGGATGAAGGTTCCTTTGGGGCAGTGCCAGGTGATTGGCGTCTGCTTGGATAAGGGAAAAGGCAAGCTCTAATGGCTTCTCTATCTACCTCTGAGTCTGGGGGAATAGTTTTCTTGCGTTTATTCCTTTCAACTTGGTGAGCGTAGGTTGTTGGCCTGTTGTTTGGTGTCCATTGATGCCTTTGTCTCACTGAAAGGCTAGATGAGGATAGGGTTCTTGGGGAATCCCTATAGTCCTCTTGGAATCCTGAATCTGTTGTATCATTTGCATTGTATGACTTGGGATATTTATGACGAGCGGCATAATACGATAAGTTCTCTGCCACCATTATCTGTTTTATGGATTTCTGTCTCAGATATTCCGGCCATTTTCTGTCCAGATTTATGATTACCTTCTCAGTATAAACAGAGCCAATCTGTGGATGTACACTCATCCTCTGTGTGTTCATCAGCACAGCGAGGACATCTAGTTTTACTCCTACATTGCTTGCTAGCATGATCATATCACACACATTTGGTGCAAAACATGACACTGACATCGTAAAAGTCTATTTCTACAGAAACTGTCTTACCTTGAAAGGTAAGTTCCATCGACTCTGAATCTATGAATGTAATTTGACCTTCCTGATCTGTATGTCTCTTCTGCAATCTTTTGGCTTCTAAAACTTTACAATTATGGACACCGTGAACTATGTCTGTTAAGGGTTCACTATCTCATTCTCAGAGAATTATATATTTCCATTTGTTTTTATATAGTTCATTGGGTCGAAGCAATTATGTTTTTATTTTAGTTTTTTCTAATTTTTTCGCGCACACGAATTGGAACTTCCACTGTTCGTTGGGTTCGTGGACAGTAGTCGTTGAATGGCCGCATCGAGGAGAAGCAAACGAGTTCTCCTAATTTTTTAAGAACATTTTTCTGTTTTCAAACATAAAATAAAACTGAGTGCTCGCGAGTGCGTACGCTGGACAGACATAGCGCCGTCAAGAGTGGGTGGACCGGCAAACCGAGGTAGGTGGAAGTTCGTTCCCGAATTCATTAGTTATCATTTCCATATTTTTCCAAAATTAACCGCGTGTCGCTTTGAACCATTGAACCATAAAAAAGATACAGTCCACAACATAGACAATGTGGAATGTCATAAATGATTTAACAGGTCATAACACAAAATCGAATACACAACTAGAAAACATTCCGATAAAGGATGATAATGGGAGTATAATAAAAAATAATAAAGAGAAAGCAGATATTTTCAATAACTTTTTCACTAACTTAGGTATAACCATGTCAAATAAACTACCAAAGATGAACCGACAACAAAAAAAATCAGATATTGATAAAATCGACTCCACCATCTTTCTCACACCAGTATCACAAAACGAGATCACCATTCACATTTCGAATCTCAAAAACAAGTGCTCGGCGGGTCCAGATAACCTCAATGTAAAGACTATAAAAAACATTCATGAATACATTACACCCCCTTTGGTTCATATCATCAATTTATGATTATCTAGCGGAAAAATCCCACAGCAATGGAAGAAATCAATCATCACTCCTGTTTTCAAGTCAGGTAAACGTGACCATCTGAATAACTATAGGCCTATATCCGTTATTAATAATCTAGCAAAAATATTTAAACAAGTGCTTAAAAAGATTAATTGATTTTTTCCGCAAACACAATATTATTTCTGACAGACAGAACTCAAACACCGAAAATGCAGTGACGGACTTTCTGGAACAGACAGTCAGGGCTTTGGACGAATCATCAAAGTGTGTAGCAGTATTTTTGGACCTCGCCAAAGCCTTTGACACAGTTTCACATGAAATATTACTTAACAAACTAAGCCATTACGGCATTCGTGGTTCACCGCTTGATGTTATGTCAGACTACCTGACCTATAGGGTTCAGAGAGTGAAAATTGCAAATGAAATAAGTTCAGACTCAAAAGTGAAAATAGGGGTTCCACAGGGAACAGTATTGGGTCCATTACTGTTTCTTGTATACATAAACAGTATTGCAAGAATAGCGGGCTTGGAGGGACACCTTGTATGTTATGCTGATGACACAGCCCTCATTTTCACAGGAAAAAAATGGGAAGACGTTAAACGTAGTGCTGAAACAGATCTACAAAAGATTCACACATGGTTGAACTTGAATAAGCTTACATTAAATATTGAGAAGACAAAATTCGTAACGTTTACGCCAAATGTTGTAAAACAACCAGAAAACTTTTTTTTGAAATTGCACTCCATGCACTGCAAAAATAATAACCCATGCATATGCCCGATGATAGAGAAAGTAAGATCAATAAAATACCTCGGAGTTATCATAGACCAACATATAAGATGGACAGACCATATAATTCAAGTCAACAAACGCCTAAGAGCCCTGATTCATACTTTCTATACCCTGAGAGACATTTTAACAACTAAAAACCTCCTGATGTTATACACCTCTTTAGCCGAATCAATCTTATCCTACTGCATCACAATATGGGGTGGAGCTTTCAATACCACTCTTAATATCCTACAAACAACACAAAACACAATTCTAAAAGTTATCTTGAAAAAAACACACGTTACTCTACTGACATCATCTACCAGGAAACAAAAATATTGAATATCAAACTACTCTTCGCCTACCAATGTTCAAAAAAAATGTACACAAATCATAAAAATTTCCACCAAATAAAAAATAGAATAACCAGATCAAATGCAAGTATGAATCTCAATACACAATTGTTCAAAAAAACCTTAACACAAAGATCCTATTTCTTCTTCGGACCTAAAATTTTCAATGCCATCCCAACCGCTCTAAAAAAAATTTCAAACCAAAAAAAATATAATATTGAAACAAAGCAGTATATTTTAAATAACCCAAAGATATTTTATGATATATTGAGATCAACATCTACTTGACAAAAAACAAAAAGAACATGCCTGCCTTCCTGCGCCATCTGCTTGACACTGTGAAAGCTTTTCAAAAAAGTAATTTTCAAATTATGAAAACATCATCGATAGCCTATTGGATCAGTGTAAATTGATTCAATAAAGGACATTTATTATTATTATTATTTATTGAAAACATCAACGAATATATTTCGAATCTGTAATCTGTTCACTGACTTAACATGATAAATACAAAATGTACGTTGAACTTATGAAGTCCTCAGATCGGGCATGGAGCAAGACAGGCAAAATCTGCCTAGGCTCATTATGTTCTATCTGGGACTTTATTTTATTTTATAAACAAATTATAGCACCTGTAATGTATTTTATCAAAAGCAATAAATTTGATTTGATTTGATTTGATGTAACTAAACTAGCAGGAATATATGCCTTATAATTTTCCTTTGACAGGCAATCGTGATTCAAGAAATCTTTGGCATTTTTCCAATTATTAAATTATATCCCTATTCTGTTTCTTCCTTTTCTCAGGACCTCAGTAACACCTGAACAATTTTCAATTCACGACCGAAACTCACTGGGTGCAGATTTCCAATACTTTGCTGAGGAGAACTTGATTCGAAAATTACTAGGTAGGGACCAATGTCTCTGTAGGAGTATAGATAATAATAATATACTTTTTTTTTGTCTAGTCTATATTCTTAGTATGTTATCTTTGTTGTACTCTCCTCACATTTATATTTATTTATTTCATTAATTTACTGCATACACACTTATAACTATCTACATTCAATGTGAAAACATGAAAAGGTTACAAACAAAAATTTATAATTGGAAGCATTGTACACAGAAACAGCACCTAAGTGACTTTACACTTGTGTTGTGCTATACAAAACAATACTAGTGACAAAAATACAAATCACACCTGTGTTTGAGGAGCCACTGTGCAAAACAATGGTACCATACAACCACTACTAATTTTCCAATACCTTGATAAAGTAATTCTCGAAGATACTTTATAATTCTTCAGATGTTTTATTGACAGCGGTAGGATATTATAGATCCTTGGTAATGTATACGTTAGGAAGCGTTGACAGACGTTTTTGTTGAATTTTGGAATGGGTAGCAATTCGTTTGTAGTGCTTCTAGTAATATGAACTGTTGGAATGGAATTAAGTAGTATTTTATTTTTGAAAGCATGCATAAACTGTGAAAATATAATGTACGGATATTAATAATATCTTCTGTATATATAAGGTTAGTATGAAAAGTTCTTTCTTTCTTCAAGATTATTTTCAGGATATAGTTTTGTATTATGTTCAGCTTTTGCAAAGAACTTCTATATATTGCTCCCCAAACCAAAATACCATAACGAAAAAGTGATTCAGCTAGAGATTTGTGAATCAATAAGAGTAGATTTTTCGATAAAAATTGGCGTAGCTGGTAAAATTTATATATTAGCTTCCTCACCTTTTTTGTCAGATAATCAACATGATTATTCCATTTTAAACTTTTGTCAATAATTATGCCCAAATATTTGACCTCGTTTGTTTTTTGATTTCATCCCTCATACCTGGAACTGCAATACCGGAGAATTTCGGTCTGTTTTTTTCTGTTATTGAGAAGGCAAGATAGTGGGTAATGCTTCTTGCTTGTAGCATGATACGTCTGTGTCAGCTTGATATTTATTCGTCTGTTTTTTAGTTGGAAGTGCAAAATATATTTTAATTTAAACATTGGAATGTTCCTGATGGGAAAAACCCGCAAACAGTGCGTAGACTTTGAAAAATTTACGTATAGATGTCTAACTTTGATCAACTGAATTCCTTTGTGACGACCATAAAAAGTAACACAACGAATTCACGAAAGAAACTGGTTTCATTTCGTCTTTGAAACGGGAGGTGATAAGGATAAATAGTCCAGGGAAATTATGACTGATATCTCGAATGGAGATTTACTATCGAAACTGGAACAACTGATAAACAATGCAAAGACGGAGCTGAAAACAGAGATACAGGATGTACGTGAGAGTTTTGAAACTAAATCGAAAAAACTTGAAGAGAGATGTAACAGAATGGAACAGAGAATAACTAGTTCAGGAAGATACAACAGAAGAAATAACATTGTGATTTTCGGGATAGAGACAAACAAAGACAATTTAGTTACATTAACTATAGACATAATAAACGAAATTTTCGGAAGTAACATAACTGAGAGAGACGTAAATAACATCTATATACTACCGGTAAAATAAATATAGTCATTCTTGCATTCATCTCTTACCTAAAAAAACGAAAAATATATCAGAATTTAAAAAAACTGCAGGGTACTGGTATATCTATAGCTCATGATCTATGACCAGAGGACCAGGTTATAAATAAACAACTAGTCAAACACCTTAAATGTGCCAGGAAAAATAACTACCAGGCTTATATAAAAAATCAACATTTATATGTTAATGGAACACAATACACTCTGGAAGAACTAGAACAGAATAACAACTGTAAAATTGAAACCGAACCGAAACCCAAATCGAATAGTGCACCACCGACCCCAATATCCATCAGCCACAACATCAAGCTCAAGGAAAATTCGGAAGGTACAAAAAATTCGGAAGAATCAACAAGCGACAGGAAAACAAAGGAGGACAATCGAATAGAGGAAAAAAAAACCCTACAATACCTACAACAAAAACTGTCGACAACATAACCCCAAAGTCAACCTACAACAAGAACCCAGCAAAAATTGGAAGTACTACACGAAACAATTCGTCGTCTGGCAGCAAATAGGGTTGAAGTCAGTGGAGACCGCAATTACAGGAACTCCTTTCACACATGTTCAAATTTATATTTTTAAAATTTCATTAACATATATTCCTTTTCGACAGACATTATTTCAACCTGTTTGTGCATGTCCGTGTGTTTTGTGTGATTGATGGTGAGCAGTTATTTTATATTTTATTCGAGGAGAGGTTTTATTGTTGATAATGGATCAGTATGTTCGTGATTTTGAGATCGATGCAGTACCAACGTACAGTGTGGATAGCAATGAGCAGTGTTCCCAAGTTTTAAAAGTAAACGAAACTAACGATGTATTCAATATTCTGCAAATGATTGTACGCAGCATAAATAAAAACCTCGACGAATTCATGATTATGTTGCAAAATTTAAAAACTGATATGCATTGTATAATTTTGAGTGAAACGAGAGAATCTTTATAATATTACAGGATACGATGTTATTTATAACAAAAACCAACTGAATCAAAATGACGGTGTTGTTGCTTATGTGAAATCTGAAATATTGAAGTAAACACAAATATATTCACTCACCTTACTCGTGATTACTTCTATACGGTGGCAGAACTTTTCTAGAAAGTCATCATAATATTAAAATATATGTTTCCCACGTTCCTATAATGTTGAAATGTTCGTTTATATTATAACCCTAACCACACTTTCGACATACGCCCTATATACCAATTCCTGGACATTTCACAATACAGTTACGAGAAGGGAACATTATATAGGAAATTACATTCCTATAGGTATGTAATGTAGAAATAACCTCATCTTGAAATTATACACTTACCTACGAAATTCTTTATGATTTCTTCTGAGATTCCCCATCCTCTGAGCTTTCTTCCATTTTTGTACAATTATTAAATGCGTGGTGCATAAAACCAAAGAGTACACCAGCTGGTTGGTGTACTCTTTGACTTGGGTTACAATGTTGCCGTCTTTCGTAGTTGGAATTGCTTTATATTTTATATCATGAACTTGAAATAGTATAGTACTCATGTATTAATGTATTGAGCCATTTAATACAGTGTATTTTTGCACCAAACGTAAAAATATATCGAGAACAAATTTTGTTGGAGCGGTAGTTACCTTATAATATTATATAATTATTATAATGAATAAATAAATGATAGGTACGTTTCGTACGTTTGGCAACAAAATTTTTCAGACGAACATGCGATGATATTCATGAACCTGTAATAGTTGATACAAGAAAATACTTGATATAATGTCTTGGAACAAGAAACGTTGATTTGTTTTTCGAGAAAAGTAGTAGTTTTCTTTCCGAACATTTTTGATAGATGATTTTCTACATTTGAGATATCAAATAACTTTGCATTAAGTCCATTATTCCATATGGAGAAGGCGTTATCTCTGATCAAGAATTCAGAATTGAAAGAATGTATCATCCCAATAAAGATAAAGATTTCTTCAATGGAGAAATACTTTATATATTTTCTTCAAACAAGAGATATTGTGTTATGTCTTTCAAGAATAGTAGTTTTTTTTCCTGGACACTGTTAATTATTCGGATAGAGAATATTTAGTGAAACTGGGTAAATATTTCAAATAAATAATTTCATATATTGGAGATATTCAATAACGTTGTATCAAATAAATTATTTAAGAGAAAGAAAGGGTTATCTCAGGTCAAGAATTCAGAATTGAAAAAATGTATCATCTCTAATGAATAAATCATTTTTATGTGTGTACATGTCTGGATCATATTTTTCTAAAAACAGATATCGATAACTTTGACAATGTAATCCCTTTGGTGCTGAAATCAACCATAACCGACCACTACACCACAATTTTACAAATAACTTTAAAATGAATATAAAGAGTATAGAAACAAATTGAATTCACTGATGAAAAAGCTAAACTCCATTATTATAAAAAACAAATTGACAAGAAGAAATCTGGTTCTAGGGGCTTATGGAATGTAGTACAACAAATAAGTAAAACAAAAAAGCAACAACGTTGAATAGATACTGTAAAAAGTGTAGAAACGGGAAAATTATTAGTGGATGAAATCGCCAACGAATTCAATAACGGTTTCAGCAAAATTGGTAAAACACTAGCTAATCGAATAAAATTAGATGAGAATTATAACGTCGAAAGACAGTCCACAGCTAATTTTTTTGTTTTTGCGCCCATCACCGCAGAATAGATACAGAGGATTATTTTAGAACTAAAAAACGGAAAGGCAGTAGGGACCGACAATATTAGTAGTGTAAATTGGCCGGTTGAGGAGCCTCTAAAGGTCATCAGAAGGGCAATTGTCGCAATTACTATTCTGTTTACTCGAAGCTACAACCAGCCAAGGTTAAAAGTTTTCTCGCTCGGATGATGCCCATTGGTCGATTCCAAAACCTCTGAAGGTCATTAGAATGGTGATTATCGCGCAATTACAATTCGAATCACCCGAGACTACATCCGCTCAAGGTTTCAAGTTATTCCTGTTCGGATAACTTGAAAGGGTTGAGTTGACTTAAAAGTGTATACATTTCTTCACTAATGTAATTCGGTTTCCGATGTATTATCCGACTGAATAGATGATGAGCTGAATGAGAAAATAGTGGGGGGGTTGGGCTATCACAATGGCTCCTCTACTCAATTCAAAAGAATGACAATTCTTGACCTTGTTACTTTCATGAAAACATGAGACTCTTCTATGGTGGGAAATAACGCGAGACTACACTCGCCCAAGGCTAAGTTATTGCCGTTCGGATAACATGAAAGGGCTGAGTTGACTTAAAAGTGGTTCAAATCATTGTTCCTTCAATGTTTCTGTTTTTCTAGCAGTCGTTAGGACCACACCCTCTAACTGAATAGGTGGTGAGATCTTTACCTTGATCATGGCATATGTCGGCTACTGCACCTGTCATCACGGAGACCAACATTGTATCTAGGTATCCGAATGAATTGATGATTAGCATTTAGATGACCTCGACTCGATGTGTACTAAAATGAAACGGGCATTATATACAAGCGAATCCAAAACACCTTGTATATTTCTATAATAAATGTTTGAGTGCCATCAATTATCCTGTTGTTATCTGTTGAAAATTGATCGAGGTACCCAAATGTCTACATGAAATCATGAGAAATTATGACAACACCTCATTATCTACTCAGCTCTGAAATTATGAACGTACAATCGTAATATATACCCGATGATTCATATTTACATTATGTAAATTATAAATTCCACAAAATTACTGTCGCATCGATTCTACACAGATTATATAAACTGGACTACGGCTTCGATTTTTTCATCACTTTTCAGCACCACCGAACAAAATGAATGATATCGAAAAAGAGGAAAATGCTGTGAAGGCCAAGAGACATTATTTGCATGCCTACTTCGATCAAAGTGTTTCGTCTGTACGGAATGTTCCCATCAGCGAATAGGCTGTTGGATCCAGGCACGAAATTTTACATAAAGTTTGCGATTGCTTTATACAGCTCGCTGTTTTGGTTGGTTGCACCATGCATCTTGTCAAGAGTATCAAAGGTAATCCAGATCTACCATTTTTCGTTGAATATTGCAGATCAATTCTCCAAATAAAATATGCAATTATCTGCAGAAAAACCTGAAGTCACAAAGCCTATTGGCTATCCGTGGCTGCAGTAATAAGACATTATGCAAGGTCATGTGAACTGAACAATACTTCGAAAAAAAAATAAAAATAAAAATCAAAGTGCGTTCAGGCATACTTATAATTTGACCGATGAAATATTTCCATTTCCTCTGAAATGTTTCATAAATTAGGTTCGATGATTACCTACCTCAGAAGTGAAAACACATTTACAAATATGAGGCTCTACCAAGATGACCAAACTTGTAAATTGGTGCGGTTTGGAGCCTGACACTATTGAACACATTTTGTGCAATTGTGACTAAACTACAGGAGAGTAACGCAACTAGGAAAATCTGTACATCCTTCGAATAATAATAATAATGTTTATCTTCAATAAAATGGTGAATAACAAAGATAGTAAAATAATAAATTTTCAATAAACATGTGTTCACTCCGAAAGTCGAAACTTGTATGGAGCGTGTATACACAAATAATGAACACAAATAATAATGTACCTATAAGATCAACATTTCAATCAAGCATAACAATAATTGTATAAAAGGCTGTTATGGGATGGGGTTGTTCATCCCAAAAACACTCACACGAATATACATCATAAAAATGAATTGACAGAATATACAGATGAATACATGTATACATACACATACAGACACATCCAAATAAACACATGGATGAATGAGCGGCAATGGAATAAATTGAACATACAAAGGTTTTGATTTTCATCTTAGTTCCACCGTACTGTGTATAGTTTCTCGTGATTGTGACTTTATGAACTTTTTTAGTTCTCTTTTAAAAATAGATGGGGACATGATATTTTTTATAATTTCAGGTAAGAAGTTGCAAAGTTTCGGGCCAAGATATGTGTAGCTTTTTTGACCTACAGTTTTAGTCATGAAGGGAGGTAAGTATGTTTGATGTCGGTGTCTCGTATCAAAGTTATGTTCAGTTCTTTTAAGATTTGAGTTAAATTTATGTTGTTCAATATTACAGTTTAAAAAGAACAGTTGTCTTGGATCCATCATCCCTGTTTCAATGAAAAGTTCATCCGACGGAAAATCACGATTCTTCCTGAAGATTATTTTTAAAATTTTCTTTTGAGTTATCACCAATTTGTTGAGTATGGTTTTTTCAACTCCTCCCCAGGATAATATTCCATAGGTGATATGGGATTCTACTAGTGAGCGATATATAGTTTTCAATTGGTTCACATCCAGTATATCTCGGAGAATCTTGAACTTAAACATAAGATGTTGAATTTTTTTTATAATGAAATAAATCTGTTTTTCCCATTTTAGATTGTAGTCAATGATTATTCCAAGGTATTTAATTTCCGTGCATGATTTTATATTCAGATTTCCATCTATGTGTAGAGTATTGAAATCCGGGGAAGAGGCTTTGTGCATATGAAATGGTGAATAAAAAGTTTTGTCAAAGTTAATTGTAAGGAGTTTGTTTGCGAGCTATTCCTTAATAATTTTGAAATCGGCTTCGACGATTTCTTTCAAAGATGTCCAATCTTCTGAACTATAAAAAATGGCTGTGTCGTCAGCATATGTTGTAATTGACCCTTGACTACGGACAGAAAATAGACCATTCAGGTAAATGTTAAAGAGGATTGGTCCGAGAAAAGTGCCTTGGGGTACGCCATATTCAATCTCTTGAAATTCACTAATTGTGTCGTTCATTTTCACGCATTGGAGTCGATTTGACAGGTATGATTCGAATAACTTGAGCTGATTACCTCTAATTCCCATGTTTTCCATTGACTCTAGTAGTAGAGTGTGGCTCACTGTATCGAAAGCCTTCGATAAGTCAATAAAAATACATAGAGATGGTCTACCACTATCCAGACTGGAATAGATCTTGGAAGTGAGGTTTAGGATTGCATCTTGAGCGGAGATGCCTTCACGACATCCAAATTGTTCTCCTGAGAGTAAGTTATACTTTGCAAAATATTCAGAGAGTCGCAGTTGTAAAATTTTCTCAAATATTTTAGCAAAATTGGTTATCACCGAGATGGGTCTATAGTTTATGACGTCTTTGTGGTCACCGGTTTTATATATTGGAGATACCATGCTGTTCTAGAATTTTTTAGGAAATACTCCTGCTGTAATGCTTTGATTGATGATGAAAGCTAGTGGTTCTGATATCAATTCACAGAGCTGTTTCAGTGTTTCTGATTTTATTCCATCCATTCCGGGCGTTTTATTTTTGAGAGATGTTATGACTCTGGTTATTTCTAAACGATCTGTAGCCCTGATAAACATGGAATTTACTCTATCGATTCTATTAGAATTTTTGTCATGCTGATTTCTAGCTATTTGGCGTGCCAATGTTTTGCCCACGGATATATTGTGTTCGTTGAAAATGTCAGCGATACGCTTGATTTCATTAATTTCTTGTCCATTATCTATTATGGTTATTATCGTAGATTTTTTTTTGTATTGTGAACATATTTCCTTAACTGTATTCCAGAGACATTTTGTACTTTTTGCATCATTCTCAATTTTTATTCTATAATAATCACTTTAGTATGTTTCATGATTGCTGTCAATCGGTTTCTGTAATTTAGATACTCTACTTTCAGATCAATTATCAATGGATCCTTCAGTAATTTCTGGTACATTTTATCCCGTTTGTTGATCGATTTGATAATACCAGCTGTTATCCAACATTTTCTTTGTTTGTATTCCACTTTGATTTTTCTAGTGGATTCCTGAATGTTATGATTCATTATGTTAACAAATTTATTCGTTGCAGATTCGACATCTGTTGACTGGAAAACTGAGTCCCAACTAACATCTTTTAATCTGTTTTTCAAATCACGGTAGTCTAATTTGTGAATGAAGTTATTTTCGTTGTTTTGGTGGAGTTTTGTTTGTTGTGAATTGGGAATTATTATTTGCAGAACTGTAATATAGTGGTATGTTAAATGTGTTTCGATCATACATGGTAAAAGAAAAGCGAAATTTGCCTCTATTTATTTCTCTCCGATTTTTCGGAATTCAAGAAGCCCATAGATTTCGAAGAAACCAACAAAAAATATAACAGATATTCGATTCATCATTACTGTTATCTGAAGTCGATAGTGATATTCATTTTGCTGGGATCCAATATGTTCAAAGGTGAGTTGAGAAAGATTATTCAATAGAATCTCAATTCATTCAACTTTTTGGAAACGAGTTCCGTTCATACTGAATAGTTGCGAAAACAGTTTCAAAATCGACAGATGCACTTATTATTCTCTGAATATCAGAAATAGTTCCTTGAGAAGTAGCCGGTGATTACATTTGCTTATTTCCTGGTATAGGGCATCCTCAAATGAATTCATTATTTCAGGTAATTAAATAGTGACATGAAACTGAATCGAAATACGCTTTCAATCACTGCTTGCTTTTCAGACCGATATATCAAAGTGAATAACACTAGAGTGATGACGTCAGTATCAATTGTATGAAATTAAATACCATGCTTGAATTTGAACAGTATTTCCTCGATTATTCGTGCATAAAAAAATAAACACAGACCTCGAAAGCTTGTTGTTAATATAATATAATCCAATCATAGACACACCTAAGGTATGAGCTACACACAAATATTCCCATGAATATTAGAAACATTATTGAAAATTTGAAGAAGTTCATTTCATATTTTAACTTTTATATTATATATATATAATATTACATTATGGATAGTAACGATGGTGTAAACAGCGAAAATAAACTGAAAAATAAACATTACATACAAATCAACATCAAATCTAAACTAATCAGTCTTCATTTCATTCAGGATGCCAGCTATAAAATCAAGTTGAAGTATTCTTACAAAATTTGCAGATAAACATAAGACCACCAAAATCTATACATTCAAGCTGACCACCACTTCCACTGTCGATTATCAATAGACTGTCATCACCAACTACCTCATGGACTTGATGATTCATTGATCAACGAATTCCCAATATATTTCGATATTTCGTCAATGCCTCTAGTTCGAAGTCTATTTTTCTGAATCAGATTATATTGGTTAAACTGCATTTGAATAAAACTCAAGATATATGAAAGATATATGAAGCGAACTCTCAGATATTACCTTGTTTATTATAACCTGAATTTTGCTCCAAATCCTTGTTACCAAGACTTCTGGGTCATGCTAGTACTAACATCTATAAAATTTGTGGGAGTTTTTATTTACTCTAATATGAGTTGGGAACTACATGTGGATACCTTGGCCAACAGACTTGCCTCGGTGTGTGGGGTGATCAGATATCTGAGAGAACATGTGTATATGAATATGGGTTGAAATTATATTATTATGGACATGTCCAGTCAGTCATCGCGTATGGAATACTTTTTTGGGGATCTAGCTCAAACGCAAATAAAGTATTTACATTGCAAAAACGCATATTGAGATGTATTCTTGGTCTTGATTATAATACCTCCTGCAGGTCATATTTTGCGACCCATGAGTTATTAACAGTACCTTCTCTATACTTTTTGTCTCTAGTTGTTTCCGTGAAAAAGTACCAATAATACTTATTTTCTACAAATGCAGATGAATATTCAACAGGAATGAATATGTTAACTCGTAACCGGGATAATCTTAGGATTCCACATCACAAAACTGCTTTTTTTAAACGAAGTACTGAATATAGAGCAAGGAAAGCTTATAACCGGCTTCCATCTCATTTGAGAGATATTGGCAACATCAAAAAGTTCAGAGGTTCAGTCGTTGATTTCTTGAAGGAAGAAGTATTCTATAGGTTTGATTTTTGTGAATGATTGCTGTATTCTGTCTATCTAGCAAAGTTATATACTAACCACTTGTCGAGTCCGTGATTTATTTGTGTAATGCTTTGCTTATTGTGTTACAGTGTTTTTTATCATTTTATTTTGACGTTGTCTATGTCCTTGTTGATCTTTATGACAATAAAGATATTATTATTATTATTATATTATTATTATTATTGTGCTGGCTAGTATGGAGTTTGAGTAAAGAATAGCTGATCTCCCACAAGACAGCAAAATACCACCAATTCACTTGCATAGCGGAACACAATGTAGTGAGGTTTCGGAAGTTTTATAATGGAGATATAGAATGTTTCACCAATTTTAACAATTTCCAGGATATTTCCTACATTTTGGTATACACATTCTACTACTTTTATCCAAACAACTAGTCTATAGATCATTCAAAATAATCTAGGTCAAGACAAAATTACAATTCTATATTCTTGGATCCTTGAAAGAATACCCTGTGCATACAACTGAACTAAATTTTTACATTGGGATTTCAGGTTTCGGGTATCACAAGGTGTTAGAGGTAGTCAGGCCCATGAGAAAATGATATTTTCAAATACTGCCATGTAACAAAAACTTTATGTTTTTGAACAAAATTCACACAACGAATTGCATGAAATGTAAGAAATAATTGACAGTTGTCAGTAGTTTTGCCTATAATAACATCGCTGAGATCATCCTAAAAATGCAACAGAGTTTTATATTCAATTTTTGGATATATGATATTTGTAATTACTTTCAAATTAAAACATCGATTGTGGTGAAATTTCACGAAAAATTAAAGTTTTCCCATTTTCCCATTGTTCGATGAGCCTCAACAAAAAGTTTGTGAAGAATTTCAACCAAAATGCTACTTTTTTTCGATAAATATAGCATTCAAAATTTATCTAAGTCTGAAGAAGGAAACACTGAAAATCACTCAGTATATCTGATAGTGGCTGAGTTGATGACAATTTTTATATTTTCGAATCTTTAGAACAATTGAGCAATCAAATTGCACCAGGAAGAAATTGAACAGTATTCAGTTTTGTTTTATCGATGTGCCATGAAAAAAACACTCCTCGCCAAAACTGGAAAAATAGTTTTATAAGGAAATCAGCCGGTCTAGCCGCTTGGATGGTGTTGGAAAGCGTGGAACACATCGCTTCGAGGATAAGACACGTTACCTTTTTGTTCAATGAGTCTATGAACGGACGGGATCCTAAGGAGATGAGGAGGAAGTTCAATTTTGCTGTCAGATATCACGTAGCTGTGCTGAAGTGAGCCATTTTTCTAATACTGCATCCACACTACACCTTGTCAAATAAACAGTGCGTCCAAGATAAGGATGCACGGTATGAGGATATCGGTATCCGTAGGAGGTAAAAAATAGGTAGTAGGGGTCTATTGATAGATTTTAACAAATCTATTAGTTTCCATTTTTTTCTGAAGTTGTTTGAAAAGTGTCAAAAACTGAGAGGCACTTTCTCATAGTCACTTGTTGCCCTTCTCTACAAAATGACATCCAGAAAATCTCTGTACACTCTTCCATTTGAAATGAATCACCAACTTTTTTATATGGCACAAAAAATTTACATCCAATGTTCATTTCATTCAAAAAGAAACACTTATTACAATTATTGAAAGTATCTAAATCAAACAATGTGCTCATGAAATCATCACAACAAAAATCACTATCAATAAATAATTAATTATTTTTCAGAAGGCATAGTCATGCTAGGTGAATTTTTTTACATCAAGCTATCAAACCAACAGGAGTTGGAATATACCCTGTTGTTTAGATAAATAGGTTTTCCTGACTTTGGGAATTGTTATCCAGAGTGATACAATGAATAAATTATGGAACATTAAAAAATATTCTATTGTTTTTGAACTGAAAAAGATGTATTTCCAGCTCTTCATCAAGTGAAATAGCAGATTGTTTGTAAATCCCAGAATATCGTTTTCCTAAAACTGCAAAGTAGGTGTTGTAATGAGTGTCCTATACGATTTATTTTTGTCGTGGTGAACACCACCATATAAAATTGCAACAACCAAACCATTATTCTTGGATATGAAATTGATAATCATCTCAATAAAACTATTCAAATGAGTGCAATACCATAGACAATATCAAAAACAATGTAGCAGGGTGATTATATTTTATGAATGCAGTACTAGATTAGAGTATTAATCGAATAAAACCTCACGATCGCCAACAACAGAGACTTTCTCGACAATTTCAGAGTTTAATTTTCCCACGACCGTATCAAAGAATTAAATAAAGGAAAATCAGCTCTTATAGGGTTGCATTTGTTTTTCCTTGAACATCTATGGATCTGAGTTGGTTATTGTCTAGATAAAAGTCAGAAGCGATGATATGTGTCGCTTAGTGAATGAATTATGTCTGTATTAATAATCATTTTTCTATCCATTTATCATTGATGGTCATGGAAATGTACAGGATACCTAATTTAGAGATATCGAAATATCGTTTTCCTGAAACTGCAAGGTAGATGTTGTACTGAGCGTCTCATACGATTTATGTCGAAATTATGAAATCGTGGTCAACCACCATACAAAATTACATCTCCGGAATTATTTTTTCCCATCTTATTGAAAATTTTCGAAAAAATGCAACACCGTAGGAGATTTCAAAAACTGTAGCAAGGTGATTTTATTTTATAAACGCAGTAATAGCATATGGATTATTATTTTTATCCAGATAAGAGGATGAATCGAATAAAACCTTACGATCCCAAACAATTATTCAATGAATCAACCCTTCGAGATGATATCGTACTCAGCTACACCCTATATATTTTAATGAATATTGTTATTATGTATTTCATTATGAATCAACCATAAAAATGTTTCCTCATTGAGTATCGAAAAATTATTATCTCTCACGAGAATATTTCGCAATCCCGGTGAGTAAAGTTTATGTTTCACAATCATCCCAATATTCGAAAGAAACCTCACATTTCAGAAAATTGTGCTCATATAATGCCAATTTCCAGCATAATATGACATAACATCGTAATTTGTCAGTAACAAAAATACCTAGAAAATAAGTCATTATGATGCCGATGCGCTTTTCAATTTGAGGACATGCATTACAAGGTTTTCGGATTCGAAATCAAAAGCTTCATTCCAATAATCAATCCGAAATATTCACAGGTACATATGAAAATGTGCTCACTTGGAATTGCACTCAAGAGTTACAAGACCCCAGTGATACTAGACCTCACAAAAGTTTTTTCAAGAGATAAGTTCAATTTTCTCAATATCAGCGCTTCTATTCAGCCTTCGAGAGATGTACGACGAAGAAGAAAGATCGAGACAGAGGATCGCCGTCAATAGGGAATTCCTTAACAATCTCTCAGACACCTAATAGTTTTCACATGGCGATATCGAAAAATAAGATTATCGAAAATAAGGAGAAACAAGAATCACTGTTTAATCAACATTTTCCGTATATCTATGAGACTTTTTCCTCTGGTTTCTGGAACCTTCAAGTACACATAGAAAAATCCAAGACAACAACCGATACTCAACCCAAAAAAATTCCAATGCATACCCAGAGCTTCCATTACCAAAGGAAATACAAATATGGAAACAAGGCAAGCCATTCCATCACACAAAATTATAACAGATAACGCAGCAGAAATAATGTCATTTGGAAATAGTTCACTAGCTAAAATCCAACAAACAGAAGACAGTCCGAAAGCTGTGGAAATATAAAACACAATCAATGCCACCAATGGCAACCAAGTTACTTGTTGTATGAATTCAACTTCGGAATCTTTCAAACAGAAGAACACTCCGATAGAGAATAGCATTATGGTGCAAATGGTCGTGGATGACATCAGCAATGTTCTTCTGCCGAATTTGCCTACAACCTGGGTAGCGATACCTGTTGAAACCAGCTGCACTGAAGTCAAGAAAATGGTAGCGATATCACTGGAAATCATCGTACCAACTCGGTCGATGATAATTTCCAGGTAAACAGTCACCAAAGGTGCTCCGCAGAAGAAACTGATGGAATGTACTGCCACCGCAATTACCAGGGCTTCGCGACTAGCTGGGTCCTTGTACAGAGTCCTGAAACTAGTTTTATCTACTTGGGTAGTAATTTCGATAACATGCGCGATGTGTCTCAGCTCCTCTTCCAAAGCTTCGTCAGTCTTCTTCCTGAGCTTCTTCAATGCTTCATATGCTTCTTCCCTCCTTCCCTTCGATACCAAGTGAACAGGTGTCTCGGGAAGAAACGCAAACAAAATCACCAAACAAACACCTGCTGGTAATGCTGATGACAAAGTGAAATCTCTGAGAGATGAGGTGAAGGAGCTGAAGACATAACCCATCAAGCTCCCCAAAGGCATCCCGCAGCTTCCGATGCAAGCCATCTTCGCTCTGTCGTGCTCCTCGCTGATTTCGCTGAGGTATATCGTGGCGCCACTGTAGGCTGCGCTCAGACAAAAAACATTTACTGTGATTCCGATGCAAATAACGTGAATGTTCGTCGCGTAAGCGATGGCTATCATGGTGACGATGGTGGGTATTTCGAGTATCATCAGCGCCGTTCTTCTGCCGAGTTTGTCGAAGATTCTAGTGAAGAGAAGGGGCCCCAGGATGAAGCTGATTGCGGGTAAGGAGGCGATTATGGAGAGTTGAACTGTGGTGATTGGTTGCGAGAGTGGGTTTTCTTGTGGGTCGTCGGACATCAGTTTGGGTGCGGCGGGGGATATCCACATGAACATTATTCCAATGGTCATGTTCGACAAGATGGTAACTGAAAGATATTGCTCCTTTTATATACAGATTCTCTGATACATTATTATTACGTTATTCGTATATTCAGATGGATAACGATCAAAGTTCGAACTGATAACTAATTTATTTTAATAACACTTGGTATATTTATCATTTGACACTGCATATCGACAACTAAGGGCCAGTGGAAGGAGGTCTATATATCGCTGTGTAGAATCCATCTTTCAGTCAAAGCAATGCAATCAATCTCCGAATCCAGTTTAGAGAGAAATATTTTGAATTTGTCTGAATTCTTATTAATACTAGGAATATTATTATGGATAATTTTGAAATTGCAATGGTATCTGAAACATTTTCGAGATAATCTTCTATTGTATCTACATCGAAATCACGGATGTATTCATCCATTTTAGGTTACTTCAATTTTAATACCGTGAATTGTTTTGTGATTTGAGGTTAGCTGAGCATTCGAAGAAAATCGTGAAACTTTCCATAAATTCATAAATACATTGCATAGGGTAATCAGTAGCGTCCGCTTGTAACCGAATCCGATCGTAGGATATTGGTCCTTTCTTCGTGTGGAAGGGCAACAGATGTTTCAGTTGACTTTTTCTGGTTACTAACTCTTATTGGAGTATCGTCGTGTTTTCCTACTAACTTCATTCTTCTATGTTAGACTCGTTGCTCTCCGCTTTGTCTTCTGGTAGTTTCTTTTCTTTTCGGCCACTAAATTTAGACTTTCTTTAGACGTTCCTTATGGAAGGTATCGATGGGGCACTGTTTATTTTTCGCTCTTCTGTTGAACTGTTTTCTCTATCCTCAAATTCTTCGACTGTTTATGCTCTATTGTTATTAAAGCTCTCGTGAATCTTTTCAAATTTAGTTTCAATAAAAGCGGAGAATAATAATAATAATAATAATAATAATAATACACTTTAATCAACAATAAGTTATCAAAACCATTACAATGATATGCATAACAAATTGCCGAGAGCGTCAGTAAATGGAAGTATACACAGGAACATACAAGACAAGTAATATAAAATAGACTATCAATGAAACACGAATACAGACGAACCACACATATGTAAATGTATACAACTAGACCCACATTGTTCCTAACATCATCTTAAGAAAAGAATTCGTCAAGTGTGTAGAAGTTCTTTTGGGTCAAGAAGCCTTTGAGCCTATTTTTGAAAATGAAAATATTTGGCGCACTTTGCACATCTTCAGGTAAGTTATTATAGATTCTGCAGCCATTGTAATACAAGTTTCTTTGGTAAAACTTGGTCGAGTGCTTTGCCGGAAGTAAATTGTTCTTCAATCTTGTAGAGTAATTATGCTTCGATCTGTTGCAGCCAAACAATGAAAGATTCTTATGAACATAGCACGATATTTCATATATGTAAGTATCAACTACGGTTAAAATTTTATTGTTTTTATACGACTCCCTGCATGAGTGCCCCCAGGGAAGATCACACAGAATTCTCACTGCGGATTTTTGTAAAGTTAATATTCTTGAACAATCAGTGCCAGCTCCCCAATTCATTATGCCATATCGAATTTGCGAGTGAAAATTCGCGTAATACAGAGTAAGGAGTATTTTTTGACTGCAGTGCTCCTTTAATGACCTCAAAGCATAGCAAGCTGATCTCAATTTACCACAGAGATTACGTATGTGAGTCCCCCAGTTTAACTTTTGATCAAAGACAACTCCCAGGATCTTAACATCGTTTTGAAAACTGAAATTATATGCGTTATTGTTACATAGGGTTTGATTGTGCCCTCGATGGAATATAATAGATACTGTTTTTTCTTCATTCAAATCAATGAAATTTTTTTCTGACCATAATAAACACCGATTGTATACCTCTTCAGCAGTAGCCATCGTCCGATCGATGCTAGTTTCAGTAATTAAGAAATTAGTGTCATCGGCATAACAAACCATATTAACACCTGGAATATCCTTAAGGAGAGCCATGAGGTCGTTAGCATAAATTATATATAGAAGAGGTCCTAAGATAGACCCCTGAGGCACCCCTTGACTAACGCTAACGGTTTGACTGAAACAATTATTGACTTGCACTACTTGCCTACGATTGGTTAGATACGATTTAATGAAGTCTAGTGGTATGCCTCGAACTCCATATCGGTTCAGTTTCTCAAGTAATAGATAATGATCAACACAATCGAAAGCTCGTGAAAAATCAATACACAAACCCAGGGTAATCAACTTCGACTCAATGGCATCCACGATCTGAACATTCAAATCTGTTAAAGCTGTATCTACGCCCCTTTTTTTCACGAATCCATGTTGGTTGCTGGAAATTATATTATTTCTCAAACAGAAGTTTGACAGTTGTTCGTTTAAGGCCAGTTCAAAAATCTTCGATATGCTTGACATCAAAGTGATCGCTCTATAATTGGAGTACTCATTCGTATTACCTTTTTTGTAAAGTGGCCTGATCACTGAAGATTTAAGTTTGTTAGGGAAAATACCTTGGGTGAAACTTAAATTTGTTAAGAAAGTTAGGACACTGCAGATACCATGTTTACAACGTTTCAGAATGTTGTTCGATATATTGTCAAGACTACTAGAATTAGAAGGCTTCAGTCTGTTTATGAAACCAATTACCTCAGGCTCAGACACAGGCGCCATATAAAATGATTTATCATTAAGCTGTATATTCGATGTTAGAAATTCTACATCTTTTTCACCTTTGTTGGTTGCAAAACTAAAATGTGCAAGGAAATTATTGGCGACTACTTCATCATCGAGCTGTTCATCGTCTTCTATTATTTTCAAGTTAGCTGTCTTTTTTTTACCCTGTATTTCCGAAATGACATTCCACGTTGCCTTCGTTTTGTTTGTTGAAGAGTTTATTTTATTATCAATATGACTACGTTTTGCTTTAGATAGTTCCAAGGAATATTGTTTATTCAGTTCCTTGTAATAATTTAAAAATGATGGTGTAGTTGTTTACATTAAAACTGAATATCCTTATACCTATTCAATTATATCCCTAAATGACATAAAGATGTTCCAAATCAAAATCTCTCTGAACGATAAAAACCAAATTCTCATCAATGCTATTTATAGGTCCCCAAACAGTTATCTACACCAATTCATTAATGACCTACAGCATTATTTCGAGGGTCCAACATTTCAACCTGAAAATCATAATATTTTTATTGGTGACCTTAATATCGACTTATTAGATGATAACGAATATACCGCAGAATACAACAATACCCTAAACGAATTCGGATACACTTCTGCAATAAACAACGCAACAAGAATTCAAACTGGACGCAGCTCTTGCATCGATCATATATTTGTAAATTCCAAACCTAACGTACTGGATCAAATACTGCCAATGATACTACAAACTGATATTACAGATCAATTCTCCACGATCCTACAGCTTGTAATTGAGAAAGTCGAGAACTTAAGAACAGAAACATGCGAAATATATCGATCATATCAAACTCAAAAATTTACTCAGCGACAGACAAGTTCATTGAAACACTTCATGAATATACCACCTTCATAAAAATCATCAAAAGAAAAAACACAAAAATCACTCCCTGGATGACAGATGCTTTACCTAAATCAACGAATACAAAAAACGACATGGCAAAATTAATAAGAAAAAACACAAACTATAGAAATATATAGAAATAAATTGACAACCCTTATTGAGAAAACTAAATTTGAATATTACAAAAATAAAATCGAAACCAGTAAATCGAACGCAAAAACTCTATGGGATGCTGTGCAAGAAGTAAGTAACACAAAAAAAGATTGAAGTAAATGAAATCAAAACTGAATTAGGGGTAACGTTGACAAATGATAAAGACATTGCGAACGAATTCAATGTAACTTTCAATAACACTTTAAAACCAGAAGATCGTCCCTTTCAAATTCGCTCATACTCTTACCAACAAACCCTCATGAACTAAGAAGCCTTATTAATGAATTGAAAAACCATAAAGCTGTAGGGCCAGATGAAATTAATTCGGAAACCCTGAAAACGTCACGCCATACATAATCGAGCCTCTCACTTATATCTTCAACAAGTGTATGGAAACTGGCATCTGGCCCAACGTTTTCAAAGATTCTATCATTGTACCAATATAATGTATAAGAAGGGCGACAGAAAACTAGCGGATAACTTTAGGCGTATATCTCTCATCTCCCACTTATTTAAAATTCTTGAAAAGGTGTTGAAAATCAGACTACAAAATTTTATAAAAAAATATAATATAATTTCTGAACGACAGTATGGATTCAAGCGAAAAACTTCCACACAAGATGCCATCTTCTCTTTGACAGAAAAAATTCACGACTCTTTAAATGAAGACAAATCATGCCTGTGTGTATTCATTAATCTATCGAAAGCCTTCGACACCGTAAGCCATGAATTACTCTTTCAGTCTTTAGAGGATATGAGTATCAGAAATACTGCACTAGATTTATTCAAAAGCTACATCACGAATAGACGTCAAACTGTTAGAATAAACGATATTATTAGTGAAGCCTTACCTGTTGAATACGGGGGGCCCCAGTAAAGGGGACATTGTTGGATTTGCCGATGATACCGCAATCTTTTACAAAGCTGATTCATGAGAAGAAGTGAAAAGAATCGTACAAACAGATTTTATTCTGATTAAGAAATGGCTTGAAAAGAGATTATCAACAATGAATTTTCAGAAAACGAACTATTTACCTTTTAGTTGCAATGAAACAAATCTTCCCCTCTTCACCGTTATTCAAATATCTGACGGAGAAACTGACCTAATAATAACAACTAAAAATAATGTTGAATATCTGGGAGTCATGATAGACTGCCACATGAAATAGGACATTCACATAAAATTCATCATTAAGAAGTTACAATTTATTCTCTATGATTTTTTTTATATAAAACTTCTCACGAAAGGAGACATCCTGTAATGTTCAGAGAACATCATGAGAAGCAAGGGAAAGGAGGTAGGAATTGGTGTTCTTTTTAAATTTCTGAAGGTCATATGCCTCGGGGAACACCTCCCTGGGCAATGTGTTCCAGAGCCTCGCTGTTCGTTGAATGAACGAGTCTTTGAAAAGAGATGTTCTGCAGGTCACCAAATCAACCACAAAGGGGTGTGAAGACTGGACTTGACGGGTTAACCTCGAAGAGACCGCCAAAGGAGGAAAGATTGTTGATATCACAGAAGAGCACCGCCCATGAAAATATCTATAGAATAGAGATAGATCGCCAACCCTTCTACGGTGTTCCAGAGAAGTAAGCGAGTTAGTAAGCGAAGCATCACCGACGAGACGAATTGCCCTTTTTTAGACAGAATCCAACAGTATTCCAGGACAGGTCGGATTTGTGCCTTATAGATCGTAAGCAGCTGACTGGAAGTGAAGTATCTCCTGGCACGAAACAGAAAACCAAGTTTATGGGATGCACTCTTAGCGATTGATCTCACATGACTTTCCCAAGAAAGGTTATTGCTGAAAAGACATGCTTGTGTTTTGTCTGCATTGAAATTCACTAAGTTTTTGGATCCCAATTCGAGAATTGTTGCCAAATCCATATTTATGTTGTTAACATTTCTTCCTCGTTCGTTTTTGATTTGGCGGGCTGGTATTGGAGCCCTGGAAGAGAAGGCAGTGTGGAGGGTACTATCATCCGCGAAGTTGTGTACTGGACATGAAGTTGCCTCCAACAGATCATTGATGTGAAGCAGAAACAGTGTTGGTGATAGAATTGATCCCTGCGGAACACCAGCATTTATAATCAGAGAGTCAGATGAAACTCCATCGACCACCACATGGAGTGATCTGCCTGAGACAAAACTAGTTAGCAGAGAACATAGCTGAGGAGGCAAGCCATAAGATGGAAGCTTGGCGAGGAGTCCCTGGTGCCAGACTCGAGCGCCACGGCTAAGGTTTCACCATATTTCTCGATAGATAGCTGCCATATATGTGAGACGTAAGCAAGCAGGTCACCAGTTGATCTTTGATGACGTTGATGATTCCTGAGTTTTCCGAATACTTCATGAGCTCGATGTTAATGGCTTTTTCCATGACCTTTGACAGCAGTGCGATAGGTCTGTAGTTGCTAGGTAGGGTCTTTTTGCCTTTTTTGGGGACTGGTTGTACTCTTGCGATTTTCCAGTTGGACGGAAATATTCCCAATTTGTAAGAGTGGTTGAATAACTTGCAAAGAATAGGTGTTAGTTCTGCGGCACATTTCTTGAGAACAATAGGTGGGGTTCCGTCAGATCCACAGGCCTTGCCGGTGTTGAGACCCATCAAAATCTTTCGGATAGTTCGTTGGCGAAATGTGATCTAGGGCATGTGACTGTCAATAGGTGTAATGTTCGGGGGTTGCTTTCCCGATGAATACAGAGTGGAATTGCCAGCAAATAAATAGGCAAAAATGTTGGCTTTTCATTGGGCAGTCGTGGCTAGTATTCCATCTGCCTTGGTAAGAGGAGGAAACGAGCTGGAAGTGAAATTTTTCCCCACAGATTTGGCGAAAGACCAGAATGAACGGGATCCGTTAGGACATTCAACTAGTTTTGATCTTATTTTGGCATTGTGAGCATCTTTCGAATGCTTGATTGTCTCATTGCATATGTTCCCAGCCTCTACATATACTGCTCTAGTCTCAGGGCTCGGATTTTTTTGCCATCGATGGATTGCTGCCTGTTTGGAAGCGACAGCTTTAGAGCAGCTTCCGCTAAACCAGGTCTTATTGGAAGATATTCTTCTTGCGGTGTTCGGTCTGTAAGTTTGCATCCCCAACACGATGATTTTAGAAATTGACTCTGCACATCGTGTTGGATCCTCTGAGGAAAAACAAACCCTCTTCCATGGAAACGCTGAGAAAAACATACGAAGACTTTCCCAGTCGGCCGAGTTATAATGCCACATGTGACGGGGCGGTAATGTGCTGCTCGATGGTACATTGAAAGAGCAGAAGCAGGAGATGAGGGTGTGGTCAGAGTTTCCGAGTGGGGCACAAACTTTTACTCTATAAAAATCAGGGTTGGTGGTGAGGAAAAGATCCAGAGTATTGGCAGACTGGTTGATGACATCCGGGATGCGGGTTGGTAGCTCGATAAGTTGTTCAAGATCATACGTGATGGCGAAGGCCTCAGATTGACGATCTGCATCGTCTGTTTTGTTGGAGAATTTGAGCCAGGCTGCGTTATGTACATTGAAGTCTCCCAAGATCACAATTTCTGCTGTCGGATGATTCTCTTGAATGAAGTCCAGTTTGAGTGAGTCAGGGGAAGGGGAGACCGAACGCTGAAACATGGAGTGACCCGTTTCACAGCGCACAAAGTCGATATGGTGGTATTTCACCGGGCGATGAGACCATCTACCACCTAAGGTTACCCTTTTAGTCGCCTCTTACGACAGGCAGGATTTACCATGGGGTTATTCTGAGGGCCGCCCCCATACGCCAAAATTGAAATATTTGAAAAAAATTCTACTACAACTATTAACATTGTATCTTGCGCTCGTCGAAAGTCATCTTCGATATGGCATACTTGCATGGGGCGGCGCCTTGAAATCGCACCTCAAACCCCTCGAAATTCTACAACGAAGATTTCTCAAAATTATTTTGGGAAAGTCATGCAAATATCCTTCTGATCTTCTTTTTACAGAAACAGAAGTATTTAATATAAAACAACTTTACTACTACCATGTGACCATACGGTACCATACTATTAAAAACTCAGGAGAATTACCAACACATATGTACAACACCAGACAGAAAAATAATTATGTCATTCCACAAATCACAAAATCACTCGGAATGACTAGTTTCTCATTCAATGCTCCGAAAATGTACAATTCATTGCCCGAATCAATCCGAAATATACCTAGCTTATTCCATTTCAAACAACAACTGAAATTATTCACGAGAGAAACTCAAAAATTCCTGTAAAAGAATTATAAACCTCACATCATTTCTTTCTTACGGGGGTGTGTATGCGTGTGTTTGTTCTATGTATAAGACAATAATTTACCACGTGATGTCTTCAATTCATTTCATTTATATATTCAATGTATATCTAAACAAGTGTTTAATCACTTATCGATTGTTCTTGTCTGCTGTAGTTATAGCGTATTTTATTTTATTAGAATTACATTTATCAGTACTATTTTATTGTTCAACATTGTCGAACCCTCTTTTGGTTTTTTGTTTGTTCTTTGATCGCTTGTGCACTTTGTATATATGTATCTCATGTTTTATTATCTCTATGTTCACTTATAAATTCTTAAAGTTGTATATTTTTGAATAACATTTTAAATTTCTCTATGTTTAATAGAATCATAAAATATCCTTTTTCCTCGAAACAAGCGTGAATACGCTTATCGAGTATCATCATTTATGCTATTGTAATAAGATTATGTTCGTTTTTTCATGTAGCAATAAAATGATATATTATTATCATTATTATTATTATCTGATGAGTTCTTCCTCGCCTTGTCCAAGTGGTTTCTGTGAATTTTATTTTGGCATCTCTGTTTGTGTGTGAGATCGTTTGAAATTGCAATACCAGATCCTTTCAAGTTTTTGCAATGTTTCAGGACCTCGAGTTTTTTCAAATATGAAATAAATTCCACCTTCAGTGGGTGTTTCCCTTGGATTCTGAATTATTCGAATCGGAAACGTGCACCTCGACGTCTAATAGGTTCTTGAACTCTCTGCAAACCGATAGGGGGAGGAGTCTTCGGAATTTTCTAGATCAAATATAATGAATGATGTTATTCTTCTTTGTCACCACCTCCAAGGCCTCTATTTTGTTTGTAAGGTTAGAGTTTTCGATTTCTACATTATTGACTCTGTGGTTGAGTTCCTCGATTTTTAGTGATAAATTGCTTTCAGATGCCTCGATAGCCAATTCGATTTCTTTCCTATTCTTTATTATTTCTTCTCTCGAAACCTTCGCTCCTTTTTTTTTCATTCATGAGCCATACTGCAAAATGAATTCGGAGATCAACGTCAATGACCGTTGAAGAAATAGCTCCGCAACCTTCACTCACTGGTTTTTTCTCACGTGATTTGCCAGTTGTTGTGGAATCACACTATGTTAACATCATCTCGTTGTCTGTAATTACACTGATTACTGACAACAGTACGATTCGATTCCACTACTAAACACACTATTGACATCACAAAGTATAAAACGTAGGTATGGAAATAGTAATTTTGTTGCTATACATGTAGAGGCAGAGATTTTTTATCTGAAAACGTGCCTGTGTACAATTCTTCTTGATTACCCCTCATTCCTCCTGAAGACTAGGTTTCCAGCTTTATTGTGTGTTCAGGGGCAAGCTATTATATTTTTTGTTTGTATCATTGAATCGCTCCGATAGAAGCCAACTGCAGCAAAACCATGGATGTTGACAGTGAATAATGATGAAAACATAACTGATTAAAAACAATTTAGAAGTATTCTGCTGATTTTATATGAATATAAATATAAAATATGAATGATTTTTCATGGTCACTCAATCATAAAGATCGTCTAGAATCTAAATCATGATTATATCCTACATGCAGCGGTTCATTCATATTGGGGGCAGTCGAGGCTAGTGCCCAGGGCGGCAAAATTCGGAATGTAAAAAAAAGTTTTCAGTCTTATCAATATTGTAGAATATAATGGATTAATTATTTCGATTAATCATCTTTCATTCAATCGATAATTGATAATCAGACGTCCTTCAACGTTCAGATTGCGAAGATTTGATCGACCAAATTGCAAATTAAAAAGGCAGACGTGTTTGTCTGTGAAAAAATTAATGCCATACAATTATTAGTCACCGTTAGTGCAAAATTCATAATTGTTTAAAAACATGATATTAAATTATTATTATTATTATTGAAAACATATTTTGAAGTATATAATATATAATAAATCATCTTCAATAGATCAGATATTTTTATTAAACAAAATAAGATATTACTTGAATAACTTTTTGTTCAAGTCACTTTTTTAAAAAGATTTATTTTATGTCATGTGTTTGCAAACTGAATTCTGAATCTAGACTATGATTATAAAAATAATGCACTATCTAAACTTTTGTTGTATAATGTTCATAATGTATAACTTATATAAATTATAAGTTTGAATAAAATTTCAGTATTGGGGCAGCACTTCTTCCGGTGCCCAGAGCGGCATTAAGTTCAAATCCAGGCCTGCCTACATGATCTCTATATTGATTTAACTCATATAATTACTGGAAAAATAAAATATTGAATAACAAAAGACGGTATGGCTTCATTCGTCGAACTATCAAATTCAATCAAGGTAGACTTCATTTCATAAGTGAGTTACGTTTACAAACCTATGTTGACATGTCTTAACTCTCGTTTTGGCAGCGAGAAGATACGCGTTCGTATCGGGATATGTCGCATAGATACGTTCACATCAATGCTTAGTCTTAAGTGTCTAATAATCATAACTATTCGAAGGCTCCCAACTTTCTAGAAATTATAATTCAGACATTACTGTTTCCTCAGCAAGCTGGAACTGCCATTCAATAATTTCTACGATATTGATCAACAGTGAAAACACAAGAGTTTTTTTTTATCGGATAAATTTCTTTTTGTATCGAAATAATTTTGCCAAAATTTTGAGTTTGTATTGTATTCAAATCTTCTTGTTGAAGTTCAATCTTGATTTTTTTCTTCTTTAAAATGGTAAATTTTACAGTTTGCAGCTTCTCCCCCCCTCCAAGCTAATTCATAAGAAGCTATATGAAAGAATCTTTTTTGTAATTTCTCTGGGTTGTCTATATTCCACAATTTTGCCATTTTCACTATATCTTTCTTGTTCAATGCTACAGAACTTACTTTTGTTTTCTCTGGAATAACTTGTAATTATTTCCGTTTACTATTTCTCGCATCACGAGCTTCTTTAAAAGTTATGTCGGCAAAAGGATCAAATTCAATATTGTATTCATTGAAATATTTTTCTTGAATCATCTTCGCAGTTGAATTCCAAATTGATTTTACTGCATATTCTTTATAATCTTATCCATTCCTCTTTTTCATATTATAGGAGTAGTGTAAATTGGCCGGTTGAGGAGCCTCTAAAGGTCATCAGAAGGGCAATTGTCGCAATTACTATTCTGTTTACCCGAAGCTACAACCAGCCAAGGTTAAAATTTTTCTCGCTCGGATGATGCCCATTTGTCGATTCCAAAACCTCTGAAGGTCATTAGAATGGTGATTATCGCGCAATTACAATTCGAATCACCCGAGACTACATCCGCTCAAGGTTTCAAGTTATTCCTGTTCGGATAACTTGAAAGGGTTGAGTTGACTTAAAAGTGTATACATTTCTTTACTAATGTAATTCGGTTTCGGATGTATTATCCGACTGAATAGATGATGAGCTGAATGAGAAAATAGTGGGGGCTATCACAATGGCTCCTCTACTCAATTCAAAAGAATGACAATTCTTGACCTTGTTACTTTCATGAAAACATGAGACTCTTCTATGGTGGGAAATAACGCAAGACTACACTCGCCCAAGGCTAAGTTATTGCCGTTCGGATAACATGAAAGGGCTGAGTTGACTTAAAAGTGGTTCAAATCATTATTCCTTCACTGAAATGTTTCTGTTTCTCTAGCAGTCGTTAGGACCACACCCTCTAACTGAATAGGTGGTGAGATCTTTACCTTGATAATAGCTCGTGTCGGTTACAGCACCTGTCATCACGAAGACCATCATTGTATCTAGCTATCCGAATGAATTGATGATTAGCATTTAGATGAACTCGACTCGATGTGTACTAAAATGAAATCTAGAGCTGAAGGAAATGAATGGGGAATGGTATCGTAATTCTTGGACAGAATTATAAAACATGAAAGGGTTGAGTTGGCTTAAAAGTGGTTTAAATCATCATAAATGTCATCATATTCCTTCACTGAAATGTTTCTGTTTCTCTAGCAGTCGTTAGGACCACACCCTTTATCTGAATAGGTGGTGAGATCTTAACCTTGATAATAGTCTGTTTCGGCTACCGCACCTGTCATCATGGAGACCATAATTGTATCTAGCTATCCGAATGAATTGATGATTAGCATTTAGATGAACTCGACTCGATGTGTACTAAAATGAAATCTAGAGCTGAAGGAAATGAATGGGGAATGGTATCGTAATTCTTGGACATAATTATAAAACATGAAAGGGTTGAGTTGGCTTAAAAGTGGTTTAAATCATCATAAATGTCATCATATTCCTTTACTGAAATGTTTCTGTTTCTCTAGCAGTCGTTAGGACCACACCCTTTATCTGAATAGGTGGTGAGATCTTAACCTTGATAATAGTCTGTTTCGGCTACCGCACCTGTCATCATGGAGACCATCATTGTATCTAGCTATCCGAATGAATTGATGATTAGCATTTAGATGAACTCAACTCGATGTGTACTAAAATGAAATCTAGAGCTGAAGGAAATGAATGGGGAATGGTATCGTAATTCTTGGACAGAATTATAAAACATGAAAGGGTTGAGTTGGCTTAAAAGTGGTTTAAATCATCATAAATGTCATCATATTCCTTCACTGAAATGTTTCTGTTTCTCTAGCAGTCGTTAGGACCACACCCTTTATCTGAATAGGTGGTGAGATCTTAACCTTGATAATAGTCTGTTTCGGCTACCGCACCTGTCATCATGGAGACCATCATTGTATCTAGCTATCCGAATGAATTGATGATTAGCATTTAGATGAACTCAACTCGATGTGTACTAAAATGAAATCTAGAGCTGAAGGAAATGAATGGGGAATGGTATCGTAATTCTTGGACAGAATTATAAAACATGAAAGGGTTGAGTTGGCTTAAAAGTGGTTTAAATCATCATAAATGTCATCATATTCCTTCACTGAAATGTTTCTGTTTCTCTAGCAGTCGTTAGGACCACACCCTTTATCTGAATAGGTGGTGAGATCTTAACCTTGATAATAGTCTGTTTCGGCTACCGCACCTGTCATCATGGAGACCATCATTGTATCTAGCTATCCGAATGAATTGATGATTAGCATTTAGATGAACTCGACTCGATGTGTACTAAAATGAAATCTAGAGCTGAAGGAAATGAATGGGGAATGGTATCGTAATTCTTGGACAGAATTATAAAACATGAAAGGGTTGAGTTGGCTTAAAAGTGGTTTAAATCATCATAAATGTCATCATATTCCTTCACTGAAATGTTTCTGTTTCTCTAGCAGTCGTTAGGACCACACCCTTTATCTGAATAGGTGGTGAGATCTTAACCTTGATAATAGTCTGTTTCGGCTACCGCACCTGTCATCATGGAGACCATCATTGTATCTAGCTATCCGAATGAATTGATGATTAGCATTTAGATGAACTCGACTCGATGTGTACTAAAATGAAATCTAGAGCTGAAGGAAAGAGATGGGGAATGGTATCGTAATTCTTGAACAGAATGACAGTTTTTTTTCTCTCGACCCTGAAACTCACATATTCCGGCTACCATAGCAATCGTCACGGACCATACTATTCATTCGAGTCGATGTAGATATTATTGACTGACTCGATGTATAGCGAAATAAAACCTTGAGCTGAATGAAAAATGGTTTAGTGGGTATGACAATGGCCCCTCTACTCTTGGATCATCATAAAAGCATGAGACTATTATACTTGTAACTACAATTCTTTGAGTTTCATCACACACACACACACACACACAGTGCTGTTAGGTAAAATAATTTTCAAATAATTTTTCAAAATGTCAACTGCTAAATTCGATGTGAATAAACTCAATAGTCTGATTAATCAAACATCCCAAGAATTACAAACAATACGATTATCAACGTTGACTATTAATAAATCTTATCGACTTGTAAAAGTAACTGTAATCTGAATTCAAATCATGGTTACCAAAACGTGTAGCTGATCGACTTACAGATGATATTATAAGTGAAATGAATTCTTGGAATAATAATTTCACTCTGAAATATCTAGGGGAAAGTGCTCCCCATTATGATGGAGCAAAAACTCGATCTTTAATGGAATTCAATTTACTATAGTTCCATGTGTAAGTATTCAAATATAATTTTATTATAATAACTAATTATATTTTATCTTTAATAATATTACAGATATCAATATGTGGATGCTCTACTCTCAACAAGGATGGCCAGACGCACAAGACTTGAAAACTGCTATTGATAGGTTATGATGTGAATTCAATGATTTGAGTTTCGACGCTCTACATGCCATCAATTATAACATGGATACTTGTTTTGATGCTGACGCCATCCAGAAGTGCACTCAATTTCATTTAAAATATGAAGAAGGGTCCGGCATATGTAATAAGTTTATATATGGGAGTCTGAATTTAGAACAATTTTGTGAGCAGATAATCGAAGTTGATTTACGTAATTTTTTGTTTCAATTGATTACATATCTACCAATGGATATTCGCAATTTATTCAACCTATTCAATGATGAAAATTGTTATAACTAAGCTGTATTATATTAAATATGAATAAAAAACTCGAATTTATTTCATCTTTTTATTATTCCATAATGAAAAAAATACACTCCATGATGAGAAAAGAATTATAATATTCTTTCTTTTGATCATATTTATAGTCATTGAATAGATCCAATCTGAACTGCCATACTTGAGAAATTCACACTATCTTCAATGTTAATATGGAAGTATTTGGTAGATATATTTATCAAACTCAAGATCTAGTTGATTTAAAATCATTCAATGCCTCAAACAATACTTTGATAACTTAGAAGATATATTCATGATGTTGAAAGACATTATGATAAGTCGAACAACAGAGTTCGAAGAACGAGATTCTGGTGAGTTCACTTATTGAATTGTTTCTCATACAAATAATGAATAATATTTCCCAATTTGCAGGTTGGGCTTTGGAGAAAATCTCATTACTAGAGGTGAATGTCAATAAGTATAGTCCACTAAGGGGATTTTCGTTTGTTAAACTATGACAATTCATCGAAAAGAATAGAGCTGTTGTGAATATGGTCAATGAAGATCAGTATTGTTTCGCATGGGCAGTCACCTCGGCATTGTATCCAGTATCATATCAAAGTAATAGTGTGTTATCATATCCACATTTCTTTACCGTACTAGATCTGAAAAGAATTGAATTCCCACTAAAATTGCGCGAGGTGTCAAAGTTTGAGGTAATGAATACATGTTCAATCAATATTTACGGTCTCGATAAATTTTATGATGGGGATAAACTGAAATATGAAATCATTGGACCACTTCATTATTCTCGAAACAGTTTCAATAAACATATCAATCTATTATATTTTACAGGTTATTGCTGCAATGACCATTATTGTTTGATTGAAGATTCATCCAGATTAGTATTATTATTATTTTTTTTGTGATGGTTGTTTGATATACTTCGAGATAAAAGAATTTCCAACTGAACATCAATTATAGGATTGCTATCATATTTATACTACATTACCTACAACTAATCCTAAAGTTGATGAATATGGTAAAACAATACCTGAGAATATATTGAAATTTCAAAATTTTGCGAAGCAATTGCATGTCCCATTCGTTGTATATACAGATTTCGAATCAATTCTACGACCTGTGAATACTTGTGAACCAGAATCTGCTGCTTCATTCACAAATAAAACTTTCAAACATGATCCATACTAATTCGCATACATAATCGAATATTCATTTGATGATACTGTCACAAAGATTGTTATGTATAGATGAGAAGATTCTGCTGAAATATTCATATCGAAACTTGAAAATGACTTGATTATTATTTATAATGAATATTTGAAACGTATCGTTCCAATGCAAAAATTTAGTGTTGAAGAAGAGCTCGAATATGCCAATGCCACAATATGTAATATTAGCGAGGGTGAATTCAAACTTGGGGATGTCAAGGTCAAAGATCAATGTCATTTGACAGAAAAAAAAAGAGATACCGCGCCGCACATTCGATGTGTAATCTGAATTTCAAGATTCCGTATTTTATTCCCATAATATTTTATAACTTGAGCAGATATGATTGCCATTTGTTCATAACACGTGAATACTTTTCAGAGAATGAACAATTTTCATTGATGAGAAAGAGTGGTGCATTTCCATATAGTTTCGTTCATGATTTGAATCGACTAGATAATGTGACTTCACCATCGAAATAGAAGAATTTTATGACAATTCGAATGATCAATAAATATCTGATGAAGAATATAAAAGAGCAAAGTTAGTGTGGAATGTGTTTGCATGCCAAACATTGGGTGGCTATTCAGATATCTATTTAAAATCCAACGTTTCACTTTTGTGTGATATATTCAACAATTCTCGTAATATTTGTATGGACACTCACAAACTAGAACCAGCTCATTATTATACCTCACCCGGACTTACCAACAGGTGGTTTGTTTTCAATGGTTATATTATATGTTATGACTATCGCTTGTAATAGTTCTGTAGGTTTCGTGTTGAAAGTGGATGTTCATTACCCACTAGACCTACATGGTATTCATTCAGATTTACCATCCTTAGTAGAATCAATTATTCCAACTGGGTCAAAATCGAAAGTATTCAAATTAGTACCTAACTTGAATGATAAAACAAATACATAGGATTCTCAGATTCAATCAATCACAATGGCTCGAAGAATATATCGACTTGAATACTATGTTCAGAAATAATGCGAAAACTAAGTTCGAAAAAGATCAATATAAATTGATGAACAGCAGTGTCTATGGAAAGAGCCTCGAAAATGTTGATAATAAAAGCGATATCAATCTTTTGACAAATTGGAAAAATATTCAAAGAATTTTAGACGACGAAGCTTACATAGCAAAACCGAATTTCAAAAACGTGTCCATATTCAGTGGAGATTTTGTAGTTATTCATATTGGTAAAGTTAAAGTGAATTATAATGAACCACTGTATTTGGGATATGTATATTGGTATTGTCTAAAACATGTAATGTATGATTTCTTATCCTCATGAATTCTCTAGAAGAAGAAGATTGTGATGAACATTGTATCAATAAAACCTTTCTTCTATCATTTTGTAAATTGTAATTGTGTAACTTTTTATATTATGTATAAATGTCATGCAGTCATATATATCAACAAAATAATATTACATTCATTGAAGAAGTTCAAGTGTGACTATAACTTAGAGATGCAATAGGATTTGTTCCTACTGTGCAATATAATTCTAATGTTGTATATTATGTCGAAGAATGCCTAGATGTCGTGGATCAGGTAGAAAGTCACAAGCCCTACCACCCCCTTCAGTTATACCGCATTGACCAAATCTCCTCATAAATAATCTCGTTTGGGCACGTGTCTGAAAGATGTAGGTAGAAAACCACTCATCGCGGAAGTTTCGTCTATACTATAGAATTCAATGAGCTGTATTATGCCGAGGAAACCAGTATCGCATAGGCATACCCAATATCATTCATTTAGAATTTGAAGAATGAAAAACTTATTTTCCTCACGAATTCTTCTTCAGAAGAAAAAATAGTGACAGATGATGTTCTCAAAGGAGATTTTTTTAATATTCATGTAACTTTTCATAGCGTACATGAATGTTGTGTGATAATATCCATGAGGAATTGTTATTTTGATGTGAAATAATGAAAGGGATGAACAAACTTTAATTCCGAAAGAAATTCTGCATCTGATATTATACTGATCAGTGATAAAAAACGATGCACCTTTTTCATCGCTGTCAAAATGACAAAACAGTCGTCTTTAAATGACACATTTCATACAGAAGTTAATTAATTTATCAATATAAAACTTCTATAGGCAACTAAAATGTCGAATACCAAGCATTCTTTCGTCATCTTAATGATGCCCCTACATTATTACAATATTCTGAAAATCAGTTGCCCAAACTGTATTAACTTTAATTGTATGGTAGATGAGAGACACGACTAATACGAAAATAAAATTCAGACAATCATCTGACTTACTCATATTCGCGAATAGATTAAATTTAATCAATCCCAGACAATACTTTAGAGATACGTATTCTTGTATGCCAAAACAACAACTATAATATTATTTGTTCATTTAATTTCTCATATATTTAATCAAAGTAGGTGTTTCAAGTTGAATGTAGATTACTTGAAGTTTCTGGAATCGAAATAATTCAGTTTGGGTACAAGAATGAAAGGAAATTACTTGTCGTAGTACTATTATTTCTGCTACTTATCACTAAGATCAGAATCAAGAAAGGTTATTTCAAGTCAAATGATCATGAAAGAGGAGTTAACGGTTTATTGTTAATTACTTGTAATTTCGTCATATCATCACGTCAAAATGCCATGGATTCTGATCCATGATTTAGTGTCATTCAATTGATAATCAATATTCTTTATAATGAATCATTGTATTTATTTACAATTATTCCATAAACCAAATAAACCTAGATTCAAAATTCATAAGAATGATAAGATTCGAAATGAAATTCCAACCTATATTAGAAAACGAAACGTTCAGATGAAGTCATGAAATTAGCTAATGATTACTAAATTTCATATAATGTCAACCAGATCATTAAATTTTCATAATAAAATATGGCTTTCATAAAAAAACTCACCCGTTGAGGCTGTGAAGTACAAAAAAATCGAAGTTTTCTGTTGATTCCTATCCTCTAGCTCAAATCTATGAGAATAATCTGTAGTTGGAACAAATTTAACTTCTTCCATGATGACTTCTCCACTCGTCAACAGTACAATAAAAATATCTCATTGACTTGAAATCCCCCTTTGGTAATCTATATCATTTCACGCCATAATAAATTTTACTGAACAATAGTTGACTGATTAAAACTTTCACACTCATATACCGAGTGTTTGCAATAATGATGTGAAAACAGAACTGAATGTCTGAGTGAATATGTCTACAATGGATTGAAATGACACGACCTCTCATTCAAAAACATTTTCTTTTGACATTTCCTTCAATCTTCGGAGTTGATTGTCAACGGAGGCTGCTATATTCTTTACTTCGTCGAAGTCGATATCGTCTACATTGAGGGGCTGAAACTCTTCAAAGGTATTTCTAATTATAGGAATTTCAAAGTTTAACTACGCGAATTCTGGTAGTTTCGTATATGGAAGTTTTTGACATTAATTTCAGATTGTGGGATGAGTTCCATTAAGAATGTTCCTTTAATTGGTATATTGTCTATTTCTTGACCGCACTTCTGCTTCATTATCGATGTTCCGGAGATGAGACTATGAGCCATTTGCATTTGAATTTCAATTGATTTTATGCAGATGTGTTGAAAATCGTAGCATCTGTATATCGCATAGGGCGTCTTCTTCTATCTTTGCAGGACTGGACTCGTGGCAAACGAATCGTTTGTAAATGTAAATTTGCTCATTCAAGATGAGGAATTACGATTGAGGAATGATCGTTTGGTATATGTTGTGGAAAGTTGGCAATGGGTAGATTAGAAAATAATTTTAATTTTCATTCTCAATAATTGGGATACCCATTATGAAAACAATTTGATTTCCTCGCGAATAATTCCTAATTCCCATTATTTTTTCATAATGAATTAGATTTTCTAATATTGGTTCAAATGGTAGTTTATTCGATTGCAGTAAGGAACTGATTGTATTTATTTCATTGAATAGTTCGTTAGGTTCAACAATTGAATTGTGAAAGGTATTCAGAAAAAGTGATGGCGATTCAAATTTTTCCGAGAATGTCATGAATCATTTGAAAAGTCAATATTATTAGTGAAATGATAGTTTGAAAAGAGATTTCTACATAAGCATTCGTGAATTCAATTTTTGTTTCGTTCGCAATGTTTTTTGATTGTTCCTTAAAATTCTGGTATTATTCTCAGTAATACTCATTGAATAATGTAAAAGTATTATTTGTTCATCAACTAAGTTTTCATTTCATTTTGATTATTTAATAGTATTAGGTGCGCAACTAAGTTCTCGCTGAATTTTCGATAAATATGTAATTTTATTATAAGAAAATTTTTACAAATGAATCATTCAAAGTATTGTCCATCGCTAGACACAACTTTTTCCCATCTTTCTGGCAGAGCTCGAATACCTTGACGCCAGAAGTGTTCGTTTTTTGAAGCTATCCACGAATCAAGCCATTTTCTGATGTCTTCATATGAGTGGAACTGTTGATCAGCCAGGCCATGTGCCATTGAACGGAACAAGTAAAAATCGGACGGTGCAATATCTGGGGAATATGGCGGGTGGGTTAGGACTTCCCATTTGAGTGTGCCCAAGTAGGTTTTAACAGGCTTGGCAACGTGAGGCCGAGCGTTGTCATGCAGTAAAATCACTTTTTCGTGCCTTTGCTCGTATTGTGGCCGTTTTTCGCGCAGTGCTCGACTCAATCGCATCAATTGAGTTCGATACCGTTCCCCAGTAATGCGCTTGAGCTGCCGTTTTTTTCGAATGGAAGAAGAAAATCAACACTTCCCGCAAATGACGATTGTTTGGCACAAAATTAGACATTTTTACTTAACCAAAAGTATATAATGCGAAAACAAAATCACTTATATGTCGTGATGATTTGTTTACCATATGTCTAAGCTTGGTTCATGATGTTTTGGATATGTCAAAATCGACCAGCTTTAACTGCTAGAGCTATCTACTGACAAACAGCGAGAATTTAGTTGCGCACCTAATAATTCAATTGCTTCATCATATTTCCTAATTCATCTATAAGTCCTCCTTTTTGTTCTATCACTTTTTATATTCAAAGTAGGGTTCAGTTGATCGATTTGTAATAAAATCATTTTTTCAATTGAAGATGCTAGATTGTATAGATTATAGAAATCTGGTTTCGAAGTAGCATTATCATCGAATACGTCTCTGAATGTATCTAGTTTTGTTAAAAAAATTGATCACATCGCTAATGTAATATATCTGAATGAATAACCAATTGTCTATTTTGTTTCGAACGTTTCCAAGTTTTAATGACCGGGCTTATCAGTAAGGTCATGAAGTATCGGGTTAATTGTTTTGCAATTTATGCAGATGTAGATACAAGCGCACGTGGCCGTGAATTTGAAACGATAGGAGGTTTCTTTAATTCATTAATATTAATTACCTCTGTTTTCTGATTGGTGTTGTTGAATTTCTACTCTATTTTTGTCCAGGATGTTTATTATCTTATATGGACCTATGAACTCATTGTTCTTCTTATTTCTATTTTGAGAATTTTGTTTATAAACAATTTTTCCTACACTGAAATCTGGATTTGTTTCAGCTTTTGTATTTGATTTCGATGTGACTTCTTTGACTCTAATTTCTCTTCGACTCGTGAATAAACATGTTCTAATTTGTTTTTATGATTTTCGGCATAGTCTGTGCAAAATTAGCTTGGGAGGAATATTTCATTAGGATTTCTAGAATGTGTATTACCGAATATGAGCTCAAAGGGTGTGTACTTTGTCGCACTGTGTATAGAACTAGTGTATCCAATGAAAGCATAGTTCATCAAATTGTCTGTATCTTCTGTATGTGTTTCTTTCATAATTCGAAGATGTTCAATGATTGTTGAATGAAATCTCTCGACAATACTGTTCGATTCATGATGTGCCGGCGTTGTAAAATGCTTTATTTATTTTGTGTAGATTCAATATTTCTTTGCTTGTTTCGTTATTGAATTCAGTACCGTTACAGCTCTGGTCGATTTTTGTTCACACCTCTGTATTTTCATAAATGAGACAAACCGATGCCAAAACGAACAACGCAATCACTGTCAAAATCTTTTCGTTAACGAATATACGTCTACACGATTCACGGGGTTCAATCTTACACATATACCTGACAGCCCGCTTCTGTAGTACTAACACAGACAGAAGTGCAGATGAATTGCATACTCCCCAAAATGGTATTCCATAACGTAGGTGAGATTCCAAGGGGGACAATACACCTTTCTGGCAGATACAACTCTTAAATTTATTGAAGTCACTCTCACTGCATAACATCCAGAGGACATTTTACTTTTAAGATGTTTGACATGTTCATCCAATTTGAGCTTATTGTCAATGTGAAGACCCAGAAACTTAGTCAGAGCCCCGTTCCTGATCACTAGATTATCACCAAATGACAGATCGGTATATAACAAGAACATAATGGGTCCCAAAACGGATCCCTGCGGTGCTCCACACATAACATCTCTCAGAAAGTCTCGCCGCCCTTACCATCTGATTCCTTCCCGAAAGGTAACAATCAAACCATTTGAGCGTCAAATATCTGCAGCCGTGATGGTGAATTTTACTTAGCAAGATCTTATGATCAACGCAATCGAACGCCTTCGATAAATCAGAAAAGACCGCAGTGGCAACATTGCCAGTATTCAACTCCGAATAAATATCATAAAGTGAGAAGATAACATCGTGCGTATTTTTATTCCTTTGAAAACCAAACTGGCTTTCACTTAAAATATTGTGGTGTCTTAAAAAAAACCGCCAGACATACTTTCACAAGTTTTTCGATAACTTTGGCTAAAGTTGGTATGAGGGATATCGGGCGAAGATTTTCGGGATCATGTGAATCTCCGCCCTTTTAAAATGGAAGGACTACATAAGTTTTCAGAAAATCAGGAAAGACTCCAGTGTAGAATGATGCATTGATTGGAGATACTAATGTCTGCAGTGCATTTTATGGAGATTCGTAAGGAATCACTATACTCTCACCAAGGTTCTTCGCGATCGAGCAATAATAATCATTGATTTCATCAGGATCAAGTTTCAGTAAGTTCAAGTAATTTCCACATGCTTTTTTATTTTCCCGGAATATCACTGATAGCAGACCATGCTTTTCACATTTTATTAGTTGACTTACCGATTTGGTTAACATAATGGATGTCCTTCGCTCTCTAAACAGTGGCTCTCTATATTCTGCGGTAGTTAATGAAGTGAAGATTGTCAGTATATTTTCTTAAGTCATACAGTGAACGTAAATTTCTCGAAGAAGTCCTAAGACCCGAAGTACTCCATGGTTTTTTTCTTTTGACTTTAATTTTTTGTATAGGGAAACATTCGTCACGTACACTCATTAGAGCATCGTGAAATGTTGGGAATGGATCACTTAGAGACAACATACAATCCTAGTCAATGTTTAAACAACTCTGATAGAACCTACTGTAATTTGCTCTACTATAAAGTCTCCCAATCTTACGCCTACGCTGTGTATTCAATGACTCAAGAAGTACAGAACAAGTAACTGCTCATGATCTGATAAACCCGATGAAATCACTGAGCATGATACGTTCTGAGCATCAAACTTGCTACAAATATGGTCAATGCACGAGCTGGAGAACTAGGAAACATATTCAAGTCGAAAGTTAAAAGTAAATTTTTAATTGAGTCTGTATCTGTCGACTCCTCATTGCTATAATTTATGTTGAAATCACCAGTCAATAATATAGAAGAGTTGACAGATAATTCAGATAATAAATGGGTTAGGTTATTGAGAAATATATCTACATCAGTAGTTGGTGAACTGTAAATACATATAATTTACAGATTTATCTCTTTGCTGTAGCAGACAAAAAACTCAAACGATTTGTTTTCGGACAAGTCCTGGGACTTATCAACTTGAATAAAAGACAAGTCAGCAAGAGCTGAATTTTTCATCAATATTACAGTTTCTCCATGATTAGAACAGTTTCTGGAGTATCTAGATAACACAGTGTAGGAATGCTTATTGGTTTGAATATCCCATTACACCAATGTTCTGTAAGCAGAACTATTGTAGCAAACTTAGTCACTTAAAAATATAAAAAGTTCTATTTTGTTCCGAAGGGATTGAATGTTTTATAAGACCAAGGTAATAGAGTTACATTTGGAGGACGTTGAGTTCTGCAAACGATTTATTTGGTCCTGAATCGTTATAACATTCTGATTTTGATTTTCTTTCAGTAACTAAACCCTTTTTAGTATTTCCATAGAGGGGTCTAAAAAACTTTGAATTGTTTCCTTCGTGACGGTGGGAAATTTAAAATTTTTTGTTTGTTTATATCTGAATATGAGTTCCGAGATTTTTTTGACAATAACCTTTTAGCTGAGCAACGTACAATTAATGTCAAAAAAGGTGATATTGCCTTTGGCATAATGATTCAACTTGTATGCATATTCATTCAGCTTGACATTGAATTCGTAAATGAACTCATTCAAGTTAGCTGGCTTACCACAGGGTACATTCAATTATATTCTCATGACTACACTCCTCAATATACAGTGCGTCCATAAAGTTATGCTCTGTATTTGCACCGCCACATTTCGCAGTAACTGTGCGCGATTTTTTAAACACAACTTTTCCACAAAGGTGGATAGGAAGAAGGGGACCAGTGAAATGGCCTGCTAGATCACCTGATCTGAGCCCATTAGACTTCTTTTCATGGGGTTATTTAAAATCTAAAGTCTACTTAAACAGACCTGGAAATATCCCTCAACTACAAGACCGAATCAGACAAGAACTAAAGAGCCTGACACCCGCTATGCTACAGAATGTTAGAGACGAAAGTAATGCCCGGTTCAGTCATTGTCTAACGGTCAATGGAGAACAATTTGAACATTTATTGTAATTTTCACATCAATTGCATAACTACTAATTCCATTTAATTTGTTTATTACATTCAGTAACGTATTACTTTCCATAAACAATTTTCATACTTTTTTTTGTATTTTTGCCCACCCTGTACCAATTTGAAGCAACATATTATACATTTTTGGAATCAGCTCAGCAAAGGCAATTTGGAAATTGAAAAAAAGGGGGGGTTCCATTTGAAAAAAATGGTGATGACGTCATTACACGAAAGTGGTTCACCCTGTATATTAGATTATGATTTGAAACAATAGTAAATTGAAATCAAAAATCGACGTGTTTCGGGAATTCCTAATTTTATTGTTCATTTAGCCAATAATGAATTTATGCGTTACTTTGTGGACGCACTGTATATAAACATATGAACATTCCACAGAGAAACTGATGAACCAAATCCACACTTCACCTTCACTTGATCAGCTTGTAGACAACTTGTCAATTATCAATTAATTGGTCATTTTCCTGATGAAGCTCGCAAAATATATGAATTTAGTTGTGTATTGTCATAGTCTCTAGAATTGTCAATTAGGTTTTTACTGCTACCGAGAAAGATTCCTAGTGTGAGGATTTCCGTCAAATTTTGGTATAGCGTCAACATACATTTTCAAAAGTTGGTAATTTACTGCAGTTGCCCTTTTGTCTTGGTTTTTCAAAGTTTTGTTGAATAAATTTTCTAGTTCGTCCATCTCTACGTTTTCTACCATAAATTGTGAAATTTATCCCAAAGGTTGGTAATGAGAAATTCGCAATTCATTTCGAGGGTAAGTGAGTGTGAGGGTGATTGGGTGTATGAGCAAAATTGTTTGTTTCTGACTTCTTTCATCGAAAATTAGATTTTTGTATGTCCAAACTAGAAATTAATTGTTGAAAAACATCCATAACACCACTCAAACATCAATTACAATAAAGGATAAAAGAGATATCCATTCAATATCGATAGAAAATTTTGATTTCCAATTTAAACAACGCACTTATATCGTTACCCAGCTGTGAAGTCAAGAGATAATGAAAACACGAATAAATAAAACGACTGAGGCTAGTCATAAACGATATTTCATCGCGCTATGGAATCGGACTCAATAAATGCAATTAGAAGTTTAAAAGAAGAAGTGATAAAAAACAGAGAGGAAATTAAATCTGCTATTGAAGGTACAGAAACAAGACTTTCGATGAAAGTAGAGGAACTGAAGCAAAAAGTTCTTCATCTTGAAAAAGAAAATCAAACATCGAAAGATAAAGTAGAGACGTTAGAAAGATATTCAAAGAATCGATAATCTTTACGCAACATTTTGAATGCATTGTGAATGATAGGATCTTTGTTAAAATTGTAAATAGCCTTAACGTCGGAGAGGAAATTCCTCTCATTCCGTAATTCTTCATTAAACCATCTGACTGGTGATTGCTGCAGCCATTATAATGCTGAGTACATTTACTTCTTTCTATAGGAAAAATTCGAGTAGCATGATAACGCAAAAGTCTCACAAAGTGTTCCGTCATAAGTTTTGGAGAAAACTTCTCATTGAGAATTTCCCCCCAGTTGTAGGTAACCAAGATTCCTCTCAGTTTTTCTATACCAGAATGGGTAATCTTTCTGTAGGAGTTGTTCGTTACTACAAGTTTTAATGATAAATCGAGGTCAATAAATTGACCAAGATGATCGGATAGGCTTGGATCCAAAACACCTGACACATATTGTTCAGTATCAAAATTGGTTATTATGTTGTCTATGCATGTAGTACTGTCCCTGCTTATTCTCGTTGGGGCCGTGATTGTAATGTCCAAAGATGCCAGCAAGTTAGACAGAGCCATATAGTTCGACGAGATAGATGAGAAATTTACATTGAAATCACCAGTGAGTATGATTCTTCTGGCAGTACACAGAACACTCTTCAGAAAAGAGTCGAGAGTCTGCAAGAAGTAATCAAAATTGCCAGCGCAAGATCTATAAAGTGTAACAGAAAGTGTACCCGCAACTTCAATTCCACAACCTCGATGTCAAATTCTGAAGACACACCAAGACACAAATTAACTGCAGAAATAGAATATCTCACAAAAATAGCCAGATATTGATGTGAAGAACATTTATAGGATTCGAAATTCTCAGAAACATCTCCATTACCACCATGTTTAGGTGCAGTCACGTGGCGGGGGGTTTATGGTAGGGGAGCCCACGATGCTAAATGGGGATTTACTCGAGCGTCGTAGATACCTATTGGGATGCAAAGCTTAGATGATAAGAAGAAAAAAATGTTATATGATATATACCTTTACATCGGTGGGGAAAGCGGCTATACGTATGGCTATGGCTATGTACGTAGGCTATGTACGTATGTTAATCTGATCGTTTGCATGATGCGATGGTTGTATTTAAGGGTTGAAAATGTAAAAAACATAAAATTGATCGAGCGCGTCAGATTTTCTAAGGGAGTTTTAAGTGCACCAAAAAAAGCTCTCATTCACTAATCTGACGATTTCGATGGGACGCGAACTCGAGACCATTTTCATAATGTGCAAAAAAAAATCGCCATTTTGAAATACTCAAGCGCGTCAGATTAAGATATATATGGTTCATCTTTATGTTCTAAACGTACTGTCTCATAATCTGACAATTATCTAGAGGGGTTCGCCTGATCTGACAAAAAAAAATAGAAAAACGGTTCACCTTAAAGGCCATCCCTGCAACTTACCGCTAATTCCATTCCTGGGCGCTTAAAATTGTACTCATGATATTTTTGAGCTCAAAATATAATTTATGTGATATTTTGAGCTCGCTGAGTTCAAAGAAATAATATTTCTGTGAATTTGAGCTCTCCCAGCTCGAAAGTCTGATAGGAGTTTCATAGAACACTATTTTTGGAATTTTGAAATCGCAATAACTTTTGAATGGATCAAGCAATTTTCACGCGGTTGGCGGCATTCGACGTAGTTTTATCATCCTCATAAGTTATTTTGCAATTTCTATTGATAGAACCACAAATTTCGGAGTAATTCCGAAAAAACACTTTTTTGGGTTTCTTTCGTTCACGATATCTCTCGAACGAATCAACCGATTTTGACCAGCTTGGTGGCGATCAATGTGGTTTTTCAAGCTCAAAAACGGATTAGTTTCTGAAGAAAAAATTTTTTTTGAGATTTTTCAAAATTTCTCAAAATCTATCGATCCGAATGGGTTCAAGTTCACAGGAAATCTAATTTTGAGGGAAATCTTCAGAACGCCGTTTAGTAGATTCCGATCGGTTTAGTCGTTCAAAAGTTATAAGCGAGTTACACACACACACGTACACATAGGAATAGAAGCACGGAGAATGAAATGTAGGCATCACGCAGCTGCACACATTTAACTTTATCGACGAATTTTTGTTATTTCGGCTTGCGGAAATTGTCAGATTATATATTTTTCATTATTCTTGGAATATTTCCTTCGAAATAAAAAAAAAATTAGCTACGCTCGAGAATGTCGAGAAAACGTTTTTTTTTTGCAACTTTGTTGCCCTCCCCTTTTTTTACGTCACTCTAAAATTGTCAGATTAGTGGAATATACACTTTTTAGGATGTAATTAACTCACCCTACCTTAATCTGACGCGCTCGAGAATTTCTGATGGTCAATTCTTTTTTACTAATCTGATCATGTATCCTTCACGGGCGGCCTTATATATGGGTCTCATGTTTTGTGGAGGTACTTTAGTAAATCCCGAAATCCCCGCTTGGGCTCCCCTACTATTACAGTTGTCCTCAGGTTTAAAAAACGCTGCAAATAAGCTCCTTTGGGCCATATTGCAGGATCCATAGATCCTCGGCATAGTGAGAGTCATGAATTGATACCTTGAATGAAGCATACAAATCCGGGTATTTGGAGTTCAGTTTTTCGGTTTTAACTTCCGGAAAACGTGCCATGAGAGTCTCATTCAGTTCGTCAGCAATCATCGTTGGGTCCACCCTATACACATGTAGGCTTGTAGGCTTGTGAATACCTTTAAGTTCTTTTCCATTCACTTTCGGAATAGTGTTTTCACCTACTATTAATTTTCTTCTAGGCTTGGATCTCGAAACCTGTTTCCAGGTATTGTCATTTATCCCCGGTACATCACTATTGAGATTTATGATGTCTTTACATTTTTGCTTGGTCTTGATTAGCGTCGATGCATAAGAAATATCGTTTTTAGTGAAATTTTGGTTTTCGGTAGAAACCGAAAAACCGGCAAACCTGTTTGCCGATGAGGAATTCCCGGCCAGTGGCAATACTTGATTATCTGATGGTGGTACTGATGTTTTATCTGCTTCCTGGTTTCTGTAGGATTTCGTAGTAGTTTTTCCAATCGAAGCATTCGGTTTTTGTCTTAGCAGAATAATTTGTTCATTGTTATTTTATCACGAAGCTCATGAATTGTCATATCTTTTTACTTAATAATGTAATTAAAGATATCCAAATTGATTGACTTACTGTCATCAGCTAAGTCCTCAATGGCATCAAAAAACGCTTGATCGATGTCACCCATTCTCTTGTCCGCCGCACAACATTTTATCTGGTCATCGTGAACAAATTCCGCATTACTATTTCTTGCACAGCTGTTATGAAACGTATTCTCACACACAATACACTTTACACTTTTAACTAAGCTTCTCTTACACTTTTTACATGATTTATTTTCAGGAGCTCCGTCCAAGACATTAACACCGCTCGAGGCCATGATTGATCAAATCACACAAATATAAACATCAATATACTTTCTGAATCAGAAGATTCGAATGAGTACCTTGACATCTTGAATGAAAACAATTTAATCTCACAAATAAATACATATACGAGAATTCAAGGAAACGCGCATTTAATCACTGCGATACTTCAAAATCAGATCACAGTTCGATGAACAAACATACTATAAATTACTAGCTGACCCGGCAAACGTTGTTTTGCCATATAAATAATTTTCAAGGAATTTCTAGTGTAGACAAAAAATAGCTTTCTTATTTTAAGTGTGTACGAATGTGGTATATGCCTGAAACAGGCATGAAGCACTGTGAACAATGAGGGAATATAAAAAAAAAGGCAAACATTATTTTTAAGTTATTATAATTTATTTCTTCAAATTATATATCATTAATTGAACAATTACAACAGTAACACTTACAAACGATATCACTCTCTTAATGCTATAGTGTGAACATTATTTTTTGTTAGTCTATCTTTAGCTAACACAAACTGGATGGTTTACTCACTCAAGAGCATGCCACGTATGATTGTCCGTGTGAAAAACATGGTGTTCTCAAATCTAAGCCACAAATAGACATCGTTTGACCTTGGGATTTGTTGATTGTCATTGCAAATGCCAATCTAATCGGAAACTGAATACGTTTGAATTGAATTGGCACATATCTGTAGGTATAATAGGAATCCCTAGTATTAATATATTTTCACTTCGGAACTTGTCATTCAAAATGCTGGATTCGGTCATGTTTTTCATTAATTTTTGAATGACTAATCGCGTACCGTTGCACAGCCGGGGCGGGTTCAAATTACGAAGCAAGATAATCGCAGATCCAACCTTCAATTGTAAAGTATGCGATGGCATGCTTGGCAAATCCAGTGAGTTCAAAAACTCTGTGGGGAAATTTAATGCCTCGCTGTCGTCGCACTAAAATGGCTATTAAAAAATAAGGGTTGATCGTAGAAGGGTGAAAATTGAGGATTGTATGTATTTTTGTATGTCGTATCATAAAAAAATTTTAATTGAAAATTTTGTTTGAAAAATAAAAAAAAATAGGGGTGGACTACCTCTAACATTTAGGGGGATGAAAAATAGATGTTGGTCGATTCTCATAGATACCGGATAAGCACAAAAATTTTCATCGAAAGGTCGAGCCGTTTCGGAGAAGTTTGGCAACGAAAACTGTGACACGAGAATTTTATATATTAGATAAAGAAAAAATCGAAACATTGATTGCTGAGGAGTCCTGGAGTGACTTCCTATAGATAGAAGATGTAGAAATTTTGGCTGATAGTTAATCGAAGAAAATCCAAATTCGTGTATAGTTCTTCCATTATCAATAGCAGAACACAGTTATGCGAGGAGTTATCAATATTTAATATACGCCCTATATAAACACATTGCACTCACGCCAAATTCAGAAACAAAAATAATGATTAGTACTCGTACGAAGTCAAAGAAGCCGCCAGGGTCAACGTGGATTCGAGTTATATGTGTCAACATCCCTTTCAACCAATGAAAACACTGAATCAGGCAAGCATTGGCATTTTATTTGTCGAAGGGATATGGACACTCGGAAGCTATAATCTTTTTTACTTAACTGATTGGATTGTCTGGATATCAGTGGTGTAGTGTGGTGTGTTGAATTAAGAAATTCTATTAAATAAATCGAAATATGGCGTTTTGGAGACCATGGGCGAATGCAAATAATTGAGTGCTAAACAACGGCGTAATAATGATTCGATTGCCTTCTTAGTAAAACTTTCTCGCATATAATTTTAAACGTATTTATAAAAATAATAAATTCATAAAATAAGGTATCCCCGCCTATGACAGATGAAACAAAATTGTCGGTAAGGGTTCGGAATGAGTTTTTATATTCTGCAATTGATAATGGAAGAACTATACAATAGTCTATGGATGAAATAAAACCTCTAAGAAAAAGGAAAATCTGGATTACTAGTGGTACAATAACAGCCATCAACAGAAGGAATCGATTGAATAAAGTAAGGCACAGAGACTTGGAAAACGTTGAACTGCAAAGTAAATACAGAACCTCAATCTGCTGATATAGAAAACAAAAGCAAAATTCTTCAAATACAAAATTGAAATAAGCAAAAACGATCCCAAAAAACTATTGGAAACGCTTAGGGCATCTATAAATGAAAATAATAAAAAAACGGAAATAAAGGAAATTCGCCTACAAAATATCATGATTTCAAAAACTCCTTCGGAAATTGCGGACCACTTCGTTGATGAATATATCAAACTAGGAGAATAACTTGCCAAACAAATTGTTGAACCAAAAAATATCAAAAGACAAAACGCATTTTGAACATTATATATTTAGAGAAATGCACTGAAAAGGAGATAAAACAAATAATCCACAAACGTGAAAAAAACAAGGCACCCGGGTTAGACTCAATAAACTCGGATACATTAAAAATTATATGTGAGATAATATTTGCAAACCAATATGTAACCTAACGAATGTAGTTCTGGGAAAGGTACATTTCCTAGTTCGCTCAAAAAAAAAACAAAATCAAACCGATTTATAAGGAAGGTGACAAACTAGAATGCCTAAACAACAGACCTATATATTTGATTTCCTGCCTTGCGAAGATAATATAAACGGTAATGAAATCACGTTTATGCAAATTCTTGGAAAAATATGATGTCCTTTCCCCACAGCAGTACGGTTTTCGAGAAGCTAGGTCCACACAAGATGCAATAGCGACTCTGATCTTAAAAATATATGAAGCCCTTGACTATTACCTTTGTAGATGATACTGCTGTTTTCCATAATGCAAATAATCGGATAAACTTATTCGATAAGGCCCAAGCAGATTTTACAAAAATAAAAGAATGGTTCGACTCCAGATGATAAAACACATTATGTGCCCATCAACATACAGAAAATAAATTTCGACAACTTTTTTCCAATTTCTCAAACCACCCCAACAATAACTTTTTGGTATATACCAGAGATAAGCTATAACTTATCTCTGGTATATACTATCGGCCACTTCTACTACCTGGGCCTGACTATTGACTGCCACTTGAAATGGGATGAACATACAATGTGTCCGTAAAGTATGAAACAAATTTCAGCTGAACAGGTCATTTTAATGAATAATCTTGAAACACGTCGATTTTTGATGTTGATTTACCGTATTTCAAAATAATAATATAAGTACAGGGTGAATTACGTTCGAGTAATGACGTCATCGTCTTTTTTTTCAATGGAACTCTCCCATTCTGTCTCAATTTTTGGATTACTCTAGCTGAGCTGATTCCAAAAGTGTATCACATGTTGATTCCAATTGGTACAGGGTGCACAAAAATACAATAGTTGTATGTGTGCCAATGAAGTGACGCGTATAATTCTTTATTAGGTAAATTAACAATATCATTCAATTTTAATTTAATTAATTGAAACTGGGCAAAGTACCTTGGGTTTTTAAATGGGTATATCTTAATCCTGGAGGTTTTGATGAAAGTTTATGGTTTCATCAGGATGGTGCACCTCCACCTTATGCTGTAGATGTTAAGAGGTGCGTAAATAAAATGTTTCCGAACAGGTGGATTGGTAGACGTGGACTCACTGAATGGCCAGCGCGGTCACCAGATTTAAATCCTTTGGATTATTTTCTGCGGGGCCATCTGAAGAATGTTGTTTATAAAACGAAACCAGCAAATATTGAAGATGTACAAGTGAAAATTCGACCAGAAATAATAGTTATTTATGTATCAAGGGCGTAAAATAGGCTTCTATGGATCTTAGCGTGTGAGTATTAACACGCCTAGTTGCGATTATCTTTCGGCCCGCAGCATTCGTGAAAATCGCAAACAGCCGAAATTCGCACACCGACAGAGGGAGACAAAGACAGAGCGAGGTGAGAAACGAAGACGCGCAGGGACGGACTGGCACATGGTGGAGCGTTCGCAGTGGACATAAATTCGAAAAAAAACTGGAAACACGCTTCAATGAACTTGAAAGGCAAGTATTGTTATTAAGGGGGTAGTCTGGTTTAGAAAATTTGAAAAAATCGATTTATTTTCGTGTATATTTTCAAAGTTCAAACTTTCAAAAATATGGTCATGGACGGATTTTTCAAAATTCTGATTATTTTGGGAAATACAGCGGATTTTGTGGCGTGGCATCAAAGTTCAAAAGCGTTTTTCTCAAAACTCATTTTTTGAGGTGGTTGACACGATATCTTTAGTTCTATATGACCGATTCCTTTGGAATTTTATGGAAATCTTTATAAATCTCTCGATCGCCTGGACAATTTCAATTCCAAGTATTTTAAAAAAGTTGGTAAAGGTCGAAAAACGGGTTAAAAATGTTTTATCCAACACATGACAGTTATGACTATCATTATTAATGTCATGTTAGACAAGTAAAGTATCAAATAACACACTAGTGTGTTATAATCCATAACTCACTAGTTAGTTATGGATTATAACTCACGTTCATATTTAAAGTAGTATTCTATTTATTTATTACTATTACAAGCAGAATTTACATTGATATTGAAATTAAAGGAAAACGCTAACGGTTTATTTGAATTTGAGGTTATTGTAAAATTCGTTGGTTCATTGGAACCAGACACTCCCATATCGGTACAGCTGCTGATAGTGTCACTGTCAAGTCATTCTGACATTTATAGGGTACTGACACGCAAATAGCTTTAATTTGATCACAAAACTTATTAATTATTAACTCATAAAAAAACGATTTCTTCCACTTGTTGGATAAAACATTGTATGCCACTCGTGTGTTATGTTTCATAAGTCACTTGAGAATTTATACCACGAGGCCGTCAGGCCTCTGGCAATTGCTATCCCTCGGGCCAGAGGCCCTCGGGACGCAAACTTTGCCATCGGTAATTAAGGCCCTCATAATTCCCTTAATACATAAATAACTATTTTCTCAAGTGGACGCCATTTTGTGAATTATTCTCTCATTTTTCTGGCTGAGGTCTAAGTGATAGCGACATCTTTACTGAATAAGATTTCACACTTTTCTACACACATAAACAATCAAAAAACATTAAATATAAAAATTGAAACATTGAAAATTCTAAAAATATTTGTTTATCCTAGTTTGAAAACTACCCAAAAAGTAGGGCTCTAGTCCATAATACCCCCTTAAAATACAAATGAATTAATTGAGAAAAAAAATGTTTTCGTTATATATAGGAAAGAAATACTTTGTATATGAGAGTTATAAGAACTTTGTATTTTTTGGGTGTCATTAAAAACTAGCCAAAATTGGATATTAAGGAAATTATTTGTGAAAAATTATTGAAAAGATTCAGAACATTAGCATATTTAAGAAGGTTTGAAAATTTTGAATTTTTTAACAAGAAATTGTGAATAAATAAAAGATATGTGACGTATTTTCGAATTTAGTTTACCATTGCGATTCAGAAAAAAAATATTTGGACCTGTAAATGAAAAAAAAAACACAAAATTGGGTCATTATTCAAATATATTTACAGTAAACACTGAAAAACTGAACAACTGAAATAATTCACAGTTGAAAAATTAATAACAAAAAACTTACAACTAGAGAAAATTCACAATTGGCGAAGTTTATGAACAAAAAAATCTACAACTGAAAAAATGTTCCACTTAAAAAATTTACAGGTGGAACAATTTACATACAAGAAAATCTACAATTGAACAAATATACAAGTGGAAAAACTCACAACTTTTTGAAATTTGCGAAGTGTTTTTGAAAAACAGGCAAATACTCTTGCACCATCTTCTGCAATTCCTGGCCCGTCAAAGTCACATCTATATCAGTGAACCATTCATTGTTCCCATTTATATTGGGAATCTCCTGTTTTTCAACCACACAAGCAACAATAATGGAGAAACAAGCCATCTGCGTGGGCGTGTAACTCAAGCACATTGAGGTCAGCTGCAAGCTCGCGCTCGCTACGTTGTAACACGTCGTCCTCAGCTGCCGACACGCCCCCGCGGCACTCATGAATTTCATCAGGTGAAAGTGCGGAGGCTGGACCTGGTAGTTGAACTCCAGAGCCTCCGACACCATACCCAAGTTCACCCTGAGATCCCTCACGGCGTGGAGGTCGTCGTCAACCACTGACATACCCTGACGCCGGGCTGCCCGGATGATGGCGCGCTCGTCAGCTTCCTCATCCTCCCCGTCGTAGGAGAGGTACACCAAGGCAGTGACCAACTTCTTCCACTTCCGGCTGCGCAGGGTATGCACCGTGTAGAAGCGGTGCAGAAGCGTGATCGCCCTGTCCACCTGGATCTGGGGCATGTCCAGGATGTGCCCCATATCTCTGATCACGTTCGCCGCTCTCTCCTTGTGCCGCTTCTCCTTCCTCGCGGACATGCCCGACTGTCTGGAGGGCGAGTCCTCCAGCTGCTGCTTGGTGAAGGACCATCTTCTTGCTAGGTGCAGTTTTCTGTCTTGGACACTGGCCATTTTGCGAACTCAAACTGATGAAAAGTGGAGGTACTCGAAGTTATCACTTGACTCGAAGATCTATAATGAGTTGAGGTGCAAGAATTGCCTCCCAAGTAAATTCATTACCCCCCTTTCAAGGGATTAGCAAGATGGAGGTCGCTTTTTCTACCTGCATTTCATTGGAGGCTCGGGAGGAGTCTGCTTTTCCTGGAAAACTTTCTCTTCCCATTGTGTCCTACTTGAGGTAGAGTAGGTTTTTGAGTACCTGCTGTATGTCTTCTAGAAAGTACCCAGAATCTACTGGGTGATCGAAATTTTCTCGAACGATCATTTTAGAAAACGTAACGTTATAGTAAACGTTTTTTTTTTCATATAAACAAGGAATTCTGACAATTTCCTTATGTAAATTGACAAAACTATTTGTTGAACGTGTACAGACAACCAAAATGTCCATGACGTCATAATCGGAGCTTCAGTGACGTCATTAATGCGACTATAACGTCGATTCTCACGAAAATCTTGTCATATTCTACAGAATTCATTCTGTCGATGACGTTATGGAGTAGTTTGATCAATTGTTAGCCATCAGAACATCAATTTTCTCAACATTTCACTCATGTGAATTGACAAAACTATCGGTTGAACGTGTACAGACATCCAAAATGTCTATTACGTCATAATCGGAGCTTCAGTGACGTCATTAATGCGACTATAACGTCGATTTTTACCAGAATCTTGTCGTCTTCAACAGAATAAGTGAAATTTCACTTTATGAACAAATTGTGTATCATTATCAACGAGTCTGAAGGAATTGAACTATCTTCATAATAAAAAACGAACGCCAAAAAGGGTCAGTCCGCCCCTTGACGGGGAAGAATGAGCGAGAGGACGCGTCAGACAAAGACAAGTCGACGCCGTGTCGAAATCCGGCCGGAGTAACTCTCGGATCAGTCCTCCGGGTGTGTTGCCCCAGGTCGCCGGATCGCGATGCCTCCTCCCTCCGCCGTCGAGACGTTGCGAGCATGGTTATTGTCCGCGTTGGTGGTGCACGGCGTCGTGGCCGGTAATCCAGACGCCAAGCGTCTCTACGATGATTTGTTGTCGAATTACAACAAGCTGGTCCGGCCTGTCGTCAAACAAAAAGTTTCCAAAACGACGAAAAGTCGATGATTATGCGTGCCAAGTCACTTTCCAATTTTTTTTAGAGAAATATTCTTTGGATTGTGAATCTGGCTATAGGAGCCACTTTTTTTAATTTGCAATTATGGTTATCGAGAAAACATTTCGCACTTTTTTCATTTTCCAATTCTTGTTATTGGAGATATTCATACAGGGTGTTTCAGAGGTGCAGGTACGTGTTCTCTGGGACAAAATAAGGAAAAAAGTTCTTATGAACGTGTGTCCTAACTTGATTATTAGCGGAGTTACAGGGTGTTGAAAGTTTTGAAAAAATGTCTTCTTTATTTCATTGTGCTTGATCTACTGTAGATAGAGCTTCCAAATTCTGTATGAGTATCAAGCAATAGGTGCTGCTTGATATGAAAGCAAATGTTTTCCAAATACATGTGTTGCATTTTCCGAGGTCTCAATCCATAAAAGCCTCGAGAAAAACTTGCCCGTACGCCACTGGTGCATTTTAATATTTTTCTCAAGTTCTTCAACCTATTACCTGAATTTTGTCCCTCTTGACTTTTGGTCGAATTCCGTCCAGTTTCCTCAGAAATTAATTAATTTGTAAATTGGCTCAAAGTAACATTATCTGAAATGTTTAGACTATTTTGATATTCGATATTGATTGAAGCATCAAAATCAAATGAAAAAGAAATTCATCAACACCATGTAACTCCGTTAATAATCGAGATCGGTCACACGTTCATGGAAACTATTTTCCTTATTTAGTACCAGAAAATACGTACCTGAAATATTGCTGTGCAATTCTGAAACACCCTGTAGATATGATCAATGTAACGAGGATCTTGAGACACTTTTCTCACGCAGGGTTCTAGATTTTTATATAATTAACTACCAATTAGATATTTTTTGGGAGATTGCGATGCCGATAGAACAACTGACGTCAAACCTTCCTGGAAATTATCAGGAAACGAAAAGTATTCGTCAAATATGCACCAAATCACACTAGGGACATTTGATATTGCAGACGTGGTGCCACAACTCAGAATATACAAGCGTCGTGAAAGCTATTTTTATCACGAATTGATTTGGTGATATTTACAATTTTCTCTTCAATGTTTTCTTTCTTCTATTTCTGGTGTCATATTTTCCGAATATAAGAATGGGAATTCCATTTCCTTGCTGGACGGACTTTGAAGCGAAGTTTCTACATTCCTGCTGAAAGTCTGTTTGAGTTGTCCGAGCTCTACACTATACAATTTTGTATGGGCTATGAAATGTCATACAACTCTTAGAAATCCTTGAATCCAGTTGAATTGCCACTAGAACGGATGCTACAGGAATGGTATTTCGTAGGCTAAATTCATTTCATTCAGTTCTATGATTAATTTAGGATCTGGCAACATCGCACCTGTTGCCAAAGTGACGTTGCTACCAACCTCAAGAAAATAGGCATTACCAAATTACATCAATACTTCATGAGTCTATAGTTTACGAATTCATTAAATAAACTGTATAACTTGTCAATATACTATCGCTATTTTTGCATTCATATTTTTATGGGGCTTTCATATTATTTGCTCAAGAACGTCGGTCGTAAAATAGACGTGAAAAGGGCGTTTTCTGAGAATATAGTAGATCCGATGCAGGGTTATAAAATTCGTACAAACGGGTCAAATTCATATGTGAGTCTATACAATGTGGAACAGCTAAATGGAATAAATTGAACCCCCTGTATATTATTAGTTTTTTGGATTCTTCAGAAAATTCTAGATGTAATTCATGTACAATGTCCCATACCTATCTTCAACTGTTTCGAAAATATCGATTGTTTTCAGATGTATTACAAAAATTAACATTAAAAAAAATTATTTGATTCACAAATAATGTGAAGAAAGCAAAAAACATTAATTTCAATGTAAGAGATGTTCAAAATATTCGGATGTAGCGTATTTGTGAAATAGAATAATTTTCTTTTTTTAATTTTTTTAATTTTTGTAATACATCTGAAAACACTCGATATTTCCGAAACAGTTGAAGATAGGTATGGGACATTGTACATGAATTATGTCTAGAATCCAAAAAACTAATAATATACAGGGGGTTGTGAAGTTGGTATCGGCCACTGTCACATGACACACCCTATATAATTATTTTCTTTGATTGAAATATCTCGCACAATTTTCAAGATATCAATTTGAAACCAAACTTATTTGGAAAATCATCACTTCGAGCATTATGAAGATTCTCAGAATATAAATGGTTCTCAATTTGTAAGGGTGTAGTCTCATTTTATTATTTCTATTTTTCGTTTTACAATCTTTAACAAGAAACGTAAATATATATCGCAAAGAATTCCTTAAATATTTATATTAATAGTTAACAATACCTGTTTTTCTCATCCTCAAGGGATATCTGGTGAACTTCAACAAAGAAAAGGAATTCACTTCGAAAAATTTTACAACCAAATTTTATGACCCCTTTCAAATATGACATAGACCTCATGAATTATTTATGAAAGATTGGATTGGTGAACTCCTCAGACCAATAAAACCCTTTAACTTTCTCTTTCACCCATTCAATTTACAACAAAACCCAATAGACATTCTTATTACAAATAATAATATTGAAGAGTTGCATATTTTTTCAACAATAAAGAGTATGGCAAACATTCTAACCAATATTCAATTGTTCATTTATACTTTTTGATCAATATCGAAACGATAAATAACCCTCTACGAATCTCGTTCTTCTTACATTTTTCAAAGAATATATGATCCAACCATAATACGAACCTCGATTAATTCGACTCCGAAAACCTTCTATAGACATTAAGGAACAACCCCATTCACGCGGAAAGCATCCCTTAACCCTACTCACATCATGTCAGATACTTCGACAGCATATTATATTACAGCCTTGCTGGTCTAAAGGCTTTTTTCTACTGTTTTCTCGAGAAATTCCCCATAAAGGAATTATAAAGAGATTCTAATGGAACAGAATGTTGTCAACGTCATATGCCAAACGTCAAACGCCATTTGTTGGATGTCAACATCATTTTTTACTTGTCAACATCATCTGTCAATGTCGTTCACGGAAATTGAAGTGTCACGGAATGTCAAAGTCATGAAACGTCATTTCTTTTCGTCTCGTTCAGCTTCAGTTTTTTATCCAACTACTATAAGAAATTGTTCTATATCTCTTTATGTGTTTTGCCTTCACGATGCTCTTTTGTTGTCGAAGCACTCAAATCGAATACACGCTTTCACGAAAACGACTGAAGCATCACCGAAAGTGGCCGATTCCTCTATCTCTATCAGTTCGAAACTCTCTTTTTTCCACCACGAAGTCCACGGAGTTCGATCTGGAGTACAGTAATCGAAATAAAAACAAAATTTATCGCAGAGAACAACACGGAAAGACGCGATGCCAAAGTTGGAATCTTCGGATCTCCGAACCTAATTGTATTCTCGAAGAATTCGAATTTCATTATGAAGGATGTGAAACTTTTAAAATTTAATTGGGTTGGCGGTAGCTAATTTCCGACTTTATTCCATTGGAGTTCCTTTGCAGTCTCATGAATCGGAAAGTGAAAGTTGCTCAACAGAAATTGTGATGACGAAAATGAAAATTAGAGTTCACTGAAAGCAATTTTTCCAAACTGACGTGTGTGAATAATGCTCGAATCTCAGTCTCCCGCAGTATTCTTGGCATCAACAATCAAAGAGCCCTGAGATATTCACACTTTAAGACTGCAAGCATACAGGTGAAGCTCATATAAGCTCCAAAACTGTTGACCCAATAGTTTTCAATAGGATTAACGTGGCTGCTAATGACACACTGTTAGTCTTAGATTCGAAGCAAATAGATGAGAGTAAGAACACTGCAAACTTACACAATGCCAACAAAGTTCCTATAACGAATTAGTTTCGGAAGCTGGATTTGGCACAGGAGCACAAATTTCAGTTGATGTAACTAGACGTGATTAACTGTTTCTAGAAAATCTGAAAACGTCTCATACACAAAGCAGAATCGACAAGAGAGAGCTTTGATTGATTACTTGTTGGATTTTTATAACACTGATTATGTATCGTTGTGACGAAACGTTGAACGCTCTACGCCTAAAAAGCGATGAATATTGATCTTGTATTTTGGGTTTCGTCCACTTTTCGCATCAGTAACATACCCACAACCCCGTCGTTCAAATTGGAACAATTTTCTTCTTGTTCATGCGAAATTCTGAAAACAAAGCCAACCACGTCAATTCTCTTGTCTTTCAAATGCAACTGATAATCATGAATACGCTTTTCAGAAGAATGCGTGGTTTACATGATAAATTTGAAGTCACAACGTTCGAATTGATCCGTGGGTTCATATTTCCCAGAGTTTCTGGAAATTCGTCCAGTGGTGTCGAATCTGGAGACATTGGTGGATCTTCTACGGATAGCAGTTTTAAAGTCGATCTGTTTCTAGCTCAAAGCCGCGTTATTCTTTAGTCTGACGATCACACGTCAAAAATACAGACAGTATTGTAGTAATGGATACCTCAAATGGATTGCTTTTCGATATGGTGATTTTTTTGTTCAAGCGTTTCAAGAATATTGCAGCGTTTTAATCAAACTTGAAGTGTCAGAGATCGGACGGAAAACAATAGTTGTGAAATCTGTTGTCTCCTGCTAGAAAGTACGTAGGTTGACACATAGATGGCGCCATCACTACTGAATTCTTGCGTTTTTTAGTTAGCCAGTGCATGAATTCGACGGCTGTTTTCAATGAAACTAAATTAGTTGGTACAACTCAATGAAAACGTTGCTTCGAGTTACTCTCGCTATTCCTTACAGTAAAGAAATTACATTTCCTCACAGTAAGGAAGTCCTGACTTTTTCTTCAAGAAATTTTGACATTCCTGTCAAAATTTCCTAGCGATTTGCGGAAATAGTATATTTCATTACCAGTACAGAAATGAGGATTTTTCCGTGCGCGCGAGACAAATTCTCGGGAAGTCATGCAAGAACGGAAAATCCATTTCTGGACGAGTAATGAACGATATTTTTTATTATACTTAGGTACCTGAAATCAACATAAACAAAAAATATCGCAAAAGATTATTAAGAAAATCGGGAATATTTATTTTTACTTTTAAAACAGTAAAAATGTAAGTACATACAACTCAAATTAACAAAAAAAATACAAGTAGGTAATTCTAAGAAATTAATTTTGGACAGAACCGTTATTATTAATAGAAATATTTATTGTACAATTCGTATTATTGTTGAAGCTCAATCCCTTTTGCATTTCGTTTTGTTCAACTAAAGACTCTGCTAAAGATGTTGAAGCGGAGTGTTCGTGTGTGCTTTGGTTCTCTTGATTGACTGTTACAGATGTTGTAGTTTCCAAGTTACAAGGGCTAAACATCTTCCGTGATACTTCAATTTTTCTTTGTATGGACTCTTCTATATATCCTTCTGCTACATTGGAAGAAAGCCATCCTCCGTGTCTTTTCAAAGTGAGCAAATCACCGCCGCTTTCCACCAACATGGTTGCCGAAGAGCGCCTTAGCCCGTGTCCGGTATATTCTTCGGGATTTTTTAGTTTTAGGTATTTTGCAACAAGTTTTGGAATACCACTGATAGTATGGCACCCAACATGTTGAGCGTAACATCTTTGGTTTCGGTATGCAACAAATAATCTTCTACTCTCCATATGTTTAGGGCGGAGATCTGCGTATTTACGGTAAATTGTACAGGGATCGAATTTGCAATTTTCATTGGTAATGGTAAAACTTCTTGGTGAGTTTTTCTCTCTCGTAAGAACACGACAAGGAAACGCCCATTATCTTCCACATCATCTAAACTCAAACGTATTAAATCATCTCTGCGGCATGCACCGAAGATGCCAAACACTAAAATTACTTTTGCTAGTAGATATTCTCCATCTGAAGCTTCACATACAAATTTGGTTACTTGTTCTGCTGTAAGAATCTTGGATTTCTTTGGTATATATCCTACAGCTTGTCTTTCCAAAAAAGCAATCGTTTTTGGATATTGATGGTGAGTATTTTCTTTTATTGCCAAACAACTCTTTAACATAGAGAATCGACTCCATAAAGTGGAGGATTTCATAGTGTTGGCTTTTTCAGAAAAATATACTAAAATAATATCGTCACTCACAATTTCGATTCGTTTCTGAGTCCGCCATTCGGTAAAACTGTTATATTCTTGTTCATACCTCAACCTGGATTTCACTGGTAATAAATCTGCATTCACTTCTGCCGCTCGTTGTAAAATATTTTCGGGAATATCCCGATTTTCTTCACAATCTGAATTCATTTTTGCAAAATGTAATAAATACATAAATACTTAATTTTCAATGACAGAAAATAAAATTTGTCATTAATAAATAAATCGTTGCTATAGACACATTACTCGTAAGCGCACGGAAATTGGGATCGGGAAAAAATTTCCGTGCCCTGTTCCGAAAATGTCATATTTACTGTATTTTATAAACAGTTGAAAATGTAGTATTTTCTGTTAAGTATAATGAAAATGATATTTCCGTACAGTTGTAAAGTTTGACAATTCAACGTGAATACGTTTCCATAGTAGCCCAAGTAATTTTATTAGGAATTTCAAAGCACCATTTATTTGGGAATAAAATTATCGCGTTTTTTTTTAATCAATCAATATCTGTCGAATTTTAAACGATTTGCGGAAAAATAGTATGTTTGCCTCGTAGGAAAAGCCACATTCCTGGACCCTGTGTTGCTAATCTTCACATTCGCCCAGGAATGTTAAGCTTTTCCTACCCGGTAAACAATGTACTATTGTATAACTTCTCGTTTTTTATATTCTATAATTTGACGTGCTCTGTCTATGTACATGTACCCTCAAGACGATGAAGCGTTACTCAAGAAATTCAATTCGCGTTTTATATTCAAATATCAAATAAAGATAGTAGTGTGTATCATTCGAATTTTCTTCTTCTAGGGCAGAAATTTATCTTCGTTTTTATTGGCGATTGGATGGTTGGTAGGTTTATTGATGGGCTGTCACAGTGGCCAACGCATACAAGACGAGGTAGGTAATAATAATAACTTATTTGCCATATAAGATCAGTTACATAAATGTATAAAAAAATGTGTGTGAATATATAAAATGGTAATAAATTGCAGCATCCACTAAAGGAAGGTCCTTGAAAGTGGTGTAACCTATTTTCAAATATATCTATATATATCTATTTTTCATTTTAGACATTCGACATGTTCTTTTGGCTTATTATCACATACTAGCGAATACATAAGATTATAAACATACAAATCAATAGACATATACAAATCAATAAACATATACATATAATAATAAAATCTTTTTTTTTGTTGTCGCTTTTTTGCACATTAGTAGTAGATATTTGTGACATCAACGAATTGATGGATCCTCAATCTTGGTGTTTGTTTAATCCACCTCTTTAGTTTGGAGATGAAAAGTTTCTGTGCATTAATCAATTTTAGGTCGGTTGAAATGACACCATATAATTTTGGTCCTAAGTAAACGAAACTATGCTCTAAGGTATTTTGGCGTGGCCGGGGAATTACATAAGAGTTTTGTCTATTTCTAGTATTATAAGTGTGGTCTGGGAGTCTTAGTTCAGTTCTGTAAAAGTGTTGTCTGGCAACAGTTTTCAAAAAGTATAATTGTCTTATGTCAAGGTGACCTGTTTTTGTATATAGTTCTTCAGTTGAGAAGATGATTGGAAGTGAGTATGTTAATTTGACTATGCGGTTTTGTATTCTTTCTAAAGGGTTTATATATTTATTAGTGGCGGAACCCCATGCTATTATACCATAACGTAGATGGCTTTCAGCCAGCGCATAATACAAAATTCTCATTTGCTGTTGATTTAGTATTTTGTTCAGATATTTGAATTTGTGTAGTGTGAATTCAAGTTTTTTTACAAGTTTATTGATTTGTATGTCCCATTTTAAGTTGTTATCGAGGAAAATACCAAGATATTTTATATGCGATTTTGCTGATATTTCGAAGGATGTATTTTGATTCATAATATTCAGCGTCTTGTAAGATGGCAGATACCTAGGATAGGAGGAGAAGGGCACGTAGTATGTCTTGCCGAAGTTAACAGTGAGAAGACGGTTACTTAACCAATTTATTATTTTGGCAAAGTCTCTCTCAACTATTGTTTTAAGTTCGTACCAATCAGCTGCTTTGTATAATATAACTGTATCATCAGCAAAACCCACAACGCGTCCCTCCGTATCGAAGTCATTGATATACACTGTGTCCAAGATAAGAATGAACAGCATGGGGATATCGGAAACGGTGGGTGATACAGGGTCGATTAAATTAGAGAAAAGTTGGGCATTTTCAAGTCTAACAATGTGCCGTTCAGAAAGTTTCGAAATTCCAATTAGTTTCGGAGATATGCCTGAAAAAACGAAATTCGCCGATTTCGTTTTAATTTTTTTCTGAAGTTATTTGAAGAGATACAAGGAAACAAAAGACACTTTCTCATTACCATTTTTCAATCTCTACAAAACAGCGTTGAGAGATTTTCCGTACGACGTTTCGTTCCGGAGAAACCATCATCAACTTTATTTTTTCATATGGCCCGTGAAAAAAAAATACCGTGTAATGAATAGCATATTTTATTACCAATACAACGATGTATGACACGATATGATTCTGCGATATTTAAAATGGAAAAAAATTGTTTTTGGCAAAGATCGAACGTTTTGGTGTAGTGTGCGGTGAAATGATGACTGAGTATGGTATAGTAGGCTATGCTTACCTATTTATTACACAATGCCCTAATACTGCGCGAGTTTCTATTGAATAGATTTCCGAGAAAATGGATAGGTACGCACACATTTAGCAGTTTCGTGACCCCCTCGTTCGCCGGACATCACTCCGCTAGATTTTTTTTCTGTGGGGTATTGCAAAAATTATGTTTACCGGTGTTTTTCTGAATCTGAGGATCAGTTTAGGAAACTATTTCTTGAAGCGTGCGAGTGCATCACACCTGATATGTTGAGAAGTGTTTTTAATTCAACATTTAGAAGGTGTTATCTATGTTTAGAGAATAATGGTAATTTGTTTGAACATTCTCTATAATATAGATTAGATTTTTTAAGTTTCTAGTCAGAAATTCTTAACTAAACAGTTTCATTGATTAACATATGATGAGATCTACCTACTTATACGAATGAAGTTCTCAAATCTCCAATAACGTGATTTTAATTCAATATTTCGAAACATGATTAATCATAGCCTACTATACCATACTCAGGGTCATCATTTCACCGCACACTACACCAAAACGTTCGATCTTTAATGAAAACAATTTTTTTTCGTTTTAAATATCGCAGAATCATATCGTGTTATACATAGTTGTATTGGTAATAAAATATGCTATTCAATACAGGGTATTTTTTTTTCACGGGCTATATGAAAAAATAAAGTTGATGATGGTTTCTCCGGAACGAAACGTCGTACGGAAAATCTCTCAACGCTGTTTTGTAGAGATTGAAAAATGGCAATGAGAAAGTGTCTTTTGTTTTCTTGTATCTCTTCAAATAACTTCAGAAAAAAATTAAAACGAAATCGGCGAATTTCGTTTTTTCAGGCATATCTCCGGAACTAATTGGAATTTCAAAACTTTCTGAACGGCACATTGTTAGACTTGAAAATGCCCAACTTTTCTCAGATTCAACCATCTCCGTATCTCTTATGGTTTCCGAGATCACCATGCTGTTCATTCTTATCTTGGACACAGTGTATATGTTGAAGAGCATTGGTCCGAGAACTGTTCCTTGGGGAACTCCGTATCTAACCACTGTTTCTGAGCTAATACTATCACCAATTTTCACGTGTTGTTTTCTATTTGTTAAATAGCTTTTCAGAAGGTCATATGTTAATCCTCTGAATCCAACGCTCTCCAACACTTTCATCAGTTTCTCGTGGCAAACTGTATCGAATGCCTTTCTGAGGTCAACAAATATACCCAGTATTGGAATTTTTTCATCAACACATTCACTTATCTTGGCAGTAACATTGGCGATGGCATCTTCTGTCGATTTATTTTCTCTAAAGCCAAATTGTTTGTTTGATAGAATTTCATGTTTATTCAAAAAACTGAGTAGTCTATTTTCCAATATTTTTTCGAAAATTTTCGCGATATTGGAAAGAAGCGATATAGGTCTATAGTTGCTGGTATTTGTGCGGTCCCCATTTTTGAACAGGGGCTTCATTACTGCTGTTTTGAATGCATCTGGAACAGTTCCTGTTCAGAAACTTGAGTTTATAATATATGTCAGAGGCTTGGATATGTATTTGTTAATTTTTTTTTCAGAATTTCCGATGTAAGCCCATCCATACCCGGAGCTTTGTTATTCTTCAAGCTAAATATGGTGTCTACAATTTCTTTTTCATTCGTATCCATGAGGAAAATTGTATTGGGTATAGTGTTGTGATGGGTGTCAGGTGTGATCTTATGATTTTTCAAGATATCATTTGCTAAATTCTCCCCTATTATCGAAGAGTAGGTATTGAATTATTTCGCGATTATTTCTGTATTTTCAGTTAAATTGCCACTTTGCATTTGGATTTTTGCTATTTCACGATCACTGGATTTGGTTTCGGTAATCTCCTTTAAAACTTTCCACAAGGAGGCAGAACTTGACGAACAGCGTGAAATTTCTTTAAGATAGTATTGCTTTTTTGCCAATTAAACTATTCAATTTGTTTCTGAAGGTTTTGTAAATTATTTTATTTTCATCAGTGGAATTTTTTTTCATTTCTGAGAATAAGTCATTTTTGGTATTGACAGAGCGCACGAGACCTGTAGTTATCCAAACTTTTTTCTTTCTCTCATTACTTCTGACACGTGTAATAGTAGTGCAAGTATTCACATAGTTTTTCAGTTTATTTATGAAGAGATCTGTGGCAACATCATTATTTCCATTAGAGTATACATCCGCCCATGTCTCACTTTCCAGAAGGGATTTCAATTTATTTTCATTAAGGAATTTTTGGTATAGATGATGTTCCCTTTTTTTTTATTTTTGGTGATTTATCATCGAGAAATGATCAGTTATATTTGTTTCAAAAAAAATGGATGAAATTTCAAGAGAGTTTAATTTATGATTAATGAATAGATGATTTATACATGTTTTGGATTCTTCCTGAACTCGAGTAGGTTTATTAATCGCAGAGGTGGAACCGAATTTTCTCAAAATGTTGAGGTATTCGTCTGCTTCATTGGTTGATTGTAAAATATCTATATTGATATCTCCTACAAAAATATGAAGATTGTTGTCAGATTTCGGAGCAGATCCTAGATAGTTTTCTAAATTGGTGTTGAACTCCATTATATTGGTTGATGGGGGTCTGTAAAGGGCTGTTATCAGAATATTTTTGTCCTCGAATTGGGTTTTAATTTCGATAGCCCTAATGATACCTATGTTCACAATGTTATATTGGTAAGTGGTTCCTTTTTTTATGTAAACAACAGTTCCGTCATTTCGGTTTGTACAGCCCTCATTATATATTAAATCGAATTCATCAATTTGATGAAGTGGGAGATGTTGTATTAGCCATGTTTCTGACAATATTATGAATTGAAATTCAAAGCTTATTTGACTGAGGATTATTTTTAGTTCATCGAGATTTTTATTTATACTTCTTATGTTACAATGGAAAATTGATATATTTTCATTTGGTGTATTATTTAACATGTTCTCGATCATTTTTACCTCATCAGTTGTTTTTGTTTCATTGGTTTTTATAGAAAAGTCTCTAATATATTTATCCATTATTTGATGGATTTTCTCTTCAGTACTTATTCTAGAATTTGTGATTTTTGCAAAATTTTTATATATAAAATTAACTAGTGAATATGATTTGACAACCTACATAAATTAAAACAAAGAGTCCGTTATTTCTTTGGATTCCTGAGCTGCCTAGAGGGGATGATATTTTTCTTGGGAGTATCTGAAACTGAATTGTTTTTGACGGGTTTCCGGGCTTTCCGTGTTTCTTGATCTCCTCTACCTATTCTCTCTTCTAATTTATTGTTTTCTTCGTAGATTTTGTCTGATGTCTCAGTTAGTGGTTCACTTTCTTCGAGGTCTATCTCTTTTGAGGAGGGGGTGGTGGGAGCACTGGATACTTTTCTTTCGGGGAGTTCGAAGTAGTCGTTTCTAGTGTATTGTTTATTCTCAATATCATCTACTGTGAACTGTTGTCCATCAACTATTAGTATGTTTCCTTTAATATATGCTTTATTATTATGTTTCCTTGCTTCCTTCAAACCTTCTAATAGGACTTTCCTATCATGTGACACCTCCTGGTTCAAATCTTCACTAATGACAATTCTGGATCCCTTTAATTTTGAGCAATTGCGCAGTATTTCTACTTTCTTCAAATTAGAAATTAATGATACAAGAATTGGTCTAGTGTGTTGAGCGTTCTTTCCCAATCTGAAAATATTATTGATATCACCCTTGGTAACACTGACTTGTAGTTGGCTATTTATCAAGCTGATAAATGACCTCAGAAGATCTTCCTGTTTTTCTTCTGCTCCTTCAAATCCTCCTGGAACGCCATATAACACAAGGTTGTTTAATTTTTGTTTCTTCTCACATCTTTTTATTTGTATTTTGAGATTTTTATTTCCTTCTTCCAGGGTATTAATTTTTTCTTTCAGATTTCCTATTTGTATCTGAGTACCTTGAATGAGTTCCTCGGTTTTTTTCTCGATCTTCTCAATTCTACTGCTCAGATTTGTGTTCACTGTTTCGAGTAGCTTGTATATATCCTTGAGGGTTATCTCTTTTTGGTCCATTTCCAATATATGAACCGCCCTCGTATACAGAGACCAGTTTCGATGAACCTGCGATCCTGTTGCCGCTCAGTAAAAACGGTATGGCCGATAACTTTTTGTTCCTGTTCACACTTTGGCACAGTATATTTTGTTCGAATTTATCATTTATCAATTCACGGTTATTATGCGATTGATCGAAACATTCAATTTTTACAGTTCCACAGGGCACAATCCAACGATCACTTTGATATAATTTTCACTTTTGATATTGAATTTCTTCCCATTAAAATAAGTCACTTATTGCCAGCCGACGTGCTCGGTCTCGATCTGGCCGACATATCCAATTCGTTATATGGTGGTCGATTATACTTAATAATTTTATAGCAATTCGGTAATCGATCACATTATTATTAGAAACGAATGAAAGTTCAAATCTAAAAATAATATTCATTATTAGACGATAATAATTGGTTGAAATTGGCCAATATTCTTTTAAAAGCTTGCAAACGAAGAATATACAGGGTGTTCCTTAAAGACATGGTAATATGAAGGGGTGATTCTTTGACACATTTTGAGAAAAAAACTTCCTATAAACGTATGTCCTAAAAGTCTTTACTTTTGAGATACAGGGTAATGGAATATTGAAAAAAATAGTTTTTTAATAACTGAGATAATATTTTAGACATCTTTGAAAAATTTGGCACATGTCTTCTATGCATCAAGGTGCATTTTTTGATGTACGAAATTCTCCATTTTCTTTACCAGCGGCGTCCGTACGGGTTTTGCATTGAATATTTTTGGAGAAAAAAATACCACGCCTGCTTACTTCCAAAATAAAAATCACTTTCAAGATCCTCTTCATTATGGAGCAAAATTAGTCTCATGGATTTGTCCGACGCATTGTTTTCGCTTAAAAAATAAAAATCGTTTCAGGATCTATTCCTCAAAAATCTGATGCGCCTTGAAAATGTTTATCCATCGACTGAAAGCAAATTAAGAGATCAGATTTGTTCCAAAATGAATGAGAATCCAAAGAAATATATTTTTCTTGTCAGATAATGCTTTGTTCTTGATTAAAATAATTGAATTAATATTGCTTCAAATCGCAGTACCAACCGTTCAATAATCTATATCACTCTGTATCTTGAAAGTTGATACTTTTTTCTTAAAACGTGTCAAAGAATGATCCTTTCAAATATTAGCATGTCTTCAAGGAACACCATGTATATCGAAAATATCTAATCATAAATATAAAATGATGATATAATACTGAATAGATCAAGAATCAATCAATCAGTTATTTATGTCTTCTGAGACATTCATTAGTATTCAGTAACGTCATTAGAAATAATTATTAATTTTTTTTTCAAATTGGTTTTGCAAACGGCACAGGACATACAGTAGAACTACATAAAACAGCATGGAAATTATTTTACATTCCCTGTCTAGGCGAGTTCTGTGCTAACGTGATGAGATACTTCAACACCATTATAGATGTATATCAGGAACGTCATATTTCTTACGTTACCGTGTCTAGGACTGCTCACGTACTGTGACATCTTCAACTCTCTATAATAACTTGGTTACATGAAATTCACCTAAAATTTTTACTCCTTGACTATAAGTTTGTGTTTATTATTATTTTTGGTTTTGGAGTAGAAAATAGATTTTGTATATATCTCTTATATCTAACCACCAATCAAAAGTGTTTCGGATCCTATGATCTAATAAATGATTATGAGTGAACCAGACAAATTTTCATGAGCAAAAAAAATGAGCTGTATACCAAATTCAATGAAAACTCGTAAACTAGATAGATAAAGTAGGTGCATTCCTCAAGTTTTTATGTTTTCGTGTTTTGTGGGTACAGGTGTACGTAGGATTTAACGGGTGCTAAAAAAAGGAACATATGGTTCCTGAAATCTAACAAAACAGGTCGATAATTTACGAATGGCACAGGACACAAAGTAAAACTACGAAAAATAGCATGGAGATTAAGATACTGAAATACTAGGTTTGTTGCAACAAACATTTCTGTGTGGTTTCGAAACTGTTTTGTGGCCGTCTCGATTTCGTTTAGTTCGCATGCGCGAACTTCGCATAGTTTACTGACGGTACGGTTTTTGGCTACCAACGTTCTACGACGTTCTAAGATTGGGGTTATTGTTTTTTTGTTCAAGAATAATCTTTGGTTACAATAATTGAAATAATATGAAAATGAAACATTTTACGATTTTTGATCCTCGTTTCCCAGTCAACCAGTTTTGGTTGCAGGGAAGTTGTAGAGAGTTAACATCGTGGAAATGCGACTTCACAATATTGATATAAAAAACTGCAACCAGTACTTACTGGGGAGTGCTTAATCTCCGCAACATTGTATATCACTGGTAATTACCTAATACATCACAATGTGGATGTGTGGAAGGTACCATGAATAGCAACATTGCGACTTCACATTTTAGCACTTATTGGAAAGATAATGAGCTTTCAAATTACGTGTTCCGTTGAAGTTATATTCATATGTAATTTGGTAATTACCATCGTGGCACTGCATTTGCTCTCTATAAGCGTCTTCTAATTTAATTAAAATAATGTTAATTTTGCAACATCCATGGAATTAGTACCTGGAAAGCAGACTAAATATACCTCAGCTGCCTTATATTTTAACCAATTTATAATGCCTATAAAACATCATATGCCTGCTCTTCATATTGAATATCTTTTTCATTCTTAAGGGGAAATAATTAAACGACTATTATAAAATACTGATCTGTATATTTTGAATATAACACAGGGTGAGTCAAGCTGTACGCATTTCTAGCCAGGCATATGGCTGAACAGAATCATCAGACATATATTAGTCCAATGCATTCAGCTTGACTCACCCAAAATACTTTATAAAAACTTCAAGTCACATTGTAATATCACAGAATATAAAAACAAAAACATTATTTTCGAAACACAATGAAATACTAAATGGCATTATTCACAAAACAAAAATAGTATGCTGTACAGACAAAATAAAATCAAAGGAAACAACAAAAACATTGAATGTTACCATATATCAGATAATTATACTATAATGATCCAAATAATGGATTGCCACTGTCAACTGAAAATAATATTAATAGAAATTATTTTGTTTTCTTTTATAGTTTGATACTGTTCTGAACACGTTAGGTACACTTATGTTGAAACCGTATTATGTTATATTTCTAATCAAATTATTGAAAAATTCTGAATTCAGCTTTTATTGTAGAGAAAGATGTTTCTGAGTATTGAAAACAGTGTATACATGTTTGACATTAGTAGTGTGAATTGGCCGGTTGAGGAGCCTCTAAAGGTCATCTGAAGGGCAATTGTCGCAATTACTATTCAGTTTACCCGAAGCTACAACCAGCCAAGGTTAAAAGTTTTCTCGCTCGGATGATGCCCATTGGTCGATTCCAAAACCTCTGAAGGTCATTAGAATGGTGATTATCGCGCAATTACAATTGGAATCACCCGAGACTACATCCGCTCAAGGTTTCAAGTTATTCCTGTTCGGATAACTCGAAAGGGTTGAGTTGACTTAAAAGTGTATACATTTCTTCACTAATGTAATTCGGTTTCCGATGTATTATCCGACTGAATAGATGATGAGCTGAATGAGAAAATAGTGGGGGGGGTTGGGCTATCACAATGGCTCCTCTACTCAATTCAAAAGAATGACAATTCTTGACCTTGTTACTTTCATGAAAACATGAGACTCTTCTATGGTGGGAAATAACGCGAGACTACACTCGCCCAAGGCTAAGTTATTGCCGTTCGGATAACATGAGAGGGCTGAGTTGACTTTAAAGTGGTTCGAATCATTGTTCCTTCACTGAAATGTTTCTGTTTCTCTAGCAGTCGTTAGGATCACACCCTCTTACTGAATAGGTGGTGAGATATTTACCTTGATAATAGCTTGTGTCGGTTACTGCACCTGTCATCACGAAGACCATCATTGTATTCAGGTATCCGAATGAATTGATGATTAGCATTTAGATGACCTCGACTCGATGTGTACTAAATGAAATCTAGAGCTGAAGGAAATAAATGGGGAATGGTATCGTAATTCTTGGACAGAATGATAAAACATGAAAGGGTTGAGTTGGCTTAAAAGTGGTTTAAATCATCATAAATGTCATCATATTCCTTCACTAACATGTTTCTGTTTTCGTAGTAGTCGTTAGGACCACATCCTCTGTCTGAAAAGGTGGTGAGATCTTTACCTTGATAACAGTTTGTGTCGGCTATCTACTGCACCTGTCATCACGGAGACCATCATTGTATTTTATGTATCCGAATGAATTGATGATTAGCATTTAGATTGCCTCAATGTGTACTAACATGAAATCTAGAGCTGAAGGAAAGAAATGGGGAATGGTATCGTAATTCTTGAACAGAATTACAATTTTTTTTTCTCTCGACCCTGAAACTCACATATATTTCGGCTACCATAGCAATCGTCACGGACCATACTATTCATTGGAGTCAATGTAGATATTGTTGACTGACTCGATGTATAGTGGAATAAAACCTTGAGCTGAATGAAAATGGTTGAGGGGGTATCATTATTCTTGAACAGAATGATTTTTTTTTTGACCATGAAACTTTTCTATTTCGGCTACGACTATCAGTCGTCACGGACCATACTATTCATGAGTTATGGTTTGGGGAGTAATGAGTATTATATAATTATGTATCAAAATGGAACCGCATTCTCTTCAATGGAACCCCCTCTCCTTCTTGACGTTTCATAAATAGCTTGTATTCATTTGAGCCTGAATTATTTCAACAATATCGAGCTAACTTGTAACTACACTCAATAATAAAAAATGTTCGAATGTAGTGGATGTGGTAAAATCTTTACACGTAATGATAATTTGAGACGTCATGAGAAAACCTCTTGTCGAGTATTGGCTGGAATTTCAGCAATTCCAGCGAAGAGGCAGAAGTTAGATATCCAACAGAAAACATCTGATAAAGAGCAATGTATTACTTGTAACATAATGCTACCCAAAAGTGATATGAATATTCATAAAAGAACATTGCAGCATAGAACAAATTCATGTGTCCAATTATCAAATGAAGTCAAAATGATTCGCAGTGCTTTCAAATGTAGAATCGTTAGCTATAGAGTGGATAACAATGTTGAAACGTTGAATTATAAGATATTTTTCAATAATATACAACACAATGTGATTACCATACTTGAGAATATGTTAAAAATGCACACTATCTTCAAGGTTAATATGGAAGTATTTGGTAGATACATTAATCAAACTCAAGATCTAGTTGATGTAAAATCATTCAATACCTCAAACAATACTATTGCTCAATCTAATAACCTAGAAGATATATTCATGATGTTGAAAGACATTATGATAAGTCAAACAACTGAGTTCTGGTGAGTTCACTTATTGAATTGTTTCACATACAAATAATGATTTTTTTTTCAATTTGCAGGTTGGGCTTTGGAGAAAATCCTATTTCTAGAGGTGAATATTAATAAGTATAGTCCACTGAAAGGATGTTCTTATATTAAACTACCACAATTCATCGAAAAGAAAAGAGCTGTTGTGAATGTGGTCAATCAAGATCAGTATTGTTTCGCATGGGCAGTCACCTCGGCATTGTATCCAGTATCGAATCGAAGTAATAGTGTATTATCATATCCACATTTCTCTACAGTACTGGATCTGAAAGGAATTGAATTCCCAATGAAATTGCATGATGTGTCAAAGTTTGAGGTAATGAATACATGTTCAATCAATGTTTACGGTCTCGAGAAATTTTATGATGGGGATAAAGTGAAATATGAAATCATTGGACCACTTCATTATTCTCAAAACAGATTCAATAAACATATCAATCTATTATACATTACAGATGATTGCGGTAATGGTCATTATTGTTGGATTAAAGATTTATCCAGATTAGTATCTAGTCAAATTTCAGCTCATGAGCATAAATATCATTTTTGTGATGGTTGTTTGATATACTTTGAGAAAAAAGAATTTTTAATTGAGCATCAATCATACGATTGCAATCATATTTATACTACATTACCTACAACTGATCCTAAAGTTGATAAATATGGTAAAACAATACCTGAGAATATATTAAAATTTCAAAATATTGAGAAGCAATTGCATGTCCCATTCGTTGTATATGCAGATTTCGAATCAATTCTACGACCTGTGAATACTTGTGAACCAGAATCTGCTGCTTCATTCACAAATAAAACTTTCAAACATGAACCATACTCATTCGCATACATAATCAAATGTTCATTCGATGATACTATCACAAAGTTTGTCACATATAGAGGAGAAGATTCTGCTGAAATATTCATATCGAAACTAGAAAATGACTTGATTGTTATTTATAATGAATATTTGAAACGTATCGTTCCAATGCAAAAATTGAGTTTTGAAGAAGAGCTCGAATATGCTAATGCTACAATATGTAATATTTGCGAGAGTGAATTCAAAGTTGGGGATGTCAAGGTCAAGGATCATTGTCATTTGACGGGAAAAAAGAGATACGGCGCCGCACATTCGATCTGTAATCTGAATTTTAAGATTCCATATTTTATTCCCATAATATTTCATAACTTGAGCGGATACGATTGCCATTTGTTCATTAGGAAATTATTTCAGAGAGGTGAGAGAGTTGAAGTTATACCTCAAACGAAAGAAAAGTATATTTCTTTCACTAGACATTTATTAGTAGATAGCTTCATAAACAAACAAGGTCAGTTGAGAAATGTTTTTTTGAAATTGAGATTCATAGATAGTTTCAGATTCATGTCAACATCATTACAGAATTTGGGAAATAATTTGAGAGATGATCAATTTTCAATAACACGTAAATACTTTTCAGAGAATGAACAATTTTCATTGATGAGAAAGAAGGGTGTATTTCCATATAGTTTCGTTAATGATTTGAGTCGACTAGATAATGTGACTTTACCATCGAAAGAAGAATTTTATGACAATTTGAATGATCAAGAAATATCTGATGAAGAATATGAAAGAGCGAAGTTAGTGTGGAGTGTGTTTGCATGTCAAACATTGGGTGACTATTCAGATATCTATTTGAAATCCGACGTTTTACTTTTATGTGATATATTCGAGAATTTTCGTAATATTTGTATGGACACTTACAAACTAGACCCAGCTCATTATTATACCTCACCCGGACTTTCTTGGGACGCGATGTTGAAATATACCAAAGTAGAATTGGAATTACTTACAGATATAAATATGATGAATTTTTTCAAGAATGGTATTCGTGGTGGGGTGAGTCAATGCAGCGATAGAAAACATGTAGCGAATAATAAATTCTTACCAAATTTCGATCCAAAAGAACCAACATCCTATATAATGTATCTAGATGCTACTAACTTATATGGGCATAGTATGAGTCAAAACTTACCAACAGGTGGTTTTCAATGGTTATCTATTGAGGAAATTTCTGAATTTGATGTTATGACTATAGCTTGTGATAGTTCCGTAGGTTTCGTGTTGGAAGTGGATGTTCATTATCCACTAGACTTACATGATATTCATTCAGATTTACCATTCTTAGTAGAATCAATTATTCCACCTGGATCGAAATCGAAAGTCCCCAAATTAGTACCTAACTTGAATGATAAAAAAAATACATAGTTCATTATAAGAATTTACAACAAGCTATCGAGAATGGATTGATTTTAACAAAAATACATAGGATTCTCAGATTCAATCAATCACAATGGCTCAAAAAATATATCGATTTGAATACTATGTTGAGAAATAATGCAAAAACTAAGTTCGAAAAAGATCAATATAAATTGATGAACAATAGCGTCTATGGAAAGACCCTCGAAAATGTTGATAATAGAAACGACATCAAACTTTTGACAAATTGGAAAAATATTCGAAGAACTTTAGGCGCCGAAGCTTACATAGCAAGGCCGAATTTCAAAAACGTATCCATATTCAGTGAAGATTTCGTAGCTATTCATATGGGTAAAGTTAAAGTGAATTATAATAAACCATTGTATTTAGGATTTTGTATATTAGAATTGTCTAAAACTGTAATGTATGATTTCTTGTATGGTTGCATAAAAAAAGAATTCAGTCATCACGCTTCATTATTATATACAGACACTGATTCTCTCATTCTCAAAGTACAAACAGATAACTTTTATGATTTCATCAAAAATAACTTGAGTCGCTTCGATACTTCAAACTATGAAAATGGTAATACTTTCGGAATTCCTGTGGGCAAATCAGTATTGGGGAATATGAAAGATGAATTTCCAAGTGATCCAATTATAAAATTTCTCGGAACCGGTGCGAAAGCTTACTATGTTCAATCATTGAATAATGAATTGAAAAAAGCAAAGGGTGTGAAAAAATGTGTAATAGATAAGCAAATTCATTCAACAGACTATGAGCGAATAGTAGAAAAAGGTGGTTTTATTTTTAGGAAAATGAATACTTTTGTTAGTATTCTACATGATATATTCACAGTTACTAAAAATAAAATCGCTCTATCATATCATGATGATAAAAGATTCATGATACCAAACTCTACGAAAACACTACCGCATGGACATTGTGATATTATTTATTATAAAACTGAAGAAGAAAGATTGGATTTCCTCATAAATGCTTTAGAAGAAGAAAATTGTGATGAACATTGTATCAATTGAAAATTTCATGTATCATTTATGAATTGTAATTGTGAAACTTCTCATATTATATATAAGGTAATGTAGTAATATTCATCAATAAAATTATATTTCATTCAATGAAGAAGTTTAAATGCAACTATAATTTAGAGATGCAATAGTATTTTTTCTCCAACTGTGCAATATATTTCCAATGTTGTATATTATGTCGAAGAATGCGTAGATATCGTAGATCAGGTAGAAAGTCACAAGCCCTACCACCCCATTCAGTTATATCTACCAGTGACCAATCTACTAATAGATAATCTCGTTTGGGCATGTGTCTGAAAGATGCTTCGACTATACTAAAGAATTCAAATGAGCTGTATTATACCGAGTGTTTGAGTGTGAGAGAGAAGGGTAGATGTGTGTTCGAGTATTACGTTGGTAAAGAGAGGGGGGTGCTAGGTTTCTTCACGAAACTTAGACGAAGTATCATTCAGTTCAAGACATCTTCAGTCAGTAACAACATCTGAAATTTTACCATTCATTCATAAAAAAAAGAAAATCATCATGGAATCATCGTGGAAATTGAATGAAATTGATCTTTCTTCACCAACCATTGAAGTCAGTCAAGAATATTTGGACTCGTTGTTGGAAGAATTTCAAATGGCAACAGGAACAGGAACACTAATCCCGGACCAGTCATTGCCATCCGTTGCCGATGAAGTTGGAGTCACCACACCAAATGTTGGAGTCACCCCACCAGTCGCCGAAGTTGTCCAGGAACAGCCAATGGTCCTTTCACCAGTTACAAAACATTCAACAAAAAAAAGGAAAGCTATTGTTGACGCGGATGGAGTGAAACCAAACAAGCAAGGGAGGAAGAAGAAGGACTCGGGACCTATAGTACATTCCAATGTGCTATTGAAAACATCGAGGTCTCGAGAACAATTCCCAATATTGGCGAATGCTTTGGGCAAATCTTCAACATCTCGTCCGAAAAAAGTCGAGAAACAACCACCAAAAATTGACGAAAAACAAACTTCGGTGGTTACTAGTACCGACGAGGACGGGGAAGATACTCCTGCATTGCAGGAATTGTTCAACGCTTTTGAGGTGAGAGTGAACAGTGTCCGCATGGTGATGAGGAAATGTGATGATGACTTGGTGATTTACCATGCGGATATTCAACTATACCAATGTGACAATGCATCATACAAAAAACGGATGGCGGAGGTGCAGAAGGAGACAGCAGAGAAAGAAGAGAATGTCAAAGCTCTCGAGCTTGCCATAAGAAAACAACAAGAAAAACTGGCGTCTCTTCTCGAAGAAACCGAAGCGTTGCGGAAAGAATTCGAGGGTGCAAAACTAAATTCAGAATTCTGCCTGTCCAACCTCCGGTCTATCGATTCATTGATAGGGGAGACTCATAAAAGAAGAAACAAACAAGAGGCAATCCTATCAAGATTTTCCGACTACCTCAAATAGACACATTCAAAATCATGTTTCGATATTTTTTTTTTATTTTTCAATAGATTATTTTATATTATACATATTGTTGCAGAACGAATATTATTATTTTTTATTTCTTCCTCTTATACATACGACCGATCAGCACTGAGACGACTGCTCCGCGAGCACTCACGACGGCTGATAGCATTAGTATAAGCAAGAGAGGGCTAGAGAGAAGTGCCACACGCTTGTTCGCGCTAAGACTGTATCTGTTTTATTTTTCGAAATTCCGCCTTTACCAAAAAACCGGTTAGAGCACAACAGCCACCTGCCACTCCAGAAAAGGGCCCTTTCTTCCATCCAAGAGGACGGCAGGCAGACCAACGGTAAGTCTCTTGGGGTTGATCGGTCAGTCCATTCACATTGTTGGGTTTTTATTTCCGGAGTGATTATAGGGGAAAGTACGGGATGTAAAGTCCATTATTATCTCTCTGCGAAAGAGCTTTCCATCTGCAACATTGGTCCTTCGAGCCGGATATAGCATCCTGTAAATTCTCTATTTTTTTTTCTCGTGGAAATATTCGAAAATTCAATTTCCGTTAACATTTCAAAGTCGCTAAAAATTGGATTCATTCGCCTAGCTCCGTGAGGGCATTACTATTTTCGTATTCTGCTCAAAAAATAGTCGAGATCAGTGAAAGAATCAGCCAAATCGTTCCATTTACAGGAAAATTACATTTTAATATTTTCTTCCGCGTCAAACGGTTATATTCGAAATTTCAAATTCGCCATTAGTACCGGTTCTCGCATCTCCACGTTTGCTGCCACGCTGTTTACACCATTTATTGAGCTTGCGCCTGGACATCGTTTCACGAACGAGTCCGAATTCAAAGTCGCTGGACTGTTTTTTGGATTGCCAAAACTTCACCTGTTTTTTATCATCGCATTCAGGTGACTGACTCGGTCGTTGAAGGTAAACACACTGTTTTTTCCGGAGTTTGCAAACCAGCTGATTTTCACTGTTATTATTTATCCTTTCGTGTTTCCGCGCATTCATATAAGAGATAACCGCAAAGAAGATGGACAAGTTGAAGAAGCTGAAGCATCTTCGTAATGTTTGTATTGCTGATATGCATGCTCTTATGACTTTAACTGAGAAGGCAAAAACCGATAGATCAGTGCGAACATTGTTCAAGGTTCGTTGCGCAGATATTCAAGAAATTCATGAAGAGTTTATGAACCATCATACTAATATCTGTAGTACGTTGTTAACCGATCCTGATATCGACATGGAAGACGAAAACACTATTCGTCAGGCATTTTTACAAGAATATTATGCTATCAAGGCCCTGCACGCTGAACTGTTCGAGCAAGAATCCATTGTTTTGCCACACAACAGTACTTTGTTTACGCCCGCTACAAGTAACTTTTCAAATGTTCGTTTCCCTAAAATTGAACTAGGTAAATTTGATGGAGATTATAAAACATTCATCTCATTTTTGGATCAATTCAACGCCATGGTTCATCAGAATCCATCTTTAAGTAATGTCGAGAAATTCAATTATTTGTTGTCCACTCTACAGGGTCCTCCCGCATCGCTTGTTCGTACTTTACCGCTATCTTCGGATAATTATTTGTTTGCCTACGACACTTTGGTTAAACGATATTTGAATAAACGGCTTTGCGCTCAAGCTCATTGGGCAGAAATCGAAAATACTACTAGACTTAGTTCAGAAAGTCTCGCAAATTTAAGAAAACTCATTGATACATTTTCGGAAAATTTGTCAGCCTTAAAGACTTTGGGATTTCCTACGGATCAATGGGATTTTATATTGACGATGATGTTGTTGAAACGTTTAGACGCCGCTACCGTAACTAGTTTCGAAGTTGAACATCGCTCTACCGAAGTGCCGACTTATGTGCAATTGATGGAATTTTTGGGTAATCGTTGTATCGCATTGGACGCTGCAAATAATTCGATTTCCTCGTCCACTCGTTCTGCAAAGGTTCTACCGCAAATGTCTCGTATGAACTCACCCCGCACAAGTTTTTTCGTCAATAAAACCGCCGCTCCCTCGCCTGCATCCTCTTGCATTCTCTGTAAGGACACTCACTCGTTGTACAAATGCAGCGCCTTCGCTAGTAAATCTCCGCGTGATCGATATATTTTCTGCAAATCGAAACATTTATGCTTCAATTGCTTGAGTAGTTCTCATGCACTCAAATCATGTCGCTCAAGTCATTCGTGTAAAAAATGCAACTCCCGCGCTCATCATACTTTGTTGCACAATGATCATGCAACAGGGGGGGAAAATACAGGTCCTTCTGACCTCGCTACGACAAATCGAAACTCCGCTAATCAACAAGTTATACCCCCCCTAGACGCAAATAACGCTGAGCCCTCCTGTAGTCCAACCTTCGCCGCCACTGGAGTAGTTTCAGGTACAAAAAGTGTCCTTCTGTCGACCGCTTTAGTTGATATTTGCGACAGTCGTGGAAACTATTTAACTTTAAGATGTTTGTTGGATTCTGGAAGCATGACTTCGTTTATAACGCAAAAGGCTGTCACTCAATTAGGTTTACGCAAGTCAAAGTGCTCAATTGAAGTGAAAGGACTTGGTCTGATGCAGTCTACTGTAAATAATGGTTTAGTTTCGCTATGTTTGAAGCCGCTCGATAAAGATTCACCTTTACTATACACAGACGCGATTATTCTGAATAAAATTTGTGATAAGTTACCGGCTGTTACTTTGCCTGTGGATAACTGGAATCATATTCGAAATGTGAAACTCGCAGATCCAAAATTTTATTCGCCAGGAAAGATTGATATTTTGCTAGGGGCTGATGTTTTTTCAAAATTAGATATGACAGGATCCTTATTCGGAACGTCAGACGAACCGGTTGCTATCAACACTATTTTGGGATATATTCTCATGGGTAATATCAAGATTCCTAATATCTCACCAGTATCATTTTTTTGTACTACAACAGAAAATTCCCTTGAGAATGTTATAAAGAAATTCTGGGAGGTTGAAAGTGTTCCACATATTTTAGCAGACGCACCTGAAGATATTTTATGTGAACAATCATTTCAGAATACTCACTCTCGCGATGAAACAGGCCGCTATACAGTATCGCTTCCGTTTCGGGAAAGTACTCCCAGTTTTCCGGGTATGCGCGACTATGCACTGTCTCGTTTTTATTCTCTTGAACGAAGACTAATGAGAAATCCCACATTATATACGGAGTACTGTAAATTTATGAGAGAATATCTTCAGTTAAATCACATGGAGCTAGTCAAGGAAGACGTTGTTCCCTCCCACTCATATTATTTGGTACACCATTGCGTCCTCAAACCAGAAAGTCAATCAACAAAACTTCGTGTTGTCTTCAATGCTTCAGCAAAAATTACCAATAAAAAATCGTTGAATGAATGCTTGATGGTTGGTCCTAAACTTCAACAAGATATTTCGCATATTTTGCTGAATTTTCGTTTGTATCCATATGTTTTGTGTGCGGATATCAAGCAGATGTACCGAATGATTTGGGTGAACCAATCACATACTGATTACCAACGTATTCTTTGGAGATTCGCATCTCACGAAGATATTCAAGATTATCGACTTCGCACTCTCACATACGGTTTGAGTTCAGCGCCCTATCAGGCTCTAAGATGCCTCCGTCAATTGTGTCACGATGAAGGTCACATGTTTCCTCTTGCAGTTGAGGCTATTTGCAATAATTGTTATATCGATGATGTCGTAGTGAGTGTCCCTACTTTTGAAAATGCAATGACGCTCCGTGGTCAGTTGATTTCCATCATGCAAAGGGGTGGTTTCGAATTGAGGAAATGGTGCAGCAATGAACCCTCCTTGTTGAAGGACTTACCTGAGTCCTATTTATCGACTCACCCGCTTTCGTTCGATTCGGACTCTAGTGAGTCGGCTTTGAAAGTTTTAGGACTGCAGTGGAATCCTGTGTGGGATTGTTTTTGTTTCGCCGTCAAATTGCGTAATACTCAACAATGTACGAAAAGAGTGATGCTTTCTGAATTAGCCCGTGTTTATGATCCGCTCGGATTTATTTCCCCTATTACCTTTTATACCAAACATCTAATCCAACGCTTATGGTTAATGGGAATAGGTTGGGATGACGTCCCTTCTAACGATATCGTTAGAGTTTGGCAGCAGTATACCTCAGAACTCTCTTTATTGTCAAAATTGCGAATTCCGCGCTTAATACTTCCTATGACGCCCTCCGATACTGAAGTCACCTACGAACTGCATGGTTTTTGCGATGCTAGCGAAAAGGGCTATGGTTGTGTCTTTTACATTCGGTCCATAGATCCGAAATGTAGAATCACTACTCAATTTCTTTACTCTCGATCTAAAGTAGCATCAATAAAAAAGGTATCTATTCCGCGCCTAGAATTGTGTGCCGCTGTTCTCCTGTCCAAGGTCATGTGTTTCCTGTTAGAATGTTTCGGTACCAAAATATCATTCCGTCAAACTTACGCATGGTCTGACTCACAAATCGCTTTATATTGGATTAAGGGTCTGCCGCATCGTTGGAAGACATTTGTCGCTAATAGAGTTATCTATATTGTTGAAAAGATACCGCATACCACTTGGCATTTTATCAATACCAAAATCAATCCTGCTGATGCAGCCTCACGTGGCTTACTCCCTTCCGCTTTGATCGCTCATGACCTCTGGTTCTCTGGTCCACCGTTTTTGCAAGAGTTGGAATTGCCTCTACAATCTCCACAACCCAATTTTGTCTACCCAGTAGATGATGAAAAAAGGATGAGTTTTTTCACTGTGTCCAACAGCGAAAATCCTCTAGAGAACCTTCTAAAGGAAAAATCGTCATTTTGCTCGATTCAACGCATTGTTTCGTATATTTTGAGATTTATATTCAATATGAGAAATTCCAAAACAAAACGAGTTGGCTCACTTCAAAGCCCCGAGTTACACGAGTCTCTAGTATTATTGGTTAAATATACTCAACAAATCCATTTTGCTAAGGAATTACAAAACAAGGTATTCTCGCGTCCACTGCGCAAACTCAATGTCTTCTCCGATGAAGAAGGAGTTCTCAGAGTAGGTGGTCGCTTGAAACATGCTCACATTTCTTATAATGCAAAGCATCCAATGCTTCTTCCTCGCCATAGTAATTTAACTGTTATGATCATTCGCTATTATCATGAAAAATATTTTCATTGTGGCTTTCGCACAACATACTTTTTGCTTTTACAGAACTTCTGGATCCTCTGTTCCAAACGTGCTATCAATTCTGTTATCTCTAAATGCATCCGTTGTTGGAAGGCTAATCCTACAAACTTTCAACCCCCAATGGCTTCACTACCGCCATCACGTCTTCTTCAAGTGAAACCGTTTCTACATTCTGCAATTGACTTTGGCGGACCTTTTCATAACACTGAGTCGTCATAGGGGAGTTAAATCTGTGAAAGCCTATCTATGTGTATTCGTCTGCTTTGCCACGAAAGCAGTTCATTTGGAACTTGCTAGCGACCTCTCTGCTGAAACCTTCCTGGCAGCCTTACAAAGGTTCATAGCTCGCAGGGGTCGAGTTACGCATTTACATTGTGATAACGCTACCAACTTTGTGGGAGCCAGTCACCAACTGAACCTCATGAAAACCGCTGCTGACAATGAAAAAATTAAATTTGTTTTTTCGCCCCCTTCTGGGCCCCATTTCAATGGCTTAGCGGAAGCAGGAATCAAATCCGTGAAAAATCATCTAACGAAGGTGGTAGGTGATCAAATTCTAACGTTCGAGGAATTCTACACCGTGTTGTGTCTGATTGAGGCTCTGTTGAATTCACGGCCATTAACGCCAATTTCTGCTGACGTCGAAGACATTTCAGCACTCACTCCAGGCCATTTCCTGACTTTGGAACCACTTTCTGCTATGCCCCTGCCAAGTTATTCAGAGGTACCCCTGAACCGCTTGTCCAGATGGCAACTCCTCCAGCGTATCCAGCAGGATTTCTGGAAACGTTGGCAGCGTGAATATTTACATACGTTACAACAACGGGGAAAATGGCTTGATTCCAGTACTAATCCAGAAATCGGTCGCCTAGTTCTTATTAAAGACGATAATAATCCGCCTTCCAAATGGACTCTTGCCCGAATAGTCGCGCTGCATCCGGGTGATGACAAAACTGTCCGAGTGGCAACAGTGAAAACTTCTTCCGGTGAATTGAAGAGGCCACTCTTGAAGCTATGTCCAGTGCCGACAGCTTAAATAGCGTGGTATCGCCATTCATTATGTGTTGTGTCAAAATTCCTTATGATTTAATTTTCTTTAATTTTTATTTCGTACCAGTTTTCTTTATTTTTTGGGAAAAAAAAAAAAAAAAGTGCCAAGGCCTTTTTTGCCGGGGAGTTAATGTTGCAGAACGAATATTATTATTTTTTATTTCTTCCTCTTATACATACGACCGATCAGCACTGAGACGACTGCTCCGCGAGCACTCACGACGGCTGATAGCATTAGTATAAGCAAGAGAGGGCTAGAGAGAAGTGCCACACGCTTGTTCGCGCTAAGACTGTATCTGTTTTATTTTTCGAAATTCCGCCTTTACCAAAAAACCGGTTAGAGCACAACAGCCACCTGCCACTCCAGAAAAGGGCCCTTTCTTCCATCCAAGAGGACGGCAGGCAGACCAACGGTAAGTCTCTTGGGGTTGATCGGTCAGTCCATTCACATTGTTGGGTTTTTATTTCCGGAGTGATTATAGGGGAAAGTACGGGATGTAAAGTCCATTATTATCTCTCTTATTATCTCTAGCTTTCCATCTGCAACACATATTATACAATATTTTTCCATTGATTATTTTCAATAGATCATCTTGAATATTTTTTCAATTTGTTTTCATATCCCAAACTTCCCACAATATGAATAATATTTTCAATAGATCATTTTCAGTACATTATTTTTCAATTAATTATTTCTCAACAGATCATTTGATTTTTCAATTGATTATTTTTCAATACTTTTTTTTAATTGATTATTCCTCAACAGATCATTTGATTATTTTTTTATATGTTTTCATATTCTAAAACATTCCAAAATAACTATCCTGGAATTATATACATAGATAGTCAAACTTCATTAAAAGGATAATTCGAAATTAATCACATTTATGGTATATTGATTTATTATTCGAGTTATTTCAATGTATTTTGCAATATAATCGGTATGTTTTCAATTGTCCTATTCCAAACGTTCCAATCTTCTCACTTCTTTCAAATCTTGAATTATTTGATCTTGAGTTCTAGTGAATTTGTTGAGTCGAATTTTCAATCCATCAAGTTGTTTCATAATGGAATCTTTATCAATCTGACCTTGCTCCCTTTTCAATTCGATTCTCAATTCATTATGTTGTTTGGCAAAATGTAATTTTATATTGTCCATAACTGAGGAGATTGCTGCTTGCAGTGCTCGTAGAGTCATTTCTTTTGCTTCGATAATCTGCTCATTCAAGTACCAAAGTTGAACACCATCGTCGTCATTTGTTGGTATACCAACATTTTTTAATTGTTTTCCTAACATATTATAATTTCCATCAGAATCTAGTAAAAAACCTATACCTGGTAGACCTCTTAGAGAAATTAATGATCTGCTTCTTTTACGACCAAATTTATCAATCGTATTATTCATGTTTTCACGTTTGTGGTTGGGAAGGAAATGAAGAAGAATTCAACATTTACATGGTATATTATTAAAACAATATAGCACATACTCAACAAGTTCAAGGAATGTAGAATGAAAGAAGAAGTATAAAATAAAACAATGTTTTTTATTCGTTGATTTATTGACTGATCCTATTCATATTATATCCGATGCATCGATCCATGAGTTATGCTCATTTGAAAAACCCAACCATTTCACGAATTTTCTTCCATTTTTATGTCTCAATATCTTCTCAACTAAGTAAACGTTCGGATTCCTTGTTCTCAGCAGCTCTTCCTCGTAAAAACATCCTTTTATTGGCTTTTCGTTCATATCTTGTAGTAAATATGTTGTGGGATTAGTTCTCCTTACTTTGATTATTTTGAAAAGTTCGGTAGAGAAGTTGGCTGTGAATCCTTTTTCAAAAATACCTTTGAACTTACTTATTCTCACAATCTCTCCTAATTCAAACTTAGGTTGTGGAGCTATTTTTGATTGACTGTAAGCTTTCAGATTTGTCCTTGAGGAAACATCAGCAGGTTTCATTCCAATAGTACGATGTTTCTTATGATTATATCTATAGATGAGTTGGGGTAAAATGTCTAACCATCTATATTCACCAGATATTGTGAATTCCTTGTATATCCAATTCTTCAATGTTCTAATTACTCGCTCTACAATTGCTGCTTTTTTTGTACTATATGTGGAATAGTGATTGATTTTATACTTTCTCATTAGTTTATTAAACCATTGATTATAAAACTCTTTCCCGGCATCACTTTGTATATTTTTTTGTGTGAATGTCGCATTTTCCAATATTTTCTGCATAGCTTCACTAACTTCTTTTCCTGTTTTATTCATAATTGGTTCAGTCCATAGATATTTAGTATAGCAATCAATCACGAAGATAATATATCTGAATCCATTATTTTCTTTAGCATGTTGTTGCATTTCTGCGAGATCGATCTGCCATAGGTCACCAAATCCTTTGATTAATGTTTTTCGTCTTTGGAAGTTACGACGAGCTGGTGTGTGAAGTTCATTCGCAATTTGTCTCTTAACATTATTATTCATCACTAATAAATGATGTACGACTCTTTTCCGAAACAAATCACGACTAACAAATTAATCGTTCGGTTTCCTCTATATATGTTTGAAATTAATCATGAACGTCAATACACGATACCATTTTCACGCAATTCTTCTATAATTGATATTATTTCATTATCGTGACCAGTATGTCCGGAAAGTTTCGAACTCCACAATAATCTCAACCGATCAATCAATTCCTTAGGTCTATTCCAATAAACATACTCCTTTTTCAAAGTTGTAAAATATTTCTGTGTTGGAAATTTTCGTTTCATCACACCACCTCTTTTTCTCAATTCATACGGATATCCAACTGATGGTTTGATTAATTCTCTATATTTTTTCATATTAGAATTATTCAGTCCTTGTCTGGAATCGAAATTTTTATATGGTGCACTGGTCAATTCCATTATAGTAGCGAACAATTTTTGATTTCTGGGGTCAATTTCCTGTGGTGGTTTTTTGAAGAATATCATATTATATAATTGAGCATTAGCAGGAAATCGCCTAATCTTTTTTCCGATATGAAATATGATCTGTCCATTCGAGAAACTAACTTCAGAATTCCCTAGTTTCAATTGTTTCGTTATAGGGTCCTCATATATACCATAAACATTATCATATTGTGTGTTTCCTGATTTCATATTATTGATATGTTCTTTTACGATTTCTTCTTGGTCTATTCCCTTTTCAGTTATAGTCTCATTCGATGAAGACATCGTTGAGGAAGGTGGAGTATACATTAGGTATGATTCTGAATTAGGTATATGAGAATCATTGTTTTCTTTTAATCTGCTTACATTTTTTGGTGTACTGGTGGATGATGGAGAAGTGGGTGTATCATCCAAAATAGTTGGGGTTTTTGTATTCGAAGAAGCCACTGCTGCATCAGATATTACCTTCAAAGGTTTCGTTATAGGTTCATAAATTCTTTCTAGAGACGTTTGATTCTCATTTCGAGTACTTTTGATTATATTGAACTTTTGTCTTACAGCATCTGTTGCCTCAATCAGTTGACGTTTCAAATTCATTTCTTTCTCCATATCACACATTAATTATCTTACAGTCATCTAGATCAACCGATCACGTCAGTGTTCTAGGTTCAATTGATTACCAACGTGATACACTCATGGATATATGAAACTATCAAATCCTTGTCTATAACGACCATTACGTATTTCACTATCTTTGTCGATTACTAGGAAACCATGATTCTCCTTCCAACACTCTGCACACATTTCCTGAAATTCTTTGAATGTGACATCGGGAGATACGTGATCAGAAAAAATGTGATGTAAATTGAGTTCATCCTGTTTGAATATAATCAAGAAGTTGGAGTTATCACGAATGAGTTGTTTACTTACTCTTGAATAAGTTTGAGCTAAATAAAAACAGTCAACATGTCTATGACGTCCCATACTGAAATATGATCTGATGATGTTTTGATTTTCAGTAATAACATCATCAAAAATGAAAATTGAATCTTTTTCAGCTTTTGATGGATCAATTACTTCTATATTATTACCGAATGTATAAAATCCTAGTCCTTTTATTGGTTTCAATACATTATGTAGATATGTATACTTCGGTTGATTCAGCGACTTGGAATATAAATATACATTGGCAAAGCGTAGTCCGTTTGGATGAGTAAGCAAGGATATCATAACATTTGTTTTACCACAATTCGATGGACCAATAATTAGACCACGAATTGTTGTAGGTAATAAGTGACCGTGTCGTAAAGTTTTATCGCTTTCATTTCCATAACCGATTTTATTATCCCAATTGTCCACAACAAAGTTTTCTTTTTGTTTAACAATGTGCATAGTGTGAGAGTTTATGATATATAATGGTCATTATGTTGAAAACATTTCATTTATATTATGAGAGTCAAGAGTGGCGGACGTAAAATTCCATCAAAAATAAAGAAATGTGGTAGGGGTTTTATAAATACAATAATTAATAAACTCCCATTTGAATTACATATACCCGGGGGCTATCAGTATTGCGGTCCTGGAACAAAGTTGAAAGAACGTTTAGCAAGAGGTGATTCCGGAATAAATCAGTTGGATATTGCGTGTAAAAAACATGATATATCGTACTCTCAAGATAAGACTGATTTAGCTGCAAGACATAGAGCGGATAAACAACTAGAATTAGCTGCGTGGGAAAGAGTAAAATCGAAAGACGCAAGTGCAGGTGAAAAGAGTGCAGCGTGGTTGGTTACCAATATAATGAAAGGAAAGGCATTTTGGTATGGGTTGTCGTAAAATAAAAAAAATCAACAAAAAAGTGAAAAATAATAGAAAAACAACCTTTGGGTCAGGAATAGTCAAAAAAGTTAAAGGAGCTCTGCGTTTAGCTGGTGCAAATAAGAAACTCGATAAGAACATGGAAACAACTTCAAGAATTGCACTAACTGCTGCTAAAAAATATCTGAAAGTTGCTGGAGGAAAACGGAATATTCGAACACCACGTGTAATACCAATTCCCAAAGTTGGTGGAATTCTACCACTTATACCAATATTTGCTGGATTATCAGCTTTGGGAAGCATTGCAGGAGCAACAGCAGGAATAGCGAAAGCTGTTCAAACAGCTAAATCAACTAGAGATCAACTTATTGAAGCAAATCGTCATAATAGAAATATGGAAGCTATAGCAATTGGTAAAAGTGGAAAAGGAGTTTATTTGAAACCCTATAAAAAAGGGTTGGGTATATTCTTGAAACCATCAAATTCAAAAAACTGACAACCTCCCTACCTCGAAGACCTTTGACTGATCTTGACATCGATAAATTTGCACACAAAACCAAGATACCTTATTTTCGAGGAGTTTTTATGCGAGATAGTCTACCTTTTCATGGACCACTGAGAAATGAATCTGCGATAATAAATCTCGATTCAATCAAAGGTCCTGGTACACATTGGGTTGCATATAAGAAACGTGGTAGGGTGATTGAATATTACGATAGCTATGGAGACTTACCTCCTCCGAGAGAATTGATCAATTATTTTCAAGGACATTCAGAGTTAGTCAATGAGATACGATATAACTATGATCGACAACAAAATTACAACACATTCTGGTGTGGGCATTTATGCTTGAAGTTTCTCTCTGTTGGTGAATAATATAAGTCTAATGGATCGTGATAGTATTAAGAAAATGAGTCATTCACTGAGAGCTTTCTCGAAAAAGAGGAGTTTATTAAAAATGACTGAAGAAGAACTTGCTGACATGCCAAAAGAAGTGATAATTGCTTGTTCACCACATGAGATTGTATTGGTGTGGGATAAACTTCCCGAACGTCTACAGGAAGATATTGATATTTTGAAATATCAATATTGTAGCGATCATCACAATGAAGATAATTCTGAGGAAAATTATGATGTAAATGATGGTCCTACACCTAGAAAAATATTCTGCTGCTACTGCAATATGGGAGATGTTAATGTAGAAGTGAATCATGAAATTGATCATGAGTCATCCAAGGAGATGGGATATTTTTCTTCATGCTGCAGACAACAATAAATAGTGAAACTGTGTTATTTTATATCCAGTATAGAATCGTTAGTTATGTCGCGCACATTTACGCTTACTGGACAATCAAGTATTCTGAGTGTGAATTTTTATCCACCAATAGAACTCGATGTGCGTAGTAGTTATGGATTAGGTTTACATGGATTCTATTCTTACAATTCTATACTGAATGTTGACGAGAAGAATAATGTAATAGGTTATAAAATAGATAAGAATATGTCATTTACTTTTTTAAGGATTCCTCCAGGTGTTTACGAAATAGATGAAATTAATAGTATCATTCAGAATATTATGAAAGTTCAAATTAATAAAACATATGATAATATGGAAGATGTATTTTCTTTGCGAGCCAACAACAATACTTTGAAATGTGAGATTAAATCAAAATTCGAAATTGATCTATCACACAAAAATTCCATTGCTCCTCTCATAGGATTCGAAGCAATACAATTGGAGCCTGATAAACGACATGAATCCACATTGGCTGTTAATATAATGAGAGTGCGAATTATACGTGTAGATTGTAATATAATATCTGGAGCATTTTTTAATGGAGATGAGGCCCACACACTATTTGAATTTGATATAGATGTCGAACCAGGATATAAATTATCTAAGGAACCTCAGAATGTTATTTACATGCCTGTTATACCAGAAGGGCGTCAGTACATCGACAACATCACTCTAAGTATTTTGGATGATAACGGTGATTTGATAGATTTCCGAGGAGAAAGAATCATAGTAAAACTAGAACTGAAAAAATTATCTTGAAGCAAATATAATGGGATTTTCTTTCAAACGTTTTCCGAAGACATCAACAAACCACCAAACATATAAAAAGAAGAGTACACACAATTTCAAGTTCACTCCACATTATCATTCCAAACAGATAGGATATAAGCTATCAACTGAAGATAAACATTTTCTTGAGTCGATTGTTGGATTGAAAGTACGTCAAAAACATTGAACAACATGTTGACTCAAACGTCAAATGAAAAACTAAATGTTTTTGAAGAACCGCTAATGGATCATTCATTGACAAGCCTTCACGAGCATACATATAAGCCATATGGTTCACCATATTATAAAAATTCTGACGAAATCAGAATTCCAATCAACTTTCAAGACTTGATATTGGATATAGCTGAGAGCTATATACAGGGTGTGTCACAGTGGATGGAACATTAGACGTATCTGGAGAACAGAACTACAGATCATTTCGAAAATTTGTGAGCGTGGATAATCAAACTTGCTCTATCCGTCTAAAATATTTTTATCAATACAGTGTTGCCGCTTGTATAAGAAAGTAGTAGCTACTTTGTTATTTCAAATGGAACACCTCGTATATTATATCATTTTTAGAATCCTCATGAGATTCCTCACAACTTTCACACATAATTCCCTATACCTATCTGTCACGATTTCAGAGATAAAAATTATTTTGTCAAATTTTTGTGCAAAACCTGACCATTGAAAAATATCAATTTTTTCCCAATGCCAATTCACAAAATATTGCAATTTGGGTTATAGCTGCATAAGACCAACAAGTATTTTGTCGATGAACTGGATCTCAGTTTCAGCATACAGGGAGGCTCAGAAGTGAGTGTCATCCGGGCACTCATGAAAATGACTGAAACTTTGTTTTTTCAAATGAAACACCCTGTATATTATCACTTATTCGAAAAGCTATAACATTTTCCATTCTAATTGAGTACACTTTCCCTATACCTATCTCGTACAGTTTGTTAGTAATGATCACTTATGTTATGAATTCGTCTTCAATAAAATAAATATTGTATAGTGCTTAAGATAGTAGGCTATGAACTTCATTCTGACAGAGAACTAACATGTTATTCCATCATTGTTATCCTGTATTCGAGATGCATGGGTGTGAAAATACTGTGGCAGAAAATAATTACTCGAATGCGGTTTAGATGGATTTATTTCATTTATGATTTAACAAGAATATCAGTAGAACATGCAGAGAGTTTAATGAAAAGTATAAAGTGATTAACCTTGGATGAATCCGAGGAAATTCATTAGATTGAAGAGAAATTCTGAAATGTTTTTGAAATCTTTCTAGATTTATTAATACAGATGTTAGACTTCGATACTTTTAGCTTTTCATGATGATATAAGCATCTCAGAATTTCTCTTCAATCTAATAAATTTTCTCGAATTCGTTCGAGGGAAATCAGCATACTTTTCATCAAACTCTCTGCATGTTCTACTGATATTCTTGTTACATTGATCATAAATGATGAATAAATCCATCTAAACCGCATTCGAGTAATTATTTTCTGCCACAGTATCTTCACACCCATGCATCTCGAATACAGGATAACAATGATGGAATAACATGTTAGTTCTCTGTCAGAATGAAGTTCATAGCCTACTATCTTCAGCACTATCCAATATTTATTTTATTGAAGACGAATTCATAACATAAGTGATCATAACTAACAAACTGTACGAGATAGGTATAGGGAAAGTATACTCAATTAGAATGGAAAATGTTATAGCTTTTCGAATAAGTGATAATATACAGGGTGTTCCATTTGAAAAAACAAAGTTTCAGTCATTTTCATGAGTGCCCGGATGACACTCACTTCTGAGCCTCCCTGTATGCTGAAACTGAGATCCAGTTCATCGACAGAATACTTGTTGGTCTTATGCAGCTATAACCCAAATTGCAATATTTTGTGAATTGGCATTGGGAAAAAATTGATATTTTTCAATGGTCAGGTTTTGCACAAAAATTTGACAAAATAATTTTTATCTCGGAAATCGTCACAGATAGGTATAGGGAATTATGTGTGAAAGTTGTGAGGAATCTCATGAGGATTCTAAAAATGATATAATATACGAGGTGTTCCATTTGAAATAACAAAGTAGCCACTACTTTCTTATACAAGCGGCAACACTGTATTGATGAAAATATTTTAGACGGATAGAGCAAGTTTGATTATCCACGCTCACAAATTTTCGAAATGATCTGTCTTTCTGTTCTCCAGATACGTCTAATGTTCCATCCACTGTGACACACCCTGTATATATTGAAGGAAAATTCACACCTACAGATACAGATCCAACAAAAATTTGCTATTTATCTAATAATGCATTAGCATTTCTCTTCGATGAAATTCGTTATGAAATGGGAGGTGAGCAGGTAGCAGTAATAAGAAAACCTGGTATAACAACTACCATGAAGACTATGATATCATTTGGACGATCACATGTTACATCATTACAAATGAATGGGTGGGGTCTTGATCAAGATAAACAGGATCTTCTGGATAGTACCAGTCATGTGTTTAGTGGAAAATTACCGCTCAAGTATCTAATGGGATTCGCTGAAGATTACACTAAAGGAATTCTGAATGTTAAACAAGAGCTCATACTCATTATAGCTCGTTCTTTCAAAAACTCATATATTGGTGAAGTAGACGCTGACTTGGTCATAAATAAAATTGAATGGAAAATCAAACACATTATGCCCGAAGATAAACAAAAACTGAAACTACTCAATCGAATCAATAAGAGTAATTTGAACGCTAAGGTCAAACTAGCTTTCAGAATGTGGGATTTGTATGAATTACCTTCATTGCGAGAAACAGCCTCAGATATTTGGGCTATAAAGACGACTAATAGTCTGGAACGTCCACGATATATAATCATTGGATTTCAAAACACCAATATTTACAACAACAAATCAATGGATGCTACAAAATTCAAACATGCTGATATCAACAATATTCGACTATATCTAAACTCTGAAGTGTATCCATATGAAAGGTGGAATCTTGATTTTGATAAAAAACTATACTCACCAGCCTATTATGCATTTGAGCAATTTCAACGAAGCTACTATGATAAAGATATGAGTGAACCAATGATGACTTTTGGTGAATTTCAAGAGAATCCATTATTCATAATCGATTGTTGTCATCAACCAGATGCTATGAAAACTTCTACAGTAGACATCAAAGTTGAATTCGAAACTCGCAAAAGTAAATTCCCAGAGAATACTAAAGTATATGCATTAATTATTCATGATGCGTGTATGACATATAGTGCCCTAGATGGCACAGTTCAAATTGGATCTATTCAATGACTATTAATATGATCAATAGAAAGAATATTGTAATTCTATTCTCATCTTGGAGTGTATTAATTTTATATTAAGGAATAATAAAAAGATGGAATAAATTCGTGTTTTTTATTCATATTTTATATAATACAGCTTAGTTATAACAATTTTCATCATTTAATAGGTTGAATAAATTGCGAATATCCATTGGTAGGTATGTAATCAATTGAAACAAAAAATTACGTAAACCAACTTCGATTATCTGCTCACAAAATTGTTCTAAATTCAGACTCCCATATATAAACTTATTACAGATGCTGGACCCTTCTTCATATTTTAAATGAAGTTGAGTGCACTTCTCGATGGCGTCAGCATCAAAACAAATATCCATGTTATAATTGATTGCATGTAGAGCGTCGAAACTCAAATCATCGAATTCACATCTTAACCTATCAATAGCAGTTTTCAAGTCTTGTGCGTGTGGCCATCCTTGTTGGGAGTAGAGCATCCACATATTGATATCTGTAATATTATTAAAGAGAAAATATAATTGGTTATTATAATAAAATTATATTTGAATACTTACACATGGAACTATAGTAAATTGAATTCCATTAAAGATCGAGTTTTTGCTCCATCATAATGGGGAGCACTTTCCCCTAGATATTTCAGAGTGAAATTATTATCCCAAGAATTCATTTCACTTATAATATCATCTGTAAGTCGATCAGCTACACGTTTTGGTAACCATGATTTGAATTCAGTGTCATCATCTGATAATGACACTATGACGGATCTTCCATATCTTGTGAATATTACAGTTACTTTAACAAGTCGATAAGATTTATTAATAGTCAACGTTGATAATCGTATTGTTTGTAATTCTTGGGATGTTTGATTAATCAGACTATTTAGTTTATTCACATCGAATTTAGCAGTAGACATTTCGAAAAATTATTTGAAAATTATTTTACCTAATAGCACTGTGTGTGTGATGAAACTCAAAGAAGTGTAGTTCCAAGTACAGGGGTCTCATGCTTTTATAATGATACAAGAGTGGATGGGAACCATTGTGATACCCCCTCAACCATTTTTCATCCAGCTCAAGGTTTTATTCCACTATACATCGAGTCAGTCAACAATATCTACATTGACTCCAATGAATAGTATGGTCCGTGACGATTGCTATGGTAGCCGAAATATATGTGAGTTTCAGGGTCGAGAGAAAAAAAATTGTAATTCTGTTCAAGAATTACGATACCATTCCCCATTTCTTTCCTTCAGCTCTAGATTTCATGTTAGTAGACATCGAGGCAATCTAAATGCTAATCATCAATTCATTCGGATACATAAAATACAATGATGGTCTCCGTGATGACAGGTGCGGTAGATAGCCGACAAAGACTGTTATCAAGGTAAATATCTCACCACCTTTTCAGACAGAGGATGTGGTCCTAACGACTGCTACGAAAACAGAAACATGTTAGTGAAGGAATATGATGACATTTATGATGATTTAAACCACTTTTAAGCCAACTCAACCCTTTCATGTTTTATCATTCTGTCCAAGAATTACGATACCATTCCCCATTTATTTCCTTCAGTTCTAGATTTCATTTTTGGTACACATCGAGTCGAGGTCATCTAAATGCTAATCATCAATTCATTCGGATACATATAGAATACAATGATGGTCTCCGTGATGACAGGTGCGGTAGCAGCCGACACAGACTGTTATCAAGGTAAAGATCTCACAACCTATTCAGTTAGAGGGTGTGGTCCTAACGACTGCTAGAGAAACAGAAACATTCCAGTGAAGGAATAATGATTTGAACCACTTTAAAGTCAACTCAGCCCTTTCATGTTATCCGAACGGCAATAACTTGAAACCTTGAGCGGATGTAGTCTCGGGTGATTCCAATTGTAATTGCGCGATAATCACCATTCTAATGACCTTCAGAGGTTTTGGAATCGACCAATGGGCATCATCCGAGCGAGAAAACTTTTAACCTTGGCTGGTTGTAGCTTCGGGTAAACTGAATAGTAATTGCGACAATTGCCCTTCAGATGACCTTTAGAGGCTCCTCAACCGGCCAATTTACACTACTGACATTATAAAATTTCATTCAATATTCTGATACTAAATTCCGATAATGATACGACAAAACGGTTGAGGAGTCCATCTTGTTAAAAAGCATTGCTTTTCAATGGGCATCACCTTCCCAATTGCACATTTATGAGCATCATTTTGTCATTGGAAATGTATACTTACATGCACCTAGAGCTGTCTTATATTCTTCTTGACAAAAATTATTTCAAGATACTGCACACACAACCAACAATTCAACCAACCATTGAATACGCACCACACAGATCATAATATATATGTTCCACTCAATCATTAGGAAAGTTAACATGGGGACTTCGCAACGATAACAATATGTGGATGTTGATATCCACAAAGCGAAGTCCCATGTAAAACCCAGAGAGGTTTCCAAGATGATCTTCAATGTGATATTATTTGGTATTCCCTGCGACTTACTGTTACTTTTTTGGTTGACTGGATTCATTATACTGAATATAAATCATCTTCAGTTGTTTCGTATAAATAATCAGTATCTCCATCGTCACTCATATTCATTTATTCTTATTTGATTCGAACAGAAGAAATTATCTTTTGAACAAATAAAAAGTAAATTAATATCCAAAAAACTAGGTTAGCTAATCTATTCTTTTAGCAAAGAGTCAATACTCTTGAATCAAAACAGTTTTCAATTTTGAGCATGTACCGAGATAACCGTTCTGAAACCTTGCTGCGGACGGTCACGAGCACGGTCATATACATAAGGTCTGGAATCTATGGCAATTTTGAGTGGTGGGGGGTGGCACCAGTTTTGAAGAAAAAGTTTCCATAATTATCCGCTAGGCGGACATAGGGGTATAATCACGTGATTAATCTTTGACAACAAAACAAACAGTTAGGACTTGAATGGTAAATAAAATCAATGACAGAAATATTATATCTTGCAAAATTCTCTCGAATAAATAAAAATCATTCCTACTTTCAAAAAGCTGATCGGATCTGATTTGTGATTGGCTGACAAAGTGACAATAGAGGACAGCGCTGCAGGTGGCAAAACACGAGAACCACGAAAATTTCCTCAATGTTTGGGTCACCCCCCACCACCCGAGTTGCAAGACCTATGTATACGATCGTGGTCACGAGTTTGGTTGGAACAAAAAGATGAATCAATTGCGCATGAACGTGACCATAACGTGACGGTTTCAAGACGTGTTGGAACAAACCTATGGTCTCTTGTTAGCGGCATCCTCACTGCACTCCAAGACACAAAGTTATCGAAAATATTAAATATATTCAACTGCACCGTGTACTAACAGGAATTCACCTATTCCACTTATAAACTATTAGACGCAAAATTGTGATAGGAACAGGAGCGATTTAATGATGTTTTAATGGTGTTATAAATCTGTTGCGAAGCCCTTTTTCCTTCTATAAAAACAGGTGATCCGTGATGTTACTGAATATTTTTTTATATGTGATAATACTTATCTTTTGTGTTCAATAATATTGATATTATATTTTCCACTTTCTTTAATATGACTATGAATGTGAGGAAATCATTTTTAATTGGATGAAGATCGCAGTCGACTAAGCGTCCTATCTCACTCGCGCCCGCTTGAACAGTTGTTACCTCGCGCTCGCACTTACAGCGGACTTTCGATGTGTCTGGCAAGATGTAAAAACCATTGAAACTGTCCGGCTATTGAGGTAACATCTTTTCATAGGTCCCCAAGTAACATACATAAAATTTAGCTTTTATACTATAACGAAAGTATAATTATGAATTATTGAAGTTTAGGTGTGTGTGTCTGGCAGGGGGTAGCAACTGTCATAAGTGTCTGGCAATGGATGAAGAGATCTTTGAGAAAATATATAAAAAAATTGAGCTTTAAACATCAACGATTTTAAGGTATTATTTGATACACCTTGACTTCCGGTTATCTGCCCAAGTAACCACAAATCGAACTATATAGTCTCTGGTCGTTCTCACCTGTATAGGGGACATGCCCAGCTTTTATAAAATAACGAAAGTCTGGCCGTCGTGGGCTCTTGCTCTATTGAGCTAAACACAACTTTATGCGACTCTAGCGGCCATAATGTGAACTTCCTGACACGCGTACTGTTTCTTTGTTTTGTTTTGCTATCGTGTGTGATTTGTACAGTTATTTCGATTTCAAATCCAATTATAAAATGTCTGAAGGAAATATAAATAAAAACGCCAATTGTTGTGTTATTGGGTGCAACAGAAAATAATAATAAACTATATGTAACCAACAAAATGAGAATTATCGAAGAAATTGATGAACGAAAGGCATGTGATAATAATTTGTTGTGCTTGGTTTGATACATACTAATGTTTATTTATATTAGCATCTCCATAGAGCTAACATTAATCCTGAAACCCAAACCCAAAACTTAACAATAAATTAATTAATAAATTAGGATCAGTGAAATTGCCAGGGCACGATAATTCGCCACTTATGTATTGTAGCAAATACAAACTTGCACAGTTCAATAATGCTGAAATATGCTTGCAAATTCCAGATAAACCGATTTGCATGTGCACTTCATCTTGGTGATTTTCAAATCTTCCATTATAGAAAATGTACCCTCGATCTGATGGGGCTGTCCTTATAGAGCAAATATTTGTAGACAGATACCTGCAATGTTAATACTATCCTTCATACTTGACTTCTTACCACATCTAATTAAAGTGATTGGAATGAAGTATTCGTCTTTCACAATACATCGACTGTAGAGGGTGCTGCTTGTGAATATTTAAAAATTTCTGATAGTTTTAGGAACATCTTGCTGGAGTGCTAGACGATCTAAAATATGAAACAATATGGCTTGATTATGCTTACAACTAACTTATTTCTGTACTTACATAAAAAGTCCAATTAATTTTAAAAAATCCACCACAAAAAAGCCTTTTTACACACAATTTCGAATATTAAAAACCACTATAAACACGTAAGAACCATATGAAACTGCTGAAGAATACGAGTTTCGGGAACAGCTGATGCAGCGAATGCAGTGCCACCATCGGTAAATATTTTGCTCAATATTGAGAAAACTCTCCCTCGACCGGGGATCGCACCTGCAACCTCTCGGTTAGCAGGCGAGTACTCGCGCTAACCCCCCCTTACCGTGTAGGAACGATGAAAAAATTAATATTTATTGTTAATTTGGCCAGAATTTTATAAAATACATTCGGCACTCCGCGTCATGGTTGTTTTCAACTGCAGGTTCCAAGACGCTCACGGCATCTAACTTTTGCTGTACTTGGTGCATTAATTCATGTAAACGCACACTTCTTCAAACATTGGTGGCCATTTGAAATCATGTGGGAAATATCAAAAATAGGCCTAATTAGGACATAGGCCTCATTTGGTTCACCTACCTTATATTATATTTTATTTTTTAATTGTGACGATTGTGTTATTGTCTGTGATATATTTTTTTTATTTCATTTATTCCTAGAAACATATGTATCATCATGTATTTTTCGAATTGTGTAGTGATTTTTATGTCAGAAACACCAATAAATTCTATTTTATTTCATTCAGAATGTTTTCCTTCCCAAATGAATTCTTGAAAAATAATATACACTCGGCAGGGTGGGGTAGTGATAATTCCAAATGAACATGATAGCTTGGGTCTAGAAGCAATTATTCAATATTTTATCGAAACAGTCCGGTACCGACCCCCGGAATAGAATGTCATTTTCGAGAATGATCAAAGATGAAAAAGGAGGTGAAGAAAATTTCCATTGGGTTTATATAATGTTTATATATCTATCATAACTCAATAAATTCTTCCCATACAAATTTTATTGTCAATTAATTCTAAAAAAAACATTTTGTAACATAATATATTCGTTTGTATATCAATACATGTTTAAAAAAATGGATGGGCTCATTCGGTTATCTTCGAAAAGTTCAGCTGCCAGCCCGGTCTGCCAGTTCACACCGGTCAAGTAGTTGGCATATTTTTTTAGCCCTATTTCACAAGATAACTCACGAATAGCAAAATAGTTTATTCACGGATGATGTTCCATTGAAATTTCCAAATTGATTTCAGAAAACGATTGTAAAATTCCACTTATAAACATTCGTTTATCCCAAGTCGGTATGTGTGCCTACCAGCAGCCATTTCGATTTTCATCTGACTCTGACAACATCTTGGATAGGTATATTCTGTGGTCTATCCATAGGGTCTATCAGGCGACCTGTCACAACTACCAACCCAAAATAAATGGACTAAATGTAATATTTACAAAAAATATGTAATGTTAAAAGGATCTAAGGGGATACAAATATTACAAATTGGTTTTCGTTTACAAAAAGAAAGCGAGCTTGGAAGATTCATTCATAGAACAATCAGGTATAGTATGAACAGAGTTTAAACTGTTGGATTACAAATGGAACTGTCATGATGAATATTGAAATATTAGGAATTACTTAATTTTTTCACTGTTCTGATAATTCTTATATTCTTCTGTTCGAGTCTCAGATTCACTCTACAGTAAAATTTCTAAACCTAACATACTAGTCCATGAAGTATTTTTTTAGACTATTAAGAATCTATTTTTGTCAGTAACTGATACATCATAAATAAGGTGAGGCTATAGTTGAGGATTTATCTATAATCGAATGAAATCTTTTATTTTATATTCTTCTCAGGAATTATCGTCAAATTCGACAGATATCAAAGTGCAAAATGGCTAATAAGAAAGCATTGGTTTTTCTTGCTGATGGAACTGAAGAAATGGAATTTGTAATTGCAGCTGACGTCTTAGTACGAGGAGGAGTAATACTGATTCCTAATAAAAAAGAATGAGAATCAGTCAATTATTAATTTTTAGATTGATGTTACCATAGCTGGATTACCAAGCTCTTCCTTAGTGAAATGCAGCAGAGGAATTACCATGAAACCTGACATTGCTGTGTCTGAAGCTAAATCCAAAGGTCCATTTGATGTAATGATCCTACCAGGAGGTCTTGGAGGAGCTAAGGCAATGGCAGGATCATCAGAAGTTGGTACCTTACTCAAAGAACAAGAGTCAAGTGGTAAAATGATTGCTGCAATATGTGCAGGTATTTCGTTCAACTTGTAGCCTATAAGAGTATAATTTGAAGATTATCAACTACTCAGTGAATTGAATGATGAAATTTCATTTATGAATGTTAGCAAAGAGATCAGTGTGTTAATACTTTTTTCTTTTTTTGCTACACAATAAACCACCTGCTTCTACTAAAGATATATACAAGCTATCCAACTTTTTAGTGTCACTATGGGGGATTTTGCTTATCTTGGAGTAGTTTTTGTGGAGAACAATGAAAAACATATAAAAATATAATCTACAGAACATTGTCAATCCACCTTGATGAACTCAATCAAAGAATTGTTACTACTCTCAGATACAAGACAAGAAGAATCTTATTGTATATTGCTTTTTTTTTCATATCATCAAGTTGCTTTTGAATTTCGCCAACAAAAAATATTCAGCAACTAGAAAAAACAATGAACTGTCAAAACTTTGTCGATAACAGGAGTAAAATTTTTATGTATAGCAATCCTCTCGAAAAATGAAAAAACATATTGGCAAAACCGTGATATTAAACCACCATGTGAATATATCGTTGTAAAGAAATTGAAAACCATTACTTGAAAATGCTGGAATTCAAATTGGTGCTCACAAATAAGACGAAAAGGTGATATACCTTCTGATGATGTAAACAATATGTTCTTTCTTCGAATCATCGTGAGAACATAACTTTTAATTGTTAGAGATTTGTCTGATTATATAGACAATGGAAGTAAGTTTCGGCGCCATCAAAAATTTCAGGGCTTCTGAAAACTGAAATAGTAGCATTCAAATAACGGACAGCTTGTATAGGATACTAATAATAATTGATGCGTGATACAATAAACCTATGGCAGATGTCTCGAAATTGCGCAAGAAGGTCGTCAAAAGATATTATTTCAATCACTATAGATGAATGTAAATTTTCAAAACCTGTTAGCAGTCTCAATATCTGCGAGTAGCCATCAAATTTCAACATACTTACATTAAATTGATGTACTAGGAATAAAATCACAAAATTTTTAGCTCCCACTGTTCTGAAAACACATGGTATTGCCATTGGTAAAAATGTTACCTCTTATCCAAGTATGAAAGATCAAATGGTAGAAGGTGGAAAGTACCACTATTTGGAAGAAAAAGTTGTGGTTGACGGTAATCTTATCACAAGCAGAGGTCCAGGAACATCTTTCGATTTTGCACTCAAGATTGTTGAAAAATTAGTGGGCAAAGAAAAAGCATCCGAGATAGCTAAGGGAATGTTGATTCCTTACTAATTCTCAGTTTGTAATGAGGTACAAAGGGATCTGAAAAGTGTGTTACATTGTTGAAAATTTTTGTTCATATAATTTGTTTGTATATTGTATTAAAGTTGGGATTTATATTTTACTCGTGTCACATTATTGACAAACGAGAATATTCCATATAATTTTATGATCCTTATTCCCATTATGATTCAATGAATGAATTCGCATTCGACAAAATAATTTGACCTTATAGCCTAACATCCGAATCATGGAATATTTACTGAAAAATCAAATTCTTATTTATACATTGAGCACGAAAAGGTTGGAACAAATTCGTTGAATGCTTGTTTTTGACTGAACAAAAAATGGAGGAAATTGTTTTTTACGAGAATTTGTCATTATTATTACGCAACTGAACAGACGAGCAGACTCAAATTGAAAATCTACATTTTCTGCACAAATCAAATGACGAATCGACGATGAAATGAGAGAGAAATTGCGCATTCCCAAGTCTAACTATGTCCTATACCATACTGAGGGTCATCATTTCACCGCACACTACACCAAAACGTGCGAACATTAATAAAAACAATTTTTTTTTTTCGTTTTAGATATTGAAGAATCATATTGTGTCATATATTGTTATATATATTTGTAATAAAATATGCTATTCAATACAGGGTATTTTCTTTTCACGGGTCATATATAAAAATAAAGTTGATGGTGGTTTCTCCGAAACGAAACGTCGTACGGAAAATCTCTCAACGCTGTTTTGTAGGGATTGAAAAATGGCAACGAGAAAGTGTCTTTTTTATATATATTCAAAAAAACGTCGGAGAGGAATTAAAACGAAATCGGCAAATTTCGTTTTTTAAACAAATCTCCGGAACTAATTGGTATTTCAAAACTTTCTGAACGGCATATTTTTAGACTTGGAAATGCGCAACTTTTCTCTAATTTAACCATCTCCGTATCTCTCATATGGTTTCCGAGATCCCCATGATAGACATCCTTAAGGATATAATTATATCTTGGACCCAGTGTATGAAACGAAAACATTTCACACAACAACAAACAATTCAGTTAAAATATATGTCTTGGAGTTATTGAAAAGTTCAACTGAAAGGTCTGCACATGTTTTTATTCAGATAATCTTCTATGAAAATTTGTTTCACTGATTTTCTGAAATAGCTGGTGGAGTCAATGATTTTGACACTGGCTGGTAAATGATTATATAATTTAGCAGCATTATAATTAATAGAGTTTTTTATCAAATTGGATAATGGAATGGGTAGTCTTAGGTTGTTATTTTGGCGGGTGGATCCAAGAATGGTGTCATACGTTGAGTTGTTTTCATGCACCAGACATACCATCAAGGGCAACGAAGATGATGTTGGCTAGCCCGAGAAGGAGCACTAGGTGCCCTAGTCGGTCCAGAACCTTTCTGTGGCTTAGCAAAAATACTGAGAAAAGCTCCCAACAGAGCTTGGATAAATAAGCATAAAACTAAACCGAACATGCGAACGATATCTCTCCTATTTCACATGTATTCAAAGCGGGGTTCGTACACCGACACAACGCGATCTGGACAGGGCAATAATCACGTTGTGTCGATGTACGAACCCCGCGTTGAATACATGTGAAATACGTATCGACAATATTATTGCTTGTTGCCTTTTGCTAGTTGCGTATTGCTTTGGTATGCGAGCCGCCTAAGGAATGGTGGTCGAGAGTAGAGAGTTGAAGTGGTTCCACGAACGGTAACGTTAGGATCTGTGGTTAGGATCAGCGTTGCCGCACCAGGCTAAAAAATAGTAGTAGATTGGAGATTGACAGTGGAGTAGATACACATCAAAGCGGAGTAGTATCTAGTATATATTCAGGCAACATCTTTTGCGCATGCGCCAAACACTATCAGAAGAATCGGCAACTGTCCCTTTCGAACCAAATATCCGTACATTCAACCGGAGTATAAATCAATCTTTTGGAGTAGCGGAGTAGAATGTGATCAAAGGGAGTAGATCTACTCCGAATGGAGTAGCTTCGGCAACCCTGGTTAGGATTCAATTCATTCTGACATCTGGGCAATGGGCATGCGCATTGCACAAGTTTTCACGTTTTCGTATTTTGTGGGTCTACGGGTGTACGTAGACCGTGACGTAGACTCACGCTAAGGTGTCTACATGATGGTGAAACTTGGTGAAACTACTCTTCAATTGTTTGTGGGTCAAAAGTGTCGATGGGAATTTTATGGAACATGTCCTATACGACTACTTATCGAATCGTCATGAGATGGCGACACAATCGTGTTCGGTAAAATTGTTTTCTTCCACGTCAGTCAGAACTGGCGGGAAATCCAAGCTTCTCTAGTTCATTAACCTACTTTTGAATTTGTAGTCGTATATTTTTTGCTGTTTGGTGTTATTTAGTTAAAATAAAGTTTTGTGTAGTTTGTGGACAAGCAGAAACCGTCTCTCGTCATCTTTATGGAATTCCAAAGGTAATTTGAAAGTTTTTGGAGTTGGAATCAATAATTTACTTTTTCATTACTCACAAGAGGACGAAACCGTTCGGAAAGAATTGATTCTCGCATTGGGAAAATATTTACAAGTATATTGAAAACATCTACTATTCAATTTTCCGACTGTATGTATATTCAGGAATCAATAAAAGAGAATATTGTAATGGAATCCAGGGGAACTTAAATAATCCCCCTGTATCACATGATAGATAGATAGATAGATAGATACTTTATTAATCATGCTATGTACACAAAATACATTTATGACAGGTCACAGTTAAAAAAAATAGTAAAATTGTAGTTCACAAGTAGTAAAAAAGTTTGTGTCAAAATATGTGTAAATAAATAAATAAAACAAAATGAACACGATAGAGCATCAATATGCTATTCCAGACATAACAGACATCACATACAAGAACCTGAGCATAAGTCGATCAATCATATCAACAACCATTTAAAATAATTGAAAAGTTATTGACAAGTCATGATTCCCCGAGCATAGTTACACCTTGTCTTACACATTCAACATATTCCTCAAGAGAGTAGAAGGGGTTTTCGAGCAAAAATAATTTTATTGTTTTATTGAAAGCAAACGTTCCTAATTTTCTAACTTCTCCTGGAAGAATGTTGTAGACGTTCAAATTCAGCGAATTATTTTGGGATTTACTGAGCCTATGTCTAGGTCCTCTTACTATATCTGCACCTCTGGTGTGTTGTGTTGGTGAATGTCTGATTGTGTTATTAATGTGGGAATTCTTTTGTGAATTTCTATCAAAGTATTCCAAATGTAAATGGAAGGAAGAGTCATGATTTTTAAATTTTTAAACAGTGGTCGGCAGGTTTCTCTATAATTTGCATTGCACAGAATTCTAATAGCTTTTTTTTGTTGTCGGAAAACGCTAGAAACTGCAGATGAGTTTCCCCAAACTACAATGCCATAATTAAGATGAGAATGGAATAAAGAAAAATAAACTGATCTCAGGGTGTTTATATTTGTGCAATGTCTGAGTTGTCGAATACAGAAAAGAGAGCGCGACAGTTTCAAATTAAGTTGCCTGACGTGCTCGGTCCAGATTAGCTTATCGTCCAAAATGAATCCTAGTAGCTTCACATTTTTATCCTCTGGGATGGGTTTCCTGGTAGAGATTATCAAGTTTTGTGATTTATTGTTGTTTAATTTCAGCTTGTTAGCTATGAACCACTGTTCAGCTTTCTCTTCAATTTCTTCCAATACACGCTTTCTAGGGAATTATATTCCTCATGAGAATAAATTAAAGTAGTGTCATCTGCATATAGAACACTTTCAATTGGGGCCAAAAAGGAAGGAAGATCATTAATATAAATTACAAACAACAGTGGGCCCAGGACCGAACCCTGTGGGACACCAAATTTAACGTCTCTAAAACTGGACAATTCGTTATTGAAAAATACAGCTTGGAAACGATTTGTCAAATACGATTCAATAAGTGTGAGAGTGATACCTCTGATTCCGTAGTAGCTGAGTTTTTCAAGAAGGATTTCATGGGAAACACAATCAAAAGCTTTAGATAAATCGCAGAGAGTAATACCCACATGATTTCCCCGTTCAAGACCCGCAACTATTTGCTCAACCACCCTCATTGTTGCACTTGTCGTTGAATGATTTTTTCGAAAGCCAAATTGTTCATTACTAAAAAACTTGCTGTCTTCGAAGTACTTGGATAATCTTTGCTTTAAGATAATTTCAATCAGTTTCGAAAAAATACTGATGATAGAAATGGGTCTATAATTATCAGTTTCATCCCTATTCCCTTTTTTGAAAAGCGGAATGATTTTGGAGTATTTGAAAATATCTGGAAATTTACCAGTTTCGAAAATTTGATTAATTAGGTTTGTTAGAGGCTCTGCAATTGTATCAATAGTTTCTTTTAAGATTCTGCTACTAAGTTCATGGAAATCTAGGCATCTTGAGTTTTTCAGAGATAAGATAGCTTCTCTGACATCGGAAATTGTTACAGGCTGCATGAAAAATGAGGAGGATGGAGCGGGAAAATTTTTGTAATTTAGGAATGTTGTGGTGGGTACATGTGGTAAAGATTTGATTATATCTTCGGCCACGTTGGAAAAAAATTCAACGAAATCATCAGACAATAGTTTGTCCGTTGAAGTGTCGCATTTACACTTAGAATTGTTCCTTTCGAAATTTATCAAGCGCCAGCTTGCCTTCGATTTATTTTCAGCATCTGAGACATACTTATCATAAGCTGTTTTTTTAGTTAAAATTAACTGTTTTTCATAGTGTTTTTTGTAACACTTAAATATGTTGATGTCTCGTGGGTTTTTGGTAGAATCACATACAGTTTTTAAACTCATCAGTGTGTTCCTTTGTGATCTCAGATCGTTGTTGAACCAAGGCACCAGCTGTCTGTTTTTATTAAATTTGTTCTTTTTTAGTGGAAATATTTTCTCTATTAGCCCATGAAAACATGAGATCATAAAGGAAGCTACAAAGTCAACATCAGAATTTAATTTCAAATCACTCCAATCTATCTGAGATAATTCCTCATTGAATAATTCGAATCCAGAATTTGTAATATTCCTACTGTAAGTGTGATTGACTGAATTATTGGGTATTACATCAATTATTATATATTGACCAGCATGATCTGAGAGGCAGGGTTCCAAGACCCCAGATTTGTAAAGGCTTGAGCTCAAATTTGTAAGAATATTGTCTAAACAACTCGATTTTTTTATGGAAATTCTAGTATATTCTTCAATTGTAAGTGCTAATCCATACGAATTTATAAGACATAATAACTCATTTGTAGGTAAAGAGTTAATTTTGAAATCGATATTAAAATCGCCTAGTAATATGATTTTGCTGTCACGATGAACAAATCTGTCTAACAACAACTCTAAATTTTTCATAAAAATATCAACAATTGAACCACTGGGTCTATACAGGGTTATGATAAATAATTTTGAATCTACTAATTCGATATCACAAAATTCAGCATGTAGCTCTTCGCAATATGCAGTAACATCTAAGGACTTCGCTTTTATTGATTGTCTTAGATAAATTGCGACACCACCATGCGCTCGTTGTTTTCTACAAAATTGACTAGCTAATATGTAGCCAGGAATATTGATAGTTTTCAGATTATTTTCCGATTGCCAGTGTTCAGAGACACAAAGGATATCGAAATCGTAATCGACTAGAAATGAATCAATTTTCAGTAATTTATTTGATAGGCATTGTGTATTTATGTGAAATATACTCAAAGAATCATTACCCCTCAAGTCTCTTGGGTGCACATTAATAAGATTGGATTTTTTTTTATGTAGGAACTTGTTGGAGTCTGTGTGTGCCTAAAAAAGAATTTGGTTGATTGTCGTTTCCAATGATGTCATCTTTTTTGAAATTGAATCTCCTATATCCAACCCCTTTTGGCCAGAAAGACGGGGTGTAGAAATTTTCTTTGAATTTGTAATCGGCAGCTACCATGTTTGGAAGCTCTCGCGAATATTCTAGAATAGAAGAAGATGGAATAACATCCTGTGAGCAGTCTGATGACTTCCAAACAACGTTAGGGAGTTGAAGAATTGAACGCGACGTAGTGACATCGTTGTTGGTATAAATAGTTGAAATAAATAGTTTGTTGGTGTTTGTACGTGAAAATAAATAGTTAATCAGTTGGAAATCAGTCTGTTCTCCACTGGAACCCACGAATAACGTTACAATATTTTCACGAGAATTTGTCATTTCTCAATCTAACTGACAACTAAACTGACGAGCATAAAAGTCAGCGTTGCCTATTCTGAAATGAATGATTCACGTTTTCTGCGGAAAACAAATAGTCGCTTCCAACAAAGCCAATGTAACATTTCTTTTTCAAAATACAATTCTACGTCCTGTTCTCCACACAGATTCGTGAAATAGTGTCGAATCAAGACTTTGTAGACAAACCACTGGTGTATTTCATTAACAATAAGCAACGTTGCACTTCGCATTATTATAGCGCCGACGGTGTCGCCATCCGTGGTGATTTAAAAAAGCGTTCGTGTCGGTTTGAAAATATGCTTTTTGATCGAGGGATTTTGGTCACGGGTCGAGATAGGGACTGATTTCACCATAGTTGTAGGCACCTTAACTCACGCTATCACAGGTGCTAAAAGAGGGTACGTATATACGCTAACCGAAATCTCATGAAACGAGGACGATAACTTGCGAACGGCACAGGACATACAGTTAAACTACATAAAACAGCATGGAAGTTAAGATCATTAAAATTATTTAACATTCCCTGCCAATGATCTATTATTATATATCTACTATGGATGTAGATGGACTGTAGAGAGAGAGGTATCGATTCCAACATAAGAGTGAGACACAATGATCGAAATCAGCTGAGGAAAGGCAAAACATTGTGTTGTTCTTATGGATTTAATAGATGCTAACAACTATTTTTCAAATTTTGGTCTTATTTGAGTGTATATTAATTTCATTTTCATAGTGCATTATTTAGGGTGTATCTGAGATTTGTGCGTGTAGTGAAAATAACTTTTTTTTCATTTGACTTTATATATTATATATTAATAACTATATTTCATAAAGATGACTTCTTGTTCAGCCTATGGTTGTACCAACAGATTCCACAAAGAAAAAAATATATCATTTCATAGCTAAGGCATGTGAGGCTTCAGAAATAATGATTTTGATGTTGTGAGATTCAGATTTCCAAAAAATCCGAGCATCAGGAAAAAATGGTTAGTTGCTATGAGAAGGGAAAACTTCATTCAAGGAAGTGCTGCAAAATTATGTTCTGAACATATTTGTCCTGATGATTACGTTGTTAATTTTGGAAATAAATCTTTGAAAAGTGGTGCAGTTCCTAGCATTTTCAAATTTCCAAACCATTTAGTGAAGAAGCCAGTCAAGTTAAGGTCTCAAAGGCTAACCAATGCAGTTAAACAAGATATACCTGTGTGTGAGTTCAATAAATGAAATGAAAGAACGAATCAGACATAAAGTATACAAAATTAATTTTGTTCAAACATCAGTGAAAAATCTACAGAGTGAGCTACTAATTCCGATGTTTGTATAGGGTAACTCGGAACACAATAAATTTATATTGTCTCGAAAAAAAGTTGTAATTTTGACTTCTCGAAAGATCGAACTTTTGTTTATAACAAAATACACGGTACCAAATTTTTGTATTTGTCAGTGAATTCGTCTCGAAAAAAGAGACCGAGAATTCGACCTTTATTTTTTTGTATCTCATACCGAGTTAAGTATACCCTATACAAATAATCGAAATTTGCCCACCCTGTACATTCGGAATATTGCCAACATTTTTCAAAGCCCACCTGCTTCAACTTTTTGTACAAAAGAAAAAAAATATTTTTGTACCCAATAAAGTGTATACCTACTTGAATATCGTTCTAAAACAATTTTTATTTTTATACCTGTCTGATTTTTCATCGTCAGTTTTCACATAAATACTTGAAAATTTTTTTAAATATTCAAATCATGAGGCCAAACATAAAGGTGCTACTGGTGCTTCATAAGTTATCAGAAAGGAGGCAAGTTAAACTCATATTTTTTGAATTTGGGGGCCTATAATGATTAGATATCATACAAAAATAATTCATTATCAACAAATGCTTGGCAAGCAATGGATATTTTCAATTAGAATCACATAATTCTTCGAAATTTTGAAAAATTCAAAGTATATATCTCCCATATAACGCAATGTTAAATTCATTGCTTTTTGCCTCTCAACTCAACCTTTCTCAGTTGCTCTCAACATATAGTCTATAGCTCCTTCTCTCTTTAATGTTGGAATCAATGCTTTGCACAGCACATCGACGCAAGGGATCATTTAGTAGAGTATATTATCAGATCATTGTTCCCTGCCTAGACTAGTTCTGTGCTAACGTGATGAGATACTTCAACACCATTTTGGATGTATATCAGGAACGTCATATTTCTTACGTTACCGTGTCTAGGACTGCTCACGTATTGTGATTACTTCAACTCTCTAATATGAGTATATGCGCAGAACCAACGCAGAACGATGTCAAGAATAGCGCCACGTGTCGTTCACTGCTGGGGCGCGTTCATAAACTTACTCAAAAAGTAGAGTAAGAGTACGATCACGTGATTAGAAATATATGTTGGGTGCGTTCCATTAAGCGCTCACAACGATCACGCTCACGACCACGAATTTTGTCGTTCCACTTGGTTCTGTGCGTCATCGAAACGCTCACGCCGACCCACCTATTGAGATGGGTCGTCGTGAGCATGAATCATGACGTCATTCATGACATTTTCGCCACGACCCCAACGATCGTGGTCGCCATGTGGAACGTCTGAATGAGTGTTTTAGGCGTTGTGAGCGCTTAATGGAACGCACCCGTTGATCACGATCGTATACATAGGTCTTGCAACTCGGGTGGTGGAGACCCAAACATTGAGGAAATTTTCGTGGTTCTCATGTTTCGCCACCTGCAGCGCTGTCCTCTATTGTCACTTTGTCAGCCAATCACAAATCAAATCCGATCAGCTTTTTGGAAGTAGGAATGATTTTTATTTATTCGAGAGAATTTTGCAAGATATAATATTTCTGTCATTGATTTTATTCAACATTCAGGTCCTAACCGTTTCTTTTGTTGTCAAAGATTAATCACGTGATTATACCCCTATGTCCGCCTAGCGGATAATTATGGAAACTTTTTCTTCAAAACTGGTGCCACCCCCCACCACTCAAAATTGCCGTAGATTCCAGACCTTATATGTATGACCGTGACGTTTACGAACGATTCGAAGTAAGCAGTCCATACTCCGAGTAAGTTTATGAACGCAACCTAGGTGCGTTCGGTTTTGGAAAATCTGAGCGGAGCGAGTAGATGCAGATTTTTGTGTATCGCGTGAACACTGAGCCGATCGAGCGAGGGCTATTTAACGAACGCTCATTGATCTTGGTGTCAGCTGTAGTACTGTTACCGTTCCGTCAAATGTAATACAATTAAAAAACATACACTTAACCAACCCAAATCTTGTGTTGCTACACTTAATGATGACAACTGGGAGTTATAAACCCACAATTTAAAAATCTAAACACCACAAAAGAAAGCTGAAAAGTAACCAAGACTCAAGAATGACAACTGACAAGCGATCAAATCTGTGTGCTCTCATCACAGAGTATAAATTGACAATTTTCCGCCTTTTTCTAAATGAACCCTGGCACTCTGTGGTAGTAGTGAAATCTCAAGGCCATTTATCGTTTTCCCGCCATTTCAGGAATGACTAATTTGTTCCTCTTCCTGGTTCACATATACTCTGTGCTCTCATCTTCAATTCAGAGCAGAGCGATCACATCTTTAGGCTTGCTCTGACAATAAACGAACACGGAGCAGATTGGACAAAGAAATAAGATCTGATATATCGAACGCTTGCCGAGCGGATGAGGAAATTGAGCTAACAGATATGTAATAACCGAACGCAACTCATTTATATAGAGTTCAGTGGGTACCACAGATTAACCAATGTGATTGGTTATGGTTGGTTGATGTACAGTGGTCAACGATTTAATCAGGAAAAGAAGAAGAAGACACTGTCATCACATAACCTCACTGTGATTATGTTCCATACTTCCATGTTTAGATGCCGTGTTTAGATGAAAGAAAATTTAGAAGTGTATTTCCGATTTTTCCATTCTGTTCATAGAAAATCTGTAAGCTTGTGAGTTTTTGGTCTGCAATAATTTATTGAAATGAGTAAACAACGTTATAATTGGAAAGCACGGCAAGCTGTGGATACAATTGTAGACAACTCTCTTACGAAAAAGGTAGAAAATAGAAAATATAATTGCTATACACGATATATTATCCATGTTTTCCAGATTGAAATCGAATCACCAACTCCTGGACATTACGATGCCTCCAATGAATTAGTTCTGCCTTCTGAGAAACGAAAGACAAAGATTAAAAATGATAATAAGAAAGTTACAAAAATTCTATCAAGAAAACAATGTAAACATTTAGTAGCTATTGTTGAGAAAAGGAAGAAAAAGGAAAATGTAAGTTTGAGATGGTATACCATTTTTAAAGTACTTTCATAGTTATTGATACCTAAATGTTCCCAGCTATGTCTGAATCAATTAAGAGTTCAGTGGCTAGCTAGATACTTTTCATTTTTCACTAATGGTATTGACAAAAAACTAAATCTGTTCTTCCTGGATAATCATGGATAGACTATATATTGTTGTTATAATGGGGGAGACCACTAATTTTTCAAAACAGTATAAACCAGTGTGAAAACAGAAACGGTCGCCGCGCCAGAAACGGAATAATAGAGTGCCTGTGTATTCCGCCCCTTCGATGGAATAATCGCGCGTACGGTATTCAGGAATTGTTATCAAACATTGTAATGATTATTTTATTGGAGAATTCGATTGAATCTACGAAATTGATTCTAGATAATGTGTTTTTTCTTATGTATATTAGTTATTTTAAAGTCTCTCGATTTAATAAAGATGAATATTACCAGTAGAGAAGGAGGGTGGAGAATTATCGTTTCTGGAAATTTCTTTCACAGCACATACTTAAAATGACCTGAAGAATCGTATACACCCCATGCCATATTTTGTACCCCTATGGTTTGGCCAGAAACCACTCCCGATATCATTGATTCGTTCAAAAAAACTTCAAGATGACCGTTTCTGGAAATTTCTTTCACAGCACATACATAAAATGACCTAAAGAATCGTATACACCCCATGCCATATTTTGTACCCCTATGGTTCGGCCAGAAACCACCCCCGATATCATTGATTCGTTCTAAAAAACTTCAAGATGGCCGTTTCTGGAAATTTCTTTCACTACACATACTTAAAATGACCTGAAGAATCGTATACATCCCATGCCATATTTTGTACCCCTATGGTTTGGCCAGAAACCACCCCCGATATCATTGATTTGTTCAAAAAAACTTCAAGATGACCGTTTCTGGAAATTTCTTTCACAGCACATACTTAAAATGACCTAAAGAATCGTATACACCCCATGCCATATTTTGTACCCCTATGGTTCGGCCAGAAACCACCCCCGATATCATTGATTTGTTCAAAAAAACTTCAAGATGACCGTTTCTGGTAATTTCTTTCACAGCACATACTTAAAATGACCTAAAGAATCGTATACACCCCATGCCATATTTTGTACCCCTATGGTTCGGCCAGAAACCACCCCCGATATCATTGATTCGTTCAAAAAAACTTCAAGATGACCGTTTCTGCAAATTTCTTTCACTACACATACTCAAAATGACCTGAAGAATCGTATACACCCCATGCCATATTTTGTACCCCTATAGTTCAGCCAGAAACCACCCCCGATGTAATGATTTCGTTCAAAAAAACTTGAACTGAGCCGTTTTCAGAAATTCATTCTTATAATGATTATTGAGGTTTGATAATTCTGAGATACATCATTCATGGATGAAATCGCTATCATGGAATGACAATAATACAAATAAGAAATAATTCATCATAATTTTATTCAGATAGGGATAAGTCAATTCTCATTTAAAATTACAAATCCTTGCAGTGAAGAAAATATAAAATTGGGTCAACATAAAATATTCTTTGGAAATTCATAACAAAAAACTTGAAAAGGTGAATTTTCAGCATCCGATTGAACATCAAAACCACATATGATGCATATGCCATTCATCTTGGAGATGCTTCCTATATTGATCCATGTCAACAGGTTTTTGACAATGTTCCCTCTCTAAAAATTTTTTGAAAAACTATATAAAAAATTCCACAATTATACCCGTCTTTGTACTCTATGTATAGAATAATTTCAGAATCAAGGTCAATTTCGATCACTATCGCATAAAGTTGGCGAATTTCGTTTAGTATTCATCAAGTCAGCCAGTTTGGTTCCCCTCGGGTCTGAATGGGTGAAAGTATCGGGGGTGGTTTCTGGCCGAACCATAGGGGTACAAAATATGGCATGGGGTGTATACGATTCTTTAGGTCATTTTATGTATGTGCTGTGAAAGAAATTTCCAGAAACGGTCATCTTGAAGTTTTTTTGAACGAATCAATGATATCGGGGGTGGTTTCTGGCCGAACCATAGGGGTACAAAATATGGCATGGGGTGTATACGATTCTTTAGGTCATTTTAAGTATGTGCTGTGAAAGAAATTTCCAGAAACGGTCATCTTGAAGTTTTTTTGAACAAATCAATGATATCGGGGGTGGTTTCTGGCCGAACCATAGGGGTACAAAATATGGCATGGGGTGTATACGATTCTTTAGGTCATTTTAAGTATGTGCTGTGAAAGAAATTTCCAAAAACGATAATTCTCCACCCTCCTTCTCTACTCGTAATATTCATCTTTATTAAATCGAGAGACTTTAAAATAACTAATATACATAAGAAAAAACACATTATCTAGAATCAATTTCGTAGATTCAATCGAATTCTCCAATAAAATAATCATTACAATGATTGATAACAATTCCTGAATACCGTACGCGCGATTATTCCATCGAACGGGCGGAATACACAGGCACTCTATTATTCCGTTTCTGGCGCGGCGACCGTTTCTGTTTTCACACCGGTACAGTATAATCGTGTTCTGTCCAAAAACTACCAGTCATTATTTTTTGAATTTTTATTAGGTCTATATTATGAATAAAATAATACAATGAAAGGAATTGATTTTGAACATACAATTTCATGCACCATTTTCAAAGGTTGCTCTCATTAGTGTAATGCAGTGTGACTTGCTAGCCCTACAAGCTCATCGACCTTGAGCTGACTAATCATAGATAATTGTTCCATGGTAAATCTTGCTGTGTTGCCGCACCTAAATACCACAACTTATTCTCGGAATGAAAGATGTAAAAGAATACAATATAAATGATATTTTTTCCACAAATTTTCATGAAATGATATAGTTATTACTTATCGATACGTTTTTGAGAAAATATATCGAAGGAATAAGGAGTCATTCGCAAGTGAACTTGACAACATTACACATGGTGTGAGAAAAAGATATATGAAAACAGACAAAGATGAACTTAGGCTGTAGCACGTCATGCGCTCATAGCACCGCCCACTTATTTTTGGCGTTTTCTAACTTTGAATGATAATGCTGATTTCAAAACGCTGTAGAATCTATTTGCTTTGATTTTTATCCTCGATATTGGATATACACTGAACATGATTGAGAGAGATTTGGAAGGATTTCATCACTTTGTGGTCTTCCCCATTGATAAAGAGTGAAAGTCCTGGAATTCTCTGGGTCAAATTGAGACTCCACTTTCTCATAATACAATCACTTACTAAATTTTGTGTTGAAGAAAGTACAAATGACAAATCAAACATTTTTTCCTGAAACTAAATTGAATTATAGCTATCAGAAATTGAAAGGTGAATATTCCAATGTAGATAGGCAGAATATAAACCTATATATCTTCTGTTTCTGAGCATTTCATGAAATTTTTATAATAAACATGACCTGTAGTCTTGAATTTCAACAAGATTACTAACAGTTCTGAAATATCATGTCAATAATCCATAGATTTAAGTTGAAAATTAGGTAAGTTCACTTATGTGAATGAGTATTCTTTCTTTTCATGATTTGGCATACTAAGATATTATAATGAGAAATCTAAATATGACAATTTTGACATGTGCATGAAAATGAAATTATGTATCTTCAAATTTCTCTCAAAATAACAATATCAGCTAGAAAGTTCATATATCTTTTCAGATTATAGTTCACTGGTTTGGGCAGAATTTTTTTTTCACAAATTGGCAATTGGTAGCTCCTTACAAATCTTGCTCTATCTCTATGTAGTTCTCACTTCTCTTTGAATAAAAATATTTTTCAAAGACTAATGTGCTGAATAATGGAATGCAGTGGACCTGCGGCAATCCTGCCCTGGTCTGATCTGGTATACCTTATAAATAGTTTGGATGACAGTGATTAATATTGACAGATTTATTGTGTCTCGCAGATATATTGAATATTCCAGAGAAATAATATTCAATTTAGAAAAACAAAACATTTTTATAATCCATCTATCAATATTTATGTTTTACTTACTAAACTAGTTTTCATTTATAGAGAGCTCACCTTCTAGAGGAGCTCAAAAAAGTACAAGCATCAAAGGAAGAACTATCCCAATTAACTTCGATTGCATCAATTCAAACAAAAGGGCTCAAAAGGTACTTCCAGGAGGAAATATTGCCTGACATGATTAAATTCAAGAAAAAATCTGAAATTCCAGATGCTGTTTTCAAACCTAACTCTCTATCTGGTGCAAAGCGACGAAAATTATTAGAACAAGATCCTGATAAAGTCAAGAATGACAACCCAAATGTAGTAGGTTTCGAAAATAGTGACTCTGATAGCAATGAATCTGATACAGAATCAGAAGTAGAAAGTGAACATAAAGAAGATTCAGAAAAAGAGTGTATAACAGAACTAGATAATGTTGATTCTGTTCAAAGTGATGAAGTAGAGCTTATAGATCATGAAGCAGAAACAACTATTGAAATCAAAGAAGATCAGGCAAAGACAACATTGATACAGACTGAACAGGAACTAAGAAAACCAGCTGTATATGTGGATGTTATGAGGAAAGACAGTATACAAAAAGCAAGACTCAAACTACCCATTTTAGCAGAAGAGCAGCAAGTAATGGAAATCATCAATGAGAATTCTGTAATTGTAGTTGCTGGGGAAACCGGTAGTGGTAAAACAACACAAGTACCTCAGTTTCTTTATGAAGCTGGTTATTCTCTGAAGAAGCAAATTGGGGTGACAGAACCTCGGAGAGTAGCTGCAATTTCCATGTCAAAGAGAGTTGCTGAAGAAATGAATTTGAGCACAAGAGAGGTCAGCTATCTCATTAGATTCGAGGGAAATGTAACAGATGATACTAAAATCAAGTTCATGACTGATGGGGTGCTGTTGAAGGAATTACAAAGTGATTTCTTGCTCACCAAATATTCGGTGATCATTCTTGATGAGGCACATGAAAGGTAAGAAAAATAGAATATGTATTCTTTCATGGGAACAAATCATTTTCATTGTATTGTAATATTTCATATTTTTGTTGCATGTAAAAGAAGCAGGTAGAACTTGACGCAACGTGACAGTATCAATTTCAGATTAATATTTATTATTTCGTTTCTTATTAGCTTTCATAGTAGAGAGTTGAAGTGGTTTCACGAACGGTAACGTTATGATTCATTCTGACTTCTGGGCATGCGCATTTCACAAATTATCAATTTTTCGTATTTTGTGGGTCTACGGGTGAACTCACGCAATTTAACGAGTGCTAAAAGAGGGAACGTACTCTAACCGAAATCACACGAAATGAGAAGAACGATAACTTGCCAACAGCAAAGGACATACAGTTGAACTACATAAAACAGTATGGAAAGTGAGATATTGAAATTATTCAACATTCCCTGCCTAGGCGAGTGCTGAGATACTACCATTTTAGGTGTATATCATGAACGTCATGTTCCTTATGTTACCGAGTCTAGGACTGCTCACGTACTGTGATTACGTCAACTCTCTAATATTTCACAGAAATCATCTTGAACTCCTTGAATTATATAATCTACAAGATGACTAACGCTTATACCACAGTATAATGCTAAAGAACCAGTAATTTCACTCGGAACCTTTGATGTTTCTGTCTCACAGTTTCATTTTTTTAAGACCACTACGCATCATGAATTTCCCGCTGGGAGTCGATTAGTCAGGGTTAGAAATTTTATACACTGTTCCACAAGTCAATAATAGATATAAACCGCTCCACAATAATGAAAATTTTATGGAAAACTAAAGGGTAAGTAATATGGAAGTATTTATTTTTTGATTCTATTGAAAAGTGGTATGTGGGGTTGAATATTTTTCATCGCACAATAAAATATGTAAATATAAATGAATATTTTTTCCACAAATTTTCATGAAATGATATAGTTATTACTTATCGATACGTTTTTGAGAAAATATATCGAAGGAATAAGGAGTCATTCGCAAGTGAACTTGACAACATTACACATGGTGTGAGAAAAAGATATATGAAAACAGACAAAGATGAACTTAGGGTGTAGCACGTCATGCGCTCATAGCACCGCCCACTTATTTTTGGCGTTTTCTAACTTTGAATGATAATGCTGATTTCAAAACGCTGTAGAATCTATTTGCTTTGATTTTGATCCTTGATATTGGATGTACACTGAACCAATATCATTATTCATCGATAAATAGAGGTTTGGAAGAATTTCATCATTTAGGGGTCTTCCCCAAATTGATATATGGGAGTTTTTGGGGTCAGTATAGCAAATTTTTCAAATTCGAGATGTTTTTTGATTTATGGAGGGATTTTCGGGGTGGAAAATGGATTGACCTGGAAATGTTGTCATTCATCAATGCAATTTACGGCGCATCCAAATACTTCCCGCTAGGATTGGATCATGTGCACTAGGATTGCAAAACACAAAGTGGGGGGTGTGCAATTACTGGTTCTTTTATACTGTGCTTATACTAAGAACATTAGACGAAGTGTTCACGAGTCAAACGCAGGACGTGACGAAACTAATTAAACACTTGTGCTCCGCCTATGTTGATTCAACTGTGTGCAAGTAGCAGAAACTTCGTTTTGGGCGAACAAGTTCTATTTAGTAGGCACTTGATTCTGTGTGAAATTATGGAATTAGAAAAATTTATGAACAGTAATATATTATATATATTTCAATTGTCCTTTGCATACCTTCGTAAAATATTCAGAAATGAAACTATTATTTTGTTTATATCATGTAATGCGATGCACATATTTACTACTAGGATTAATACAAACACGTTATTCATTATCAATATCCAAAAATTATCACTAAATATATATTTTAAAACGTATTATTCTCCAAGGGGTAATGTGATGTTGGAGCCGAAAGATTGGCAGCGGCTACTGATCTTGTTAGGTATATAATCTAAGTTAATATCGATGATAATCGACATAAAGTCAGATATGAAGATACTGAACATCCTTTGAAATCGTTTCTAAATATTCATTTGTAATATAATGATTATTCACTGTGTTTTCTACATTCATACGATTTTCATTATTCAAAGTAAAGAGGCACAAATTTTTCTTTCTCTCAAAGAGAAACAAGTGAAAACAAAAAATTATTTACACAGGCGTCATTTTGTTAAAACGGTGATGTATTTTTGTTTTCAACACTTCATTGGAATGTTGTGCATAGACCCGCCATTTTTTATATTAATTCGCAATACTGATTTTTTTGTTTTCCATAATTCAGTTACACTTTTTCAACCGTATTTTCCATGAAGAATAGAATTCTTTGAACATATAGTTTTTCTTTTTCAGGTCTGTGTATACTGACATATTGATTGGTCTGCTATCTCGAATAGTTCCTCTAAGGTATAAGAAAGGTGACCCTCTCAAACTCATTATAATGTCGGCAACACTGCGGTTAGAAGATTTCACCAGTAACAGCAGACTATTCAAAAATCCTCCTGCTGTAATAAAAGTAAACGCCAGACAGTTTCCTGTTACGGTACATTTCAACAAGAGGACGAATGAAAATTACCTGAAAGAAGCCTACAATAAGGCTGTTAAAATAAACACCAAATTGCCTGATGGAGGTATACTGATCTTTGTTACTGGCCAGCAAGCAGTTAATTTTCTGGTGAGAAAATTACGGAGAGCTTTTCCATTGAGGCATAAATCCAAAATGTTAGAAAAGAGTGCAGAATTGAGAAACAAGGAGGAAGATCAAAATGATAGTGATGAAGATGATATCGAAAATGGTAAGGTTTTCAAAAATGTTTCTTCATATTTCTGTGATTTCTTTCGCTGAATGCATAATATCTTGAAATCAGTCTCTTCAACATTTGCTTCGCTAGTGAAGTGTGCGGTATTCGATGAAATATGCACATTAACAAAGTTAGTGCCCCTGCTCACTCAAAAACTACTGTACAAATCCAAATGAAATTTTGAACTCTTCTGTAAAATAATTTTCGAGGTATGTACGGAGTATTCAACCGTGTCGTCTACAAAAAATCACATCAACATGACTTCTCTACGAATTTATACAATGATAAAAAAATAATATTGACGATTTTACACTCATAATTTTACTTATAACTTGCTTCTGAAGTGCCATCTAGAACTCTCGTGAACTACTTTCATCTTCGACAATAAAATGCTTCAATATGTTGAAATTGTAGAATTTTGACATTCTTGACAATGAATAAATTATATTATATTATACAATTGGGGCCGAGGTAGCCAAGTAGTATGAGGCGTACACTTTACCTAAAATCCATAGCGGATATATCAGTGGTTCGGATCTCACTGAGGCGAACGCACTTTCAATTAAGTGTGGGATTCATGGTATTTATCCTACTGGTATGTCCGTTCCCCAGAAGTGCTTCGAATTCCACTACAAACTGTAGGGCCCGCCCTTCTTCACCCCGCACAAGTTTCGAGTTATGGGGAGTTGGTTGAAAAAGCAAACTTTGAAGAGGTGAAAATAATTACATTTACAATTGAAATTCAGTCGAATTTCTGCTTGAAATGACGAAAATAATATATTTGCAAACTCCTCAATTGTTTCGTCTTCACGTGGTGTTATTGAATTTTTTTGAGTTACCTTCATATTAAAAAATAATAGATGATATACGGCGTGTCACAAAATGGGCTTGCTTTTCTCGCCTGAAGGGTAAACAACTTCGAACATTTCTGTTCTGTTTATTGGTATTGTGTTCGTTGAACATTCGAGTTGATAATTCGTATTGAGTTTAGTAGTGATAGTTCATTGAAGTTAAAAAAAAAGCATTCTCTACACCATGAGCTATTGTTTTCAGTTATTGTTTACCCTCCAAGCATTTTACATTCGATACAAGTACTCTATGTTTAAATTTTTTTACTGAAAAATATGGGTGAACTTCAGCTGTGGTCGGCTTCTATCGGAGCGATAATACCGCATTTTGGGTGGGTATCTTGTAGCGTGCAGGATATCTAAACTGTGCATACTCAGATTTTATAAGATACTAGCTGTCCCGGCAAACGTTGTTTTGCCATATAAATAATTTCCTAGTAATTTTTAGTGTAGACAAAAAATAGCTTACTTATTAATATAAAAATAACAGAAGGCAAACATTATTTATATAAGTTATTATAATTTATTCCTTAAAATTACATGCCATTAATTAAACAATTACGTCAGTAACACTATTAAACAATATCAAACTCTTAATGCTATAGCGTGAACAATATTTTTTGTTAGTCCATCTTTAGCTAACACAAACAAACTGGATGGTTTACCCACTTGAGAGCATGCCACGTATAATTGTCCATGTGAAAAACATGGTGTTCTTGAATCTAATCCACAAACAGACATCGGTTGACCTTGGGATTTGTTGATAGTCGCAGTAGTTGCAAATGCCAATCTAATCGGAAACTGAATACGTTTGAATTGAATTGGCACATCTGTAGGTATAATAGGAATCCGTGGTATGAGTATATTTTCATCTCTGAACTTGTGACACCTGTAGACATCTGGCGGGGATAACTAATTAAATGACGATTGATTAGTTTTCGACCGGAGCACATTGGTCCGAAAGCCCAATTTCCTGGCCAAAACCTCAAAAATCAGAGGTTACTCAAAGAGGTAAAGCTTCATATTTTCCTCAACAGGTGGAATGAAAGTTTCATAATCCAAAAGATTAGGTCGATATATTAAATACTTGGCCGTGGGCACACACTCAAACTTGCCCGTTATCGCGCCACATGGGAAATGACTGCCCATGACCTCTGTTTCGTGCGCTTCACTAAAATTGTCATGAGAAACGCAGTTTTTTGTGAAAATTGTTTGCGACAAAATGGAGGATGTTCCTGAATGTATGTATAATATTATTCTTTACTGCGGGAATCATTACGTGCATTTTTGCAGATGTTATTAAGAATGAAATGTCGGCACTCAGAATTGTTTTTTTTTCCATATTTTTTTTTAGAGAGATCCTGAAAAAGTTGCACCGGTTTTACGCGTATAAAAGTATGTAGAATTCGTAACCGTTGGCATTACCTGCCCTTTCTTGCCCCCTTGGTTTAAAAACCGTACTGTTTGGAGCAGTGTTGGTGCATTCGTGCGTCAGATGACAGAGAACTGTCATCTGATATATAGATAATAATTCTGAAAATGAAAGTTGCGATGGAAGCTCTGATAGCGATTGGTCTGTATTTGAGGAAATCATGTAGATCAGCCAAGTAAAGAATAATGTTCCCACACATATTGTGCTTGTAATAATTCTGCAATAATAAATTTCTCCTATTTATTTCGTAATAAATTTTTCCTATTCATTTTCGTAATCAGTGACCCAAAAAACACTTATAATATGAATTTTAGCGTAAACATACTATTTTTAGGAGAAAATGTCCGCCATTTTGGATCCGCCATTTTGAATTTAGATTTTTTCTTCATTTTCGTAATCAGCGACCCGAAAAACACTTAGAATATGAATTTCAGCGTAAACGTACTATTTTTTGGAAAAAATGTCCGCCATTTTGAATTTTGATTTTTTCTTCATTTTCGTAATCAGCGACCCAAAAAACACTTATAATATGAATTTCAGCGTAAACGTACAATTTTTAGGAAAAAATGTCCGCCATTTTGGATCCGCCATTTTGAATTTAGATTTTTTCTTCATTTTCGTAATCAGCGACCCAAAAAACACTTATAATATGAAATTCAGCGTAAACATACTATTTTTTTGAAAAAATGTCCGCCATTTTGGGTCCGCCATTTTGAATTTTGATTTTTTCTTCATTTTCGTAATCAGCGACCCAAAAAACACTTATAATATGAATTTCAGCGTAAACGTACTATTTTTAGGAAAAAATGTCCGCCATTTTGGGTCCGCCATTTTGAATTTTGATTTTTTTCCATTTTCGTAATCAGCGACCCAAAAAACTATGAATCTGAAAATTTGAGAAAAATCCATTAACCTTTGAGGTTTTGGCCAGGAAATTAGGCTTTTGGACCATTGTGCGGAGAGGAAAAATGATTAAATTACTAAAATGGCCATTAAAAAATAAGGGTTGATCGTAGAAGGGTGAAAATTGAGGATCGTATGTATTTTTCTATGTCGTATCATAAAAAAATAGAAATAGAAAATTTATTTTTAGAAGATTAAGAAGATTAAGAAGATTAAGAAGATTAAGAAGATTAAGAAGATTAAGAAGATTAAGAAGATTAAGAAGATTAAGAAGATTAAGAAGATTTAGAAGATTTAAAAGATTAAGAAGATTAAGAAAAAGAAGAATTATAATAAGAATAACATCGATAATATTAATAGAAAAAATTAATGAGATACGCTTGATTGATGGGTTCCAAACGAAGGCATCAGGTGACCTTGTAGGTATCGGAACTGATAAAATTTCACGGCAACGACCATACCACGTTGAAATATACCGGTTCTCGTCCGATCACCGAAGTCAAGCAACGTCGGGCGTGGTTAGTACTTGGATGGGTGACCGCTTGGGAACACCGCGTGCCGTTGTCTTTTTTCTTTGTTTTTGATAAGGAGAAGAATGAAATTGAGAATGATAATGATAATAATTATAATAATACCAATAATAATGATAATAATAACGATAATGATGATAGAAGAAGAAGAAGAAATAGATAAAAAAATAGAAGAAAAAAATAAAAAAAAAATTAGGGGTGGACTACCCCTAACATTTAGGGGGATGAAAAATAGATGTTGGCCGATTCTCATAGATACCGGATAAGCACAAAAAATTTCATCGAAATCGGTCGAGCCGTTTAGGAGGAGTTTGGCAACGAAAACTGTGACACGAGAATTTTATATATTAGATGTTCACGTATGTTGTAGATGTGCAGCCTTCAGTGTTTGTTAAGACCACAAGAATGATGAATTTCATGCATTTCAGACCTGAAGAAAACCCTCAAGAAACGCAAAAAGATCAAAATCATACCACAAATCGACCTTGACGACTATAGCCTACCGGGCGACAACGAAAACAATTCCGATACGGACCTTTCCGAGGAGGAAGAAGAATACGATCCGAAGCTCCTAGCCATATCCAACGCTCAGCCACTTTGGACCTTACCGCTCTACTCGCTGCTCCCCTCTTATAAACAGCAGAAGGTATTCGAGCAGCCCCCGGAAGGGTGTCGGCTGTGCGTCGTCAGTACCAACGTAGCGGAAACGTCGCTCACCATACCCAACATCAAGTACGTCATCGACACCGGTAAGACCAAGGTCAAAATGTACGACAAGGTGACGGGCGTTACTAGCTACGTGGTGGATTGGACGAGCAAAGCGTCTGCCGACCAGAGAGCTGGCAGGGCGGGGAGATTAGGGCCCGGACATTGTTACAGGTACAGTATACACAGGGTATATTAGTCTGGACGTCTCAATTTAAGGCGTATATTAAACTTGCATAAAAAATTGACAATATTTTCATTATCCATTTTTTCATGATATTTATCGATTCGAAGGATATAGAAACATCAAGGGAACATTTAAAAAATCGTCGGATTACAGTCCGGTGAAGTGGGGGCTAAAAAAAGGTGCTACCTGGTTAACGAGATTCCAACCCTTGTAATGATGTGATACAAACATCAAAAAAATCCTCATGAATAAGATGTATAAAAGAAGATTTTCATCGAATTTCAAATGGATCGGTGACGTAGGAATTGAGACGACCACCTCAAAAACAGTTATTTCGAGAAATACGCGTTTGAACTTGAGAAGCAATGCCAATAGAATAGACGCCACTTCACAAAATTCGCTGTATCTTCGAAAACAATTGTAATTTTGGAGAATTCCGTCGAAGGCATTCAACACCTTCAATAATATGCAAAAAACGGTTTTTTCACATTTCTAGACTTTATTAATTTCTTGAGTGGACAATTCAGGCATTCCTTGTCTCGAGTAATGATTTTAATCCAAGAAAGTATTCGGCAGATATTATGATTGATAGAAAAAAAAAATAGATCAGGATTAGATGAAATTAAACAAAATGAAAGTAATCGAGCATAAGTCAATATGCCAACTGCATCGAAAATAAATGACAAAAACATTCATGCAGAACAGCGATTTCCAGACATGGTATTTTGAATAAAAACATTAAGCAGGGTGTAACAAAATAAGTGTGAAACATTTCAGGGGGTGATTCCTCATCGAGAAGAAATAAGGTCTTTCATACGAATAAATTTCATTAGAGCATCCCTTGTTTAGATACAGCCCCCTAAACATATAATATGTTAAACCATTTTTTCTCACAAAAAATATCTTAAATTATATTCACCATATCATTAATCTTGAAGTATATTTAAATCAAATCAGTGAGTTCTCGAATGTCACGATGTATTTAATTTCAGGTTATACTCCAGTGCCGTATTCAACGATGATTTCCAGCAATTTTCGCTACCTGAGATACAGCAAAAACCCGTTGACGATTTGTACTTGCAAATGAAATGCATGAACATCGATAGGGTAGTGAACTTTCCCTTTCCGACTGCGCCAGACCTGCTGCAACTGAGGAGCGCCGAGGCCCGACTAGAAACGTTAGGCGCACTGAAGAATGGTCAGGTGACGCCGCTAGGTCGGGCAATATCTAAATTTCCTGTACTGCCAAGGTACGGCAAAATGTTGGCCCTCAGTCATCAGCAAGGTCTGCTGCCCTACACGGTGTGTTTGGTTGCAGCACTTTCGGTACCAGAAGTATTGCTGGAGGTTAGTGTTGTTTTTTTATTTAAATTTCAATTGAACGGCCTTTGGGCTATTTCCAGTGAGTTACGCGAACAATTTGGAGTGAATGGAAAATTTTTGTTTAGATCATCGGAGTCCATTGAAATGAATGTTTTCTAAGTCGACCGTTTGGTTATTTCAAAAGTGTAGAACTTTTCAATGATGACAATTCATATTCAGTAACTCTGCCAATGGGCGACTGGACTAGTATTGAATTTTCAACAATTAAACACTTCATCATGTAGTTAGAGCCCCGAAAGAATTTTTGCACCCATCTAAATATATTTTTGTGGCGTATAACATAAATGAATCTTGTTAAAAATTTTCACTGCATATTTCAAACAAGGTGATCGCCCCGCCATAATGAGGAATTCTCCTCAATTTGGGTTATTACGGGAAATGCAAGTTTAAAGTTAATGATTATGAGTTTCATTCATGAAAATTCCAAACTCTCTGCAGAAACTATCTAAAATAATTTTTCAAATATGGGGTTTTAAATTTTAAATCGCTTTGTTTCTAGTTCACAAATTGGCAACAGCGCCTAGTAGGCTAGAAAAAGAACAACATATATTTGTTCTTTGTTGTCTGTACATTTACAATCTAGTGTCAAAATTTGTCGGTTGTCATAACCCAACTTTTTGTTTATACTTTGTGGCTGGTAAAGAATACTTGATTGAATTGTCTTTAAGTTATTTGATACAATATTATACATCAATATAATAGTCCAACCGGAACAACAACAACCTTACTTAGAAGCCAAACCACGCCAAACTTAAACATAACCTTAAAACCTGAGTTCTCTCTCTTACTTGGTCGTTGCCTCCTTTGCGATGCATGGAACGTCATGACTCATGGAATAGAAATAAGCAGAATGGGTTTCTAATCTGATGGAAATCTAGCCATCTTTGTTTACCTAATCAACGTAACGAATTTGTTGTCCTTTTTTATCACTGTAATCCGCAGTCGATGTTGCCAAATGGTGAATTAGAAACAAAGCACTTTAAACTTTAAATTCCCATATTTATTTTTGTTTTTTAAGTACTTGAAATATTTTTTTTAGGGAAAAGGTTGAAATGATAAATTTAAAATGCGAAGTTTTAAAGATATATCATGAAAAATACTTCATTATCGTCTGAAGGAGAATTCCCCATTCTGTCGTACAGTAACGTATAGTGACGTCAGCTGTTACTATTTCCTAAAATACTCTTACTAGAAGACCTGGCATCATTGTAGGAATTGAAAAGTGACGTAAGCACTGAGCCGTGTTCAGCGGCGTCCTTGGGGGTGACGAACAGGTCTATATATTTCTCATTACAAACATTTTAATTTGATCCTCAATCATTTATTCAGGTTGCTTCCAACTTTTGCATTATTATTCGCTACCAAATTTCATAGTTGTATTATCGCGTTTTGAGTGTACGTAGAACGTATCTCGGTGGAGAGAATCGAAACTGCGTAAGCTGAACTGTCATAATACTTTTACGTAGGTTGTAGATGAGCCGTGAGTTTCTATTAGCTAGACCTGTATCAAATAGATTTCAAATTCGTTTTACTGAGATGGAAATAATTCCAACATTTCAACACCGGTGCGATCTACTATATTACAATTCAATTAAACCTGCAAACTTGTATTATCATCTTTGTCCTTAGGTGCCTATTCACCAAGTCAGTCTGGAAGAAAGGAAACGGATCCGACAAAAATGGTTGGCCACCAGAAGAAAATGGGCTGGCCAGGGAAACTCACTGTTTTTGGGCGACAACATGGTACTTTTGAAAGCAGTTGGTGCTGCAGAATTTGCCAACAGTGAAGGAAAACTAGACCAGTTTTGTATCGACAACGGATTGAGGAAGAAAGCTGTTATCGAAATCAGAAAGCTGCGCTTTCAATTGACCAATATGATAAAAAGCAACATCCCAGAGTCCGACTTGGTAGTGGATCCAAAATTGACACCGCCCACCGACCTACAAGCCAAACTACTCCGGCAAATTCTACTCGCGGGCATGGGAGATCAGGTGGCCAAGAAAATATCACCGGAAGAGGTAAAGGAAGGGGGAGATAAAACCAAATTCAAATATGCCTACCACGCCAATAATATGGAAGAACCGGTTTTCTTGCACCAGAGTTCGGTGTTGAAGAAGACGTTGCCGGAGTTTGTGGTGTACCAAGAAATATACGAGACCAATAAGATGTATATGAGGGGCGTTACAGCTATCGAACCGGAATGGTTGGCTACGTATGTCCCAACAATGTACAACAATAAATTAGGTGAATATTAAATTTTTATAGCAGATCTATTTCTTTGATGGTGATTCAACAATAATGATATTGATAACTGGCAAATAAATAAATAATAATATGCTTTATTGTCTTAAGAATAGATTTTGTTGACAAAGCTGAAAATGTAAGATGAAAGATACAATACAAGATGTACACACTAAAAATGGAAATGGCACACTGTATAAGTTGAAATAAAAACAAAAAAAAAAAACATGTAACATATGCATACAGCAACACAGATCCACAATCTCCCAAGGAGTTTGTATTGTATGTAAAAAAATATTTATATGTTTCTCAAAACAAAAACTCTCAATTCTATACAAACACTAATTCTAAATTTGAAGAGAAAGTGAGTACAAGCATACACGTCAGGAAAAAAACTCACTTTGCCACATCCCACTTCCACTCTCACGAAACAGTCTTTAATTTATAGAAGCAAACAAATTTACAATCACTTGCCAGAACAAATCAGAGACATTAGCGATATGAAAGGTTTCCGAAAATCAGTTGAAACACTCCTGATGGGGAAATGCTTCTACAATTTGGAGGAATATTTTGTCTATACTTTCTAGTCGTTCTGTGTTTATGTGATGTTGAGACACATTTTTTTTATTATTTCTGATGAATTTACAATTTAACATATTATTTTTGTTATGTCTTCTTCAAATTTAGAATTAGTGTTTGTATATAAATGAAAGTTTTTGTTTTGAGAAACATATAAATATTTTTTTACTTACAATACAAACTCCTTGGGAGATTGTGGATCTGTGTTGCTGTATGGATATGTTACATGGTTTTTTTTTTTATTTCAACTTATACAGTGTGCCATTTCCATTTTTAGTGTGTATATCTTGTATTGTATCTTTCATCTTACATTTTCAGCTTTGTCAACAAAATCTATTTTTAAGACAATAAAGCATACTATCTATTTATTTATTTGCCAGTGCGGTACAGTATGTACATATGGTATGTCAATAATAGATAAAATGATTATAATAACAGGGTAAATACAAATAAAATAGATAGACAAAAGGTCTTGCTCAATATACAATATATATTGTATATACACATTTCAAAAATGACTAAGTTTGTACTAGCCTTACTAAACTCCCAATTATCAATATCATTATCACCATCAAAGAAATAGATCTGTTATAAGAATTTAATATTCACCTAATGGGGAAGACCACTATGTGATGAAATCCTTCCAAACCTCTCTTAATCGATGAAGAATGATATTGGTTAAGTGTATACCCAATATCAAGGATCAAAATCAAAAGCAAATAGACAGCGTTTTGAAATCAGCATTTTCATTCAAAATTTAAAAACGCCAGCAATAAGTGGGCGGTGCTATGATCGTATGACGTGCTACAACCTAATTCCATATTTGTCTGTTTCCGTATATCTTTTTCTCACACCATATGTAATGTTGTCAAGTTTACTTGTGGATGACTCCTTATTCCTTTGATATATTTTCTCAAAAAAGTATTGATAAGTGATAATTATATCATTTCTTGATAATTTGTGGAAAAAATATCATTTATATTGTATTCTTTTACATCTTTTATTCCGAGAATAAGTTGTGATGTTTTGGTTCGGCAACACAGCAAGATTTACCATGGAACAATTATCTATGATTGGTCAGCTCAAGGTCGATGAGCTTGTAGAGCTAGCACGTCACACTTCGTTACACCAATGAGAGCAACCTTTGAAAATGGCGCATGAAATTGTATGTTTGAAATCAATTCCGTTTATTTTATTATTTTATTCATGATAGAGACTGAATGAAGAAATAAAAAAATAATCAATGATACTTTTTGGACATACAGAACACGATTATGCTGTTTTGGAAAATTAGTGGTCTCCCCCATTTAGTGTTGTACATTGTTGGGACATACGTAGCCAATCATTCCGGTACATTCTTTGTACAGTCTGTCATAACTACATCCAGTTGGTTTTTGTTATTTATAGCTTCAGCTGCTGAGTGGGTGAAAAGCGCTAGGTTGGTGACAGTGGATGAATCCGAGGAAATTCATTAGATTGAAGAGAAATTTTGTAATGTTTTTGAAATCTTTCTAGATTTATTATTACAGACTTTGTTAGACTTTGATACTTTTAGTTTTTCATGATGATATAAGCATTTCAAAATTTCTCTTCGATATTCGTTCGAGGTAAATCAGCATACTTTTCATCAAACTCGCTGCATGTTCTACTGATATTCTTGTTACATTGATCATAAATGATGAATAAATCCATCTAAACCGCATTCGAGTAATTATTTTCTGCCATAGTATTTTTACACCCATGCATCTTGAATACAGGATAACAATGAAGGAATAACATGTTAGTTCTCTGTCAGAATGAAGTTCATAGCCTACTATCTTAAGCACTATCCTATATTTATTTTATTGAAAACGAATTCATAACATAAGTGATCATAACTAACGAACTGTACGAGATAGGTATATAGGGAAGGTATACTCAATTAAAATGGAAAATGTTATAGCTTTTCGAATAAGTGATAATATACAGGGTGTTCCATTTAAAAAAACGGAGTTTCAGTCATTTTCATGAGTGCCCGGATGACACTCACTTCTGAGCCTCCCTGTATGCTGAAAATGTTCATCGACAGAATATACTTGATGGTCTTATGCAGTTATAACCCAAATTGCAATGTTTTGTGAATTTGCATTTGAAAAAAAAATGATATTTTTCAATGGTCAGGTTTTGCACAAAAATTTGACAAAATGATTTTTATCTCGGAAATCGTCACAGATAGGTATAGGGAATTTCGTAGGAAAGTTGTGAGGAATCTCACGAGGATTCCAAACATGATATAATATACGAGGTGTTCCATTTGAAATAACAAAGTAGCTACTACTTTCTTATACAAGCGGCAACACTGTATTGATGAAAATATTTTAGACGGATAGAGCAAGTTTGATTATCCACGCTCACAAATTTTCGAAATGATCTGTCTTTCTGTTCTCCAGATACGTCTAATGTTTCATCCACTGTGAAACACCCAGTACAGTGCTTCTCAAAAGTCCCCTCCCCCCATAAACAAGTGAAATTTGGAAACTGAATATTGAAGGTTGTAAACTGCCCTAAGAATGATAGATGACGAAATCGTCAAAGATGACGTCACAAGGCCATTGTGACCAATAATTTTAGATGGAACCCTACGGCAAGCGACACCTCTTTCAAAATATATCGAAAAAACCTATTCAATGTTTGTTTGTGGTTATGGCAGTTTTAATGATGAAAAGTACCAAAAGTTGCTGAAACCGCTAAACGTTCGATCAACAATACACAAATTATTAAATGTACAAAAACGTCGAATTAGGGAGACTAACAAAAACGTCAGCTAATTTGACAACTATCCAGAGGCGGAGCTCGGATTTTGAATTTTAGTATTAACTGATCACAGCTTTGCGTTTTTTCAAAAGCGAGTTGCCAAAAGGGGTTCCGAAGAATAGTTATTTGTTTAACTAGGCAGCAAAGTAGTAGATTGACTGCCGATGCTGAATTCATAGCCGAGCGCAGCGAGGCTAGGAATTCAGCTAAGGCAGTCAATCTACTTTGCTGCCGAGTTGAACATATAATTTTTTCTCCGATTGTTCATAATGATATAGGAGGATATTGTATTTGCAAATTATTACAATTCCCACAATCTCTTTATTTTTCCTGTATAGTGTTCAATTAAAATAAAATTTGATAGAAATCGCAGTTGTTGGAATGGTTGGTTGCCATGGAAATGTCCATAATAATTATAGTTTGACAATTCATATAATTGAGTATAATCACTTTGCTGCCTAGGCAGGAAAAGTAATACTTTGCTGATTGATATGTGTCAGCAAAATTAATATTTGCTGCCTATCGGAGAAAAAATATTTTCCATTTGTCAAATTCGGTACATTGGTATTCATGAGTCATCATGTATTCTCGAGGAATATTAGTTATTAGTTCCTATTTTAAGTCCAACGCACACGACGCTTGTTTTGCTGCTAGATAGCTTGCTAGAATTTGCCGCTGGGTTCGGAGTTGGGTGTGGCGCTGGGTTCAATGATGGCTCCCTTGGTAGGTTGGCTTCACACGATGCTTGTCGCTAGGCGTGCATCGAAGTGACGCGACGAGTGTTTCTAACCTCAACAGTACCATGGACGCTCAAGTACAACAAACTATTGCTACTGAAATAATTCAACGTAGGAGAGCAATTATCTCAATTCTCACGACCAGTGATATTCAGTACTTTCATTAGAATGAAAATATCAAGTATAACTTTGTTACACGTACCTGATAATCGACAATGTTTGTTTCCCTAATACTGGCTCAGTTTCATTGAATATTTATGCCAAGAGTATAGTTATTAGACCTACACAACTAATGAACCATGATGGTTCTGTAAACCCTGACCCCCTATTAATAATATAAAAATTATGAGGATACCGCGATATTTGAAGGTAAAACTACAATGAGAGTAAAAATAAGGAATTTAATAAATCAAAACTACATGAGTGACAACAATTGATTAGCAATAATTTTGAGATGTGTGGTAATTCAGAGTATTTGTTGCATACAAACACGGTTCTTCTTTGTATGCGTCAATTGAAGCATTGATTTGCTCCGGAGACCACCTTTGCGACATATTTTTTCAACAACGGAGCACGAAAACAATGGAACACGCAAGCTAGCCGTCACGAAAAATAGCACACGTTCTATCACGGACAGCCCGCACAGCAGCCCGCAGAGCAGCCAGCAGTGACGTCACTTTCTCGCAGCGCTGCCAGCAGAGTAGCTAGCAGAGGGCCCCGCAAGCAATCCAGCAGCAAAACAAGCGTCGTGTGCAGCGGTCTTAAATCCTCATTTTCCAATGGACTACCTAAGTGTGACGTCAAAATGGGTGGAGCCCATAAAACCTTTCCAGACAAGGAAATATTTGCATTGTTTTCTCCATAAGAATTTTAATAACAATGAGTCAATGAGAACTTGATATCACCATATACAAACAATTTTATTCTTACTTTCAACTTTCAACCAGAGAACCATTGTATCTGTTTGACGTAATATTCAAATTATTCACAAAGCGACAGAACGTTTTACGTCAAGCAGAATTGACGTCAGAGTTTTTCTACGAGTTTTATCAACGGGTTTCAATGCTACCAACCCAACTTATTTTCTTTCTAATCATTGACATTTGTGAATGTACTTCAAGACTTCTTGTCTAGTAGAATGAAACGAACCCTCCAAATAATCCGTATATACCATAGATCACATATTAATAAAGTTTGTGAGGATCTTGTAAGCTTTTTCAAAATTCTGGGAGTAAAACCCCGCATTTTGATAGAAACTAGCCAGCATATTGTCTATTTTTAATAGACCGCATTAGTGATGACGTCACAAATATGCAACCAACATTACACTGAGTCCTGAATCGTTTGGCGCGAAATGATATGCTTTATACTCGACCTTAAATACGGATGGCATAAGAACGATAATAGAAGTATCGTAACAGGCCCTTTTGTTTTACGCTCTCACTGAAATAAGATGATATTCAAGGAATTGCATCTAAGGGACCTTGGATATGAAAGATGGAAGTAACGATATTTTCGTAAAACGATTTTCGGAATTTATTCGAAAGTATTCGAGAGAACTTTCTTTACGTTACCCATTCCATACGACGTATTCATTCTTTTTCTATCGAATTCAAACAGATACATTTCTTAAATATTGCTTATAACAGCGAAATAATTCAATGAATAATATCATAATTCTAACCACAGATTCTGAACCTTAGATAATGGTTACTTAAGGTTCAGCGCATCTTCGTTCAGAAATATTTCATTGTGACTCAATGCACTGTTGGTTGCATACATTTTGACGTCACACTAATGTGGTCTATTGGCAGCACTGGTTGTAACGCCGCCAACGCCGGTAACGCCTTCACTCAGTTGGCGTTGTGTTAATATGTTGTAAATTCTAACACATGGAAGTTTATTTCTAGTATTTTTGCTTCTAGCTCAACGTCGTTTTTCAGGGTATGTATTGCTTTCAATATTTCGAATCGATAATCTTCAATGCTCACTACCATACCAGCAGTCATGATTTTTTCGAACATTTTTTTTCAAAATGATATCAACATGATTTTTACAATAATGAAAAACTACAATAAAACACATAGCCACCAGGATGTATTGATGCAATATTAAATTATACGAAACATGTAGTTTTCGAATTTATATAAATGTTTTTAGGCTTCATGGATATATCTTATATAACACAATATTCTTCTTCCATTATACTGTGATATGTGAAAATGATAGTACTATATCGTTTTCGATGCGGTATTTAAATTGTATGCATTGAAAATTCTTTTTATTATAAAACATAATGGTGAGTTGAATGAAACCACCTAGCCGTGTTATCTTCAATAGTATTGAAATTCAACATGATCCAACCATTGATGCTTTTCCTACAAATCTATCAAACTCTTATCATCATTGAATTATTATTTTTTATATCTTACAAATCACTCCCAATGATTAAATACATTGTCCAATACAAACTCTTGATAAATAGTGCATACCTTATTTTTTGAAAACAATCATATTCAAGATCACAAAAATCATTGAAGTGAAGGTACAAAAAATATTCCTAGTTCTTTTTGAAAGAGAATTAGAATTCTCATGGAAAAATCACAGAGCTCATAAAAGGTCAAGTAATACAAAATTCTCCCTTAATATTCTATAGAAACAAAATTATTAACAAATCAATGTTTGATATTAAGCTCATCAATACTGGACCAATGAAATATTATGTCACATCATAAAACTTTCATGTTCCGAATTATATAGTTTATATGCCATGGAAGAAAACTCATTGTTATTTCTGTTCTGACAAGAGTCAAATTTCTTTTGATACTTTTTTACTTTATAATTGGAGATGAATTCTAAGTTCAGGTTCATCACCAATATTCAAAGTAATATCAGTAAGTACTACCATTGTTTGTCCTGTGTCATTCAAAATTTAACTGTTCATTTGCATTTTCAGATGACACAATGTCCTACAGTGCCATTTCATTGCACCAGATTGCAAACCTTCACTTTTATCTATGGAAATAAGAAAGGTATTTGTTGTTTGATATTATACATATTCAATTCCTGATGAAGAATTCCATTAATTATTACCTGGTAGCCCTGAACGGAAGGTAAGGTACATTCTTCATATTCTTGATTGTTTGGAATATATTGTCTTGTCATAAGTTCAAGTGAGCATTTCATGTATTCATTTCATTTTTACATGTCAACACTTGATGAAATGATAATAATTATCTCTTAGATGTTTAGACGGATCGATTCATATGAGACATCAAAGTTTTTGTGTTATTAATTAATTCCATGATATCCAATATGATTTCTCCTTCTATGATTGGAATTCAATACAAGTTATTGATGTCTATGTTTAGGAAATTTGAAGGAAATCACTCATTCAATGTTGATAATAATAATAAAAATTATTGCCTTATATGTTTGAAAGCTTCAACTACTTATTGGACAATAAAAGTCCAAACCTCCAATTTTCAGATGAGAACAACTTTCTTGAGAAAATAAATTATTATTATATTATCACTTGATTGTAGGACACACCACATTTCCTTGTTTCTACTGTATAACCAGTGAATATCTCTATATAGTCGAATGGTTCCAATTGAATATTCAAAGGAAATACACAATAACTACATAATGAAGTGATGTTTGACCCCTGTTGATTAATCTCATCAACATCATCCATTTACATTGGAATAAAATTTATAAAATATAATTTTTAGATATTCAATACTTTACCTAATAAATAAATTATAATTATCTCACCAATATTTTTTGTAAATAACAAATGATAAATTTTCTTTTCACGGCTTTCTGGCTAAAAAAAAATATTCGATAAAACATGGAATATGAAAATCCAAATTCCCCAATAAACAGAACTACCTGTTCCTCTTCTATCTTCATATGCTATGCTATTTCATGTTATAAATTCGACTCCAATACTATAAAAATGTTTTAACTCCTACAATTTCATCAATTTTCACATTCTGACTCTTCTCTCCCTAATAGTTTATATTCTTATTCTTCATGTATCACCTACATATAAAATACAAAATTAATGACAAGTCAAAGAGACAATTTAGTAATATGGATTGGATGATTTACCAAATTTTGGGAAGTACTATAATTTTGCATTGGTTGTTCTTATTCTCCAACCAATCTAACCCAATATCTGAAATCAAAAAATATTCATAGGACAAATTATTTTGAGAATGTGATATTCCTGGGTATTGTTGATTTACATCAACTCACCTAATTTTTGTTCTGCCTATAACCGATTCCACAATACAATATTCATTTTCCTCTTCTATAATATTATTTGACTATCTAATGATACACAGATACTCTGATATCTGATGATCCACAGACTTAACTAATTACTTATCCTACCTCACTATCACTATCTGAATCTTCCTCACCTACTTGAATGATGATTTGGGGATTATCTTGCATGTCTAGTATTTGTTCTTGCTCACACCAACTCTCAATTATTTTTTCAGTATGATTTATGCTATTGGCCCACATTTCAGGAGTTACCTTGCTCAGAGCTTTCTTCCACATATTCAATAATTTTTCGGCAGTTGTATCTAAATGGTATCTATAATAATTTTTGGTGATGCCCCATATCAACTCATTTGGATTAAATATACAATGATAAGGTGGGAGTCGAAGAACTTGATGTCCATATTGTTCTGCTATCAGATCTGCCTTATATATAGGGGCTGGTTTGTTCCTGAGAATCATAGAATATATTACATATAACTTTAAAAATAAGTTCTGAAGATATGGCATACAATTGTACTAAATTAGCTAACTGTGGCTTCAACGTTCCATAATCAAAAGCAATATCATTATTAGTGAGCCATTCTTGAATTGCTGCCTTGTTAGAAGCTGAGGTGGGAACTTTGTTAATGGTTGTGCTATGATAGGGAGCATTATCCATAACTATTGTGGAAGGATTTTCTAAGTTTGGCAGCAATTGCGTTTCGAACCAGTGGAGGAAGTTATCCTGGTTCATTTCTCCATGGTAATCTTCAACAGCAGTTTTAGAGGAAAAAACTAATTCTGCTCTAGTAATGAAACGATTTGAACAACCAGCATGCAGAACAATGAATCTAAATCCAGTAGGCCATCTAACCCACTATAAAACTATAAATATCTAGAACCTCCTACTTTATTTTTTTCACACTTTTGAATCTTGCCAGGAATGTCCTACAGTTCCATTCTGGAAGATCCAGGTCTCATCAAGAAACACAAATTGCCTCAAACCTTCATTTTTAAATTGAATGTACTGTTGGAGGAATTTTATACGTTTCATAGCGATGTTAGGTAACTCCATCATTCCTCGCCGTGGATCATCTTTTTTAAATCTGAAGCCAATGTTTTTCAATACCTTCCATAAGTAAGCTTATCTTTCAATGTCTCCAATGTTATGTGTTCCTGTGCAATAAGGATTGTTCATTATTCGATTATATGTGATTATGCACTGAATACTCACTGTTCTTATGCATATCGTAAATACAATTCCGTATTTCGGACTCCTGAGATTCATCAATATCAACAATTGGTTTATTCTTTTGTGTAGATGTCCGAGTACCGTTAAATTCTTCACCCTCTGCTGATTTTGCTGATATTCTTTTCACAGTAGCAATACTTATATTTAGAGCAGCAGCTATTCTCTATAATAATCATATTTTATATAACCTATTGAATAATCATAAACTCTTCGACGTATATAAATAATTAGGATTCTTCACTTACCTTTCCAATAGAATTCAATGGAAGTAAGTGACCTCCGTTATTCTTTTCTCGTTGAAAATATTCCAACAAACTTGCAACCATTTTCTGAGCATCTCCACTCAAACCTCTCGACATTTTGATAAGAATGCGATAAAATTAAGCTCTTCAAAGAACAAATTGAAAAAATCACAATAAAAAAACAATTCGAATGTAAACAAACGATTGTAAAGATTCGCTCCAAACAATTTGGCATCGTTGTGAAGTGTTGCCATAATTGATGTTCCCAGCTGATTCATAAACCTATTGAGATGTCTGTCATTGTGCTAGATACTTTTTGTTTTGTACTAATGGCATTGAAAAGTTGCCAATAGTTTATAGCTGTAAATATTTCAATACCTCTACAAGAAACATTAATCAACATTTACTAGAATAGAATAATTGAGATATAACATATGTATACTGACATTGAATGTATAATAATATTTCAATTATTTTTGTCCCATCCTGATGGTAAATAATATGAAATTTAAAATACATGATGGTTGAAATCATGGACTTCTTCTTCTCATTCATAAAACTTGATTTATTGTCTGGAAGACAACCCGAGTGACTAAAACTATCGATTGGATTTCTTCGTCACTGCATCTGTATTGGCAACATTGTGAGTGCCTGATGATATGAAAAAAAAACAAAAATATTTTCCCCTATCTTATAGATATACAGTGAGGACCAAAAGTCCGTCGCCCCCCCTGTAACTTCTTTATTCTACATATTACAAAAAAATGTTAAATACATAAGTTGTAGGGTTTCATTCGATCTCCTCAATGGTTTGAGTTTCATTTATACAGAGTGTCTCAAATAAGCACGGTGACTTGGAAGTTGATTTTTTTTAAATTTTCATTGCATTTTTACACTCTACGTTGAATTCTGAACAAGTTTGATGAATGGCTTTCTATCAAAAAAGTTAATAGTTTTGGACTTATGAACACTTGTAAATAATTATTTCGACTACTTTTGCGCCAGTTCAAAGAGAACATCGTAACAAATGGATCACAATGTATTCCACTTCCCTATCCTAACTTTTTGAAAGCTATCCAATGTTGAAAGAGCAAGAACAAGACCGTTTTCAAAATAAGATTTGTTTATCACAGAGTAAAGTACAATATAATCATGTAAAAGTTAAAAAAAGTAAGTTAGATGGCACAATTATCAGAATCCTCAAAAAAATGGTGACACCAGGCCTCATCAGTTGCTCAAATCGTATAAAGAGGAAAAGAGAACCAATGAACCAGCAAAAATGTCTAATATTATGACCTGGCTCTCCAGAGGTTTCTTTCCTGCACACCTTAGTAAGACACTAGCCGAGGAACAGAGGACTATGGTGATGGAAGCAACCAGCTCTATGATCTCCCCTTTCCCTGGACCTCTTGCTACTTCTTCTATAGTGATTTTCGTCTCTGGGGGTTTCTGATTGTACATTTTCTCAATTTTCAATGAATCGCGTAGGAACGTCTCTTCAATGCAATGATGGCAAGCCTCAGGTTGTCCCTTGTTGGTACATATCCAAGTGGACGGATTCTCCGCACATCTATCGAGGTGATTACATAGAAAGGGAATGGCTTGATTATCATTTACTACTAAGTGGTCCCCACGAGCCGTTATGGAGTAGCTGTATGTACCAGGCTCTTCCATACAGCGTGGATTCTCTGTGTTGTAGCAGGAGTTGCGGTCTCTGAGGTCGAGAGCATGGTTTGTTTTAATCTCCAAACTTATTGCAATAAGTAGCAGAAGTAGGGAGATATAAGTTGAAGCATTTTTCTGTGATATATCTAATCTTGTATAATCAGTGGTGTCTATGCACAATGTTTGATTTGTACAAGTCTCAGATACTAATAACTCGTATCTCTTGATCAATTCAGGTGTAATATTGGTTAAAATTTCATTAAATTCCTCTGAGCAGTTGATTCCTTCAGTTTTCTCAAAGTAACCTAATGCCAACAGTTTTTAGAAACTCCTTTGGAACTGTATTGGTGTTGGATTCTTGCAATTACCACAAAAAATTTTTCCTTCATCTTCAGGAGAGGAGGCTCTAGGTGTTAATGCCTGACCATATGCCACAGTATTCGGGGCTGATCTAATTAACTGCCTAGTAGAAGGCTCTTGGAGGGTAGTGTATTTGCTGACTAAAGTGCTAACTGCCATATTTGCCGGAACCCCTCCATGTGCAAACATGCAATAAATTTCATATCTCTTGTCAGAGAAATGCTTATTATTTGTGACTAGATATTGTCTAATAGGTATCCCGATAATACTGTTTGAAACACCAGGTTCCTTGATGTTCCATGTAGCTACAATACTGGCTACTACAGCTACATTTATAGAGGACTCTGGTAGATATTGTCCTCCTGACTGACAGCTGGTGTTAATTGCCGTGATGACACTAATAGGGTCAGCTCCCAATGCTTCTGCAATTTTGGTTATGTTCTCCCTGGAAAATATAGATCCAGCCAAAGGTGTGAGTAGAATCAATGGAGCAGGCAACTGGTAAGCGTACACAGCTAGTCTTGAAAAAGTCTCCATTGCCAGAAGACCTGCCTGCTTAACAGTAACACACATCTTTTTTCAGACTGTAAAGTGTGCTTTATATTGGGTAGCCCTGTAAGTTGCTATAAACAGGGTTCTAGCATCTAGCATACCTGTTTCACTTTTGTACATAAAACGCAGTTTCCAGACCCTATCTGTCTTCTTATCTCCCTTTCTAGACTCCGGTCCAACCTGGTAAATGACCCTGCTGCAGAAATCCACAGCATAAGATTTAGTTTCTGGCTCTAAATCATCACCATAGTCAAGGCAGAATGTTTTAAAATCAGCTTGGAGCTTAGATAGTTCAAAATCTGATGCTCCATGACTCGTAGTGAAATCATTAGGAGTTATCCCGCAGATTAGATACTCCTTGTCGACCACGTGAGTCGTAATTGTATCAGGGTTCGTGCCATTTATGTTGAATTCTTGTCCAGCCAAGGCATCTCCTCCACAGCCTGTTGGTAGGTTAACTCCTGCCTCGTCGACATTCCGTAAGTTGTTGTAATACCTCAATGAAGATATTATTGTGTGCTTTACACTATCGATTTCAGTGTCAAAATATAGTGAAATAGCTTATATGTTTGAAAGCTTCAACTACTTATTGGACAATAAAAGTCCAAACCTCCAATTTTCAGATGAGAACAACTTTCTGGAGAAAATAAATTATTATTATATTATCACTTGATTGTAGGACACACCACATTTCCTTGTTTCTACTGTATAACCAGTGAATATCTCTACATAGTCAAATGGTTCAAATCGAATATTCAAAGGAAATACACAATAACTACATAATGAAGTGATGTTTATCTTTCGACATTATATCTGTTCTAAAGTCTCATTCTCATTTGAACGTTCTATATTTCAAAACAATTATTGGCCAACTTCAATAGATATGTTATAGAAATAATGCAGAAGTTATAATTGATTTATTTGTGGGAAAAATAATGGTGCATCTTCTCTAAGGTATGACCCCTGTTGATTAATCTCATCAACATCATCCATTTACGTTGGAATAAAATTTATAAAATATAATTTTTAGATATTCAATACTTTACCTAATAAATTATAATTATCTCACCATTTTTTTTTGTAAATAACAAATGATACATTTTCTTTTCACAGCTTTCTGGCTAAAAAAAATATTCGATCAAGCATGGAATATAAAAATCCAAATTCCCCAATAAACAGAACTACCTGTTCCTCTTCTATCTTCATATGCTATGCTATTTCATGTTATAAATTCGACTCGAATACTATAAAAATGTTTTAACTCCTACAATTTCATCAATTTTCACATTCTGACTCTTCTCTCCCTAATAGTTTATATTCTTATTGTTCATGTATTACCTACATATAAAATACAAAATTAATGACAAGTCGAAGAGACAATTTAGTAATATGGATTGGATATGATTTACCAAATTTTGGGAAGTACTATAATTTTGCATTGGTTGTTCTTATTCTCCAACCAATCTAACCCAATATCTGAAATCAAGAAATATTCATAGGACAAATTATTTTGAGAATGTGATATTCCTGGGTATTGTTGATTTACATCAACTCACCTAATTTTTGTTCTGCCTATAACCGATTCCACAATACAATATTCATTTTCCTCTTCTATAATATTATTTGACTATCTAATGATACACAGATACTCTGATATCTGATGATCCACAGACTTAACTAATTACTTATCCTACCTCACTATCACTATCTGAATCTTCCTCACCTACTTGAATGATGATTTGGGGATTATCTTGCATGTCTAGTATTTGTTCTCGCTCACACCAACTCTCAATTATTTTTTCAGTATGATTTATGCTATTGGCCCACATTTCAGGAGTTACCTTGCTCAGAGCTTTCTTCCACATATTCAATAATTTTTCGGCAGTTGGATCTAAATGGTATCTATAATAATTTTTGGTGATGCCCCATATCAACTCATTTGGATTAAATATACAATGATAAGGTGGGAGTCGAAGAACTTGATGTCCATATTGTTCTGCTATCAGATCTGCCTTATAAATAGGGGCTGGTTTGTTCCTGAGAATCATAGAATATATTACATATAACTTTAAAAATAAGTTCTGAAGATATGGCATACAATTGTACTAAATTAGCTAACTGCGGCTTCAACATTCCATAATCAAAAGCAATATCATTATTAGTGAGCCATTCTTGAATTGCTGCCTTGTTAGAAGCTGAGGTGGGAACTTTGTTAATGGTTGTGCTATGATAGGGAGCATTATCCATAACTATTGTGGAAGGATTTTCTAAGTTTGGCAGCAATTGCGTTTCGAACCAGTGGAGGAAGTTATCCTGGTTCATTTCTCCATGGTAATCTTCAACAGCAGTTTTAGAGGAAAAAACTAATTCTGCTCCAGTAATGAAACGATTTGAACAACCAGCATGCAGAACAATGAATCTAAATCCAGAGATTCATCAATATCAACAATTGGTTTTTTCTTTTGTGTAGATGTCCGAGTACCGTTAAATTCTTCACCCTCTGCTGATTTTGCTGATATTCTTTTCAAAGTAGCAATGCCTATATTTAGATCAGCAGCCACTCTCTATAATAATCATATTTTGTCGTAAGACACTAGCCGAGGAACAGAGGACTATGGTGATGGAAGCAACCAGCTCTATGATCTCCCCTTTCCCTGGACCTCTTGCTACTTCTTCTATAGTGATTTTCGTCTCTGGGTGTTTCTGATTGTACATTTTCTCCATTTTCAATGAATTGCGTAGGAACGTCTCTTCAATGCAATGATGGCAAGCCTCAGGTTGTCCCTTGTTGGTACATATCCAAGTGGACGGATTCTCCGCACATCTATCAAGGTGATTACATAGAAAGGGAATGGCTTGATTATCATTTACTACTAAGTGGTCCCCACAAGCCGTTATTGAGTAGCTGTATGTACCAGGCTCTTCCATACAGCGCGGATTCTCTGTGTTGTAGCAGGAGTTGCGGTCTCTGAGGTCGAGAGCATGGTTTGTTTTAATCTCCAAACTTATTGCAATAAGTAGCAGAAGTAGGGAGATATAAGTTGAAGCATTTTTCTGTGATATATCTAATCTTGTATAATCAGTGGTGTCTATGCACAATGTTTGATTTGTACAAGTCTCAGATACTAATAACTCGTATCTCTTGATCAATTCAGGTGTAATATTGGTTAAAATTTCATTAAATTCCTCTGAGCAGTTGATTCCTTCAGTTTGCTCAAAGTAACCTAATGCCAACAGTTTTTCAAAACTCCTTTGGAACTGTATTGGTGTTGGATTCTTGCAATTACCACAAAAAAATTTTCCTTCATCTTCAGGAGAGGAGGCTCTAGGTGTTAATGCCTGACCATATGCCACAGTATTCGGGGCTGATCTAATTAACTGCCTAGTAGAAGGCTCTTGGAGGGTAGTGTATTTGCTGACTAAAGTGCTAACTGCCATATTTGCCGGAACCCCTCCATGTGCAAACATGCAATAAATTTCATATCTCTTGTCAGAGAAATGCTTATTTTTTGTGACTAGATATTGTCTGTAATGTACTGTTGGAGGAACGTTATGCGTTTCATAGCGATGTTAGGTAACTCCATCATTCCTCGCCGTGGATCATCTTTTTTAAATCTGAAGCCGATGTTTTTCAATACCTTCCATAAGCAAGCTTATCTTTCAATGTCTCTAATGTTATGTGTTCCTGTGTAATAAGGAATGTTCATTATTGGATTATATGTGATTATGCACTGAATACTCACTGTTCTTATGCATATCGTAAATACAATTCCTTATTTCGGACTCCTGAGATTCATCAATATCAACAATTGGTTTTTTCTTTTGTGTAGATGTCCGAGTACCGTTAAATTCTTCACCCTCTGCTGATTTTGCTGATATTCTTTTCACAGTAGCAATACTTATATTTAGAGCAGCAGCTATTCCCTATAATAATCATATTTAATATATCCTATTGAATAATCATAAACCCTTCGACGTATATAAATAATTAGGATTCTTCACTTACCTTTCCAATAGAATTCAATGGAAGTAAGTGACCTCCGTTATTCTTTTCTCGTTGAAAATATTCCAACAAACTTGCAACCATTTTCTGAGCATCTCCACTCAAACCTCTCGACATTTTGATAAGAATGCGATAAAATTAAGCTCTTTAAAGAACAAATTGAAAAAATCACAATAAAAAAACAATTCGAATGTAAACAAACGATTGTAAGGATTCGCTCCAAACAATTTGGCATCGTTGTGAAGTGTTGCCATAATTGATGTTCCCAGCTGATTCATAAACCTATTGAGATGTCTGTCATTGTGCTAGATACTTTTTGTTTTGTACTAATGGCATTGAAAAGTTGCCAATAGTTTATAGCTGTAAATATTTCAATACCTCTACAAGAAACATTAATCAACATTTACTAGAATAGAATAATTGAGGTATAACATACAGTGCGTTCATAAAGTGTGGAAACGCTCCATTATCTTACGATATAATTATTTTCAGAGGTAAACTCGGACAGGTCGATTTTGTATTTCAGTCTTCCATCTTTTTTTACAAAAAAATAATTTTTTCCCCACCACCTTACAAGATATGACGTCATCGATATTTTTTTAAATTGAAAGGGTATATTTTTATATCAAAAATTGAAAGCCCATATTTTTCTGAGTTCAACCATACCACATACGTCATATCTTACACTTCAAGTTACAGTATACTGAGTATAAAAGAAACCAGTGTTCATATTTCTCAACATTCATTTAATTATTTATTTTGCAATGGAAATATCATAAGAAGTAGTGAAAATAAACAAATAACAAATCTACAGCAAATGCTCGAACTGAGCTCCTTGGGTTAGTTGACAATATCCAAGACGTCTGGTGAATTCTTGGGTTACGTTTGACAACATATCTGGTGTAATTCATTGAATTTCAGTTCGAATTCTCTCTTTAAGGTCTTCCAAACTGGGGGGTCGGTTTATGTACACTTTACTTTTTAAGTAACCCCAGAGGAAGAAGTCCATCGGAGTTAAATCTGGGGACCTAGCAGGCCATTCAATCTGTCCGCGTCGTCCAATCCAGCGATTGGGAAACGTTTCATCAAGAAAATCTCTAACTACTCGAGCATAATGTGGACCTGCTCCATCCTGATGGAACCAAATGGTAGGAACTATTCGATCAGGTTGATTGATATCTGGAAATGTCTCAGTTGAATATGGAACTACATAAGTTTGTAACATTTCCAAATAAATTCCACCCGTCACAGTACCGTCAAAAAATATGGTCCTACAATGGTATTCCTAAGAATCCCAGCCCACACAGTGACTTTTTGGGGATATTGGGTATGAGCTTCCATCGTCCAATTGGAATTTTCTGGTGCCCAATAACGACAATTTTGCTTATTCACCGTTTGTAAAAAAAGTTGATTTGTCCGAAAATTAGACATTAAATTCAAACCCATCGTTTTGATTACATACTTCTTGCATAATTTCACAAAACTCCATGCGCCTATCGAAGTCGTCTTCATTAAGTTCATGTATCAGTTTAATTTTATATGGATGTAATTTGGCTGCTCTTAGAATTTTATGCACAGCACCACGATATATCTCATTGTTTTCAGATGAAGTTGTGATTGAACAATGAGGATTTTCTTCAATTCCAAGTAATACATTCAATTGAGTATCTTCGGCAACGGTAGGTCTGCCACTCTTAGGCTTATCCCTAACATTGTCAAATTTGGTCAGGCTTTGCACAAAAATTTTTATCTCGGAAATCGTCACTGATAAGTATAGGGAATTATGTAGGAAAGTTGTAAGGAATCTCACGAGGATTCCAAAAATTATATAATATACGAGGAGTTTCATTTGAAATAACAAAGTAGCTACTATTTTCTTATACAAGCGGCAACACTGTATTGATGAAAATATTTTAGACGGATAAAGCATGTTTGATTATCCACGCTCACAAATTTTCGAAATGATCTGTCTTTCTGTTCTCCAGATACGTCTAATGTTCCATCCACTGTGAAACACCCGGTATGTTCGCAATTTTTGTTCTTCATGACAAGAGCTACAACTTTGCCTCAGAGAGTAAATCGAAATTCTAACGGTTTGCAAGATATGAGCCTGAAAAAATGATCACTTTTTTTGCGAAAATGATACCGAGGCCCCAAATCTTTGGCGGCCCATAAAAAAAGTGCATGACTTTGGGAAAAATTGGGAGAAACGGGTCTCTTTTTTTAGTCTTTTATCACGAATATGGTTATTTTTTTTCGTGTAGGCTGCTTCAAACTGTCTTGCTGTTGAATTGTCATAGTCCTCTTCACCTCTAATGACCGTTGTAACACTGCAACGGCCAATTTATAAGTCACAGGTCATTGTTGGTTGTCATCTTATTGTATTTAACATATTCATTGATATTTATTTTGCTAATATATGCCATCCATATACAGTGAGGACCGAAAGTCCATCGCCCCCCCCCCCTGTAACTTCTTTATTCTACATATTACAAAAAAATGTTAAATACACAAGTTGTAGGGTTTCATTCGATCTCCTCAATGGTTTGAGTTTCATTTATACAGTGTCTCGAATAAGCACGGTGACTTGGAAGTTAATTTTTTTAAATGGGACACCCTATATTTCATTGCATTTTTACATTCTACGTTGAATTCTGAACAAGTTTTATAAATGGTTTTCTATCAAAAAAGTTAATAGTTTTGGACTTGTAAATAATTATTTCGACTACTTTTGCGCCAGTTCAATGAGAAAATCGTAACAAATGGATCACAATTTATTCCACTTCCCTATCCTAACTTTTTGAAAGCTATCCAATGTTGCAAACTGCTGATGGCACCATGTGTAACTTACCTCGTCGTACCATTTTACAATTGTTAGAGTTGTTGAATCTCACGAAAAACTAGTACAAATGAAGTTGAAACATTTTATTAACAAATAAGGTAGTCCATAAATACAGATCAAGAATCATTAGAAACTGAAGAGATATTTCAATTTATAACTAAAAACGGTGAGTTTTTATCTATTTCAAAAGATGTTCGACATGTCCACCATGCATTTCTTGACACATAAATAGTCGGGTTGTAAACTCTTCCCTAACATTAATCAAGGTTTGAGGTGTTATTTCTGAACACACTTCAATAATTCGACGGCGCAGTTCATCTAACGACCCACAAACTGTCCTAAAAATTACGGATTTCACATAGCCCCAGAAAAAGGAATCAATCGGTGAGAGGTCCGGTGAGCGAGCTGGCCACTCTGTTGTACCTCGACGTCCAATCCACCTACCTGGATACCTTTCATCTAAGTAATTTCTCACCTCCCGAAAATAGTGTGGTGGCGCTCCATCTTGCTGAAATGTTACATCCAAGTAAAATTCATGTGAGTTTTGCGCAACGATCTCATCGATACTGGGACTTATTGTGTCTTGCAGCATTTGGAGGTATCTGGAACCATTTAAATTTTCTTCCAAGAATATCGGACCTACAATATGGTTACCTAAAATACCAGCCCAAACATTAATTTTCTGGGGAAATTGAGTATGCCCCTCGCGGAATTCATGGGGATTCTCATCACTCCAATATCTACAATTCTGGGTATTCACATTTCCATTTAGGTTAAAAGTGCTTTCATCACTAAAGCAGATGTGTTGCAAATAAAGTCGATTTGCAACAATTCTTTCTGCCATGGTCTCGCAAAATTCAAGTCGCCGGTCTGGATCAGCTTCAACCAATTGGTGCAAAATTTTTATTTTGTAAGGATGGAATTTATTTTGTTTTAAAACCCTCTTTACTGATGTTTTAGAAACATCACAGTCTCAGCTACTTGCTTAGTTGATTTATAATGATTGATTCATATAATTCAGTCTCACATTCTCAGTGTTTATCCACCACTTAATGGGATAATCTCATCTGAGAGGTATTCGGGCAGGTGGATTAACGCTAAGAGGATTGGGAATCAAACCAACCATATCCAGAAAAATTGATAATTTTAATACATCTCCAATAAAATTTTCTACTTTTGCCTACGATTCTCACTACCAAATATTATTATTAACTATTAGATAGATGGATTTATTGATTTATTCGAATCATATACATAAAAGAGGAAATTTTGGGTCCAAGTAATCAAAGCATTGCTGTCCGACAGATGAATCAATATACTGAACAAAAGATGTACTGGAACACTGTAAGTTTTCGAATCATCCTGTTTAGCATTTGGATATGCTAAACACGATGATTAATTGCTTCAAAAATTATACTTCTAAGGTCTGATACTGGACAGGAAGATTTCACCAAAAAATACGCCAATGGCTGTTTCCACTTTTCATTGATGCCTCTTGCTATGAGAACAATGGCCTCACTTGCAGGCTCATGTGTATTTCTACCCACATCATGAAATCCAAATTTTTAATCTTTCGTGATATTGTGAAATGAATTGGATTTGATGGACATCTCGTCAATGCATAAAATACACTGTCTGTTTTCTTCAGGAAGCATTTCTGAAAAAGACACCAATGCCGGTGAACAATTCTGTCTCAAGTACTCTACCACTTGAAAATTGAAGATTAAAAGGAATATCCTGCTCTTTCGATTTTAGTAAGTGAACCTTACGTGGTGAGTTTTTAGTTAACGATGTTGATTTTTGAGAATTCGCATCTGAAATATGAAAATCATTTATAATAAACTGACAACTAGTAGGGAAAGGAAAGTGGTGGCACATTCAATATCTTAGGGTTGAAATCCTTGGGCATCCCATTCATTATATTTTTTCATTTCCATACTTCGCAAGGATTAAAAACAGGTAGAGGTTAGACTATTCAGTCGTCCAGTGTTGCCAAGTTTCGCTGAAGTGAAAATATTTCCATTGAATAATTATTCAGGTAATCGTGAGAAATGTACTGTGCGAGATGAAATAGAAATATATGGAGGATTTCAGGTGAACTAGTGATACTGGCTTACACAAAATGTGTCTTTCTTAGTATTACACATGCCACAAAATCTCCATCTGTTAAGTCGGTGCATTGATAGTGGTAAATTCGAAGAAAAATGGATTGACCTGAAAAAGTTGTAATTCAGCAAGGCAATTTATGGCGCATCCAAATACTTCCTGCTTGGATTGGATCATGCGCGCTAGGATTGCAAACCCACAGAGTGGGGGGAGTGCAATTACTGGTTCTTTGAAGCATTAAACTGTGACCAGGACATGGTTTGTGTAAGGTGATCAGAGGCACCCAGGCGTACTAGTTCACAGGAGTTATTTTTGACGTTACTGACAACATCTTCTTCACTCCGCACAAGTTTCGACTTATGGGGAGTTGGTTGAAAAACCAAACATTGAAGAGGTGAAAAAATTTACATTTACATTACATAGTCCAGTCCACTGGATGCAATTTCATTTCCATATTGTGCCACACGTGTTGGTTCACCGTATAGTGGTTCCAAGTTAAACATTGCAATTAAATCAAAAAGTTGTTCCTCATATCGACAGTTTCCCTTGAAATTCATTTTGAAGTCTCCACAGAGAATGATATGAGTGTCCCTAAGCAGCTAACAGTTATACAGGGTGTCCCCTCTCAATTGGAAAAAACTTCTGGGGCATATTGAGGAACCATAGACAAGCAGTTTGAGATAAGAGACTGATGTCCGGAAGTGCATGGTTTTCAAAATACAGTGTGTCGAAGTTTTTTTCAAAAAACTTTTTTTTATCAATATTTCAAAGACACGTTAACCGATTTTCTTGAAATTTGCTAGTGATGTAAGCTTCAATAAGACGCTCAGTTAGCACTAATTAAATGTTAATTATGACTTCCAGTGGCGCCCCGGGGGACAGTGTCACGAATAAAAATGATAAAATGTACGCTGCTGACTTTTTTGAAAAAATTTATATATTTTTTAGAAAGTTCAGTTAAAAATACAACTTTTTTGTCACCTGATATTTTTTCGTATCTCTCTCCGTTTTCGAGAAAAAATGTTCATTAAAAACTTTATTGAAAGGTTCATTATTATTGAAAGAAAAACAAGGAGGCTTTTTTACAAATAATTTATTATTAATTAGTGGAGCAAATGCTCAAAGTGTCCACCATGCATTTCGATGCATTTTCTGCACCTGTCGAGCCAGGATTCGCGCACCCGAGCAAACACGCCTGGATTGTTCGCGATAAATTCCGCTGCCACCACAACTCTAGCAACTAGGTACTCCATGGTCGGCACAGGAGTTGCATAGATCAACCGTTCCATTTCGCCCCAAAGAAAAAAGTCCAGGGGGCCAAGTCCGGCGACCTTGCTGGCCAAGGGACGGGACCACCTCCACCAATCCACCTGTTGTTGTAGGTTTGGTCGAGGTAACCTCTCACGGTGCGCGCAAAATGCGCTGGACAACCATCGTGTTGGAACCAGGCCTCTCTACGCAACTGGAGGGATACATCTCCCAGCAGCTCGGACAGAATATCTCGCAAAAAAACTAGATAGTTATTCCCGTTGAGGTGATCAGGTAGAACGTACGGCCCAATCAAATGGTCGCCAAGAATACCTGCCCAAATATTAACACCAAACTTCTGCTGATATCCTCTGATGTGCGTAGCATGGGGATTTTGTTCGCTCCACTCGTGGTTATTACGAGGATTGAATGTCCTCTCGCGCGAAAATCTTTTTTCATCGCTCGTGAAGATTATACTCAAAAAATCAGCGTTTTCATCCGCTTGACGGAGCAACCACTCGCAGAACTCGAGCCGCCGAGGAGCGTCGTCAGGCAGTAGATGCTGCACCTTTTGCAGTTTGAATGGATAGAAATCGTGGATTTTCAATACTCGATGGACAGTATTTTTGCTGCAATCAAGTTGCGACGCAATCAGACGTGTGCTAGTGTTGGGCTCATTCTGAATGCGTGCCATGACTTCATCCTCAACGGCATCTCTGATCGGAAACTGCCTTGCAAATTCTCGAATAGGCTGCAAAGATATCAAAGCCTCTTAGATTGGCTGTAAAACAGAAACGCGCAAGAAAAAAAACACAGAAAGTTGCCATTTCTGCAATACTTACCACGAATGAGCCGGTCTCCCGTAGATTTTGATGAATTTTGATAAAAATCTTATGGTTCGGCAATTCACGATTTGGGAACCGCTGCCCGTACAACCGTTGTGCTAACAAAGAATTACCCCGCGCTTCCCCATACAAGAGATGCATATCTGCAAGCTCGGCTAATTCAAAACGATTCATTTTTTTTTCTAAAGTTTGACATGTTCATGTGTTACCATGACAACATTGTTTTGTTTTAGATTTTCAGATAATGAACCTTTCAATAAAGTTTTTAATGAAAATTTTTTCTCGAAAACGGAGAGAGATACGAAAAAATATCAAGTGACAAAAAAGTTGTATTTTTAACTGAGCTTTCTAAAAAATATATAAAATTTTAAAAAAGTCAGCAGCGTACATTTTTTGTCATTTTTATTCGTGACACTGTCCCCCGGGGCGCCACTGGAAGTCATAATTAACATTTAATTAGTGCTAACTGAGCGTCTTATTAAAGCTCACATCACTAGCAAATTTCAAGAAAATCGGTCTTTGAAATATTCACAAAAAAAAGTTTTTTGAAAAAAACTTTGACACCCTGTATTTTGAAAACCATGCACTTCCGGACATCAGTCTCTTATCTCAAACTGCTTGTCTATGGTTCCTCAATATGCCCCAGAAGTTTTTTCCAATTGAGAGGGGACACCCGTATGAGTAAGGGTGCTATATAATTTATCAAGGAAAATTTGTGGACTTGATTCTGTTGATGAATTACGGTATAGGGTGATGATGCAAAGATTTTTATCAACCTTGATAACAGAACACTCGAAGTCGAGTTCTGCGGATGAGTTCACGAGATATTTCATATTGTCGCATTTCCCGAATATTTCAGATTTTACAAACATTGCAGTGTCAACATGAAATAATTTTGTCCTACTCAGGGCCCCCGCAAGGGCTACTGGCGTCTGTGTGCAAAAAAGGATTTTGGCGCCCCTTAAGGCATTTTGGATCACGTTTTTTCATTTATTTTTTCGAAGGTAGGTAGGTAGGTGCTTGAAATAAAGCAAAAAAACTGAACTTTAGAAGTCATATTTATTTGTAGACTAAAATATCAAAATGAAACAAACAGAATAAAATCAAAATAAATTTTTGTTCACACCCATTTTAAAACATTTACTTTACTAATGGGGTACAGACACGTTGACACGTTGTTTATAAATACTACAAAATAACCCGAAACTAAAAATCACATTTTTTTAGGAACAAATAACAGAAATATTGCCTAATGTCTACATATATGTAAGTACTACTTTCTACTTATACTTAGATATTTGAAAAAATATGCAGATATTTCTAATAACAAATACCTAGGTAACTTCGTTATAAAACAAAAATGATAGCTAGGTCTAGGTACAATAGAAAAATAAAGAATAGCTATTGTAGTAGCGATATTTTCCGAGATTTTGCTGTTGCAAATTCATCAATTACATCGCTAAAATTTATACCATCAAAAATTTCTTGTTCAATTGCTAATATTGCTAGCCCAGACAATCTTTCTTGAAGCATTGTTGATCTTAAATAATTTTTAATGATTTTTAACTTTGAGAGAGATCGCTCGCCAGAAGCTACAGATACAGGCAATGTTGAAAGAATTCTTAGTGAAATGCTAACGTTTGGAAGGGTGGAGATTAAATTGTTTTCAAATATATATTGTAAAATACTTAATGGGTCAGTATCATCAGGTAATGAAAACAACTTAAACGCTTTAATTTCATTAAACAAATCAATGGAGTCTATATCCTTATTATCCTGATCTGTAAGTCCCTCTTCAAGAACAGAACAATGTCAAATGTTTTTTAGAGAGCTTAAAGTTTGATCTATAATTTTTAAGAAAAAACTAATTTTAAAGGCGGTTTTTGGATCATGAGGGGTCTCATCTCGGTGTTCATAGTCAAACAGTTTTGGTTTAAATTTCCTCCTAACCGTTGGTAATGGTGGAAAGTATTCTTCAATTTCGAGAGAGGACGCTACTTCTTTCGCTTGTTCAAGAATTTCTTGAAATGATGGGTCAGATCTATATTGCTGGAAGTGATCAACTAAAGTTTTTAGGTAGGTTTGGCATACTTTAATATCAATTGTAGCACTTTGCATTTGTTTGCTGACAATATTTATATGAAATAAAACGTCATGCCAAATAATAATTCCACAAATAAATTGAAAATTTTGTACAGACGTTAAGAGGGAACTCGCTTTATGTCTTGCATCAATGTAAAAGGAATTATCTTCAGCCACTTCTAGAAGACTTTCGCAAACCTTAATTAAATAAAGTTTAAGGGGCTTTATTGCGTCAATTCTGCTGGACCATCTTGTCTCACTTAGAAGCTTTAAACTTACCCGGGACATTTTTTCTCAAAACACCACCGTTTTGTGGATGACGAAAAAAAATTATATAACTCTTGCACAAGATTAAAAATGTTTATTGTAGCACCTGACACCTTAGAAGCGTCATTTACTGTTAAGTTCAAAGTATGAGCCGCACAAGGTACGAAAAGGGCTCTCGGATTCGCATCAAGAATGCGTTTTTGAAACCCAACATGCTTTCCCTTCATATTTGTCCCATCATCATAACCTTGTCCCCTAATATATTTTAATTCTAAATTTAATTTTTTGTTGATAGTATAAAGTAGGGAACACTTACCATTTTATAGAAAATCAAACCGTTAAAATTGCAGTCAGCAGGTATTCAGCACTTAATTTTTTAGAAAAAAAAAGTAGTAAACAAAATATTATACAATACAACACTTGACAAAATAAAAATAACTTTATATGTAAAAATTATTAGGATTACTTGTTTTAATCACTTGTTGCACGGTCCAGTGAACTAACCGATTTAAAAACGCCTCTGGCGATGCATCGCTTTTATAGCGCTCCAGGATGGCGCCCGTGTGCATTGCACCCTTTGCACATATGGTAGCGGGGGCCCTGGTCTTAATTCATAATTTTATAATTTTCAAATGATAAAAGTATTCTTAACTTAATAAAGTAAAGAACGTGTAGGGGCAAAACAAGCAAAAAGGACCGATTTTGAAATGAAACTAATGTCTCCTTAAATGCTCGAACTGTCTTCCATCACACTCAATGCATTGTTGCAGCCGCTCATGCCATGCGTGGACATTACAGCAGCTTCAACTTCTTCTTATGACAGGCTAAGAATGGCCTCTTGTATTCGTATTTTCATGTCATCTCTCGTTGATGGTGGGATTCGGTAAACAATATCTTTCAATCGACACCATAGATAGAAGTCCAAACAGGTCAAGTCTGGGGATCGGGGTGGCCAAGGAAATAGACTACCTCGTCCAATCCACCTCTGGTGATATATTAGATCTAAATGTTCTCGCACATTTATTGAAAAATGTGCTGCGCAACCGTCTAGTTGCAAAAACATATTTTGCCGTAATTGCAAAGACACATTTTCTAACAAAATAGGCAAGTGGTTTATCAGAAAATCAAGAAACACGGCACCGTTCAGTGGCTGATCAAGAAATGAAGAAATGAGGCTGGTTGCATACCCGAGTTGGAAGATGTTTTTATTCTAGCAGGAATATTTATTTCTATCCCTTCTAAGGTTACCACTATATCCTCGATATCACTTGAGGCCAATGTCTGCACCCCATGTGCTGTAATCAGTGCCAAGAGTGTAGCTAATTTTAGAGAAAGGATATATCTTCATTATTACCTAATCCTTCCAAATAGCGTAAAGCAATCGCTGGATCCCAAATTGTATTATATTTAGGCCTAGATGGTCGTAATCTCTTCAAGAAATCTTTTCACTCTAGAGTCATCTTCAATAATCGGGAATAAAATCAGTGATATTGCTGACCGATAATTATTTAGTGAACCGTACGACACCCTTTTAATGTATTCAATGTCTGAAAACTCTAGTGCTTTCAAAATTGATCCCTCAAAGGAATTTTTTCCTGCTAATGAACAAAACTTCCACCAGAGTCTTCAACCCCCCTTCATATTGTCTTCTAGTATAACCTGAGAAGCATAATGTCAGACGTGGATTCTCGAAGACCTTTATTTAACCGAAAAGCTTCCTTGACAAAACACCTGCCACCAGGGTAAGCTGATTGTTGATCTGTCTAGAAAAGAATCAATTCCGAAAGAATCTTATGGAATAGTGGATACCACGGTCGAGTTGTCCATAATGGAACCACAACAAATCCTAATGCTCTATCTCTAATCATCTTCTGTAACATAGGCTGAATTGAAGAAAAAGGAGGAAAAACGTAAAAGTATCTGTGACTCCAGTTTACTGTGAAATCATCTACGGCAGACGCTTCCGGGTCTTGATGGATATTGGAATGATAATAAAATAAACAAATAAGATTCGAGATCAAACACCAATACAAAAAATTTGTTCTTGTATCAACAACCAACAGATAGAATCGCAATAACAGTAAATATAAGACAATAGTATAGATGAAAGTATCACTATTATATTCATATCGGGTCAGATATTAACATTCACTCGTTGAGATAATTTAGCTCAAACAACGCGGGTTGCGGATTTCAATGATGTTATCGACATCATTGATTTGTATCTGATTACATACATTATCGTGGTGATCCATCTGACGCGTTTATACATATAAACGGTAGACGCACGACTTTGATGGGCACTGTAGATCAGCGCTCGGCCAAGTGTCCTCAATTGTGTACGGTAGTATTAGGTGTACAACTTTGCTTCCGCCGTTTTTTTCCGAAATTCGAGGCTTTATTGTAAAAAACTGGTTATACATTTATGATTCAAAGTATTGTCCATCGCTGGCCACTACTTTCTCCCATCTTTCGGGCAGCGTACGAATCCCGCGTTGAAAAAACTGGTAATCTTTTGAAGCGATCCACGAATCGATCCAATTTTTTACTTCTTCATAAGACCGGAAGTGCTGGTCAGCCAGGCCGTGTGCCATTGATCGAAACAAGTGATAGTCCGAGGGAGCAACGTCTGGAGAATACGGCGGGTGGGGTAGGACTTCCCATTTCAACGTTTCCAAGTATGTCTTGACCACTTTCGCAACATGGGGTCGAGCATTGTCGTGCTGTAAAATCACTTTATCATGTCTCTCATTGTATTGCGGCCGTTTGTCTTTCAATGCTCGGCTCAAACGCATTAATTGCGTTCGATAACGATTGCCTGTGATTGTTTCAGTCGGTTTTAACAACTCATAATGCACTACGCCGAGCTGGTCCCACCAAATACAGAGCATGACCTTGGAACCGTGAATATTCGGTTTGGCCGTCGACGTGGAAGCATGGCCGGGATATCCCCATGATTTTCTGCGCTTGGGATTATCGTAATGAACCCATTTTTCGTCCCCAGTTACAATGCGATGCAGAAATCCTTTCCGTCTTTGCCTTGCAAGCAGCTGTTCACAAGCAAACAAACGCCGTTCAACATCTCTCGGCTTCAACTCGTACGGCACCCAATTTCGTTGTTTCTGAATCATTCCCATGATTTTCAGGCGTTTTGAAATGGCTTGTTGCGTCACTCCCAATGATACTGCCAATTCTTGTTGCGTTTGACACGAGTCTTGATCAAGTAATGCCTCCAATTCTGCATCTTCGAAAACCTTCTCTCTTCCACCGCCTTGCCGGTCTTCGACGTCAAAATCACCGTTCTTGAAGCGTTGAAACCACTCTCGGCACGTTCTTTCACTAATAGCGGCCTCACCATAGATATTTGAGAGCATTCGATGAGCCTCAGCCGCAGATTTCTTCATATTAAAGCAGAAAATTAAAACCTCCCGCAAATGACGAGAATTTGGCTCGTAAGCTGACATGTTTAATCGAGAATGACTTTATGATGCAGACACAAATCGACTAATATTTTGATGGCGTTATGTTTACAAATGCCTAAGCTTATTGTATGACATCTACGATCTATTTATTTCGACTACCACTTACCGCTACAGCCATCTATTGCAAAACGGCGGAAGCAAAGTTGTACACCTAATAGTATCCTAGACATATTATGGTTCCTATTTTAAGAGTCACAAAGCAATACAAGATAGAATCATGAGAAGAAGGATAATCAAAGGACGGATCGCTCAAAGCTCCCATCGTCATCCACACTTGCGGTTCCAAAAATGGGATATGAGATTCCAGGTCAATCTCTATGGATATGTTCAATGGTCTTACATGGATTGTTTCCTTGTGCATTCCGATAGTATATACAACGTCATCAAAGACTACATGATCACCCATATCCTGAGTAAGAAATTGTGAAGAAGACGTTAAGAGCATTTGTCTAGTTATAGGATCCTTGTCTTTTGAAGAATAACCTTGTTCTGGTCCGATAAGTAGCCCGGTCCTCATTTGTGTGATGATAGGATCAGGAATCCCTGATAAGGCGTCATAAATAAACGTTCCACTGTACTCAATTTCACTTTGAGTCAATGGTCTTTTCCTATCCATATTGGGTTCTTAGTAATTCAATAATTATAAAAAGAACACTCAAGAAAGACGTAAGTTAAATAGTTAGAACGAGAGATTTACTTTTTATAAAATATTTATTCAATAAAAAATACAGATCGACTGCCTCTGGCAGAGTCAAGAGAAAGAATGAATACGAAAAATTGAAGCAGGTAGAAAATCATCTGTATATTGGCATCTAAAGTGGTTGAAAATGGCGTCTAGTCTTGAAGTGGTATGGAATTGTGGAAATGCTGGAATCGATGCTTGATATCTTAACATTTTTACTTCCAATGGCGGTTTTGATCATTATGTCAGATTTATATATTCTATTCGGATACAATTTTTCAATTATGGAAGGATTAATAATTGATTTGGAACTACCTGTATCTATGAGTAGTTTGATATTTGGATTCTTTATTTCAATATAAGCCAGATCATTACTTTTAAAAAGATTTGTTTCTACTAAATCAATGTGCTTTCTAGGATTTTTGATGGATAAATCGGTTTTATAAGGGTTTTTATTGTCGGTACATTGGTTTTGTTGGAATCGTGGCTGATTATCAACAGCTTGTACTACACATGAATTTTGATTATAAGAATCGTTAAATTCATTCAAAAACAATTCTTCTGATGAAGAATTCGATTTCTGATTTGCTTGAAAGAATCTTTGATTATGATGGAAATTACGTTGATGCTCATTATTAATATTTTGTCTGGTTTGTTGAGAATATTGTTGAAATGGTGGGTATGACATTTTAGTCGTCGTTGACATTGGCTCTGGTTCAGATAATTGTTCATGTGAAATTTTACTCGGTCTGAATACGTCCTGAGGGGGTACAAAAATTTCTCGATTTGTCGGGTATCTCTCAGGAGGTTGTGGTCTAGATTGTACAAATTTAAGATTTGAATAGTTTTCATTATTTTGATGGAATTGTTTTTGTGGATAGTCATGTCTTTGTGGTTTAATGTTATTTGCATAAAAATGACGTTTGTGGTTACTAAATTGTGTTCCAAAATCGTTTTGCATATTACCATATATATTTTCGAAGTTTTGAAATTCATTTACGTATGCTATTGCATCTTCTAAAAAGGTTGGTTTCTTCAAATGTAAATTATTTTTTAGGATACTTGTACATCCTGCAATGAATGTATTAAGAGCAACTTTGTCATAATGTAGAATTCGAAAAGTCTTTTGCTCTGAATGTAACTAACTCAACATCATTACTAATTCTCAGAGCAACATTGCTTCTGATTAATTGAAGTCTACTTCCAAAGCTGAGTAGATCTTCTCCTTTATACGGTCTACTTCTGGTTAATTCCTGAACTATACAGTCTATATCTCTACGATCAGCGAAACATTGTTTCAAAGCGATTTCAAGAGAGTTCCAGGTGTTTAGTTCACTGCGGATTCTTATCATAAATTCCGCTTTTACTATCAATTTACCCTGTATACATTCGAAAAGGTGATCATTCAAAATTTGATCATTGTAAATTGAATAGGTGGTGACTAAAGCATCACATCTATTAATAAATGTATTTAAAGCATTACTATAACCATCAAATGGTTTGAGATTATTGATTCTAGATTTAAAAAGTTCCCAATTAATTTGGTTTGCGGTTGGTGGAACCATATTAGATAAGTTTGTTTGATATAAATAAAATTCACGAATTGAAATTTCCTCGAAAGATAAATTATTGAGTTCATCTGAAATTTTGTTTATTTTATTTATTATTAATTATAATTGACCTTGTATTATATTTTTTTTTGTGCGAAGTGTTAAAAATTTCGTTTATGAATTATTCGTTATTATTATTTTTCAACTTTTTTTTCTTTTCTAATTGTCTAGGATAGACAGCGAAATGGATGGTACTAAAATATGTTCACCGAAGTCCTTATTCAGAGGGTTCAATGAAGGCAAAAAGGAATATTTGGCACTTACAAGTTTTTGATGATCAAAATCAGTGTAGTCTCTAATTCCTTCTTCGTTGATTCTTCGTAGTTAGCTCTCCAGGGATGTAGTCGTCTGCTCATCAACTCGTTCTGATTTTCCCTCGATGGGTTGTGTTCGAATTTGCACTCAAGGGGTTGAAACTGCGAGTGTGAAAATTACTTTTTAACACACTGTACAAATCCTGCCGACTGCGCCAGTTAGATAGTTAGAACGAGAGATTTACTTTTTATAAAATATTTATTCAATAAAAAATACAGATCGACTGCCTCTGGCAGAGTTAAGAGAAAGAATGAATACGAAAAATTGAAGCAGGTAGAAAATCATCTGTATATTGGCATCTAAAGTGGTTGAAAATGGCGCCTAGTCTTGAAGTGGTTGGGCCTGGTACGTAACTCGTAAGTAATGCACTCAACAATGTCTGAGATATAACTGACGCGGACGATGATGACGCAATGAATGATTCAGCATTAGCGAAGCGACAAGTCAGTGCAGGTGTGCCTACGAATAAACTCGTAATTGGCTTCCGAGAAGAGATTACTGTTTCCGACGCCAACTACGAGATAATTCGTACAACATTTTTTTTAGGAAAATACGTTTTTACTCTTTTATTTTATAACTATGCTCTAGATTCAGACTTTTTGATCTTCTTCTTCTTCTTTGGCACTACAACTCTGGGTGAGTCTTGGCCGCACACACTATTGCCCTCCAGCTCTGTCTATCCTGAGCTTCCAATTCCCAAAGGGTTATACCCATTTTCCTCGCGTCCTCCGTAACTGCGTCTTTCCACCTCCTTCTAGGCCGGCCAACAGATCGTCTTCCTTCTGGCCTTTCACAGTATATGATATTTAAGAGTCTCTGATCATTGCTCCTAACAACATGCCCTGCCCATCTCAGTCGACCAGATTTAATACATCTTACTAAGTTTTCCATACCATATAGTTGTTCAAGTTCATTATTATTTCGACGTCTCCATTCTCCTGTTACAATATCCCTGGTTGGTCCAAAAATCGTTCGTAGTATTTTTCTTTCGAAGACCAGAAGCCTGTCGGTTTCTCTTTTGTTTAGGACCCACGTTTCGCTACCGTATGATAAAACAGGGCGTATTATGGTCTTATATATTTTTATCTTAGTTCCTCTTGTAAGTATTTTGGATCTAAGGAATCCTGATAGCGCATAGAAAGCCCTATTTGCCGATGCAATACGTGCAGCTACCTCTTTTTCGTTCCTGTTGTCATCTGTTATTGTCGCTCCTAGGTATTTGAACTCTTTTACGACTTCAAAATTGTATTTATCTATTGTAATATTTTGCCGTATTCTTTGCCTGGGGTTCTTAGATGTTATCATATATTTAGTTTTAGCTTCGTTGATCCTTAATCCCATTCTTTGAGCATGATTTTCAAAAGAGGAGAATGTTTCTTTAACATCTATAGTATTATGTGCCACAGCATCTATGTCATCGGCAAAGGCTAACATAAGTTTCGTACCATCCGTTGCGAAACCCGGTGTTATTTGGGGAGAGATTTTCTTCATGGCCCAGTCCAGAGCCAGGTTAAAAAGCAAAGGGGATAGAGGGTCTCCCTGTCGCAGGCCTGTATGAATTTCAAATATTTCTGACGTAGTCTGACCAATTCGTACTTTTGCTTTGGAGCCCCCTACGCACATTCTAGTTAGACTTATTAATTTTAATGGGATTCCCAATTCCCTCATTGCATACCATAGCTGATCCCGGTTGACTGAGTCGTAGGCCTGCTGGAAATCCAGGAATATTTGGTGTATGTCTTTATTGAATTCCCAGCATTTCTCCATAATCTGGCGGACTATAAAGATTTGATCCGTCGTAGACCTCCCCGGTCGGAATCCACATTGGTAATCTCCTAATATTTCCTCGGCATATGGTGTTAGTTTCTGCACAAGGATCAATGCCACTATCTTATAGGTGGTATTTACCAATGATATTCCTCTATGGTTACGACAGTCCGCTTTCTTTCCCTTTTTATGGATTGGTATTATTATGCTACTGTTCCACTCATCTGGCATCTTTTCGTGTTTCCATATAGTTGATATAATCTGATGTATCATTTGGTGTAGTTCATTTCCTCCGTTCTTTACGAGTTCTGCATTAATTTCGTCTTCTCCTGGGGATTTGTAGTTTTTTAATTTGTTGATAGCCTTCTTAACGTCATCTAGTGTAGGCGGTTCCAATTCCAATTCTGCAGTATAGAAGTGCGTGTCTTTGTCACTTCCATCTACTTGTCTATTAAGCAGTTCAGAGAAATATTGCCCCCATCTTTGAATTATATCATCCTCCGACGTCAGTAGTCTTCCGGTGCTATCTTCTACAAAATTTAGTTCTCTTATCGTCTGTCCTGTTTTTCCGATTCTTATTCCTCTATAAAATTCTCTTACTTGGTTGTTCGTGTTGTTTTCCTCTATTCTTCTTACTCTTTCCTCCAAATGTTCCTTCTTCTTCTTTCTCAGTAGTCTTCTGGCTTTGGCACGTGCCATATTAAAAATCTCCTTGTTTTCATTCGTGGGGTTCTCCAAAAAAGTCATTCTCTTTTTAGTCTTCTCATCCAATATACTTTTACATTCTTGGTCGTACCATCCATTTTTCTGACTTCCTGTTGTTGTTCCTATAGTTTCACTAGCTGCTTCTCTTACTATCTTCTTTAATTGTTGCCATTCGACTTCAACATTTTCTTCAGTAGTTTCAGTTTGTAGCATTTGCATTTTGTTCCTAATTGCTTTTTGATAATATAATGTAATTAAATCAGATAATATAATGTAATTAAATCAGAATTTCATTTTTGGCCAGAAATCTGAAAATTACTGTGGCAGTCAACGTGTTAAGGAATTCAATATGTTCTCCTGATAATGTTGTAGAGTTGAGATTTTGTCCTCGAGAGCTGATATGTCGTACCTATCCCAAGGAGCCTAAACCAGCTCCTAGAGATAAAAGAGGTAGGAATCTTTTTTGCGAGACGGGTCAGGACCCGCTTTAAGGGGAATCATTTCATTTGAAAATCCATTCACTTTATTCAACATTGAATTCACTTCCTTGTATACAGTGTGTAAAAGCCAAATGGAATAAATTCATTATTTCGGTTACTGTACATATTTCTAAAAAGTCCCGAAACACGTCAAATTTAAATTATAACTTGACATTCTTTTACGTGAAAATGCAACCCCTACCTTCAACCCCCTTAGAATGACAGGTACAACCCCCAATTTTTTAAATGGGAAGTATAGGCTTGTGATATATCATTTGAAAGGTCTCTTCATTCTCTATTCAAAAATGTTATTGTTTTTAAATTTAATGCAAAAATTAACATAAAAAAAATTAATATCATGTTGTTACCGAAATTCGCTACATACAATCAAAAACTAAAATGTAATGCAAAACGTAATAAAATGTAGAACACGAAAAAGAACTATGAATGTTAATGAAGTAGATGTTCAAAATGTTCTCCGCGAACGTCTTGGCAACATCCTAATCTCAAATAAAACTGTCTTCTAACATTATTTAACATATCAGGCGTGATCGACCTAATCGCAAGCGTTATTCGTTCTTTTAAGTCATTTAAATCAGAAGGTTTAGTTTTGTACACATGGCTCTTCACATATCCCCATAAAAAGAAATCTAATAATGTAAGATCAGGTGATCGCGCTGGCCATTCAATCGATCCTCGCCTCCCTATCCACCGATTGGGAAATATTGTATCGAGGTACTGCCGGACATTAAGTTGGTAATGTGGTGGTGCTCCATCCTGCTGAAACCATATCGTATTCGCTGGAACTTGAGGATTACCTGGATCAGGATATAAATTTGCCAACGTTGGAATGACATCATTTTGAAGTAGTGCCAAATAATTGTTGCCATTCAAGTTGCCCTCAATAAAAAAGGGACCAATTATATTGTTCCCTACAATCCCTGCCCAAACATTAACCTTTTGAGGGTATTGAGTGTGTTCTTCTCTCATCCAGTGAGGATTTTCCGTGGACCAGTAGCGGCAATTTTGCCGATTAGCATGACCGTTAAGTAAAAAAGTACACTCATCAGAAAACATAACGTCTTCTAATTGGATAATATTGTTATCCAACATGTCCATCATTTGCTCACAAAAAAAAGTTCTCCTATCAAAATCGTCTTCCATGAGCTCCTGAGTAGGTATCATCTTATACGGATGCAATTTATTTTCTTTTAATATGTTTGCTATCGATGTATGGCTAGCATTGAATGTAGTGGATGCCTGTCTACTCGATGTATGTGGGTTTTCCTGAAACTCAAGCAACACATCTAATTTGAGTTCATCACTCAGTGCATTAGCAGCTGCTTTTTTTATCTGCCTTACATGACCAAACTCGCGAAATTGCTTTTCTATTTTACTTATTGTTCCTTGGGATATAGGCGGTAAATTAGGAAATTTCTCATGAAATAGGCGAGTTACTTCCTGTTGTGTTCGGATGTTATCTCCGTAACCAATCATTTGTAAAACTGTTATTTTATGCATTTCCGTTAATCTAACCATTTTTCAGAATTGAATTGAACAAACTTTATACTTAAATTACAACAATGACAACTTAAATAAAACAATTTACTACTGCTTGTTAAAATAGCGTTGCCACGGAAATACTTTAAAGTTTTTTAATGGTTACCATCTAAAAACCACATTGCTACGGTTTTTGTTCACTTTCTCATATTATGTTAATTTTTGCATTAAATTTAAAAACAATAACATTTTTGAATAGAGAATGAAGAGACCTTTCAAATGATATATCACAAGCCTATACTTCCCATTTAAAAAATTGGGGGTTGTACCTGTCATTCTAAGGGGGTTGAAGGTAGGGGTTGCATTTTCACGTTAAAGAATGTCAAGTTATAATTCAAATTTGACGTGTTTCGGGACTTTTTATAAATATGTACAGTAACCGAAATAATGAATTTATTCCATTTGGCTTTTACACACTGTATATCACAGTGTTCGTTGTTACTATCTCCGTGTAACAAGGAAAACTCCTTATAAACGGGTAATGAATAAGTGATCATATGATACGAGTATCCATGATGATTAAACACGACTCCATTCTTTTCTAAAACAATTCCGTGCTCTTGAGAGTAGTAAACATGTTTGGAAAAGATATCGTCTATTGTATGGCTGTATCCCATAATTATGTTTCCCAAGAGGAGAAAGCATGTAAAAATCTACATCTTTTCCGGTTCCGCTCTGGAAAAGAGACGTGATCTTGTACTGTGTTATTATTAATATCAAAATGTCCTTGTTTTATCTGCCAATATATTAAGCTCTCACATTTATTATTGAATCTAAACTAAATCTATCTCCGGTTGACCGACATCTTCAACCTGTATCTCAAAACACTCTTGATCCAATTCCCATTCTACTTTTGACGGTAATCTTCTATACTTCTCATCCGCATCTACATTACAAGAGGATTCGATGTAGGACGTATGAATCCACAAATCTCGTGCCTCGCACCACTGCCATATTTCTTTTAATAACATGTTCAGTTTTTCATAACGAATTCCACCCATTCTGTTGATATGGGAAATAGCAGTTGTGTTATCAATACGCAATGAAATACTGTAACTCATTTTATTCTTCGCGAAACATTTCAGCCCGAAAAAGGCTGCTTTCAACTCTAACAAATTGATGTGTTCCGACTATTAGTCGCGCGACCAATAGCCAAACACACTTTCCTTTTTATATACTGCTCCCCACCCTGTTCCAGAAAAATCGGAGAAGATTACCATTTCATATTGGGCGGCTAGCGCAGTGGAAGAGTGCTCGCCTGCTAGTATTCTGTGTATATAGAGAGATAGTTTTTCAAGTTTTTCGCCCTCGGTGTAAACCATTTTTTGTAATTGTTTTGTAATTTTGAGTGAGTGTTGTAAAGGACCCTGTAGACGGTCAAATTTGTTTGTCGAATTTGTTTGTCAAACTTCATGTTTTCATCAAACAAAAGCGCATACGATCAAACCAATAGATCAAATAAATTTGCCCATATTTCAGTTTTCTCCTTGACGTTCGTGTGTTGTTATCATCTTCTGTCGTATATAACAATGAGTGATAATACAGATAAGGCGTTTTTGGCATTGACACTAGCACTATGTATGAAGAAAAAGAAAAAAGGTCGTCGATGGTCTAGAGAATGGTTGAAATTACGGGATAAATATACGCACGAAAATTTGTTACGGGAAATAGTGCTCACAGAACCAAATGACTATGCAAACTTCCTGCGCATGGACCATAAAACATTTGAAGATTTATTAACATTGCTAAGTCCTTGCATAGCAAAACAAGATACCGTTATGCGTAAATCTATACCAGCTTCTCAAAGATTATCTATAACCTTGAGGTACCTGGCTAGTGGCGCCGATCTTGAAGACCTAAAATTTCAAGCCTGCATTGCACCTCGTACACTCAGCGGCATTATCATTGAAACTTGTGAGGCAATAAATGAAAAATTAAGCAATATTCAGGTAAGATTTTTATTTCAAAATTACAAAATATATAATTTAAAGAGAATAAAAATTGTTTATAAATTTGGCTGCTGTATCATCTTCAGTTTCTGTATTATTTTCATTTGTTTGCGAGTCTGAAATATGAATCACCACAGTTTGCTCCGTATTGGACAGATATGATTGTTGTGAAATAGGAGATGGGGTGTACGGAGTAGGTGATGGAGTGTTCCAAGCGAGTGCTGGCTGAGACGGATTAATAACTACCGAATGTCTATGAAGGTTTCCTTCTTCTCCTTCAAAGAGTATTTCGTTTATAAATTTTTCTGCCAGTCTTCTTTGTTCTCCAGACATGCGCTCTAGCTTAAAGGCCCAGTTTCTTGCCATCACCTGATATTCATTTTCAGGTTTTTTGAAATGATCCCTGGCTAATGTCAATAAGTCCTGTTGCAAGTCCTCCTTTTTCTTCTTTTTTATTTGTACAGGACTAATAGATGCTGAAGGTGGCAAAGGTGATTGTGTTGATGTTGATGTTGATAGTTTTGACGATTCCTAGAAACCAAAACAATAAATATAAACATATTACATAATAATAATAATACATAATAATAAACATATTACATAATAATAATAAGTATTTTTATGTTTCAGATACCCAAAACACAAGAAAGTTGGAAAATATTGGCACGACAATTTGGAAATTCATGGAACTTTGATAATTGCATCGGAGCTGTAGACGGAAAGCATATCACTTTACAAAAACCTGAGCATTCCGGTTCCTATTATTATAATTATAAGGGAACACACAGCATAGTGCTTATGGCCATAGCTAATGCAAATTATGAATTTATCATGATTGATGTCGGTACAAATGGTAGAGTGTCAGATGGAGGAGTACTTAAAAATACAAAATTTTGGAATATGTTTGAGAACAACCAGTTGCAGATTCCAGAGCCACAGGAATTGCCAAACTTTAATAAAAAAATGCCATTTGTATTTGTAGGCGATGAAGCTTTCCAGCTTCTTCCAAATTTTATGAAGCCCTACAATAAGCAGGTTTTAAATGACAACAGAAGGATTTTCAATTATCGTTTATCCCGTGCTCGGCGAATAATTGAAAATGTATTCGGCATTCTTGCGAGTCGTTTTAAGATTCTCCAAAAACCCATCAAATTATGTCCTACAAAAGCTAAAATTGTAGTAATGGCGTGTTGTCATTTACACAATTTACTAATGAAACAAAAAAACTACATTAGGAATGGAGAATTAGACATGGAAGATTGTGTTACAGGGACTGTCATACAAGGATCTTGGAGAAATGAGTCAAATCAATTGTTGAATATCGAACGTACACGGGCTGGAAATAGCGCTACATTAGCAAAAGAAGTGAGAGATGATTTTTGTGAATATTTTAATTCAACGGGTGCTATTCCATGGCAAAACAAATGTTTAGAATAGGTACCTAATCGTATTTGCTGTACTTGTGAAAATAAAAAATATTTATTAATTGGTTAAGTTAAAATATTATTATTGGTTAGGTTAAAATATTATGTTGTACCTATTTGTAACAAGTTGTTTATAAAAATATTCTTTTGAAAATGAATTCTTATTTGAAAATGAAAAAATTACAAATGTTTAGAGTGGGTAACTGTATATGTTGTACTTGTAGAATTAAAATAAAATAAACATTGTTACTATTTACCGTTTGTCCTGTTATTGAACTGATCCCCGATTCTTCCTCCACTTGGTCTTGTAGAAATTCAAGCTCTTTGTAGTACCATAATGAAGGTACATAGAGTTCATCAGTACCAGATCCAGAAAGCATAGATTTCTTCACCTTATTATTTTCACGCTTGAAAGTTGTTCGTAAAATATTAATTTTTTTTTTAACATCTTCTTCAGTGATGTTCCCGCGAGACACTTTCAATAACTCCGTCATTTTTTTGATCGCATTCATTCTCTTGTGTTTATCCATATAGTCTTTTGATTTTATTCTCCACAGCATCGGCATGTCGCGATATACGGAGATAAATTCCAAAAGAAATTCTTTTTCTGACATGTTGCCGTTATTGATTGTCGCAGTTGTGTTCTCCATGGTATCAAGGCAATAACTGAGATCTTATTTGACAAACACCATTGCACACTATCAAACAGGTTTGCCAAACACACCGTCAATCAAAATTTCCATCAAACAGGTCAAACATTTACATTGTTTGACAAACACGTCAAACAAGCTCGCACACTTTCAAAAAATTTGACAAACACGTTTGTCAAACGAATATTTGACAAATAATTTGATCGTTTACAGGGCCCTTAACAGTTTTACAAGTAGGCGTGCGTTAAAAGAACAATATGCATATTATACAGAGGCCCAAAATGCCCATTTGGCCACTTTTCGAACCCCCGTTACTCAAAAACCGTTGAAGATAGGTATAGGACATGCTTAATAAAAAATGTCTAGAACCAATCGAAGAAAACAAAAATGAAAAAATATACAGGGTGTTCTATTTGAAAAATTCAACATTCAACGTTTTCCCGCCAATTCTGGAATAGCGGGAAGACGGCGAAACTTATTTTACCTATGTGTACTTACTGGTTGGCTTGACAAATTATATTGGATGTTTTCAGGACAGAAGTCTGATTCAAACACACCTTCTTCTGCAGACACGGATATGTTGATTGTCAATTATTTCAATTTCTTAGTGTTTCTCCACCACTTGATAGAATACTCTCATCTTTGAGCAATTCGGGCAGATGGGTTAATACTAAAAGACATTTTGAGAATTGATTCATTAGTATTGGAGAGTCATTTTGACTCGTTTAGACGGTGATGCTTCAGTCTAGGATGCTCCAGGACGATCTAGGATGGGGTCCCACTTCTGATGTTGACTTGCAGGAGGTTGATTGATTGATCACTCAAATTTCATATCTTCTTCGTGGATTTTGGATGCAGTTGCGAACAGTGTTATTGTTGTCCTGGTTCAATTCGGCAATTTCTTGCCTAATTTTATTTTTAATAACTTCAATACTATGATTAGAATTATTATAAATTTCATTGTTTGAAAATCCCCACAAAAATGTATCTAATGGAGTTATATCTGGCCATTGAACCACTCACGAACTTCCAAAACATTATGCGGAGGTGCTCCGTCCTGTTGCCAAATTATTTCATTGAGCTCCTCGTCAGAGAATCGATCTAAATGCCCTACCTCTGGAAGAATCATTTCTAGATACGTTTCCCGTGTTAAAGTATGATAAAAAATATAGGCCCAACAATTTTATTGCAGTTTCCTACACAATCACCTGGCCATTGAATCACTCTGACTACCTGAGTCTAACAAGGCTCTGTATATGTGCCTGCGTCCGAATTGATCTTCAATGAGAATTTGAGCCGTTGATAATAAAACTATGTTACGATTCAGCTCGCGGGGTGAATGAGATTTGGATCTATTTGTCATTGGTAGTACATTTGAGATGTTTTCTGGTGTTTCGTGTTCACGTGTGATTGCCTAATTTCGGGAGTTACATGAGACTGCGTAGCTTATTAACTAATTATATGTTGTTGACTGTTTGTTACTGGTTGTCTAGCAGTCCGTTGATTGTGCTGATACTCATCGTTGTGTAACAGCGTGTTGTGATTTTGACGACATTTTCTACAGGTACCTGACTTGCACTGATTCCGAAAATGCCCTGGTCTCCAGAAACTCTTACAAAGTTTGAATTTTCTTACCTCTTTATACCTATCACTTGGAGATGATTCTAGGAATTTAGGACATGTGAAGATGAAATGATTAGCACGACATGAACTACAACAAACCATTGGTTCGTTTATTGCAAATGATTGTTGAAAACTAGATTGCCTTGGATGTTTGTACGTACGAGAATGATTTGAAAATTTGTTCGTACTTGGATTTTTGTCCTTAATATTACTATCACTTGAAGTTTCTGGGGCAAAACATTTTTTGTTCAGGAATTTTTTCATTTCATCAAAGGTGGGTAATTTGTTATCTTCCAGACTATTTTCCCATTCCCGTTTCGTGTTATTGTCCAGTTTTGTGGTTATCGTTATCAAATGTATAAGAATGATGTCCCAATGTTTAACTGGAACATGAAGTTTGTCTAGCGCACCGATATGATTATTCACCTTATTCGGTAAATGCCTGAGTAAATGAGCTGAATTTTTCGTTACTGAAGGCAATTCAAAGAGAGATTTTAAATGGTTATTTATAATTATGCGCTCCTTTTCGTATCTTTCGATATTGGATATAACTTCGAAAAATAAAGTTTCTTGTAGTTCTAATCGCGATTGAATGTTACAAAACTTATCGAATGCTTCTTAATTTTTTTTCAATTGTGATCTGATTCCGAATATGTTATTTTCATTTTCCGCTTTATTCAAGAATGTTTGGAATCTAGTCACTTGACCTTTCAGAATCCCTCTAATGTGACGCAATTCTACTATTTCTTTTTCCATTTTTTATATATTATTTTTGATACTGGAAAGAGAAACTCTAAGTCGTCCCCACAATATATATATATATCTAATATTCTGGTTTCAACAGTAACTGTGCGCGATTTTTCAAACACAACTTTTCCACAAAGGTGGATAGGAAGAAGGGGACCAGTGGAATGGCCTGCTGGATCACCTGATCTGAGCCCATTAGACTTCTTTTTATGGGGTTATTTAAAATCTAAAGTCTACTTAAACAGACCTGGAAATATCTCTCAACTACAAGACCGAATCAGACAAGAAATACAGAGCATAAGACCCTCTATGCTACAGAATGTTAGAGACGAAAGTAATGCCCGGTTCAGTAATTGTCTAACGTTCAATGGAGAACAATTTGAACATTTATTGTAAATTTTCGTTCGTTTGTTTTTGTGTATCACATTAATTGCATAACTACTAATTCCATTTAAGTTGTTAATTCAGTAACGTATTACTTTCCATAAACAATTTTCATACTTTTTTTGCATTTTTGCCCCCCCCCCGTACCAATTTGAAGCAACATATTATACATTTTTGGAATCAGCTCAGCAAAGGCAATTTGGAAATTGAAATAAAAAGGGGGAGTTCTATTTGAAAAAAATGGCGATGACGTCATTACACGAAAGTGGTTCACCCTGTAGATTAGATTATGATTTGAAACAATAGTAAATTGAAATCAAAAATCGACCTGTTTTGGGAATTCCTAATTTTATTGTTCATTTGGCCAATTATGCGTTACTTTATGGACGCACTGTATACTATTTGTCCGATTTCAAATTGAAATTGACTTGGACCCTTTTTATTATGTTTGTCAATTATTTTTTGTTTATTTCGTTCTGAACTCTCTGTTACTTTTTCATAAATACTTTTCAGTTTACTTTTATGATTTGCTACATAATCGGTGTGAAATGTAGTGTCTAAAAGATCTTCGGGATTTCTAGAATATGTAGTCCGAAAGTAAGTTCATATGGTGTGAATTTTGTGGATGAATGAATCGAGCTATTGTAAGCAACAATTGCATATTCCATTATATCTAAATAATTTTTATGCTGCGATCGTAATAATCTCAGATGTTCTAGTAAGGTTGAATGGAATCTTTCTACCGGAGAATTACTTTCATGATGCATTGGCGTACCAAAATGCACATTTATTTTATGAACTTTCAATAGTTCTTTTACGGTTACGTTATTGTATTCTTTTCCGTTATCTGTTATAATTTTTCGGGTAGACCGTAAAAACTAAAATATTTCATTAGGGCTTTACATACCTCTGTGGCTGTTTTTGATTTTAATTCAAATGCTTGTCCTAATTTTGAAAATTTATTAAAAATAGTTAGATAATCTCTAGTTTCAAATCGAAAAACATCTATGTGAAGTATTTGGAATGGTTTTGATGGGGTTTCTGTGAGAATTTGGGCAAAGTATGGTTTTCCTCTCGCATATTTTGCAGTTTGACATAATTCACAAACATTAATATAATTAGTGAAATCTTTCTTCATCGTTGGCCAATAATAATTTCTTTTCAAATGTTCTGTTGTTTCTAAGATTCCTCGGTGGTTACATTTTCCTTCATGATGATGTTTGATCAAAATTATCTGCTCTTCAGTGTCTCTTACTAAATTTACACGTTTCATACACCTTATTAATTTCAAATTCTATTCATAAAAATACTTCTTGAACACTTTATTAAACTGTGGGTATAATGATGCATCTTCGAAGTAAATATAGAATTTAACATCTGGTCCTGTGTATTCTTTAAGAAAATTTAGGATTTGTTCTTCGTTTTCAGGTAATCACATTTGTTTATTATGATTTCATTATGGATGTTTGGGGTGATTATCATTTGTCGTACTTTACGTGTTGTTTATTATTTCGTCTAATATCGGGATATTTCCACTAGCTGAGTCGTTGTCGTTATAAGGACTACGAATTCCGATGAAAGTCACGAACTGAAAGTTTTGATGAAATATATTTGAAATTATTGTAACACTGGAATATAATAATTGAAGATTCTGGAGAATGAGTACGAAAAAGGTTATTTCTTTTATGAAGGGGTTCCCACTTATTTTTTATTTAATTGTAGGTAATAAATTCCAATGTAAAAGTTCTTCAATATGAGTCCAATCAGTCATAAAAAATAAATGGAACGAATAATTTCATCTGAGATTTCTGTTTTGAACATGAATGTAAACAGATTCAAGTAATTCAGGTCAAGCAATAATCAAATGTACAATGCTGACCTAATTGAGCTCAAATACATCAGTTGAAATTACTGTATTTTGAAAAATATTGAAAATAATTTTGAGCTAGTATCAATATGTTGCTATATCATTTTATGTTATATTTGTTGTCATATGAACACGTTTCAACAGGCTTATATTGAATTATTTTGTAGTTTCATTCAGTGTGACTTCAAACTGCAGGTATTATATATTGACTAGTTTGTATTATTACAGAAATACACCTCATTATACTTAAGTATCTACTTCATTATTTTGTTCATATTGATTGAATTAATAAAGAACGTGATAATAATGATAATAATCTCTATATTCAAAAAAACAACCTAATACAAATATGAAAGGTGAGGGATTAACAAACAGATATTTTTCGTACAGATATTCACAATGTGAATATCAGATTTAGGGGAACACTGACACCACCTTCTTTCAGAACTGAATATTTCCGAAGATGCTTCAGTTATCAAATAGGCCATGTATACAATAATTTACCCCATGAACTGAAAATATTAGGTTTTCAGCTATTCAAATCGAATCTGCATACATTTCTGCTCGACTCACATCACTAACTCAACTATTCAGCTTTCAGGCTTCCTATATCAATATGCTTGGTTTCGTAGGAACTAATTTTTTTTATTTAGCTTTCAGTACATACAGAGTGTAGAGGTATTTTTGAGGGTTAAGTGGTAAAGCAATTCAGTGGACGGATTAATCCAGAAACTGAACTGAACTTCGCCCTTTACTTTTGTAATGTAAGATACTATTCGAATCTACCTATATTTATTTTGTGATTCAAAGGTAATAAAGACGTTTATTATTATTATTAATATTATTACTACTCATAAACATTGTTAATAAAAAGTATTAAATATAATCATTCCAACTATGATCCAGGTAAAAAACTTTTGATTCATATTTAAAAATAAAATATATTGATATTTTTCTGAGAAGGCCTACAAATGTTTTAAAATTTTTATTTTACGCCCATGTTTAGCTTCTTTTTGGCAATAACCTTCACAATTTTTGAACATTTTCGTAATTATCAATTTATTAACCAAAAAAATTCTATGCGGGGTACAAATTCCACAATCAAAAAATTCTGACATTCTTCTCTTTCTTCTCATTTCTGACAACAACTTTGTATCAATATTCTTCTTTGAACAAACTTCTGTTAATTTTTTCTCGAAAATGTTCAAAACAGCATTTACGGATCCATATAAAACATCAGAATGTGCTTTCAAGCATATTCTGGTACATTTTATGATAAATCAATAACTCATTTTCATCTGTTGAAAAAACATTTTTCGACAGTAGCGTTTCAATGCAACAACTACAATTGAATTTCTCAATTGTAGCATGCGCCAAATAGCCACTGAAGTATTTCACCGCACATTTATCCAGAGTTTCGTTTTCTGAACTTCTTGAAGAAAAAATTTTATCTAATGTACAATCAGATTAATTGCTGAAACTCTGATCTAGATCTTCCTGAACAATATTTTCCATGTCATCTTCAATATTTTCGGATGTAACTCTACTTTCATCAGTAAATAATGTGATTTCCTCATTGTCCTCATAACTAGAAGAAGCAGGTTTGTATTATAACCACCATGTTGTCTATACGCAGCAAACAGATTTTCCAACACGTCTTGATTTAATTTTGTGGTCATAATATAAACATCATCTTTCTTGCTCTTTCTCTTCTATACAATAAAATAGTTGCATTTATCGATTGAACGATTCCATCAAAACATGGTGGTCTACTTATATTTCCTCTAAAATCCAATTTAACGAGATTATGGAAATATGGTATAGCTTCTGTTAACGTTTTCTCTACAATAGGATTGTTCTTATGTAGAGCACAATTACATGGCATTGGTCCACTAAATCTTCTGCTATT